>OY987299.1:5931666-6605833 GCA_963920635.1 Pseudeuparius sepicola
AATTGCGTATCAGATTAAAATTATGGCACCTGTATGTATAAATCTGTTTCTCTTGCTGTCCTTCCTACAATTTATCGGGTTTATTGTCGATTAAATGTCAGTTTAGTGCGGGAAAATCTGCTACGTAATCGTTGTGGCAAAGTCGAGGCATCCTAAGAAGTCATCGGGGTAGTCATAGGGACCACTTATTATATAGGGTGTTTCTAAATTATGGTGCCAACGTAATATGACAGATAGAAAATGTCATTTTGAACGAAAAGTTTTCTATAAACATGGGTCCCAAAATGCATAATAAGAAAGTTACAGGGTGATGAAACTATAGTTTGAAAAACATGTTTATCGCAATAACTTCAACAGAAGTTATACAATTTAAATGAAACTTGGTGCAATTCATTAGTAACTGAAGTGCAAAAATTTTGTAGCACAATGGCTTTTATACTCATAACATTTTTGAGGTTATATCTTTTTGGTCTCGCAGGTTCATCATTTTAGTGCATCTTTTTATTTTGCAACAAAAATGTACTCCTGTTTCATAACGATAAAATCAACCGTTTGCGTTGAAATCGGCAAAATGTGCTCCAAAACTCCTGTTAACTCCAAAATCGAAAAATAAAATTTTTAACTACCGCCTGCAAATTTTACAAAATAATTGTACCATTTAAAGTGGCAAAAAATTCCCTATGAACTATGTATCAAAAATTTCGAAATCCATATTTCAGCAAAACCAGTGTGATGTTTTACTCAATATCCATTAGGCATTTTTTCTTAATTTTGAACGTACAATTCATCTGTAAAACATTTAAATGCGGTAGGCGATAATTTTATGTTTCGAATTTTGAAGTTAACAGGTGAGACCAAAAAGATAACCTCAAAAAAGTTATGAGTAGAAAACCCATTGTGCTACCCCGCCCCTCCGCCCCTGGTCGATGGGAATAAATCGTTTTTATACAAAATTGTCGCACTTCAGTTAATAAAGAATTGCACCAAGTTTCATTTAAATTGCATAACTTCTGTAGAAGTTATTGCGATAAAGATGTTTTTCAAACTATATACTTTTTTCACCCTGTAACTTTCTTGTTATGCATTTTAGGACCTATATTTATAGGAAATTTTTTGTTCAAAATGACATTTTCTATCTGTTATATTACGTTGGCACCATAATTTAGAAACACAGTAGTACAGTTGGCGTCAGACGAAACCGAACGACGTAAAGCCATTTTCTAGATACTTTGGGAGTAATAATACCCAAAATCCATTCAACAAACAAGGGATTCAAGCTCAGACCGAGGGAAAAAGCGTGCGACGAACGCGACGTTGCCAAATATTAGAACAGAATCCAAATATTCCAAGGAAATGAATTTTTAGCGTTCGGTTTCGTCTGACGCCAACCGTACCTACTTACTTTTTTAAACTCCACAATTTATTTTCAATTATTATTATTTTCGTATTATGATCTTGCCCAGAGTAAATTTAATTTAAAGTGTCTAAAGGAGTTTTAAAATGTAATCCTATACTTACTATACTATACTTTTGCTACGGGGTTCGTTCGACATAATAAAGAAACTAATGTACTTTTTTATTATCGTAAAAAAAAAACATAATAATTATGAAACGTAGAGCAAAAATCTTATTTAACTAACTATTATTGCCAATAATTGAGAATAAGTAGATATACAGGGTGAGTCAGAATGTATAGTAAATACTTTAAAGGGGTGTTCGGAAGGTGGTTTTAAGGGGGGCCTTTCATATAAAATTTTTCGATTTGGGATTTCCTTGCCAAGTTATTCGGGTCTACAGGGTGACCCAAAATTATTTTTTTTTATTTACATCTCAATAGCGACGCTACATAAAAATTTGAAATTTGGTATGTGTTATCTTCTTACTTACTGGAAGACTTCTTAGGGTAGTTTATTCATCCCTAAAAAAGGGTAAAAACTAACAACCCCTATTAATTTTTTTTGCTCAAACTTTTTTTGAGGTTATCTTTTTGGTCTTGCAGGTCCATCATTTCAGTGTATCTTCTCATTTTGCAACAATAAAATCAACCGTTTGCGTTGAAATTGGTAAAACGTGCCTCAAAACACCTGTTAACTTCAACAGTCGAAACATAAAATTTTAGCTACCGCTTTCAAACGTTACAGATCGACTGTACATTCAAAATAAGGGAAAAAATACCAATTGGACATTGGTCAAAAGAGCATTGGTTTTCTTGAAATAGGGTGTTCAAATTTTGTTTCAATCCTTTCCATTTTGAAAGCTAATAAGTTTTGGTACATTATTCATAGGAACAATTTTCTCAGTTTAAATGGTACAGTCGATGTGTAACGTTTGAAAGCGGTAGGTAAAAATTTTATGTTTCGAATGTTGAAGTTAACAGGTGTTTTGGGGCATGTTTTGCCAATTTCAACGCAAACGATTGACTTTTATCGTTATGAAACAAGAGCGTACACTTTTGTGCAAAATGATGAACCTGCAAGATCAAAAAGATTATCATTGGCAGCCTGTTCAGAAACGTGGAAAAATTAGGTAATTATTAAAACACAAGTTCACGTGGCAATAATATCCCTTTTGGCCCACGCTAACGGTACCTATATGCCTAAGGTTTTCCGAGGAATTTTCTATTTTGAACTTTATTAAGTATAAAACACTGGCAGCCTGACTAAAATCATATCAAAATGCATATTTTTCGAATAACTGAAAACTCACTTTTCCATATGAAGAACCTAGGATGACTCTCTGATTCATACCCTATTATTGTGAGAATATAAGCAACATAATGTCCTTTCAAAGGCATACTAAATAAAATCACGTTATGAAACAAAAATACACTTTTGTTGTAAAATGAAAATATCTACTAAAATGATGGACATGCAAGTCTAAAAAAATAACCTCAAAAAAGTTAAAAAGAATGATCTAAAATCAGCGGAAGTGGCACCCTCTGTGAAATATTTAGAAATTGACATCTTCAGCTTATTCTCCATCCCCAAAAACATAACAGTGCCGAATTACAGTTCAGCAGCTTGATTATTTTGAGAGATCTAGAATTCAATCTCAAAAACCGAACTTCAACGACCTGTATCTCAGTAACCATCGTATATTTTGCGCGCTCTCAGCACTCTGATCGCAAAAAATGGCAGGATGCTGATGCTCCGTTCTCACTCTCACTTTTCCCTGTTGCAGCGGTCAAAAACTTATTGTAAAAAAACCCAAATCGACTCAAACAGATGGCAGGTAACCCAGAGAAAGCCGAGCCGACCATCTCCGAAATAAATATCACATGCAATGCAACTCTGTGGGCCACATAATCGACGTAACATGTGGGATGCTTATGTCAGTCGATGGTTTTTAAATTCAAATATTAATATCAAAGACGCATTTTCGTGACAACACGTGGTGACTGACTAACCATTAGTACGTTAGTAGGTATGTAGACAAAGTGCCACATATCCCTGAACTCCCCATACCAACCATTTGTTGAATAACTTTCGTTAATAGATCCTAAATTAACAATTTTTGTGAAATTAGTAATAAAAAGAACTTTAACCAAAACAACTTTATTAGCAAAAACATAAAAACATAACGAAAAAATTATAATAAAGTTGTCTTGGTTAAAGTTCTTTTTATTACTAATTTCACAAAAATTGTTAATTTAGGACAATACCTACTGTAAATAAAGAATTCCAAATGAATAAATCCCATTTATCAGCCTACTATGAAATTTTAATTTTTTCGAATTCACGCGCACCGCGACACAAAATTGCGTTTTTCATGAAAACGGTTAAGGTTTTCGTATTTTTACAATAGACATTTTTTGTTCAAAATCGAATGTAATTTAATATTCCGCTGTCTAAAATGCAGATTTTTCAACGACAAAAAAGTTTAAAACACTTTTGTTCGAAAGTAACGACGTAGCCAACGCCCTCTAGCGGCTAGAAGAAAGTTGATAGAAAATTCATAATCGCCGTCCCAGAAAACATAAAAGTACCAATTTTCAACTCGATAGCATAAATGGAACCGAATATACTATTTTTTTTCTGTTTTTAAAAGAAAACTTTGACGCCCTGTATGTCGAAAACGAAGCGTTTTTGGACAAAATGTTATATGAAGAACCCCATTTATTTTTAAAAATACTACTCAAATTTTGAGTATGGCGGTTTAACTTCGACTCACCCTGTATAATGCCATAAACGACCAAAAGTATAGAAAAGTAACAATAATTATTGTCTTTTATGTTTTCTAAAATAACTTTAACAACATTGCAATTATGCAGCTTAGAGTAAGGCATATCTACTTCATACTATCTCCTTAAGGTTTTTTTTTATTATGTTTAGGTTTTTGCCGAGTTTTGCATTAGGTATGTTTAACGAATATTATTTATTTGTTTCCCTTTTCATTTAAATGGTGCGATATAGGTACGTCCTTTTCTGATATTATATTTTTTCAGTTAGTTTCAGTTTCAAATTATCTACTTGAAAATACTGAAGTGTTGTAAAAATTAAGAATAAAATAAGCAGTTATGAAAAAATAACCTAGAAAATAAAAAAACATCGTTAAAAATAGATAATTGATTCGCTGTTAATTTTTCGCTTAAAGTGAATATTACGAAAATTAGTGTATGTATATATGTACACTTTTATACTTTTTGCCTATATCAATATTTTTAAAAATAGGTATATAAATTAGGTATACTTACTTATTTCTATAATCTTATGGAAGCAACCGTTTATCTTTTTGTTAGGTACCTATAAATTGAATTTAATCCTATACTTCCCACTTAGGTATAAATAAATAGTTTGGACAATTTGTAAATTTATGTTTTTGTTATTAATAAATTGTAAGTTAATAAATACAACGAAATCGTGTACTTAATAACCTCGTTAATAACAACAATTTCTTATATTTAGGTTGAATACTCGGTTGAATATAAACCACTTATTGAAAAAAAGACTAAAAAGTATTAAATAATACAGGGTGAGTTTCTTTTGATGATCAGTTTGGGGATCTCAGAAACTAGCGGATATAGAAGTATAGAAGGAAGATTAAATGGGGAAAGAATTGCAGGTTTGTGGGCCCAATTTAACGTGGATTTTTGGAAAAGGTCATGGATTACTAGATATTTTGAAAAAACGAAATTTTGGGGATTTATTTTATTTAGCTGCCATTTGCGAGATACCTATGACCTCGCCTATGACACAAACTGTGGTTTTTTAAATGGGAACCATAGTTGGACATGGTCTCAAAAAATAAGGCATTTTTAGAGCTTCCAACGATATAATAATTAGATATGGTTATTCAGAAAAGTAACGGAAGTAACTATGGTTGCCATTTAAAAAAAAACAAAGTTTGTGTCATATATCTCGAAAATGGCAGCTGTCACGGAAAGTAGGACATGATAGCCGCATTGGGGACATAATTCCTTCACACTCTCGTATTTAAACTTTTTATGTAAAATCAGAAACAACTAAGATAGATGGATTAGAATAAATCGCCAAAATTTCGTTTTTTTCCTAAATATATAGTAACCATGAGTTCTTTCAAAAATCCACAAGGCGGGTTAAATTGCACCCACAAACTGCAATTCTTTCCCCATTTAACCTTCGTTCTATCACCACTACTACACCGCAAATATTTTCTCAACGACAGTTATTCCTCTACGCTCATTATTACCTATTGCATCCGCCCCGCTTTTTTCGAATTTTTATGGGATTAGGAGAATAGTATATTTCATTACGAGTCTGGAAATAAACATTTTTCCGTGCGCGCGTGACAAATTCCCGTGTGAGGTGCAGCCGAACACGGGAAGTCATGCAAGCACGGAAAAATCCATTTCTGGACGTGTAACGAACGATATTTTTTATTATACCTACTTCTTTGAAAACGGAAACTTAAAACATTTTATCGGCATATTATAATAAATTTAATTGACAAAAAATAAACAATGCGGACAATATAGTGTTTGGTATGTATTCGGTATGTATGATGCGTTTCCATGGTTACTCTCAAATTATTTCAAAGGTGCTTTGTTGTAAATTAGTTATTGTCAGATAAGGTGAATAAAACGTCAAAAATATTACAGAAATGTATCTAAATATTGAAACATTTACGAATTAAAATACAAAATAGGTACATGTTAAATATCAGAGAGCATATAGAGTTTTTTAAATTTAGTATACTTTGTTGTATATTTCTATTTTAAAGCCATATATTCGGTATTTTTATTCAGCGCACGGAATGTTTTTCCATGCGCTGTTTCCGTGCGCTAGCCCGAAAAACCCCATCTTTCATTATTGTTAAAACAGATGAAAATAAGGTGTTTTCAAAGAAGTATAATAAAAATTATTTTATACTTTTTAGTCCGTTTTTATATTATTATTTTATTATACTTGTATTCCTTTTTAAAATTTGAATTTTATTATTTTCTGCTTTTTATTCTTGTGTTTAAAATTTTACAATCGATTTTAAACATCTTGAATCTTGATGGATTATAACAGGGACATGTAGCAAATTTCAGGTATATTAATTAATTCCAGATCCTCTTTAGTTACCAATACATGTGCTTATCTGTTCATAAATTTCCACTAGACAAATATTTTTATTTAAAATTAATCAAATTGTCATCCAGTTCTAGTCTCTAGTCTTTAGCTCGTCGGGAAATTAGTTCAAAATCGATTGCAAAAATCGGGTATACACTGTTTCCCGGATAAGAATGAACAGCATTGGGATCTTGCAAACGGTGAGAGATAGAACAACGGTTAAATGGGGAAAAAGCTGCGCAATTTTAAGGTCAATAAAATGGTACATACAGATTTCTCGAGATTTCTAATACCTTTTTTCGTTTTTGAGTTATTTTGAAAAAGTAAAATTTTGCGTTTTCGATTTTATTTTTTTCTGAAGTTGTTATCACAGATAGAAAAAAAAGAAAACAACTTGCTTACGGCACTTTTTAACGGGCTTTCAGATGGCGTTTTTAGATTTTTTCTATAACGTTTCGTCTTGAGAAACCATCTTTAACTTTATTTTTATAAATACGGACCTGGATTTTTTTTGCAGATTTTGATAGCACTTTTCATTACAAATACCATGATGTATGACACGGAATATTTTTAAAATGTTTTGAGACAATTATACTGAAAATTCATTTTTTTCCATAATTTTTTTCTATTGCGGCCCTGTATTTAATAATAAGAAGTCTAACTATTAGTCAGTATTGTCAACAATTACAGTTCATTTTTACTTCGAAGCCTTAATATTTTTAAATACGGCCCTGTCTGGTGTTTTCCTCTGTTGTTGTACAGCAAACAGTGTCACATTGTGTTTTGAAGTAAATTCTTTGCTTTTTCTAATTGTGAGAAGGAAGCTTTAAGCTCGGCTTTAAGCCAATGAAACCAATAACTTTTGCCATTTATTAATTGCAACAATACATTCGTTCGGCCTTTGCACTATTGCTGCATGTTAAATTTATCGTCATTTGAAAAAGCACCCTCCATTTTAATAATGCAAATTATTAACTAGTGGGGGTTATGACAAATGGGTTAGTTTCGTTGTTTCACAGCCTTCTAGGTGGAGGATTTTTATTTATTTTTTATTATTGTGGCTGTTATTAGTCTTTGCCGTCCTTTTTTTGGTGATCCGATAGATAAGTTGTAAGTTAAATCGTTGATAATACTGATAAATATTTAGACTTCCTGTTATTGAATACAGGGCCGCCACGGGCGTAGCCAAGGGGGGGGGTTTCGGGGGTTCAAACCCCCCCCGAAATAAGCAAAATATTACCTAAAAATACGAGGAGTGAAGAGTTAAATTATTATTACGTTTGAATATATGTAGTAATAGTAGCGCCTAGCGCCATCTTTTGACGAGAGGCAGACGCAGTTGCAGCCGAACTTGCCTACCCCGAAATCTAGTTTGGAATGCCTGGATATGTGCGATAAAAACCTTTATCCTAATATTTACACATTACTACAAATCTTGGCTACCATTCCTGTATATCCAGAAAGGTCTTTGTCGAGCCTAAGGAGACTGAAAAACTATTTACGAAACACTACAAGTGAAAACAGACTTAATGGTTTGGCTCTAATGAACATTCACTATGGAACAGAAATTCATGCAGATGAAGTAGTGGATATATTAAAGCCGAAGATTTCTTCTTTAATGGTTTTAGATTTAGCGCAGAGGAACGAAATTAATTTATCCATTTCATTTAAAGTTAACAACTTTATAAATATGTCGTAGTTTTTCGGATGAATATATAGATATTAAATTTCATGTAAGTATATTTCTGTTGTTTTATTTACTTCTCAAACTAAACCCCCCCCCCAAAACTAAATCCTGGCTACGCCCGTGAGGGCCGCATTAAAAAAAATGAATGGAAAAAAGGAATTTTCACTTATAATCTCCCTAGAGCATGAATTATTTCCGGAAATTTTTTTCGAGGTGCGAATTTTTTAAGTAAATTTTAATTCATGCTCGCGGGAAATTCGGTACGAAAATTTCATGTCAAAACTGTTTGAAAATACAATTAAATTGGTGACATATGGTGACTGGTGTTATTGTTGTATAGGAGGGAGATTTCCACTTATTAATCTTACAGCTAGGTGCTTATGGGAGGGTGATTTCCGAAAAAATACACAAGTTGCCATGTCATCGTTAAGAAATGCTTGTGTTTTGTTGGTTGTACCTTGTCGACATGAAATTTTCAGTATAATTGTCTCAAAACATTTTAAAAATATTTCGTGTCATACATAATAGAACTTGCAATGAAAAGTGCTTTCAAAATCTGCAAAAAGATCCAGGTCCGTATTTAAAAAAATAAAGCTGAAGATGGCTTCTCAAAAACGAAATGTTGAAGAACAAATCTAAAAATGCCATCTTAAACCCCGTTAAAAAGTGCCACAAGAAAGTGTTTTTCTTTTTTTTTTTCTATCTGTGATAACTTCAGAAAAAATAAAATCGAAAACGCATAAATTTACTTTTTTCAAAATAACTCAAAAACGAAAAAGATATTAGATAGTGTTTGTACCATTTTATTGACCTTAAAGTTGCGCAGATTTTCCCCCATTTAACCGTGGTTCTATCTCTCACCGTTTGCAAGATCCCCATGCTGTTCATTCTTGTCCGGGACACATTGTATTATACGTCCTATTTCGAATCACCTATTTGCCATGCGTCAATTTCTTTTAGATACCGCACTTTTATCCACGGGCGTAGCCAAGGGGGGGTTTCGGGGCTTCAAACCCCCCCGAAATAAGCAAAATATTACCTAATATTATCTATCCTTGTTAAGGATAGAGACGTGAATCATTATTACTGTCGAAAAATGGAGGGGAAAAAAAGGAAGGGTGATAAACCTAAAGGTATGGACTACTGGAAAAAGTGGTGTAGTCAAGGTCAAGGGGTTTCTAATAAAGAAACAAATTTGGATTTAGCTATCAAAGCTTCAGCTACCTTGCATGCTGATAAGAAGACTGCCTACCCCGAAATCTAGTTTGGAATGCCTAGATATGTGCGATAAAAACCTTTATCCTAATATTTACACATTACTACAAATCTTGGCTACCATTCCTGTATCCACTGCTACCCCAGAAAGGTCTTTCTCGAGCCTAAGGAGACTGAAAAACTATTTACGAAACACTACAAGTGAAAACAGACTTAATGGTTAATGAACATTCACTATGGAACAGAAATTCATGCAGATGAAGTAGTGGATATATTTAAAAGAAAAAGCCGAAGATTTCTTCTTTAATGGTTTTAGATTTAGTGCAGAGGAACGAAATTAATTTATCCATTTCAGTTAAAGTTAAGAACTTTATAAATATATGTCGTAGTTTTTCGGATGGATATATAGATATTAAATTTCATATAAGTATATTTTTGTTGTTTTATTTACTTCTCAAACTAACCCCCCCCCCCCAAAACTAAATCCTGGCTACGCCCGTGCTCTTATCGTTTCGGCTGGTCTCAAAATCACTTGGCAAAATAAAATTTCGTAAAATTAAAACTAAACAAGCGCGAAAAGTCTTAGCCCCGTGTTAGTACCGTCCACCCAGCAGCCCAAAGCGTTACGCGCCCGCCCCCCGCCCGAAGCCCCCGCGCCGGCCGGCTAAGGCCCTACGTACACTTGTCGGCGCCGGGCGGACAGCCGCACCGGCACCCCGGCGAATTGTTGTTGGCGTCCGGCGCGTGTCCGTCAGCCCTGACCGTCGGCGGCGGCGCCGGGCGCATCGCGCCGCATCTCGCACCACACCAACGACAACAACGACGACGGCCGGCCGTCGGCAATCACCTGGGGGCGTCGTCGCGCTCGGCCGCGGCCCCACCGCCACCACCTCCTCGTCCACCACGTCGTCGTGATCGCGGCGTCGCTCCACCTCGTCGCCGCGCGCGTCCCTCTCTACACTCTCGCCCGCGACCGCCGTCCGTCCGTCCGCGACTGATCACTCGCCCGGCCCGCGCGCGCCGTCGTCCGTCGATCTGCTGGCGTCCCCGCCGCCTCGCCGGCCGGTTTTTAAGGGGGCGGGGGTGGGGGGGCGGCGGTGACGTCACGTTGCGGCGGTGACGTCGGCGGCGCGGGCGCCGCGTGATGCCGCAACGGCGACGTCACCGGCGGACCGGGGGATCGATCGGCAGGGGCGGCGGGGCCGCGGGAGATTGCGGGGCGCGAGCAAGGGGTGAATACTATAAGTCCGATCACTCCTTTGAAGTCGTCGAAAAGCCGTCGATTTTTTGCCACTTGCGGGTGGACGTGTGGACTATACAAATCACCGTAAAGCTGGTTGCACCAAGTTATACTGGGCTTATTGACTTTCCATTATGCACCGTGAAGGTGAAGCATTAGTGTATATCGTTAGGGTCATTTTCTAGTTTATCCACTTTTGGATTAGGGAAAAACTAAAATTACCTTTGTGTTGTACATAATCCCAGAAACACGGAAACCACTTTCATATGTTGCGCTAATGGCCGGAAGTGTCCCGAAAAAATTATTGAAATCTAGAGACAATAATACGTACAAAACCAGCGCCATGATATTTTTCAGCGGCTATTGCGGGTGCGCTGACTTGGTTACTAGGCAATGTTGTCAAACGCACGAATTAAAAATGTTTACTTAAAAATTTTCCTTGCCCTGAGTGTAGCGATTACAAAAGTCTAGAGAATATTTTCGAAACGAAATTGACATCATATTTGATATTTTCCTTGCCCTAAAAAGAAACTTGTTTAACTCCCACAGGGTCATTGTAATGATAGAAAGGCGCAACTCCGTTGCAACTCCCAAAGGGTCAAACATTTTTAATTCGTGCGTTTGACAACAATGCCTAGTAACCAGGTCAGCGCACCCGCAATAGCCGTTGAAAAACATCATGGCGCTGGTTTTATACGTATTGTACACACATACCTATATGTCTCTAGATTTCAATAATTTTTTCGGGACACTTCCGGTCATTAGCGAAAAATATGAAAGTGATTTCCGTGCTTCTGGGATTATGTACAACACAAAAGTAATTTTAGTTTTCTCTAACCCACAACCAAAAGTGGATAAACTAGAAAATTACCATCGTTAGTTTTTGGTACAATGTTAAAAATTAAAATAGGAGTAATATAGTTATAGCAGTTTAAATAAAGCAAGATATACCTAACTAAACATAGGGTAAGTAAAAATATACACAAGTGTGTACCTAGGAGCAAACAAAATTATTTACATAGTTTACAAGTTTTGCAAAATTGGGTTTGGGATTTGATTTATTTTGTCTTTGGATTGTCAATTCCCTATTCGCAAATTTAATAGTGTAGTAAATACGAACTCGCGTATATAATGAAACCAAATAGTCATGGGGAAAATTTGCACACGGATGCATGTATTTTACTGATCGGAATTCTTTTATTAGGCTAGAACCTAAGCCATCCTGATGCGATAAGTCATTCAATTTTAATAAAAAAATATTTTCTAAATTGATTATACCGGGTGTCCCAGAATATGTGGGCAATCTCCCGGATTTATACAGGGGACATTAAAATACCATGACAAGATCCTATACAAAAATTTCCCAGAGGGCCCCCCTAGGGAGATACAGGGTGTTAAAATTCTTTTTTTGGAATTAAATTATGGCAATATCTCCCAAAATAATCAAGCTGCTGAACTGAAATTTGGTACTGCTGTGTTTCAGGCGAAGGTGAATAAGCTGAAGGCATCACGTATCTCATAGAGGGCGTCACTTGCACTATTTTTGGATCGTGTTATAGCTCGTAACTTTTTTGAGGTTATCTTCTCGGTCTTGCAGGTCCATCATGTTAGTACATCTTTGCATTCTGCAACAAAGAGATATTCATAACGATAAAATCAACCGTTTGCGTTGAAATTGGTAAAACGTTTTTCAAAACACCTGTTAACTTCAACATTCGAAACATAAAATCTTTACCTACCGCTTTCAAACGTTACGGGCCGACTGTACCATTTAAACTGAGAAAAAAAATCCCTATGAACAATGTACCAAAAATTATTCGCCTTCAAAATGGAAAAGATTGAATTTGACAAAATTTGGACCCTATTTCAAGAAAACCAATGGTGTTTTGTCCAATGTCCATTTGGTATTTTTTTCTTCATTTTGAATGTACAGTCGATGTGTAACATTTGAAAGCAGTAGAAGAAAGTTGTATGTTTTGAATGTTGAAGCTAACAGGGGTTTTAGGGCACGTTTCGCCAATTTCAACGCAAACGGTTGGATTTATCATTATGAAACAAGAGTACCTCTTTGTTGCAGAATGAAAAGATAAACTAAAATGATGGACCTGCAAGACTAAAAAGATAACCTTAATAAAGTTACGAGCAATAACAAGATCCGAAAATAGTGCAAGAGTCTGTGAGATACGTAAAAATTGATGCCTTCAGCTTATTCTCCATCACCTAAAACCTAAAACCCAGCAGTATCAAATTTCTTCTTGCCATAATTTAATTAATTAATTAATTTAATTTTAAAAAAGAATTCAACACCCTGAATCTCCGTAGTGAGGCCCTCTGGGAATTGTTTTTATAGGAACTTGTCATGATATTTTAACGTCTCCTGTATAAATCCGGGAGATTGCCCACATATTCTGGGACACCCTGTATATTCACTAAATTCTCGTGGAGGTACTGTCAAACTGCCAAATGGTCCTGAATTTGCCTTCATAGGCTTTTAGTTCACAAAATATTGTTGACTTGTCTCTGCCTGCCAGATTACGCATAACGCATAACCATAAGGTTCTGGTAATAATCTTAATGGAACAGCAGTTGTTGATAAACTTTTTCCGGAAATGAATGATTGGTCATCAAAATGTGCCTTACAAATTTGTATACGTTTATGTGCCTCTTCAGGTGCAATATTCGCAAATTTATGTATAATATAATAATATTTCGATGACTATATAGAAATAATTGATTGAGACATTTTTCTTAAATATACGTCAAACTAAATCTTATTATTGGATATAATTTACGCGCACCCGGTACAATACGAAGCACACCGTTCCGAGAGACACTGTGTAACAAAGTGACGCTCGGAATCGCCCGCTCAGCGGGATATCGATCGAGGGCTAAGGCGAAGGGAGCGGGAACGGGCAGGAGGGAAATATTTGTTTACACAGCCCAAGTGAGCATTCTCTAGACTTTGGTGCCTTTGAGCTGAGTAGTTTTGCTTGAAGAATTTTGAAAATAAAATGTAACGTGGTCAATTCAAAAAAAGTTTCCCGTTTGTCCCCAAAACATTATGTTCTATAACTCTTTCGTCATAGTTGCTGACATTATATAATTTTAAAACAGGCTTTCTAAGACCTATTTCACCAAATATATTTTCTTGTTGGTGAGCCGTATAGTTAGCGCCCTCCGCCACTGGTGATTCGTGTCTGCAGCTAATTTGCATTTAAGTTTTTGCCGGGAGCCAGGGCCGAAGGACTAGCAATAGTTTATCTCTGCAGGGGTTGCCCGTGGTCACAAATTACGTGTTAGAAACACTTTAGTACAACTAGATTTTCATATCGATTGGCTTGAAGTTACTGGAGAATATCAGAGGTCAGTTTTGAGCCCGAAATACTAATTAGAAACAGATGAGGTTGTTTACTCTGTCAACGATTTTTGTAATAAATATTATACAGCATGATTTTTCTTGCAAGTACCGCGCGATCTGATCGGTTATTTTGCAACCCACAAAAAAGAACCCAGAGAATTTCTGTGAAAAAAAAAACATTAAAGGAGCGAAAAAATTAAATGGTTGTATTTATAGTTTTCAAAATACAGAGCGTAATAACATAAATACATATTCTTTTAGGTATAGAGGGGCTCATATGTTAGAAAATTTTAATGATGGTCTTAAACAGCAATGGACTAGTCTGGTCATATAGAAAAATGCACACAGGCGAATAATAGAAGTTTAGTAGACTCCTCTGGAATATTTCATTTGCCGGTTCCTCTTAGTTTTTAAATAAAAAAATAATTAGTAAAAAAGTATTGCCCCTTTTGCTCTCAAAAGATGGCGCTAGATACAATCGATGTGCTGAAGGTCCTCTGTAGCTAAGTTCATGCACAATCTTCCTAGTTATTATTTGTGAATTGTCGATTTTTACAAATATAACCAACACATACTAATAGATATCTCCATTTCAACTCCAATCATCATATTAGTGTTAAAAAAGGAGTACCTAATTAAAAGTTTGTTAGAACGATTTGTTCTAATAACACAAAATTTGAGGAGGAAATTAAACATGTAAAACATGTTCTTGAGAAGAATAGTTATCCTATTGAATTTGTTGAGCAAGTTTTTCAGGATTGCCAACAAAATAACAATGCTAATAGAATTAGAGAAATAAATCTGGTGGACCGACCAGTAAATTTAATAATTCCTTATATTCCTGGACTATCAGATAATCTAAAACGCATAGGCAATCGTTTTAATGTCACACAACAGTATTTAAAACCAAAAATACATTAAGATCGATGCTAGTTAAAACGAAACCATTTTAAAATTTTTGAACTTTAGATGACTGTAGTTCCCCATTCATCAAGTTAATTTTTAAAATTTAATCGTACTAGCCCATTGAGTCGGTATAGATACTTTCATGCGGTCTATTTTTTTAAAGACCTATCACCTTTCTGTCCGAATAAACATCCAAATAAGTTTAAATATCTAGTAAACCAAATTCCAAATGAAAAGTCTGGAAAATAATCGCTGGAAAATATTTGTCAATAAGTTTTCGTACCTATTGGCGGTACGGAATAAATAGAAATTAAATTGACCCAATATCCGAAGTATGTAATATAATTGTTATTATACTTCTTTGAAAATACCTTATTTTCATCTGTTTTAGCAATAATGAAAGATGGGGTTTTTCGGGCTAGCGCACGGAAAAACTTTCCGTGCGCTGAATAAAAAATACCGAATATATTATATGGCTTTAAAATAGAAATACACAGCAAAGTAAACTAAATTTAAGAAACTCTACATGCTCTCTGATATTTAACATGTACCTATTTTGTATTTTAATTCGTAAGTGTTTCAATATTTAGATACATTTCTGTAATATTTTTGACGTTTTATTCACCTTATCTGACAATAACTAATTTACAACAAAGCACCTTTGAAATAATTTTAGAGTAACTATGGAAACGCATCATACATACCAAACACTATATTGTCTGGATTATTTATTTTTTGTCAATTAAATTTATTATAATATGCCGATAAAATGTCTTAAGTTTCCGTTTTCAAAAAAGTATAATAAAAAATATCGTTCATTACACGTCCAGAAATAGATTTTTCGGTGCTTGCATGACTTCCCGTGTTCGGCTGCGCCTCACACGGGAATTTGTCAAGCGCGCACGGAAAAATCTTTATTTCCGGACTCTTAATGAAATATACTATTACCCCTATTTATTCCTTTACTCAATGCTATTACCCAATATCAGAAGTATGTAATATAATTTTCAATATTCATTCCGGTTTTAATTAGTTAATTTTCTAACGTATTATAGCAAATGTACGCAACTAATTCTGAAACATAAAAATGTATCACCTGGAGCTATAACTACATATCGGTGTGCGACCACCCAGAGTGATTCGGCTCAGCCATACGATCGCTTATTTTGAATATAATTTAATTGACAGTACTTTACCATTTTCTACTAAGTTTAGCAATTCGGGAAAAACGAGGTAATTGTTATTGACGGCCACATATTTATCATAGCGATTTTCCCCATTTTTATTAAAAAAAACATACTTTGCGGATATGTACTTGCATAGTAAGTTCCCATAAGTCATATGATTAATGATGACACCTAGTCCGATGCGATGACCATATTCCTAAAGCGGTGTTTTCCCAAGTTATAAATAGTTTTGCACGATGCGTTAGGTATTTCAAAGATAACTGGTAAAATAAAAATAATAATTCTCACCCTTCAAACAATATACAGGGTGTCTCACATTGGATGGTTTTGGGGGTTTCTCCAGATTTTTGATATTGTCCCAGTTGAGATTTTTTGACACAAGTGCAAATAAATTGTAGGAAATTACTATTGTACACCGGGTGTTTCTCCAATGCGTTTGAATATTTTAATAATTATTGTTATTAAAGTTGCATAAAACATACACTGAGTATTTTTGTAACTCAAGCAAATACGAAACAGACTGACGTAATCGTATAGTGTAATCATTCCTCTTGGCGAGTTATTTGTTACTTCACGCCTGTTAGTCAAATGATCGCTTTTAGAGTCGTATATTTAAAACGCAAACTCGTAATAACTGTAATCCACGGTATCAATGGTAGGACACTAAGAACACGGAGAAGTGTGGGATGATCACACCAACGCCTGCCTCTATTAGTTCGTATCGATTTTTAGGCTGGAAAAATAATACAAACAATTTAGTGAACATGAAATGAAACACGGGGCTTTGTAACTATACTAAAATCGAGCAATCCGTGCGCCTGGCGTAAATAAAACCACGTGTTCAATGACGATCCGCGATTGGTCGGTAGGCTATAAAGTTTCACCCGAGTCGGCAACAGAGACGTACTCGATCGCAAAAGTGTAGTTACGCGGTTTTACCTTGTTGTTTTCAGCTATTTAGACACTGCCGCAAATAATTTTATGGATGTTTTGAACCATTTTAATTAAGCCAATAATTCTTTTCCCAAATATTTTGATGTAAACCATTGTAAAACTAAAATTAAACAAAAGGTCGTGCCTCAGTGCGGCCCTGGCGAATATTTCAACTCACGTGCTCTTGTTTACGCCAGGCGTAAGAGTTGCTCGATTTTACTATATATTCTTTATGAAAGAATTTCAGAGAGAGGTGAAAAGAAGACACGACAATATAAATAACTGGAGATAATAGTAATATTGCACACAGTATTATTATTATTATTATTATTATTATTCGGGATAGTTGTAACGGATTTTTCAAAATCCGTTACTCGTTTTTTATATTTTGTTAATAACTAACTTATTCTTCGTACAGTTTCAATTCATTTATAACATTGTATTCAATTTTATTACCACTTTTTCAAATTTTAAAATTTCAAATAATTCAAATTTTCGCGCGCCATATACGGAAATGGCCGTGTACTTTCGCCTAGCCTCGAACCCTGGCATATTCAAAATGCGAAAATTCAAGTGTGTGTTTACATTTCAGCAGGTATGTAGTTAAAGATCTGTATTATGAATTACTCGATTTTTCGGTTCTGTTGATGCATAATTTGAACATAAATACTGTTTAGTTGATTCAATGCGTGTCTTGCTAAAACCTGATTGGTCGGATGACGTAGGTCCTGCCAGCGATCGGCCGGCAGGGTCCGACCTGAGGAGAGTTTGCTCCCGTCTTCGTGTGTGTCGAGTCGCGCGGAGGCGTCTGCCCATTTCCCGCCAAATTTTCGGCATTTTCGGCTTTTATCTAGTTGAATTTTTGTCATCGGTGATTTATTTGAGTGGTTTTGTGTCTTAATATCGGGGATTGACTTCGTGTGACTAATATTTTTGCGTTTTTCTCTTTTCTATGTCCACGGCGTCGTGAGGCAGCGACGCTTGCCCGAGGCATTTCCTTTTTGGCTGCGTAGCTGAGGAAGCGCGGGACACAGCAAGCAGGTGGTGGCTGTTTCTCCTGGAAAACCCCACAGGTGATTAATTTCTTTTGATTTTTGCTTAGTTCAGCAACTTTACTACTCACCTGTGGCGTTTTTTTTGACGTGCTATTTTTTTTAAGGACTCATTTCGTCCGTGGCCCCGGCCATCTTTAACTCAAAAACATAGCATTGTCCTTTTTTTGAATACCCACCATCTTGCGGCTGTTATCTTGTTGAATATTTTCAAGTTTTGGTCACATTGGTTACACGTTACTTCCTTATTTTTCGAGTTAGGTCTCGATTCTGTGGTACCGGGCCACTCAAGTAAATCTGATACCGATATTTTCACTTTCCTAATAAATTCGTATTGCCTTTAGTTTATCAGATTTCTTAGTTTCTCTATTTTACCGTTCAAGTCTCAAATAAACTTTTCGCGTTAAATAAGTATTAAAATTTCTTAAATTTCAAGAATTGGGGCTGGAGCATTCTCAAAATTTTTCTTCTTATTAAATATTAAGCACTTTGCTATTCCGGTCAGTTCAATAATATTATCTATAAAATTTAAAAAAAAATATGCATAGTTCCCCTTAGTTTAGTATAGTTCTAAACGTTTAATTTTTATCATTATTTGTCAATATTTAATAACTTTAGTATCATAATTCAATTTTAAATATTAATCGTAACCTATTGGTTTATAAATTTCTGTAAAAGGCTTAGACCTTGTCTAATGCTACTTTCTTTCTGATCTGTTCATGCTTGCACACCATCTCTGAGGACGCTACGATCACAGCCCTCTGACGACGGAACAACGTGACGAGAGTTGCGTAGGCATCGAGTGGAGTTGCGTTGGCGACGCCCTGAGATATCTGCTAGCCTCAACATCTGCAACGCCTATTTGAGCAGACAAGGACCGGAGGAAGCCCTAGCCACGCCCCACACTAAAACGAGCCTCGTTTGAGCGTAAGCGACTAAAGACGCAGTTCAAGCTTAAGATTCAGAGTGAATCATAATAGAAGCTGAACAGTCAGTTTAATTGTAAAGCCAATTTAACCCTTTTATTGTTTTCAAACCAATTATTAACGAAATTTAACTCTCCTAGTTTATTTTAATTGTTCGAATTTAACTTCATGCTAAAGTTGATTTAATTATTTATAGTTGTCATTTAAAAGTTGTCAAATCAAAATTGTGAGTCTCAAATTTGTGATAAATAAATCTTGTATATTTAACGAAGGTAACAGGATTTTATTGGACAGACCCAAGTATAGCAAACCTAGGATTGTTATATAGTCGACCCATTTCCTATAAATTCGGAAATATGTTTTTAGGGTTTACCTGTCTACCTACCTAATACAAGCTATTACCAAAGTGTAGAGAATATCTACTATAAGTCCGCTCACTTGGCCTGAGTAAACAAATATTTCCCTCCTGCCCGATCCCGCTCCCTTCGCCTTAGCCCTCGATCGATATCCCGCTGAGCGGGCGATTCCGAGCGTCACTTTGTTACACAGTGTCTCTCGGAACAGTGGCTTCGTATTGTACCGGGTGCGCGTAAATTATATCCAATACCGAGTAGTGATGGCTTATTACGGTTCTTATTGCAGTGCGGATGGCTGTAAAAGCAATTCAAAACCTGTGTGTCCTTTTTTCGAATTCCCAAAGACACTGAAAGGTAAGATTTAGTTTGACGTATAATTAAGAAAAATGTCTCAATCAATTATTTCTATAGTCATCGAAATATTATTATAATATTACATAATACTCGTATTATATGCATAATATTATATGACATATACGTTGTATATGTTGAATAATAGAAAGCCAACATGTCACAGGTGTTTCTTTCTTTGTTGTAAATAAAAATATTGATAATTGCAGATATCAGCAATGGAAGAAGGCCTTAGGGTTCGCGAATATTGCACCTGAAGAGGCACATAAACGTATACAAATTTGTAAGGCACATTTTGATGACCAATCATTCACTTCGTCCGGAAAAAGTTTATTAACAACTGCTGTTCCATTAAAATTATTACCAGAAGCTTATGGTTAAAGTCTATCCAAGTTACAGAGGCAGTGGATCAAAACATTGGCCACCACGTGACCCTCTTATTGGTCTGGCCGTCATAAAATGTCAAGTGTTTACGCGGCGAGCAGAATGCAGGGCCGGCTCTTCCCTCAGTCGAGTTTCCTGCATATTTTAGATCGGATCGCGAGCAGTATATTCTGTAAATTTATTTTGCTACTTAATTTAAGGAAATTTATAAAGATCCACGAAAGGTAGAAACACAAATTTTAGAACTTCTAAAAGAATTAGTTCAGAATTACAAGCCACTTGGAATCTCATATTAGTCCGACCCTGGTAATCGATCGCAAGGCGGTCGTGTGACTTTGCTTATATGTACTGCCGCTGTAACTTGGATAGACTTTAGACGCATATTCGTATGCTTAATCTGGCAGGCAGAAACAAGTCAACAATATTTTGTGAACTAAAAGCCTATGAAGGCAGTTCAGAAACATTTGGCAGATTGACAGCATCTACCTCCACGAGAATTTAGTGAATATATAATCAATGACCCAGGATGGCTTAGCTTCTCGCCTACTAAAGGAATTCCGATCAGTAAAATACATATATCTGCGTGTAAATTTACTACTTGGTTTCATTATATACGCGAATTCGTATATACACTATATATATTCGTATATACACTATATATATACACTTAAATTTGCGAATAGGGAATTAAAAACCCAAAGACAAAATAAATCAAGTCCAAAACTTACAATTTTGCAAAACTTGTAAACTACGTAAATAATTTTGTTTGCTCTTAGCCTACACATTTATATATAATTCTACTTACCCTATGTTTAGTTAGATATATCTTTTTATTTAAACGGAAAAAGTAAAATACCTGCGTTTTTATTATACATATTATATTATGCTTCTTATTTTTCTGCTATACCTACCTATTACTCCTATTATGCATAATGGAAAGTAAATATGGAGGTGCCCTCGTATAACTTGGTGCAACCAGCTTTACGGTGTTTTGGACAGTCCACCCTCGTAAATAACGGAGTGGCGAGCTGACGACTGGTCGCAAAAAATCGGCGGCTTTTCGACGACTTCAAAGTAGTGATCCGACTTATAATATTCTCTAGACTTTGCTATTACGCTTTGTTATCTGCAAGCTCTCAGTTCTTCCCTCTTCAAAAAAATATCATGTATAGACCGGGGATTTACCTACGTCACAAATCTCAGTTCTGTTTACTACTATGTCGTCACTGTAAAATATAAAACATCGGCATTTTGTGACCGCAGAGAGCCATGACGGGCAAATCTGAAGTTGTTCCGTCAAGTTTCCGTGACATTCCCCGCAATTTTGTGGGTTGTCTATCGTCAATTAAAGATATCATATATGAAGAAAATCAAAAGTGTAGTGTCTTCATATTGTTACTAACGCAATATACCTACATCTACATCATACATTTATAATAATAATTGTTTTACACACCTGTATCTTTAAAATATAAAATTAGAGCTACTTATTAGAAAAAGTGCGTACGGTTAATTTATTTTCGCAATCAAAACTTGCATCTAAAATTGCAATTAATTTTATACCTAGGTTGGTATAATTTTCTCAATCACCTGATGTTAGCAAACAAACATGTTCGGACTCACGTTATGAACTTTTTGTGTTATGCTCTGACAAGAAGAGTGTCTACGCCCCAGAAGATATAGTTTCGTAACACTCTGTATATTATAAACAAAGGCGAACGCAAAAATTATAGCACAAAACAATAGTCCGATTTTTGTTATACTTTATTTAATTTATTTACTGGATTTTATAAAAAAAAATTGCAACCGTATGTCCTATATATCTTTACTTTTGGAACACCCAATATAGATACATAGGAAATAACAAACTACAGGTGACTTGTAATTTCCTTTATTAACAGGTTGTAAGAATTTTTTTTTTTTTCGTGAGATGATCTCTTGGTATTAATCATTGGTCAGGTAAGTACTCATATGAATTAAGAAAAATTCCAATATGTTGGCCGGGAATACATATTTCTCCACGACCATTCGTGAATGTAAGTATTCTAAAATCATTTTTAATAATAGAACTTAAAAATTCACACTCTAGAGCGAGATGATTAAATTATAAAGAATAAATTTTATTCTTAAATACTTGTTTCTCGAGTGTTTTGCATGTATTTCCAGGATCGTAATATAATTTTTGTAATGTATTGCACATAACTAAACAATATAATAATAGGGATACTAATATTTCGTACTAATAATAATAAATCATTGCATTATTTTATATATTTTCATTCCATAACAAGACAATGAATGAATATACGCTAATCGAACTAAACACAGCATAGTGTGCCATGGATTTCAAGACTGTCAACCTCGCTGTCAACAATAGCGGCGTGGGGGTGCGCGCCATAATAAGTATTTTTGAACGTGTTTTAAGTTAAATAAAATTAGTGAAAAATCGAGTGATTTTGATATGGAATTTGATAATACTCCACCTGAAATTACAAATTGTGCAAAAAATATAATTGAGAACCTGCTGCCGCGGAAATCGAAACATGAATATGAAAAATATTGTGCGTTGTTAAGGGAGTGGCAACAAGAAAAGAAAACTACCTCATTTTCTGAAAATGTTTTAATTGCATTTTTTGGTGATTTCTTAAAAAAATGGAAATCCTCGACTCTATGGAAAATGTATTCAATTTTAAAAGCAACGATAAATGTGAAACATGATATCGATATATCAAAATACAAAAAATAAAATCTTTACTAAAACGCTCTTCTGAAAACTATTTACCTAAGAAATCGAAAGTTTTTACAGAAGAAAATGTTAGGCAATTATTAGAAAATGCTCCTGATGTGATATATTTAGCTACAAAGGTAGTAAAAATTATCTCTCAAATAACTTAATAAATTTTAGTTATTTTTGGTCGCCCTGGTAATTGGTGTTTTTGGGGCTTGTCGCAAGAATGAACTTTACAACATGAAAGTTTCTGACATTAAAGATTTACCTAGGTTCCGCAATACTAATTGCAGTTCCTAATACGAAAACTAAAAAACCAAGAGAATTTACAATCACGGGAGATTTTTATTATAATATTGTAAAGAAATACTGGGCACTGAGACCTTCTCTTGTTCCCTCCGATAATTGTTTTATTAATTTCCAAAAAAATAAATGTACACGCCAAGTAATTGGCATAAATAAACTGGGTAATATGCCTAAACAAATTGCCACGTTCCTGAATCTAGAAAACCCACAAGAATATACTGGCCACTGTTTCCGCCGTACGTCAGCGACCACGTTGGTATACGCAGGTGCGAATATTACAACATTAAAAATACATGGGGGCTGGAAGTCTTCTTATGTAGCAGAAGGATATACCTAAAGAAAATTCTCTACAAAATCGAATAAATGTAGCAAATCAATTAGTCTCGTCGATTACTGGATCGACAGTAACTGCCCCTTCATCTTCCAATTCGTCTTGCTATACGTCTGTTAACTCTACAAACCAATCTGTGTTGAAAATAATTACGGAAAATATTTCCAATGCACCAGTTTTCAATTTCAATAATTGTACAAATACTATAAATATACATATTAATACATTGTAACATGCAAAATGTGTGAATAAATAACTTGTATTGTTCAAATTTAATTTAATTGTTTTTTGACTTTCTGGTCGTGGAGAATAATTACATTCACGATACTCGTGGTTCCTCACGCTCGCTAACGTTTTTCATTCTACTTCATTACAGAATCTACTATTCTATTTTTGTTCTGTATTACGAATAAATCATTAGCAAATCAAATAAGAATATAAACTTTCAGTGAAATATGACATATAAACGTAATGATCAAATAATTCTTTAAACGAAAATCAAACTTTTATTTTATTAGGAGGCTACAAGTGACACTATGACCAGAAGCAGAACACTCACCTTGACTTCCTAGTAGCTCCTCTTGACTCTGCCTCATGTAGCTCCCCCCCTTTTTTCTCACTTATTCCTCTGAAGCCAGGTTCACAACAAACTTTTTCACAATAACAAACCACCCAGCCCTGATAGAGAATGTTCCACGACTTCACGTAAGAAGGAATATATTATAAGCTCCTTCAACATCCAGGGTCACGGCCTAAACTGATTTCGAAATTGGTTCAGTTCGCCGAGGTCTCGTGAGGTTGTGCATTTTAGAGGCTTCCATAATTTTGAGGTATTGTGCGTGTAAACTAAACACACGGATTAAATTAATTAACAATGTTGCACACTCTGGAAAGTCTGACTTTCTCGAAGTCGATCGAAAGTTCTAGAACCAGCCAGAGAAACACTTAGGGTAGGAGTGTGAGTTTGGACGTAACGAATAAATACGTGTTTACAGGTGAACATTTTGTAAATGATTTTCAACGTTTTTCTAGAATACAAATGGTTGATATTTATACAGATCTTGTTCATCAACATAGATACATAATTTACACATTTAGGTATTTCAAATGTATTTTTTAAATAATTTATTACAATACTTTATAATGTGGATGGTTGTGTAGACTATAGGTTTAATAGTTTTAACTAAATTCTTCCTTTTGCCATTTTTTCTCCTTCTTTTGGTAATTAAAAAAAAAGTGGTTTATTAGTTGGGTTGTTCAATAGACCTCATCATTAATTCGTGAACCTAAAGAATAGTAGAGTAATATTTCAGTTTATATAAAATGAAATGCACACCCTATGTAAACTTTTTAATTTTGAGCTTGTTTCTAGGAATAAATAACATCAAAAATTCCAGGAAAATAACTTAGGTAACTGTAGAGGCTTGAGCCAAATACAACATACCATTTCTTTTCTTGTATTGATATAGCACAAACATGTCATAATACAGGGTGATTCAGTTTTATTCTGCAACACTTCAACAAGTGATAGAAAACCAAAAAATAACCGCACTTTCTTTTATAAACTATATCATTCAAATATTTACCAAACTAGTTGAGATATTTAAGTCATATTTGGTACACGTCATAATGGCATGGGTTAGCATAAAACCTGTTAATATCAAACACCTTGATCAACCAGTGGCGTAGAAGTAGGAAATTAGTATAATTATTGTTTTTAGAAAAAAATGAACCACCTTGTATAGCAATAAAATGTATCCAATTTATTATGTAAATTTTAATTTTAAACAAAAATGCCCTCTTGGTAATTTTTTGTATGTGTCATGGTTTCGTGGCAAATTTGATTTTTTGTATTATTTCGGGGTATTTCTGAAAAATTATCTAAAAAATTTGCTCTATAAGTATCACTTAAAGTGAAAATAATATGTTTGCTACTTGAAATAAAGTAACTTTTTCCAATAAACTTACCTATTTAAGGCTATACTTTTGAAGATACAGGGTCTAATACATTTAAGGAAGATACAATTAATGTTACGCTCGGTATCATGAAAAGTAAAACCTTGAATGGGTAAGTTTATTGGAAAAAGTTACTCTATTTAAAGTAAGAAACACATTTTTTCAGCTTTGGGTGTTACTTATGGAGCGAAGTTTTAAGTTAATTTTTCAGAAGTACCCCGAAATCCCGAAATAATACGAAAAAATCAAATTTGCTATGAAACCATGACACATATGAAAAAATTCTAAGAGAATGTTTTTGTTTAAAATTAAAATTTACGAAATTGAATATATTTTATTGCTATACAAGGTGGTTCATTTTTTTTTTCTAAAAACAATTATACTATTTTCCCACTGGTGGTTCAAGGTGTTTGATATTAACCGGTTTTATGCTAATCCATACCGTTATAACGTGTACCAAATATGACTTAAATATCTCAACTAGTTTAGTAAATATTTTTAAATTCCACATGTTTCTTACAATTACAATTCCACATATTTCTTACAACTTTAGCACCCTGTAACTTTTTTATAAGGCCTTAAAATGATAATGATAGTTTATAGAAGAAAATGCGGTTATTTTTTGGTTTTCTATCACCTGTTAAAGTGTCGCAGAATAAAACTGAATCACCCTGTATAGTGGCTTGAATCTTCTGGTGCTATCCTGCCTTATTCTGGTTTTCAGTTTAATCCTCAGAGAAATAATAATAAGGATAGAGGGAGTAAGAACAAAAAGTAAACAGAGCCAACATCTTTTTGAGTGATGCCACGTACTCCATTGTTTACAGCATTTCATTTCAAAATAGAAGGGTTTAATAATGGGATTAAATGAAGGCACACTTCCCAAAACGTTAAATTAACAATGTAGTTATTAATTTCTTGTATGTAACAATTTTAAACTAAAATTAAATTGCGCTGTAATTGTAGTAGCTAATTATCACTTTAATAAAATCGTCACACATACCTCAAACCGCCCAACATGGCAACGCCGCCGTTGCTGCCGCGGGCGCCGCGTTCGTTAACTCGGCGGTATTTGTTTTGTGTTTGCCCAGCAAGTCAAGTTTTCCGATTGTTTACGTATGAATTTTTCGTGTTTTCAATTGTTTTTCTGTTAATTTATAAGCTATTTATTAGTATTTAGGATATAGTGACTGATTTTGTATATATAGGACGCAGAAAGTGTGTGATGTGTGGCCAAATTGATATTTCTCAGGATATAACCTATCTCAGGTAAGCATTGTACACACGGGCCTAATGTTTGTTTACTTGGGTAAATTTGCATTAAATGTTGGTTGGCTACAAACGTGTTTATTTTGATGCTGTTGCTCCCTCTATCCTTGGTTATTTCTCTGAGGTTTAATCTAACATTTTTTCGATTATTTCTCATTTCCAAAGTCAAAGTGGTGTCCATTTAGATATAGCTAGTTAACCCACATTAATGTAACTATACCTGCACATGAGGTGGAGTAGACAGCACATAAGTAACAGCATCAGCAACATCCTCAGCCACCAATGGTTGGTAATCTGGGGTAGCAATTGTTACATCTGGGTTAGGATTAAAGTTTGCTACCTGTGCAAATTCAGTCTGTACCCTTCCCGGACTGACACTCTGCAAAACAAAAAAAGTAACAAGAATTTAACAATCGATGAAGGAGAACCTACCGTAATCTTAATCTTCGACTTCATAGTGTTCAGCTCTTGCCTCAGCGTCTCGGTGAGGGCAGTTACCGCGAATTTAGACGCAGGGTAAACATTGACGTTCTTCATATTTGGAATTCTGTGTCCAGCCAACGAGTTGATGTGAACGATATGTCCATCGACGTTCTTCGCGGTCATCTGCTTGACGGCTTCCCTGGTGCAGATGCAGAGACCCAACACGTTGGTGTCGAAGACGGTCTTCCACTTTTCAGTGTCGCCATCGATGAGGGTGGTGCCTTGTGCCAAACCGGCGTTGTTGACTAAAATGTGGACGGGTCCGAGATTGTCCCTTACCCAGTCAAAGGCCTTCAGGATATCTTCTTCCTTGGTGAGGTCGCATTGGATCGGGTGCAGCTTTCCTTTTTTTCCCGACAGTCTCTTGGCATGGTCTTTCACGCGGTCTATACGTCTCGCCAAACCTGCAACCTGACAAATAAATTTAGTCGAGACATAAATGAAAAAGTGTATAATAGTCACTTACGATAACTCCTCTTTCTACCAGCTGATCCACGATGGCCTCACCAATACCAGCACTGACTCCCGTCACTATGGCAACCTTACCAACCCATCTGTCAAAGGAGCGAACCATTTTGTTTCGAAGCAAAGTTCAAAACAGACTAAATTGGAGAGGAGAGAAATTTGTGCCAACTGATGTTATCTATGCAATAACTCTCTTATATCACTGATAGTACGTAGTCGTTTATCTATTCTGAAAGCTTAAAAAATATTGTGCAATGCCCTGATAAGGTACATAATATTATATTAATGATAAAAACGATGCCTAAACACTTGAGTTGATTTCTACAGGGTGTCCCAGAAACCAACAGAAATAAAAAAGTACTTATTACGAAAAACAAATATTTTGCATAAGAAATTCCTTATTCTACAGGGTGTTTCAAGAAAACGAATCAATAATTTTGCGACAGGTAATTAACTGTTCTTAAAACCTTAATCTTGAAAAGTGGTGAGTCGGAAAAAATCCAAACAGGATTATATTTTCAGGGTTGCTTGGGGACTGCCTCCTGAGTGTTCAACCAAAAGATCACACTCGAACTTCTGGTACGAATTGAGCTATGGGGTGGTTTCCTAAACATATTTTTAGAGCAAAGTGACCCCAATAAAAATTGTAGGAAAACAAAGTATAAACAACTTTTCTTCATAATTTTTTTGGTTCTCTAATACATTACGAGTTACAGCGCACTATACACTGTGTCCCGGATAAGAATGAACAGCATGGGGATATTGCAAACGGTGAGAGATACGGCAATGGTTAAATGGGGAAAAAGTTGCGCATTTTTGAGGTCAATAAAATGGCACAAACAGATTTCTAATATCTTGTTTCGTTTTTGAGTTATTTTGAAAAAAGTAAAATTTTGCGTTTTAGATTTTATTTTTTCTGAAGTTGCTATCACAGATAGAAAAAAAAGAAAAACACTTTCTTATGGCACTTTTTAACAGGCTTTAAGATGATGTTTTTAGATTTGTTCGACAACGTTTCGTTTTTGAGAAACCATCTTCAACTTTATTTTTTTAAATACGGACCTGGATTTTTTTTGCAGATTTTGAAAGCACTTTTCATTGCAAATACCATGATGTATGACACGAAATATTTTTAAAATGTTTTGAGACAATAATAAAAATTCCTTTTTTCCATTCATTTTTTCTATTGCGGCCCTGTATTTAATAATAAGTCTAAATATTAATTAGGATTGACAACAATTTAACTTACAGTTTATTTTTACTTCGAAAACATAATATTTTTAAATACGGCCCTGTCTGGTAAGATAGAACATGCACCCTCCATTTCTAATGATACAAATTGTTAGCTAAATGATACAGTGGGAGTTAAGACAAATGACAAGGGATTGCTTTCGTTGTTTCAAAGCCTCCTAGGTGGAGGATTTTTATTTATTTTTTATTATCGTATGTGTCTTTGCCGTCCTTTTTTTAGTTCTCCAATTGAAAGATAAGTTGTAAGTTAAATTGTTGACAATACTGATTAGTATTTAGACTTGTTATTATTAAATACAGGGCCGCATTAGAAAAAAATGAATGGAAAAAAGGAATTTTCAGTATAATTGTCTAAAAACATTTTAAAAATATTTCGTGTCATACATCATGGTATTTCCAAAGAAAGGGGCTTACAAAATCTGCAAAAAAAATCCAGGTCCGTATTTAAAAAAATTAAGTTGATGGTTTCTCAAAAACGAAACTTTGTAGAACAAATCTAAAAACGCCATCTTAAAGCCCATTAAAAAGTGCCATGAGAAAGTGTTTTTCTTTTTTCTATCTGTGATATCAACTTCAGAAAAAATAAAATCGAAAACGCAACATTTTACATTTTTCAAAATATCTCAAAAACGAAAAAAGATATTAGAAATCTGTTTATACCATTTTATTGACCTTAAAATTGCGCACTGTATTTGAGACGAACTGTATAATATCATTAATTACATAATTTTTTATATTTTTTAGAAGTTCGTTATCCACATAAATTAAGAAGTCTGCACTTGTATGGAGTCTTTCTGAATTCATTTGCCAGATAAAAGGGACAGACAGCAAAAAATTTCGAGATTGTTGACCTCGAACGCTATTATATTAAAATATTTGCTATTATTCTACTCAGGTGGATAATTTGTGCAAACTTTTTTAATCTCTGCTCAGATAATGCCAAGTGGGTTTTATATATAAGAACGCCGAACAATTTCAAATATTCGTTAGTGCAATCGCCATTAAAACGATGGTTCTCTCTTTTGACAGATGGGTTGGCAAGATTGCCATAGTGACAGGGACCAGTGCCGGTATTGGCGAAGCCATCGCTGAACAGCTGGTAGAAAAAGGAGTTATTGTAAGTCAGATAATTATTTCGAAAGAAACATTTAATCGTTGACTGACGTATTAATAAAGACTGCTCACGGCTGTCATGTTTGACAGTTCTCTGACTCACCATGCGCTTCCCGGAGACAAAATACAATGCAAAATACATTGTTGACCACAGGCGCCATCTACTTTTCAGAATATGAAGCTATAGTCGTGAGAAGTCTCCTTAATACGTCAGTCAACGATTTACGAGTGCAACGATAAAGACAGGCCACGGCGCTAACGCATAATCGCGTAGTCACGTGACCAACTTAGTCGTATATAATAAAAGGCATTTTTGGAGATAAGTAGAAAAAACAAATTTCATAACAATTTTTCAAGTTTTCTTTCATCTATTACATTATTGGTTTTGTGCATCCAAGCTTTCTCTTATTGTTTTTTCAAAATTTTCAACCTGCCTCAGCTGATTTAGGCTTTAGGCTGATAGTTAAACGGCACTGCACTCACAATATTTTGTCACATTCTCAAAAATTGTTCCTTTAGCTTAGGTGATATTCTCTATAGGTATTTTCATCCCACAACACATCTGTCCACATTAATTGTTTCACTTTCTTGAAAATGTGTTAGCCACACATACTTAAGGGTTTTTTTAGAAATTAAATCTCAGTTGGAATTTGACGAATCTATTTTTGGCGGAAATTTTCATCCCGAGGCAAAACAAATGTTTATTATGGCGACACTTTCTTCCTGGCTTTTGTAATATGTATAAATATAATATAAACCGACCCAATATTTGGTATTTAGGTTATTTTTTACGAAATAAAAATGAAAACTAACCTTAGTAGGTATACTGTACTTAAATATTGACGAGGTCTCAGTTGATCGGCAGCGTGAAATACCGAATAGAAATCGTATCAGGGCGTGGGTCGACAACGAAAATCCTCGAGTACGTTACAATACTGATTTATTTCGCACAAAGTGAATGGTGAATACAATAAATACACAAACCCGAACGTGGTCAACGGTCTGAACTCGCGGATCTCCCGTAAGCAGTTCACACCTCTGTTTCTCAGGCTCCACTGTCCAATACTGTCCATGTCCATAATAGTCCATTCCGGGATCCCTATTCTGTGGTTCGGGGGAGAATTCCCCTTTACAGCGCTCACGCGTCGGTGCGAGCGGCACCAATACTCTTGGACGGCACGACTCCCACCCAGACGCCATAATAACACCTGGGCGGTTCCCCTCCGCCAGGACACACGCGCACTAGACACAAACTTGTTTCTAAAATATAAACTAAGACGTTTAAAAACACTTTAAACATTGAAAACTTCTCAAAACCCAAGCTGCCGCTTTCAGTTATGTGACAAATGACATGTAACGTCGGGCTAAGATGGCCACGTGATTTTTGTGCGCCAGGGCCTGTCTTTATAGTAGGCTTTGACGGTTTAATCTTCTATTTTCAGGTGGTGGGACTGGCTAGGCGCGTAGATCGAGTGAAAGACCTCGCCGAGAGACTCTCTGGCAAAAGGGGCAAGCTCCATCCGGTCCGATGCGACATCACCAAAGAAGAAGAAGTCCTGAAAACCTTCGAATGGGTAAAGGACAATCTCGGACCGGTCCACATTCTGGTGAACAACGCGGGCTTGGCGCAGAACACCACCCTGGCCAACGGCGAAACCGAAAAATGGAAAAGAATCTTAGACACGAACGTTTTAGCACTTTGCGTGTGTACTAGGGAGGCCGTGCGGCAGATGACAGCTAACGACGTCGCCGGACACATCATTCATATCAATTCGGTAGCGGGGCATAGGGCTGGGAAAATTCCCACTTCGAGTGTGTACCCTGCGTCTAAATTCGCAGTGACTGCTTTGACCGAGACCCTGAGGCACGAACTGAATGCCATGAAGTCAAAGATCAAGATAACGGTAAGTAGGTGGTTCTTATTAAACGTTTCGAAACGTAATGTTTTTCATTTAGAGTGTCAGTCCAGGTCGGGTTGAAACTGAGTTTCGCAAAGTGGCTGAAAGACCGGAAACTGACAACAGTTTCGTAGGATTGGACTCGGAAGATGTTGCCGATTCTGTAACATACGTACTGTCAACACCTCCACACGTGCAGGTAGGTTTGTCGTGCGATGATGTTATTATAAGAAGTTAAAAATATTTTCTTTGTTTAGGTCCATGAACTGATGGTAATACCATTCGAACAACCATAATGGGATCTAGATACATATCTAAAGGCTTTTACCAGTAAAAATTACATATAAAAATATTTTAAACACTATACATTCCGCACAAATAAAAATTATATCATGTTCAATAAATTTTGGCACAAACATGTTTGAGAAAAACTGAAGTTCGTTTTTTATTAACAAAACATTTTCAACAAATCTTATATTTATAGCATCAATCAAAAAATGGTGTATTATTAAAAACAAAATAAAATTTCTACTAAATGAAATGAAATCTTAGATAGGTACTTCTGGTTTATTTTCACTTATTTGTAATTTGTAACGTTTCATATTATTTTCAATAACAAAAAATACTTATGTAAAAATGATATTATAACCTTTGTTTCAACACATAATTCACTAATCTTAGTGAATCAGAATGCAGAAAAGTGATTGCAGAACTGTTTTTCACCAATTAGATCGCAGAACTGGTTAGAACAAACCCATAATATTTGCAACGAAAATTCTCACGATTATCCATTCCTTGTCTACTATTTTTACAAGCTTTTATTTTTAACTTCACCTATTAATGTAGGTCGAATCTTGCAAGCTGAATTAGAACCACTTCCTGACATCCGATTGAGCTGAAATTTTGCATACACCTTTAGTTCCTGTGACAATACAATATGCAATACTTTCAAAATGGCCGCCGCTCCAAGATGGCGGATGATGTATTTTTTGTCAATCTCTTTAATATGGGTATCACATGAAAGGGCTTGAAGAGTAGAAAACTAAAAAGTTAGTGACATCACACTAAATTCAATATGGCCGCCGCTCCAAGATGGCGGATTTCCTATTTGATACCCAACATGGGTATCAAATAGGTAATTTTATTTTTTTTAATTTTTTATGTCTCTTGAAAATTTACAAGTTTTGCCCCTATGAATTAATATTATTAAATCAGTATTAATATAATTTTCTATTTTCATATTTCCTTGCAAATATTTGTCTAAAAATTCAGTTCATTTTTTCTTTAATGTTTTAAAATATTTAAATATTATTATTATCATTATTTACTTTTTGATATTTGAAAGAGAGGTAATTTAGTTTCATCTATTAACAATTACTTTAGCAAATTTTGTTCAAAATTATCATAGAAACAAAAATAATTTTCAAATTTCAAAATTTTGTTTCGATTTTTATTATACATCTTTGGTGATACATTTTCCCTATGCTTTTCTCGTATTCCCCACCTAACGAGCTGACAACACCGCAGCAAGAATGAGCATTGGCTAAGAAAACTACGATTAACCTGAGATTATTATTATTATTATTTTATTTAGTTACATGCTCTTTTTAACAACATTTATTGTGTTTTGAAACGATATGAAGTTTTGAATAATTTTGTTAAAATTTGTGTGTGTCATTTCTTGGAAAAAGGTGACTTTTTCTGTGTTTGTTGTTACATATTATGTATAATTTTTTTTCTACAAGCGTGCGGAAAGGTGTCTTACTTTTCCGCACGCTTGTAGAAAAAATAGTGTTCCCAACTCTTGCGGAAAGTGTCTTTTCCACACTCGATTTCTTGGCTGAACGACGCGTAGCGGAAAAGTGTCACTTTCCGCACTTGTTAGGAAATATACTATTTTCTACTCCTATGCTAGTAACATACCCATTAAGTGACGGTTTAGGTTATAAGTAAGTCCATTGTTACGAACACTGACACGTAATGACTGACACGTAATAAAAAAATTACGTATCTGTTCTTAATTAAAACGCAATTATCACGGGTGCCTTGTTTGCGCGGCATCCGCGTCGCCATAGCAACTAACCAACATACTAATTGTTGCCTGTCAGATAATCAGAAGTATAGTTTATCTATTATAATAGTTTTTCTTTCGTCGAAGAAAAATTATAATACAAAACTCGAGTTGTAGTCTTATTACATACTCGTGGAATTACAGCACTCGCCGCTGCGCGGCTCGTGCGCAACTTTTCCACTCATACGGAATCAGCTGTTTACAACTCTCGCTATGTAATATACTATTATGGTTACACGTGAGTAATTAGAGTATTACTTGAAAACAAAAAAAAAATATGTTTGAACGACATGAAAAGGCGTAAATAGCCTGAAAGTAAAAATCAAACAATAGGTATTTTCTCTATAGGAAAAACACCGAGAAGTACCTACATTTCTTTGAATCCGCAGAACGCCCTTATTAGCTTGACTCCACTGCCTCAAGCTGCTGTCCTTTGTGCATATTACCACAGCAGAAACGTAACTACCGAAGCATAATTTCTGATGTGTTCGGCATATCATGTGCGGTAATGATATGTCATTCGTTTTACTTCATCTAATACGTTATATTTCCTAAATTCGACAAACAGAATTCGAGAACCTTAACCTTGTAAAATTAAGTCTTATTACATAACAGTATCAGCATCTATATCGTTTGTCACTGTTTACAAGTAGATAATTTCTGTTAAGAGTTTATAATTATTATTTCTGCTTAGATAATAACAAGTAGTTGTCGTATATATAAGTACACCAAAAATTGCATACCTTCCATTCTGAGGTTGCGTTAAGTTTCGGTCGTTTAAATTTAAAACAAAATGGTCCTTTCATTCGACAGGTGGGTTGGTAAGGTTGCCGTAGTGACAGGGACCAGTGCCGGTATTGGCGAAGCTATCGCTGAACAGCTGGTGGAGAAAGGAGTTATTGTACGTAAAATTTACGGAGAAATTATACGAATTTTAGAATTCTTCATGTTGCAGGTTGTAGGTCTGGCCAGACGTGTAGATCGCGTCAAAGACCTAGCCAAGAAACTTTCGGGTAAGAAGGGATTGCTGCACCCGATCCAATGCGACATTACCAATGAAGACGAAGTCTTAAAAACGTTCAATTGGGTAAAGGACAATCTAGGACCAGTTCACATTTTGGTGAACAACGCAGGCGTATCGCAAAACACCAGTTTGGTTAATGGAGACACCGAAAAGTGGAAGAAAACTTTCGATACGAACGTTTTGGCCCTTTGTGTTTGTACGAGAGAAGCCGTGAAACAAATGACCGATAAAAATATCGACGGGCATATCGTTCACATCAATTCGGTTTTGGGTCATCAGGTGTTGAATATACCAAATGTCAACGTGTATCCTGCTTCTAAATTCGCGGTGACCGCTTTGACAGAGACCCTGAGGCAAGAGCTAAACACCATGAAGTCGAAGATCAAAATAACGGTATAGAGTGTTTTGGACTAATAAGTGAGGAGATTGATTTTTATTATGTTTCTAGAGTGTGAGTCCCGGTAGAGTGGACACAGAATTTCGTATAGTAGCTGGCAGACAGACTGCGGAGCTTGATAAACTTTTCAGTACTTTTAAAGGATTGTCCGCCGAAGATTGTGCGGATGCTGTTACCTACGTGCTTTCTACTCCTCCGCACGTTCAGGTGAGTTTCTTTATTTTCCATGTCAATTTTCGCAATCAATATACAGGGTGGTTCACTTTTATGTGGTAGGACTTTAACATTAGATAGAAAAAGATAATCTAAAATGAAAATTTTATATCAACATATATCGGGGAAAGCTTAGTTTCCGAGATACAGGGCGTTGAAGTGTTGGAAAAAATATGAAGTATTTTTTACACTGTCCGAACCAGTGGAGATATTTAAACCAAATTTGATGTGTAGTACCACCTTTTTGACTACGATATTTAGTGATAATATGAAGGTCCTGAAATAACCAGTGGTGGAGTTATGGGTTTTCACTATCACTAAATTTAAAAAGTAATTAGTACGGACCTGTCTCACATCAACGTAAAGTTCTTTCAATTCTCTACAAAAAGTGTATCTTGACATTTTTTTGTATCTGCCTCGGTTGTGTAGTAAATAAATTATTTCGTTTCCATCCCAGCCTTTTTTGCCTAAAAATGTGTTTTCTAAGATTATTGATAAATATCGCAAATAACAGAAATTAATTATGGAACACTTATCGGATTCAGCTATTTTATTTTTAATTTTATGGAAACAATTTTAAAAATAAACTGGCACTTGGTTTGAGGTACATTACTTTATTATCATTTTAACATTTTTATCAAATCTAGTATTATTTCTTAATAATTTTTATAATTCTAAATTTGTAGAATTCTAAATTATACCACGACGAGTAAAACATGATTCTTCCGCCCATAAAATGTTATTTAAAAATTGTCTTATTTCCTTTGACTACAAAATCCATCGGCAAAATACTAATGTCCTTTCTGCATCGCCGTACTGGTGAAGATAAGTGTGCCATGGAAAAGAAAATCTTATTGACAGTTAATAATACAATAATCTGTCATCCAGTAGATGAACGTAGCAGCGCCGCAGTTTGTCTTTGTTAATAATTAAAATGCCGTTCCAATTTACAAATGAAGAGCAGGCTGACATCCATTTCTGCTATGGAGTTGCAAATGGGAACTCTGCGGAAGCAGCCAGAGAGACAGGTCCGTACTAATTACTTTTTAAATTTAGTGATAGTGAAAACCCATAACTCCACCACTGGTTATTTCAGGACCTTCATATTATCACTAAATATCGTAGTCAAAAAGGTGGTACTACACATCAAATTTGGTTTAAATATCTCCACTGGTTCGGACAGTGTAAAAAATACTTCATATTTTTTCCAACACTTCAACGCCCTGTATCTCGGAAACTAAGCTTTCCCCGATATATGTTGATATAAAATTTTCATTTTAGATTATCTTTTTCTATCTAATGTTAAAGTCCTACCACATAAAAGTGAACCACCCTGTATATTGTCTTTATTTGCCCAATAGTAACAGATATAAGAAGGACGGTTTTTCGGTTATGGACACTCGTAGACTCGCAGATAACTAATTAATTTAATATATTGGCCCCTCTTCTTTTTCACACATTTTACCTTTTTATTATTGTATGACATTTTTGTTAATCTGACTTTTTAAATCAACATGATACTTATTGAATTTTTTACCCCGCATATATAATTAATTTAAGCTATTTTTACAATCATAGTAATATTTTTTCTAACTTTGGTAAGTTCTGATTCAAATTTAGTCTTAATTGATCAAATTGTACCTGTACTATTTCATTTTGTAGCCTGATGAAGCATATACAGTGTGTCCACGAATGGACTTAACTATACTTGTAATTTTTTTTTATATTCAATTCTTAGAAAAAAGTCATTCTTCATAAAAAAGTCTGCTTGTTCTTAAAATAAAATTGGCATGGAAAAAGTTGACATTACTTATACTGGGTGACCAGAGAAGTAAAGAAACGTTAATTAGCATAAGAGTAAACTACCTCTATTCGTAGAGATCATGAAAAAAGTTATAAAGAAAATTTGCTCAGCGTGGTAAGCTACTTATGTGTGCAAAATTTCAAAGCGTTAGGCCTACTTCGATTTTTTGAATGGAAAACTGGGCATGATGACAAAATTTTACGATTCTAGGCCTACTTTGTATTTTGGAAAATATTGGAGGAAACGCCTAGGATTGTCAAAAAATTTTCCATCACAGTTTCCTATTCTGAGTAACTTTTATTTATAAGTTTTGTCTTACTACCTGCAGAGAATTATTTAATCGAAGGAAAACAAGAAAAAAATGAAAAAATCGAAGTAGGCCTAACGCTTTGAAATTTTGTACACTTAAGTAGCTTACCACGCTGAGCAAATTTTCTATATAACTTTTTTCATTATCGCTACAAATAGAGGTAGTTTACTCTTATGCTAATTAACGTTTCTTTAATTTTCTGGTCACCCAGTATAAGTAATGTCAACTTTTTCCATGCCAATTTTATTTTAAGAATAAGCAGACTTTTTTATGAAGAATGACTTTTTTCGAAGAATTGAAAATAAAAAATTTTACAAGTGTAGTCAAGTCCATTCGTGAACACGCTGTATATTATGCGAAAGCTTGCATAAGTTGCACTTTTAATTAGTTATCTGCGAGTCTACGAGTGTCCATAACCGAAAAACCATCCTTCTTATATTTCGCAAAAAAAGTCCGTAAGAATAAAACATAAATTTCGAATGGTAAATTTTGACCGATTTAAACACGAAATGTAACCTAAAAATATAACAATAAACTGATAGGTATACAGTGCACGTAGTAAAAAATTAAAATTCTAACGGATTGGTGACGTCACAATCCCACCATTGCCAAGTTTAAAAACAAATAATAAAATTTAACACCCTGCATTTTGAGAACGAACCTTTAAAACATACATGTTCATTCTGAACTTTCTTTTTATTTTTAAATTTTAAATTTACCAAAGATTTGTCTCAAAGCGTAGGTAATTAAAATATATATATATTCCATAGGCTAAAAACATTATAAATATTACCTTAGGCTCATGTAACCTACCACTATTGTATGGGCTTATAAAAAATTTTATTAGTTCATTGTAATAAAAATGCAATAATAGCCATATTTTCATCCTTAATGATTTTTTGTTAACATATTCTTTTTTAGGTGCATGAGCTGATACTTATACCTTCAGAACAACCATTTTAGAAGAAAAAATATAACGGCAGAAAAAATTCTGATATTTTTGAGGCATTAATAATTAGGTATGCAAACAGCATTTCTGTTACATTAGGTATGTAAGTACCTACTTAGTTTTATTGTGCATAAAATGTATATAATTATTATGAGAATTAAAATAATAACAGTTCCTTCATAACTTTTTTTTTCATGAAGTACTTTAAAAAATTGTTTTAAATTTATTTTTAATTTTTCCAGTTTCTTTAGAAAAAAACGAAATTAAGAATATTTTCTTTGTTTAGTTGCATGAACTGATGGGGATACCATTGAAAAAAACTTAATTATATGTTTATCTATTGTCCATATATTTAAGTTTTGAAATTTCCCGCGTTTTTAAAATTTTGGTAGAGAATATACAGTGTGTTTCACTTTGAATCGAGACAATTCCGTGTTTTTAGAGACATTTTAGAATTTTCAAAAAATCTACATTTTCGGTTGAAATAGCTATATTCTATGGCCTATTGTTATTAAAATAAGAAAGAATAAAATGGAGAATGCCATTGAATTGGCCATAATTCAAAACCTTTTGTGCAATGTTTCAATGCTCTAAGTTATACAAGGCAATGAATTGTTTTTGTCCAGAGAAACTTAAATTTATTAATGAATGTTTTTTCGGTATTGGGACAAAGCATATTTGTAAATAAAAAACTTCCTGTTGGACAAAAAATAACTTATTTAATAAGACTTGCTTCGCAATAATGATTTTCACAAAAAATCTATTTAGACAAAATAAAAGAGCCGTAAATAGCTTCTAAATTGAATCTATGAAACGCAAAAAATGAAGAAAAATGTAGAAAAAATAGCGGAGCGCATTAAAAAGGTTTAAGGTCCATAAGCTCATCTCACCTATCACTATACCATAATATGGGCTTGTAATCCTTAATGATTTTTTCTTAAAATTCTCTTCTCTAATTGGATGAGATGATCATATACCTATCTTCACAACAACCATTTTGACAAAAAAAAAGATATATTGTGTGGCATTTACTATCTACTGACGCTGCTAAGAGTATAATGTTTTACAACTAGATTTTGGATAATATTCTAGAGAAAATACAAATTTGCCTAAAAAAATGTGTGGACATATTGAGGCCTCGTTTACTCTAAGAGATGTGTTTAAGACTGAATGTACAGCACGTGCGTGGTGATTCAACATTTTGACCCATAAAATGCCTTTTTTCGATCTGTAGCGAGCAACACCCATAATTTTAAATTTTTGTCAAGACAAATTTTAATCTAAGTAATTACTCGCATTTTGAGACAAAAATTATTTAGAAATATTTATCACAATGGCAGTTATTAGGCTTTTTGCGCAAATGCTAATAACGGCCATTGTGATCAATCTTTTTAAATAATTTTCGTCTCAAATAAGAGTAATTACTTAGATTAAAATTTGTATTGACCAAAAGTTTAAAATTATGCGTGTTGCTCTTTACATATCAAAAAAAGCCATTTTAGGGGTCAAAATATTGAATCACAACGCACGTGCTGTACATTGAGCCTTAACCATGGCAACCACATTTGGTTTCGGTAAAATCGTCGTGCAATTCGTCCCCAGAATTTTCTCTTAATATTTGAATGTGGTCCTCATGATTTACCACATAGATTAAATAGTCGTTTGTTTTTAAATTTTCTGATTAATCATTTACACAATTACCTTGAAAAGGTACCGCTAGCAAATCGACAAGATTTTTTAAAGATTTTTCCATTTGGTGTTATCTAAAAGATAAAGTATACACTACACACTACACCAGTGGAAACTGGAGAAGAATTAATGAACAGAATTCTTGAAGCTTGCAACGAACTACGTGGGAAGAGGGCTGTAACAAAGCAACAGTAGCAGGAAATTCTGTAGGATTGCGTTTCTGCAAATGAATTGAAAGCCAAGGACTACATTTCGAATAGATGTACTCTAGAGTCTATTGTTTATTATTATAATTTTGTTACATGTCTATTAGACAAAAAAAGTTTAAAAAGTGTCTGCGGCAATACTACGATCTTTCCTTTTAATAGTGGCCAGTAAATAAGAAACCCTAAATATGTCGTTTGCGTCGTTTACGACATGAAAACTAGGTATGAATTTTTTACGAAATTTCTCAGCATACTGAAAAAATCCATAAAACCTTTATTTTTAGAGATACTTCATTGAACTTCTTCTTTTGGAAATTTTATCGCTCTCAAAACGTAAACCCATTTTTAGAACTACCCGATTTTCAATGTTACTGTCTTAAAGTAATTCCATGGCACATTTTTGATTCGCCAGATGAATTTAAAATTCCCATTTTCCTCAACTACGAGAAAATTTCAAGACATAACTTTTAGTTGAAATTAAAGTCTACATTATTTGATCAGGCTACTAATTTTAACATTATACCGAGTGTTCAATTTTCTGGGTTAAATTAAGGGTGCCGACCACCTATACCTCCGCCACTGGTTGGGTAATATACTCCATACTAACACGTTATATTCAGTATTGTGCACTAACACTATACCAAATGTGGATTAAATACCTTTTGTAGTTTAGATTTTATTTTTATTTATTTTTTGAAAAAATTAACACTTTGTATTTAGGAAAAAGTTACCAGAATTACTTTTTCTATCACGTGTTATAGTTTGAGGAGAAAAATCTGGACCACCCTGGACCCTGCTGTTTTGTTAGGTTCAGGAAGGGACTCTTTAAAGTAAGGGGACCCAGCATTATACTTTCCAAAGTGAGGCCTTTTCTTTCCATTATGCCATTTTATTGGAGAATCTATGAATATAACAGGTACTTTGAAAGTAAAAATTAATAATGGTTTCCATGATTTCTAAAAATTAGACTTGATAATGTTGTGTCTACAAGTGCAGAACATGGCAACTGTCAAATGAAGCCAATTTATTTTATAGTTGAAATTGATTTCCAGCAATTATTTCCACTAATTTAAGTAAAGTATGGTAAGTGAGTGCCGATTTTGCTTATTTAAGAATTTGTCGCTATTGCACCTTGTTACCCGGTTCCTCAATCCATATTTGTAATATGTACACTTGAACTTTCTTCCCTTGTTGAATCTACCCAAAGAATTTTCACAGATTCCGGGATGGACTAATAAGATTAGGTCTAGTAGTTCTAATCATGGTAGTTTTTCTCGGTGCTCATTATAAAATGTTTGTAATTTTATTTCTCTCCCAAGGTACCTCACAAACTTAAAATAAACTTGTAGTTGTAGATGAAAAAGACCTGACTGAAGCTACCTGTTTAATAATTTAAAATTTTCGAAATAAGATTTTTGTTTTGAACTACCTACTTATACGTAATGCCCACGTAATTGCCCATTGGCAAAATTATTGGGGCTTCTATAGGCGGCCGAATTACCTTTAATTGACACATCTGAGTATCTCGAAGTAAGAAAACTTAAAAATTGTGAATTATGATGGGATATATTTTGCCTCCTTTAGAATCTATGGCACTGGCATGTCACATAAAACCTGATGGCAGCTGGACACTGTCATATAACATAATCTTGTACCAGCCCCCTTGTGGTCTCCTTGGAGTCGACAGAAAACAAACTTCCCCCTCAAGGCTTCACTTTTCCCATGCGATAGACTGTGGCATGCTGGGTCCCCTTATTTTAAAGAGTCCTGGGTTCAGGGTTCTGGTTGAAAATTTGAATGTGTGCCAAGAAAATGTATTTGTGTTTTTTCAAAATAAAATAGCAAAAATGAAGAAAAAGACAAAGAAAAAATTACCACCAGCCCCCCTTGTGGTCTCCTTGGAGTCGACAGAAAACAAACTTCCCCTCAAGGCTTCACTTTTCCTATGCGATAGACTGTGGCATGCTGGGTCCCCTTATTTTAAAGAGTCCTGGGTTCAGGGTTCTGGTTGAAAATTTGAATGTGTGCCAAGAAAATGTATTTGTGTTTTTTCAAAATAAAATAGCAAAAATGAAGAAAAAGACAAAGAAAAAATTACCACCAGCCCCCCTTGTGGTCTCCTTGGAGTCGACAGAAAACAAACTTCCCCTCAAGCCTTCACTTTTCCCATGCGATAGACTGTGGCATGCTGGGTCCCCTTATTTTAAAGAGTCCTGGGTTCAGGGTTCTGGTTGAAAATTTGAATGTGTGCCAAGAAAATGTATTTGTGTTTTTTCAAAATAAAATAGCAAAAATGAAGAAAAAGACAAAGAAAAAATTACCACCAGCCCCCCTTGTGGTCTCCTTGGAGTCGACAGAAAACAAACTTCCCCTCAAGCCTTCACTTTTCCCATGCGATAGACTGTGGCATGCTGGGTCCCCTTATTTTAAAGAGTCCTGGGTTCAGGGTTCTGGTTGAAAATTTGAATGTGTGCCAAGAAAATGTATTTGTGTTTTTTCAAAATAAAATAGCAAAAATGAAGAAAAAGACAAAGAAAAAATTACCACCAGCCCCCCTTGTGGTCTCCTTGGAGTCGACAGAAAACAAACTTCCCCTCAAGGCTTCACTTTTCCTATGCGATAGACTGTGGCATGCTGGGTCCCCTTATTTTAAAGAGTCCTGGGTTCAGGGTTCTGGTTGAAAATTTGAATGTGTGCCAAGAAAATGTATTTGTGTTTTTTCAAAATAAAATAGCAAAAATGAAGAAAAAGACAAAGAAAAAATTACCACCAGCCCCCCTTGTGGTCTCCTTGGAGTCGACAGAAAACAAACTTCCCCTCAAGGCTTCACTTTTCCTATGCGATAGACTGTGGCATGCTGGGTCCCCTTATTTTAAAGAGTCCTGGGTTCAGGGTTCTGGTTGAAAATTTGAATGTGTGCCAAGAAAATGTATTTGTGTTTTTTCAAAATAAAATAGCAAAAATGAAGAAAAAGACAAAGAAAAAATTACCACCAGCCCCCCTTGTGGTCTCCTTGGAGTCGACAGAAAACAAACTTCCCCTCAAGGCTTCACTTTTCCTATGCGATAGACTGTGGCATGCTGGGTCCCCTTATTTTAAAGAGTCCTGGGTTCAGGGTTCTGGTTGAAAATTTGAATGTGTGCCAAGAAAATGTATTTGTGTTTTTTCAAAATAAAATAGCAAAAATGAAGAAAAAGACAAAGAAAAAATTACCACCAGCCCCCCTTGTGGTCTCCTTGGAGTCGACAGAAAACAAACTTCCCCTCAAGGCTTCACTTTTCCTATGCGATAGACTGTGGCATGCTGGGTCCCCTTATTTTAAAGAGTCCTGGGTTCAGGGTTCTGGTTGAAAATTTGAATGTGTGCCAAGAAAATGTATTTGTGTTTTTTCAAAATAAAATAGCAAAAATGAAGAAAAAGACAAAGAAAAAATTACCACCAGCCCCCTTGTGGTCTCCTTGGAGTCGACAGAAAACAAACTTCCCCTCAAGGCTTCACTTTTCCTATGCGATAGACTGTGGCATGCTGGGTCCCCTTATTTTAAAGAGTCCTGGGTTCAGGGTTCTGGTTGAAAATTTGAATGTGTGCCAAGAAAATGTATTTGTGTTTTTTCAAAATAAAATAGCAAAAATGAAGAAAAAGACAAAGAAAAAATTACCACCAGCCCCCTTGTGGTCTCCTTGGAGTCGACAGAAAACAAACTTCCCCTCAAGGCTTCACTTTTCCTATGCGATAGACTGTGGCATGCTGGGTCCCCTTATTTTAAAGAGTCCTGGGTTCAGGGTTCTGGTTGAAAATTTGAATGTGTGCCAAGAAAATGTATTTGTGTTTTTTCAAAATAAAATAGCAAAAATGAAGAAAAAGACAAAGAAAAAATTACCACCAGCCCCCTTGTGGTCTCCTTGGAGTCGACAGAAAACAAACTTCCCCTCAAGGCTTCACTTTTCCTATGCGATAGACTGTGGCATGCTGGGTCCCCTTATTTTAAAGAGTCCTGGGTTCAGGGTTCTGGTTGAAAATTTGAATGTGTGCCAAGAAAATGTATTTGTGTTTTTTCAAAATAAAATAGCAAAAATGAAGAAAAAGACAAAGAAAAAATTACCACCAGCCCCCCTTGTGGTCTCCTTGGAGTCGACAGAAAACAAACTTCCCCTCAAGCCTTCACTTTTCCCATGCGATAGACTGTGGCATGCTGGGTCCCCTTATTTTAAAGAGTCCTGGGTTCAGGGTTCTGGTTGAAAATTTGAATGTGTGCCAAGAAAATGTATTTGTGTTTTTTCAAAATAAAATAGCAAAAATGAAGAAAAAGACAAAGAAAAAATTACCACCAGCCCCCCTTGTGGTCTCCTTGGAGTCGACAGAAAACAAACTTCCCCTCAAGCCTTCACTTTTCCCATGCGATAGACTGTGGCATGCTGGGTCCCCTTATTTTAAAGAGTCCTGGGTTCAGGGTTCTGGTTGAAAATTTGAATGTGTGCCAAGAAAATGTATTTGTGTTTTTTCAAAATAAAATAGCAAAAATGAAGAAAAAGACAAAGAAAAAATTACCACCAGCCCCCCTTGTGGTCTCCTTGGAGTCGACAGAAAACAAACTTCCCCTCAAGCCTTCACTTTTCCCATGCGATAGACTGTGGCATGCTGGGTCCCCTTATTTTAAAGAGTCCTGGGTTCAGGGTTCTGGTTGAAAATTTGAATGTGTGCCAAGAAAATGTATTTGTGTTTTTTCAAAATAAAATAGCAAAAATGAAGAAAAAGACAAAGAAAAAATTACCACCAGCCCCCCTTGTGGTCTCCTTGGAGTCGACAGAAAACAAACTTCCCCTCAAGGCTTCACTTTTCCTATGCGATAGACTGTGGCATGCTGGGTCCCCTTATTTTAAAGAGTCCTGGGTTCAGGGTTCTGGTTGAAAATTTGAATGTGTGCCAAGAAAATGTATTTGTGTTTTTTCAAAATAAAATAGCAAAAATGAAGAAAAAGACAAAGAAAAAATTACCACCAGCCCCCCTTGTGGTCTCCTTGGAGTCGACAGAAAACAAACTTCCCCTCAAGGCTTCACTTTTCCTATGCGATAGACTGTGGCATGCTGGGTCCCCTTATTTTAAAGAGTCCTGGGTTCAGGGTTCTGGTTGAAAATTTGAATGTGTGCCAAGAAAATGTATTTGTGTTTTTTCAAAATAAAATAGCAAAAATGAAGAAAAAGACAAAGAAAAAATTACCACCAGCCCCCCTTGTGGTCTCCTTGGAGTCGACAGAAAACAAACTTCCCCTCAAGCCTTCACTTTTCCCATGCGATAGACTGTGGCATGCTGGGTCCCCTTATTTTAAAGAGTCCTGGGTTCAGGGTTCTGGTTGAAAATTTGAATGTGTGCCAAGAAAATGTATTTGTGTTTTTTCAAAATAAAATAGCAAAAATGAAGAAAAAGACAAAGAAAAAATTACCACCAGCCCCCTTGTGGTCTCCTTGGAGTCGACAGAAAACAAACTTCCCCTCAAGCCTTCACTTTTCCCATGCGATAGACTGTGGCATGCTGGGTCCCCTTATTTTAAAGAGTCCTGGGTTCAGGGTTCTGGTTGAAAATTTGAATGTGTGCCAAGAAAATGTATTTGTGTTTTTTCAAAATAAAATAGCAAAAATGAAGAAAAAGACAAAGAAAAAATTACCACCAGCCCCCCTTGTGGTCTCCTTGGAGTCGACAGAAAACAAACTTCCCCTCAAGGCTTCACTTTTCCTATGCGATAGACTGTGGCATGCTGGGTCCCCTTATTTTAAAGAGTCCTGGGTTCAGGGTTCTGGTTGAAAATTTGAATGTGTGCCAAGAAAATGTATTTGTGTTTTTTCAAAATAAAATAGCAAAAATGAAGAAAAAGACAAAGAAAAAATTACCACCAGCCCCCCTTGTGGTCTCCTTGGAGTCGACAGAAAACAAACTTCCCCTCAAGGCTTCACTTTTCCTATGCGATAGACTGTGGCATGCTGGGTCCCCTTATTTTAAAGAGTCCTGGGTTCAGGGTTCTGGTTGAAAATTTGAATGTGTGCCAAGAAAATGTATTTGTGTTTTTTCAAAATAAAATAGCAAAAATGAAGAAAAAGACAAAGAAAAAATTACCACCAGCCCCCCTTGTGGTCTCCTTGGAGTCGACAGAAAACAAACTTCCCCTCAAGGCTTCACTTTTCCTATGCGATAGACTGTGGCATGCTGGGTCCCCTTATTTTAAAGAGTCCTGGGTTCAGGGTTCTGGTTGAAAATTTGAATGTGTGCCAAGAAAATGTATTTGTGTTTTTTCAAAATAAAATAGCAAAAATGAAGAAAAAGACAAAGAAAAAATTACCACCAGCCCCCCTTGTGGTCTCCTTGGAGTCGACAGAAAACAAACTTCCCCTCAAGGCTTCACTTTTCCTATGCGATAGACTGTGGCATGCTGGGTCCCCTTATTTTAAAGAGTCCTGGGTTCAGGGTTCTGGTTGAAAATTTGAATGTGTGCCAAGAAAATGTATTTGTGTTTTTTCAAAATAAAATAGCAAAAATGAAGAAAAAGACAAAGAAAAAATTACCACCAGCCCCCCTTGTGGTCTCCTTGGAGTCGACAGAAAACAAACTTCCCCTCAAGGCTTCACTTTTCCTATGCGATAGACTGTGGCATGCTGGGTCCCCTTATTTTAAAGAGTCCTGGGTTCAGGGTTCTGGTTGAAAATTTGAATGTGTGCCAAGAAAATGTATTTGTGTTTTTTCAAAATAAAATAGCAAAAATGAAGAAAAAGACAAAGAAAAAATTACCACCAGCCCCCTTGTGGTCTCCTTGGAGTCGACAGAAAACAAACTTCCCCTCAAGGCTTCACTTTTCCTATGCGATAGACTGTGGCATGCTGGGTCCCCTTATTTTAAAGAGTCCTGGGTTCAGGGTTCTGGTTGAAAATTTGAATGTGTGCCAAGAAAATGTATTTGTGTTTTTTCAAAATAAAATAGCAAAAATGAAGAAAAAGACAAAGAAAAAATTACCACCAGCCCCCTTGTGGTCTCCTTGGAGTCGACAGAAAACAAACTTCCCCTCAAGGCTTCACTTTTCCTATGCGATAGACTGTGGCATGCTGGGTCCCCTTATTTTAAAGAGTCCTGGGTTCAGGGTTCTGGTTGAAAATTTGAATGTGTGCCAAGAAAATGTATTTGTGTTTTTTCAAAATAAAATAGCAAAAATGAAGAAAAAGACAAAGAAAAAATTACCACCAGCCCCCTTGTGGTCTCCTTGGAGTCGACAGAAAACAAACTTCCCCCTCAAGGCTTCACTTTTCCCATGCGATAGACTGTGGCATGCTGGGTCCCCTTATTTTAAAGAGTCCTGGGTTCAGGGTTCTGGTTGAAAATTTGAATGTGTGCCAAGAAAATGTATTTGTGTTTTTTCAAAATAAAATAGCAAAAATGAAGAAAAAGACAAAGAAAAAATTACCACCAGCCCCCTTGTGGTCTCCTTGGAGTCGACAGAAAACAAACTTCCCCTCAAGCCTTCACTTTTCCCATGCGATAGACTGTGGCATGCTGGGTCCCCTTATTTTAAAGAGTCCTGGGTTCAGGGTTCTGGTTGAAAATTTGAATGTGTGCCAAGAAAATGTATTTGTGTTTTTTCAAAATAAAATAGCAAAAATGAAGAAAAAGACAAAGAAAAAATTACCACCAGCCCCCTTGTGGTCTCCTTGGAGTCGACAGAAAACAAACTTCCCCTCAAGCCTTCACTTTTCCCATGCGATAGACTGTGGCATGCTGGGTCCCCTTATTTTAAAGAGTCCTGGGTTCAGGGTTCTGGTTGAAAATTTGAATGTGTGCCAAGAAAATGTATTTGTGTTTTTTCAAAATAAAATAGCAAAAATGAAGAAAAAGACAAAGAAAAAATTACCACCAGCCCCCTTGTGGTCTCCTTGGAGTCGACAGAAAACAAACTTCCCCTCAAGCCTTCACTTTTCCCATGCGATAGACTGTGGCATGCTGGGTCCCCTTATTTTAAAGAGTCCTGGGTTCAGGGTTCTGGTTGAAAATTTGAATGTGTGCCAAGAAAATGTATTTGTGTTTTTTCAAAATAAAATAGCAAAAATGAAGAAAAAGACAAAGAAAAAATTACCACCAGCCCCCTTGTGGTCTCCTTGGAGTCGACAGAAAACAAACTTCCCCTCAAGCCTTCACTTTTCCCATGCGATAGACTGTGGCATGCTGGGTCCCCTTATTTTAAAGAGTCCTGGGTTCAGGGTTCTGGTTGAAAATTTGAATGTGTGCCAAGAAAATGTATTTGTGTTTTTTCAAAATAAAATAGCAAAAATGAAGAAAAAGACAAAGAAAAAATTACCACCAGCCCCCTTGTGGTCTCCTTGGAGTCGACAGAAAACAAACTTCCCCTCAAGCCTTCACTTTTCCCATGCGATAGACTGTGGCATGCTGGGTCCCCTTATTTTAAAGAGTCCTGGGTTCAGGGTTCTGGTTGAAAATTTGAATGTGTGCCAAGAAAATGTATTTGTGTTTTTTCAAAATAAAATAGCAAAAATGAAGAAAAAGACAAAGAAAAAATTACCACCAGCCCCCTTGTGGTCTCCTTGGAGTCGACAGAAAACAAACTTCCCCTCAAGCCTTCACTTTTCCCATGCGATAGACTGTGGCATGCTGGGTCCCCTTATTTTAAAGAGTCCTGGGTTCAGGGTTCTGGTTGAAAATTTGAATGTGTGCCAAGAAAATGTATTTGTGTTTTTTCAAAATAAAATAGCAAAAATGAAGAAAAAGACAAAGAAAAAATTACCACCAGCCCCCTTGTGGTCTCCTTGGAGTCGACAGAAAACAAACTTCCCCTCAAGCCTTCACTTTTCCCATGCGATAGACTGTGGCATGCTGGGTCCCCTTATTTTAAAGAGTCCTGGGTTCAGGGTTCTGGTTGAAAATTTGAATGTGTGCCAAGAAAATGTATTTGTGTTTTTTCAAAATAAAATAGCAAAAATGAAGAAAAAGACAAAGAAAAAATTACCACCAGCCCCCTTGTGGTCTCCTTGGAGTCGACAGAAAACAAACTTCCCCTCAAGCCTTCACTTTTCCCATGCGATAGACTGTGGCATGCTGGGTCCCCTTATTTTAAAGAGTCCTGGGTTCAGGGTTCTGGTTGAAAATTTGAATGTGTGCCAAGAAAATGTATTTGTGTTTTTTCAAAATAAAATAGCAAAAATGAAGAAAAAGACAAAGAAAAAATTACCACCAGCCCCCTTGTGGTCTCCTTGGAGTCGACAGAAAACAAACTTCCCCTCAAGCCTTCACTTTTCCCATGCGATAGACTGTGGCATGCTGGGTCCCCTTATTTTAAAGAGTCCTGGGTTCAGGGTTCTGGTTGAAAATTTGAATGTGTGCCAAGAAAATGTATTTGTGTTTTTTCAAAATAAAATAGCAAAAATGAAGAAAAAGACAAAGAAAAAATTACCACCAGCCCCCTTGTGGTCTCCTTGGAGTCGACAGAAAACAAACTTCCCCTCAAGCCTTCACTTTTCCCATGCGATAGACTGTGGCATGCTGGGTCCCCTTATTTTAAAGAGTCCTGGGTTCAGGGTTCTGGTTGAAAATTTGAATGTGTGCCAAGAAAATGTATTTGTGTTTTTTCAAAATAAAATAGCAAAAATGAAGAAAAAGACAAAGAAAAAATTACCACCAGCCCCCTTGTGGTCTCCTTGGAGTCGACAGAAAACAAACTTCCCCTCAAGCCTTCACTTTTCCCATGCGATAGACTGTGGCATGCTGGGTCCCCTTATTTTAAAGAGTCCTGGGTTCAGGGTTCTGGTTGAAAATTTGAATGTGTGCCAAGAAAATGTATTTGTGTTTTTTCAAAATAAAATAGCAAAAATGAAGAAAAAGACAAAGAAAAAATTACCACCAGCCCCCTTGTGGTCTCCTTGGAGTCGACAGAAAACAAACTTCCCCTCAAGCCTTCACTTTTCCCATGCGATAGACTGTGGCATGCTGGGTCCCCTTATTTTAAAGAGTCCTGGGTTCAGGGTTCTGGTTGAAAATTTGAATGTGTGCCAAGAAAATGTATTTGTGTTTTTTCAAAATAAAATAGCAAAAATGAAGAAAAAGACAAAGAAAAAATTACCACCAGCCCCCTTGTGGTCTCCTTGGAGTCGACAGAAAACAAACTTCCCCTCAAGCCTTCACTTTTCCCATGCGATAGACTGTGGCATGCTGGGTCCCCTTATTTTAAAGAGTCCTGGGTTCAGGGTTCTGGTTGAAAATTTGAATGTGTGCCAAGAAAATGTATTTGTGTTTTTTCAAAATAAAATAGCAAAAATGAAGAAAAAGACAAAGAAAAAATTACCACCAGCCCCCTTGTGGTCTCCTTGGAGTCGACAGAAAACAAACTTCCCCTCAAGCCTTCACTTTTCCCATGCGATAGACTGTGGCATGCTGGGTCCCCTTATTTTAAAGAGTCCTGGGTTCAGGGTTCTGGTTGAAAATTTGAATGTGTGCCAAGAAAATGTATTTGTGTTTTTTCAAAATAAAATAGCAAAAATGAAGAAAAAGACAAAGAAAAAATTACCACCAGCCCCCCTTGTGGTCTCCTTGGAGTCGACAGAAAACAAACTTCCCCTCAAGGCTTCACTTTTCCTATGCGATAGACTGTGGCATGCTGGGTCCCCTTATTTTAAAGAGTCCTGGGTTCAGGGTTCTGGTTGAAAATTTGAATGTGTGCCAAGAAAATGTATTTGTGTTTTTTCAAAATAAAATAGCAAAAATGAAGAAAAAGACAAAGAAAAAATTACCACCAGCTGATTTACGTATACCTAATATTTTATGATTATACAAGGCTGCTTCGAACTTTGTTTAATTAATGTATTTACGTCAATATTGTATAAAATTACATAAAATTATTTTTTTTAAGTTAAATTTGTGTAACAAGTTCCAGAAATGCTCCTGCCACAAGTCACCATTATTACTTACTTTACTACTATACCTACTAAATCTGTCACGAAAGTTGGCCAAAAAAATCGGCGTGAATCTTTCGAGGAATAGATCAAATCTTGGATGATAATACACGGATGGGGCATTCGTATTGTGGACATGCCCAAAAAATGCGATAACTGCTATTTTTATCCGCCACACCTGTCATACAAGAATACACTTTCCTCCGTGCGTCATAGGACTTACCTGGAATATTTTCCGGCTCTTCCACGGGCGTAGCCAGGATTTAGTTTGGGGGGGGGGGGGGGGGTTTAGTTTGAGAAGTAAATAAAACAACAAAAATATACTTACATGAAATTTAATATCTATATATTCATCGGAAAAACTACGACATATATTGATAAAGTTCTTAACTTTAAATGAAATGTATAAATTAATTTCGTTCCTCTGCGCTAAATCTAAAACCATTAAAGAAGAAATCTTCGGCTTTTTCTTTTAAATATATCTACTACTTCATCTGCATGAATTTCTGTTCCATAGTGAATGTTCATTAGAGCCAAACCATTAAGTCTGTTTTCACTTGTAGTGTTTCGTAAATAGTTTTTCAGTCTCCTTAGGCTCGAGAAAGACCTTTCTGGGGTAGCAGTGGATACAGGAATGGTAGCCAAGATTTGTAGTAATGTGTAAATATTAGGATAAAGGTTTTTATCGCACATATCTAGGCATTCCAAACTAGATTTCGGGGTAGGCAGTCTTCTTATCAGCATGCAAGGTAGCTGAAGCTTTGATACCTAAATCCAAATTTGTTTCTTTATTAGAAACCCCTTGACCTTGACTACACCACTTTTTCCAGTAGTCCATACCTTTAGGTTTATCACCCTTCCTTTTTTTCCCCTCCATTTTTCGACAGTAATAATGATTCACGTATCTATCCTTAACAAGGTCATCGAATAACAGTGCACTAAAATTACTCACTTACACGGTACACTTAATTCTCTTCACTATTCGTTCACCACTTTTCACTTTTATTCGCTTCGAGTTCGCATGGAACAATACTGCCGTAAGCGCGGTCACGCGCCGCGGAGCCGCTTATATAGCAGCCCAGTAGCCGTCCAGAAACTTCCACGAACTTCCACAAAGTTCCGCTCATTTCGACCGAGGGGCGTGGCGAATAATCGAGAAACAACGCAAAGTGTCCCTACAATACAAAATAGTTCGGCTGCAACTGCGTCTGCCTCTCGTCAAAAGATGGCGCTAGGCGCTACTATTACTACATATATTCAAACGTAATAATAATTTAACTCTTCACTCCTCGTATTTTTAGGTAATATTTTGCTTATTTCGGGGGGGGGGGGGGTTGTACCGCCGAAACCCCCCCCTTGGCTACGCCCGTGGGCTCTTCTATATACAAACTTCCAGGAAAACTGGAAAACGCGGCTCCATGGGTACCCTGGACGAACGTTCACGTCAACGTGCCGCGCGCTGTGTTGTGGCGATGAATTCCCAATGTTTCGGTTGCACATTTCCATTCATAAATAACATAAGGTCTGCCCGAACGAACAAGAAATGAGCCAATTTGGCGAAACATCCAGGCTGGGACACGTGTTGGCGTGTAAACACGCCCGGAACACATGTTTACGCTCCGGTTTTTAGACTGGAAATTCGGTCACGTGGCTCGACAACGGATTTCGGGACAAGCCGAGTCTACTCCAGAAATTCCGCTTTAAATTTCAGTTCACATGCTCGGTGCGTCTGTTGTATTAGTCTGGAGAATTCGTCATAATATCGAGAATATGTGGAATCCACAATTTAATGAATAGGTACATAATTACCAGTGCCCGACACCTTAAGGATTGATTTATCAAATTTTAGTCGTAAGTAATATCATAAGGGCATCTAATTTTTCCGAAAAAAAATTGAAAAAACACGTTGCTAAGCAATATTTTAACAAGAAGCATGAGTGCTGGTGGCAACAAAAATCCGGGTCGAAGACGAGGATTTTTGCACCTGCACGAATGTATTTTGTTAAAAAAATATTACTTGCATTGTGTTTTTTTGGATTTTTTTCACAGGAAAAATTAGATGATAAATAGATAAATAGCTTTGCAACAGAAGCCTCCTTACGGACACGTGTCAGAAATAAGCGAGTCTCCATTTCAATTTACAGAAAGACAGACAGTATTTTAAGCATAAATTTTGTTCTAATACAATCTCTTCGCTATGTAGATTAATGTACAATGAAATGAAATGCACATTATTCATGTATTCAGAAGATATTTGGCTAAAAAGCGAGTCTCCTTTTGACACATGTCGCTAAGGAATTGTCTGTATTACTCGTTAGTCTGTGGTATTTGACAAGACTATTTCATGAGTAACAGATTATTCTGCATACACATAGCTTACAAAACATACTACCTATTATACAACACCTGCCGCGGGTAAACTCGAAAAAACTGCTGACAGGCGCTGTCATACAGTTTTTCCATCTAGAAACCATTTGCAATTCAAAATTGCTCCGTTGACTGACGTATTAATAAAGACTGCTCACGGCTGTCATGTTTGACAGTTCTCTGGCTCACCATGCGCTTCCCGGAGACAAAATAACAAAATGTTTAATATGGAGTAAGTATAGACTAGACCCTTACCCTGAATCTGATAAATCCAAAACCTGACACCCTCTAAAAATTGTCACAGAAATTTTTAAAAAGGAAAACATAAGTGATTATTGTATGTATAGAAATGTTTATTTATTCGTATATTCTCATTTCTGGAACATACAGTGTGGCCCGTTTGGAATGGAGACACAAAGGTTACAAAAACTCGCGAAGTTTCAGGTCTTTATCTAAATTTTCAAGGCCTACTACGAATTTTTTTCTAGTAAAAAAAAAGACGAAATCATTTAGCGATTTTTTTACTTAAAATCTGACACCGCAGCGTTAATTAGGACACTCCAAAACTCCCATATACTAAATTTAAATAAAAGATATTCAGGGAGTTAAATTCCGCAGGTTGTCAAAATTGAACAAAATGGGAGTTTCAAAGGCATCTGCAGAGCCGTAACTTGCCTAGATTGCGCCCGGTGCCAAATCTGATAAATGCGCCCCCCCCCCCCCCCATTTTCAGAAATCTTATAAAACTTTGTATATGATAAGAATTTGCAAATTTATTACATTTGAAATAAACTTGCGGTTATTTTTTGGTTTTCTATCACCTGTTGAAGTGTCGCTCTTTAAAACAAAACTGTAGTCCAATAAAGATGTCAGTTTTGCAAAAAAAATCCAAACAGAATGATTTTTTCAGAGTTGCTTGGGGACTGCCCCCTGAGTGTCCAACCAAAAGATCACACTCGATCTCATGGTGTGAATTGCGCTATAGGGTGGTTTCCTAAACATTTTTTAGAGCAAAATGACCCCAATAAAAGTTGTAGGGGATAAAAATATGAACAACTTTGCCTCGTAATTCATTCTTTTGTCTATAATACGTAACAAGTTACAGCTCATTACTTATTTGACAAAAATTAATTAAACAATATACAGGGTGATTCACGTAAGTGGTTCATTAGAAGTTTACGGGGAAGAAGTGCGAATTTTGATTTGAAATTTTGGTTACTTATATAACAGGTTGTAAAGTTTCTATCTAAAATATTTTCAACTTCCGATCACTTTCGGTTATACCGGAAATCGATAGCAACTTTGTTATTTCAAATAGAACACCCTATATATTATTACACGTTTGGTTCCCTATTAAGTTCCAAATCTTTTTTCTGAATATAATGTCCTACCCTATTCCTAACCCTTTTCGAGATATTCGCAAATTTTTGATTTTGAGATTTGCAGCCATCGACCATAGTGATGATAACTTTAAAATTTATGAATCTAGAAAGCTGAAATTTTGGACTGTCGTAGGCGAAAGTCAACTTTATTAAATGGTCTGTATGCCATTTCAAAATATTGTACAGGGTGTTCGGGAAATAATTCCCATTATCAACATCGAAAAATTGAAAAATCTCTTTTTTTTCAAATGGAACCAATATTTTTTATTGCACCATTGAAATGCTTGTGAAAAGACAGTTCAAAAAGATATAACATACTATATGTCTAAATGAAGCGGTTGCTTCGTTATTACGCATAATACGTATTTTTGCTGCTCCATATCAAGAAATAACGGACCTTTTCTAATAGGCGGCCATGGATTTTTCATTTGTGATTGTCATTTATTCGTACCAGGAGTTCGAGTGTGATCTTTTGGTTGAACACTCAGGAGGCAGTTCCCAAGCAACCCTGAAAAATCATCCTGTTTGGATTTTTCTGCGACCCCTATAAGCCGAGCACATCTTTATTGGACTATGCAACACATAAATGATAAAATTTAGAATTGAATATGAGGAGTTTGCAGCCAAAAAATATTTTATATACTTCTTTCAAATAATCAAGGTTTCGTTCAATGTTTTGAACTAAAAAATGTATAGATGGCAAATGTCCGAGCATTTATGATTTTGAGCAGGACACTTTTAAAAATGTCCGCCGAGGCCTCGAACATTTATGGATATTTTTGAAAATTGTGCCATTCGATTGCTTGTGAAAAGACCTTTAAAACAAGACCCCATATATATATATATATATATATATATATATATATATATATAAATATATATATGACTTTTGATTAAAAAAGTATAAAGTAAAACAAAAATAAAAAAAAATTAAAATATGTAAAATTTAAAAAAATATATTTCTAGTGACAGACTGAAGACAGATTTAGAAGACCCAACACGTAGGTACATGTAGTTAGTTAAGTTAGCAATCAATAAAATATTCCAGTATTGTTAAAATCTAAAATTATTAAAATAAGTTTTGATCTGAAATTCAATACAGTAATTATAATCATTGGAATAAAATTACCTAAATTATTTAACAATGAGAGCTATATTAAATATTCAATACTTACATCAACATCAGAAATACTTTTTACATTTTTGTTACTACTAAATCTAAATACCTTCTTTATCTTTGCCTTTGAACATTGAATTAAATGTTTTCTCATTTTCCTGCATGGGCAAAATATTCAGCTTTTTACAATTCTCAAATAGCATATTTTAATTGTTGGTCACTTCTTTTCTTGAAGTAATTCCAGAGAATTGAATTTTGTTTGAGTATTTTGCAAAGTAGGTACACAGTTGGCAATATTCTAGGTTAGAATTAGAAACGGTTTTGTACTTATATAGGTTAGAAATGGAGGGATTTTTTTATAAATGATCATAAATGCTCACAAGTGACTAGAAATTCTCGTTAATTCTCTAACTGACGACATTTATATAAATTATCATAAATGCTCAAAAACTGCCGGACAGTGACCAAAAATGGCAAGACACTTAAAAATGTCCTGCTCATAAATGCTCAAAATGCTTCTGCTCATAAATGCTCCAGCCATCTATAAAAAAATGTGTATTTAATGTAAAAAAATTCAAATAATAATAATAATAAAAATACATTATTTGTATTTTGCATTTTATAAACCTATAGAAATTAATACTCCAATCTAATAGTAAGTGTCTTTTAACAATAATTTTATTCGAATCTTTTATAATATAATAATAATAATATTTATTTATATATACATATGTAACAAGCAATATAAGGTATATGTGACAAATAAAATACAAACACAAGAATGATACAAAGGAAATATAATATAAATACAAAATTAACTATAATATAAATATATAAATAAATCATGGTTACTCCACAGATGCAAGAATATTGCGTGTGTGTGGAATGTAATCTAATATATTTTTTTTTGGTAGGTGCAATACAAAGATAAACGACAACGAAATGGTATAGTAAGTGGAAAATTTCAGTTTTAGTGTTACTGGTGAGTAGTATCGGAATTCAAAATAAAAAATTGTTAATATAATGTCTTGGATGCTTAAGAAGCCATGCTTTTGGATATTTTCTAAACTTTTTTATCCTGTTCTCATTTTTTATTTGCTCAGGCAGCGCTGCATAAATGCGAGGTGCTATATAATTAAAATATCTTTGCCCCAAGGTTTTATTTGACTTTATTGTTTTTATCCCTTTCTGCTCCCTATGTCTAGTGCCATAATTATGATCTATTGACACTAAGTGTCTTCTTTTTTTATGTTGTAAGGCTAAAATTTTTAGACCAAAGATTTGTCCAATGTCCAGCAGACCACACTCCTCGAACAAGTTGTCACTAGGGTAAGTACGTTTCTTATACAACATTATTCTAATAAATATCTTTTGGCAGATTTCAACTTTTTTTATCACATTATTATACGCTCCTCCCCATGTTTCGATTCTATATTGTAAATGTACGTATACCAGTGAAAAATATATGGTTTTTAAATGAGATAATCCCAAAATGTTTCTGAGTGTTTTAAATTTATATACCATACATCTCAATTTCTTTATTAAAAAGTTAGCGTGTTCATCCCATTTCAAAAAACGATCTACATACACACCTAGATATTTGCAAGATGAAGTTTCCTCTATAAATAACCGTTTCCCGTTACATATGAGATTCAATTTTTTAAAATGTGGAGCATTTCTCTTATCGCACGAAAAGGCCACAAAATTGGTTTTCTCGAAATTTATTGTTAGTGCCAAATTACTAAATTCTTGAATTATTTTTGGCATCTCTTTTTCGGCAGTATCTTTAACTTTTCCATGAGTCCCCGACATACAAAATAACAGTGTCGTCTGCAAAAGCAGAATACTTATTTTTTAGCCTTGACGAAGTTCAAAACATTGAACGAAAGCTGGGTTATTTGAAAGAAGTGTAGTAAATATTTTTTGGCTGCAAACCCGTTGTTCTCATTTCTACAGTTAGTCAACACAGCCGTATTACAAGACATTAATAAATTATAAACACAGATTTCTTTAGTAGATAATAGATAACTAGTAATACAAGACAAGTACTATGTTTTCTATCTCTCCTCCTTTCATGAAAGGTGTTTAGCGAACTTTAAGACGTACGTCGGATACAAACTGGAGGAGGAGACATGAGTGTAATTGTGCGAGTGCAAGTAAAGCAATAGATATAGCGCTCTCTCTTTGATGATTTATTGCCGACTTCGCCTTTACATTCTGCCCTTACTATAGACACAGTATCTAGATACATGTATGTCGATACATTACATCACTGCCCCCATCCCCCAAATTAGGGTCGATATCAGTTGCCCGTGGGCGGCAGCGAAGGGGATACTGCCCCCCCCTCCTCATCCCGAAGGTACACACGCACCCGTGGGCGGCCGGCAACTGAGGGGAAGCCGCCCACGTCGGGGGTTGTTTTTCTGCCGTACCTAACCCACGCGCGGCGCTTATTTTTGTTTGCGTAGTATACTACGGGCATCACGGGCGTAGCCAGGATTTAGTTTTGGGGGGGGGCGGGTTTAGTTTGAGAAGTAAATAAAACAACAAAAATATACTTACATGAAATTTAATATCTATATATTCATCCGAAAAACTACGACATATTTATAAAGTTCTTAACTTTAAATGAAATGGATAAATTAATTTCGTTCCTCTGCGCTAAATCTAAAACCATTAAAGAAGAAATCTTCGGCTTTTTCTTTTAAATATATCCACTACTTCATCTGCACGAATTTCTGTTCCATAGTGAATGTTCATTAGAGCCAAACCATTAAGTCTGTTTTCACTTGTAGTGTTTCGTAAATAGTTTTTCAGTCTCCTTAGGCTCGAGAAAGACCTTTCTGGGGTAGCAGTGGATACAGGAATGGTAGCCAAGATTTGTAGTAATGTGTAAATATTAGGATAAAGGTTTTTATCGCACATATCTAGGCATTCCAAACTAGATTTCGGGGTAGGCAGTCTTCTTATCAGCATGCAAGGTAGCTGAAGCTTTGATAGCTAAATCCAAATTTGTTTCTTTATTAGAAACCCCTTGACCTTGACTACACCACTTTTTCCAGTAGTCCATACCTTTAGGTTTATCACCCTTCCTTTTTTCCCCTCCATTTTTCGACAGTAATAATGATTCACGTATCTATCCTTAACAAGGTCATCGAATAACAGCGCACTAAAATTACTCACTTACACGGTACACTTAATTCTCTTCACTATTCGTTCACCACTTTTCACTTTTATTCGCTTCGAGTTCGCATGGAACAATACTGCCGTAAGCGCGGTCACGCGCCGCGGAGCCGCTTATATAGCAGCCCAGTAGCCGTCCAGAAACTTCCACGAACTTCCACAAAGTTCCGCTCATTTCGACCGAGGGGCGTGGCGAATAATCGAGAAACAACGCAAAGTGTCCCTACAATACAAAATAGTTCGGCTGCAACTGCGTCTGCCTCTCGTCAAAAGATGGCGCTAGGCGCTACTATTACTACATAATATATTCAAACGTAATAATAATTTAACTCTTTACTCCTCGTATTTTTTCGGTATAATATTAGGTAATATTTTGCTTATTTCGGGGGGGGGGGGGGTTTGAACCCCCGAAACCCCCCCCCCCCTTGGCTACGCCCGTGACGGGATGGTTCGGAACGTGAATGGAAATAGCTGAAAGGGGGGGAAGGGCCGCTTGTACACCGTTGCTCCATTCTGAAACGGGTGCCCTCCACCTGTCACCTGAGCGAGCACGTGGCTTTCATTGAATGAATCCCCTGGCTATAACGTAGAAACTATACCAAAGTCTAGAAAGTTACTATAAGTCGGCTCACTTCTTTGTTCTCTCGGAAAAGCAAACAATTTTTTGCGACTGGTCGTACATCAACTTCATCTCGCACGCTTCTTATTTACGAGGGTCGACTAACGAAATCGCCGTCAAACTAGTTATACGGGGGCAGGTTCATATTGACGTTCCATTATTTACCAAAGTCTACAAATATTAGTATACCTATTTGTGGACTTTGGTACAACATTATACAGGGTGGCCCACCACGAACTGCATCGTTCTATATATGTGTTGCGTGCGTCAGAGAATAAAAAAATTACTATAATAAATTTGGGCATCAGCTGGAGAGAAAAATGGACTGTATTCTAATATTGAGGTTAAAAAAAATGGAAAATGAAGGAATGCGGGAAGGAAAGAAAATCTAACCTTTGCTGAGTAGATATCTTCCTTTGAAACGTCTTCGCTCTGGCCAGAGATTTCCTCCGTGCGGTTGTGGAACTTTCTTTGATCGGCAGTAGTCTTGTAGACACGTAATCCGTGGCTTTTGGTAATTAGTACCGTCGCGAGGTTGCGAAAGTCACAGCCGTAAAATATGCGGGCGGGCGGTTCACTAAACAGTCAAGAACTACTTCTGCTGGTCACCCGCGACGTAGAAAATTTTGATAGGTGCGGGGTGAGGAAATGCGAGTGTGATATGAGGTGCGCAAAATAAATAAAAGAATAACAGTATGTACACGCGCGGCCCTTGAAATCGTTCCAATACGTGCGGACGCAAAGGCGATCAACTGACAACGTTGAAAGCATTGACATGTATGTCAATGTTTGAAAGCCAGCGATAACCTTAAAAGCGTATAAGTGACGACAAATCTAACATCTTATTACGCGATATTACCTTACGTGACATTGCCAGTTACAGTGCAAAAAAACAGTAAATTCGGCGCTGTTAGGTTGGCCTTAGGTTGCCTGAATAATAGTGGAAAATCTTATAACCCTTCCCACGGACATTGGTGGCTTTTTTCGCAAAAGTCATTCGACAACCTCGAATAGAGCCGTTCTAAAAATCGAAGAAGGTGGTAAATCTCTTAATTGGGTGTCGTACTTTCCTCCGGTACCAAAAAGAAACTCGAAAATCCTATATCTAAGAGAAATTCCCGATTCACGATTAACCACTTTCGAGAAACGGGATGGCTGTACAATCAACGAAACCGACGGAAAATCCTCTGAAACCACTATTGGAAATTGCTTGTTTTTTCTCATTTTTCGATTTTTCGGGGGCCCGGGAAGCATCAGAACCTCACCAAAGGACTCCAGGGAAGCTTTAAAAATTGAAATAAACCAAAAGTTTGGTTCGCGGTTAAGATAAAGAAGTGTAATAAACCAATGTAAAACACCACTACGAGATTCTTCTATAATAACACAATTATACTTAGATATTATACCTTATTTAACTAATACCACTTTGGCAATTAAAGAAATATGCGTAATTTCACGTTACGTGAATCTCAAAACACCAAGAAACTGTGTAAAACTTTAAATCCACTTTATTATAATGATAATGCAGCGATTTATTATGGATTTATTAACCTATTTTCGTTGACTGACGTATCGCAATTTTTATTTTCTACGGGGAGGAGCGGGAGGTCGGTACGAGGGAATGTAGGGGAAGTTGTTGATTTGAGTAGCCGTGGAATTGGCGCAACGTTGCCGCACTTACCCGAAATTCTTGATTTCTTGCTTATTTCTCATGCCTAGTGGAACGATTTATGAGGCCGCGCGTGTACTTGATGACAAGAATGAATGAAATTATAATTTAACATGAATTAGACAACACAATACTTATGGGGACGTAACAATATGGAAAACTAAAAGTAGGAAAATTCTGAAAATTTGGCACCTCACCAATGCCGATGGGCGCTGCTCATCTAAAATATTTTGGTGAATCTAGCACTTCCGGTTATACCGGAAGGCGATATCAACTTTCTTATTTCAAATAGAACGCCCTGTATATTATTGCATTTTGAATTTTAGGCATCATTTTGGAACAAAAACATGCAACATGTCCTATGTCTAAATCCAACCGTTTTTGAGATATTTGCATTTTTCCGAAAAAAAGAACAGGTGCAGAAAGTCGAGGAAACCGCGAAATTTCAAAACGAATTTTTGGCATCGTGTAACAGAAGCCCCGACCTAGTGATCTCTGCTGAGAAATAAATCCGATCTTATACAGGGTGTTCACAAAATATGATTAAAAATTATATTCAAAATGTGCTTAAATCTCGAAATTTTCAAATGGAAACCCCCATTTTTTTTAATGCGATCTTATTCACCACTAAAAATGACGACAACTTTGTATAAGGTTTCCTATACCTAAATGCAGTAATTTTCGATTAATTTACGAAAAACACACTTTTCGTCCATAAAATGCGGGGTTTGCTTAACGCTTGGAAAATCATATTAGCCGTGGACGTTGAAAAGACAATCGCGGCTGAGGAAATGTCACTTGGTTTATAAATTATTGTCAACAATAATGCCGGCGCGCTTAAATTACACAAAAGAAGATTATGTATCGCACGTTCTTGATATTACTTTGTTGCATTCTCCGTAGATAATAAACAAATTTAAATAATCTTCGTTTGTGTAATTTAAGCGCGCCCGCATTATTGTTGACAATAATTTATAAACCAAGTGACATTTCCTCAGCCGCGATTGTCTTTTCAACGTCCACGGCTAATATGATTTTCCAAGCGTTAAGCAAACCCCGCATTTTATGGGCGAAAAGTGGGTTTAATGAGATCGCATTAAAAAAATGGGGGTTTCCATTTGGAAATTTCGAGATTTAAGCACATTTTGAATGTAATTTGTATTCATATTTTGTGAACACCCTGTATAAGAACGGATTTTTTCTCAGCAGGGATCACTAGGTCAGGGCTTCTGTTACACGATGTCAAAAATTCGTTTTGAAATTTCGCGGTTTCCTCGTATAAATTGCTAATTGACTTTAGGTCTGCACCTGTATTTTTTTTTCGGAAAAATACAAATATCTCGAAAACGGTTGGATTTCGACATAGGACATGTTGCATGTTTTTGTCCCAAAATGATGCCTAGAATTAAAAAATGCAATAATATACAGGGTGTTCCATTTGAAATAAAAAAGTTGATATCGACTTCCGGTATAACCGAAAGTGCCAGATTCACCAAAAAATTTTAGTTGAGCAGCGTCCATCTTCATTGGTGAGATGCCAAATTTTCAGAATTTTCCTATTTTGTTTTCCATATACAGGGTGTAACTAAACTGATGGTCAAAAATGAAACCACGTATTCTTGGAGTCAAAATAAGGGCACTTCTTCATATATATTTTTTTCTCCTACGGTCATAGTTTTTTTTATACAGAGCGTAGAAATTTAGAGAAAAATACACATATTTCTTAGTATCTCTAGAAGTATATGAGATATTTTCTTCAAACTTGGCATGTCACATGAGCGGATGAGTTGTCAAATTTAAGGTTAATATGAAGCTCGTGGGGCCCCCAGTTGCGGAGATACAGGGTGGTATTAAAATTAATTAGTTCAGAAAAATATGAATACCCTGTATAATCGCATTTTTTAAATTTGTTTTGAATGGTAAATTCAATGGTTAACAAAAAGTATCTCTTAGTATTTTTTCATATTCTCAGCCGTTTTTTAATTATTTTTTATTTTATGCACTTTTGCTATGGACTTGCGAATGGCAATAATAAACATGCGGAAACGCATAGTTGCGTGTATTGAAAGAGACGGCGGTCATTTCGAACATTTAATAATTTAATTTTCTAATAGCAATATGTTTCTTTTATTATTGTTTTTGCGTTTGTATTTTGTTAAATAAAGTTTAATGGACATCCACAGATTGCTAGATTTATTCTTAAAGTGACTATTGTTCATTGCAGCGTTGCCGTTCTTTAAAAATAATTAAGAAACGGCTGCGAATATGAAAAAATACTAAGAGATACTTTTTGTTAACCATTCTATTCACCACTCAAAACAAACTAAAAAATGCGATTATACAGGGTATTCATATTTTTCTGCACAAATTAATTTTACTAACACCCTGTATCTCCGCAACTAGGAGCCTCAGAAGCTTCATGTCAATCTTAAGTTTGACGGCTTATCTGCTCATGTGACACGCCAAGTTTGAAGAAAATATCTCGTCTACTTCTAGAAATACTAAGAAATATGTGTATTTTTCTCCAAACTTCTACGCTCTGTGTAAAAAAAACTATGGCCCGTAGGAGAAAAAAATATATGAAGAAGTGCCCTTATTTTGACTTCAAGAATACGTGGTTTCATTTTTGACCATCAGTTTAGTTACACCCTGTATAGATCGATGCAGTTCGTGGTGGGCCACCCTGTATGTGTAGGTAAGTCTACCGTTAGTTTTTGGTAGGTATAGTTAAATTAAAATACATAAGGTAGCTATTACCAGAATCTACATAAGTAGTAAGGTATATCTGTAGACTTTGAATGAAACATGAATAAAAGTGCATTTTTTATGTTTTACGTTTATTTTTAATAAAGCCTAACAAAACATAGAGCAAACAAAACCATAAATAACAAATAAATATTTAACGACAAAAAGTTAAACTAATCATATCTACTTTTTCATCCTGTAGGTAAATATTTTGATATTTAAATAATTGAACAAAACATGCAACAAGCATTTGACATAAACAATTTATGTTCTCCGATGAACCCTAAGGCATTCTTCCATTGCTGGCACCTTCAAATTTTCACTATTTTAATATTATATCTATATTATTCTATTATTATTCTTCAATTAATACCTAAGTATTCAAATGTCACATAAAAATGTCTTAATTTTTGTAGGTAGGTACCTCAAACTCAATCTTACCTTTCAGGGCCTTTAGGAAATGAAAAGAAGGTAATATAGTCTTTTGAACTGGTTTTACAGCCATCCGCACTGCAGGCATCACTACAACCGTTGATTGAATTCCATCGACGCTACAACATAGTCACGGTCGGTGGATAATATTTTGCGCGCACCCGGTAGAATGTAGAATGCGAACGAACCGCTCTCAGCTACACTGTGTAAGCTTATTTTCTTATTAAATAAGATATCGATCGCCGTACTCCGATGACGGCGGGCCGAGGGAGCGGGAGAGGGCAAGATGGAAACGTTTGTTTGCACAAGGCCGAGTGGCCATCGTTCGGCTATGTTATTAGTATATCTCTGGACGCTGTTAGCAAGTATGTCTCTGGACGCTGACTATACTACGAAGAACGCGGGGCGGGGGAATTTCCCCTTGCAAAAAGTCCCGGCTGTTCCCCAGTATAATGGAGAGCCACTATATAATATAGCCGAGAAATATATACAGGATGTTTCATCTTAGGTGCGCACACCCCTGTAAAATTTGTATTCTTCATCCGATTTTAGCCGTTATTTTTCTAAAAATAGGCCACAAAAAACTATACGTTGTTTCAAAATTTCAGGTCTTAACCTCAATTTTCAAGGCCTACTACGAATTTTTTTTCTAGTATGTAAAAAATTAAGAAAATCATTTAGCGATTTTTCTATTTAAAATCTGACTCCACAGCGTTAATCGGAACACCCCAAATCCTCGACATTCCAAATTTGAACAAAAAATATACAGGGAGTAATATTCTACAGAGTGCCAAAGTTAATCTAATACTCCATAGCGTTTAATTACCTACCTAATAAAAACTTGTCGGAAGCAGGAAAAATATAATACATTGCACGATGTATAAGCTCTTTTTTGGCCTCGGACGTTGCCTCGGTCCGTAAACAACCTCCTCGGCCAAAAAAGCGGACTCACGCATCTTGGCATTGGCTTGCATAAACGCACCTTAAATCTGGATATTTAAATATTATGGGACATTTCAAATGGCAGAAACTGACATACCATAACCAACAGGTTATGCCGCCATTTTTCGTCTATACCAAGGTTAGTTTATAGGAAAGTTAGGACATTAACACACACTTAAAAAAAAAACTAAAGGCGCAGTCCCTCTCACCAGCTGGCCTTCAGCTTGATGCCAATTAATGGCGTATCAAAAGGGACAACACGGATATTGAAAACCGAAAACAAAGTAAAAACACAAACATAAAACAAAAATGCGATGCACCAACATACTCCACAAAATTCCGTTATTTCATTGCACAAATATTAAAATGAAGAAATGACCGAAAACATCAGCCAAAACAACATAAATATACACCATAAACAAAGTACGTGCCAAAAACGTCTGTGTGCGCCTATGGCTGGAAGCGTTATCTATTTAGGGAGTTACTAAATCGCCAATTCACGTGTAAATGCTACCAACTTAAACTTAAATTCCGCCTTTTTTTTCTAACGTATAGTCAAATTATTTTAAGAAGTCCTTACTGGAACTGTCAATTGGTAATTTCGCCATCCTAAGTTGGCATCAATGCAGCAAAAAATGCAACCGGGTCATAAGTCCAGGTCAGACACGAGCCCATTTGCACAATGAATAACTACTAATAACACGAACAAGAACAACACAGATAACGGTAAAACTCACGAAACGTACAAAACCCGCGAATATTTTCACTGCCCAATGTTTGAACCCTTTTGAACGATCCGGAAAACCTTCGCTGTCACTTTCACAACACCGAAATAAAATTTGCCTGAGTACGCACCATAGACGCTATCGCAAGTAGACGATTATACCAAAATACCAAAATGAAAGTGTTTCCATGACGTTTGAAATTATTATTAAAATGAGTTGTAGTCATATTAGACCGTCAGACAGTGACAGATTTTCCTTACTGATTTTCTCATTTATGCCTTGGAGAGGGTTGAAAGGTAAATCGATGCTGGGAGTCGGAAAATAGTAATTTTTAAGTTTGGCCTCCGGGGAAAACATATGGAAAATTCGATTTTTCAAGACAGAAAAAAAGGTATTAATTCTCACTTATGCCATGTTCACCGTATGATTTCTTATACTATTCCGACCTCGAAAGCCCAAAGGCATAAGTGTATCGTGTGGAAAAAGGGTTGAATTACGGGTTTGGCAGATCACACAAAAAATGACTTGGTTTACTGACTCCGTCAGTTATGCCGTTCGAAATGGTGAAAACTTATATTCTCACTAGCCCAAAAATTGATTGTCAGAAGTGACGCGTGGGGAAAAATGCACTTTTCGGTCGGAAAATAAGTCGGAATTTTTTTTTCCAATTGATTTCTGCACTTATCCCTGACAAAATCGACTTATTGTCCGACCCAAAAGTGCATTTTTCCCCACGCCTCACTTCTGAAAATCAATTTTTAGGCTAGTGAGGATATAAGTTTTCTCCATTTCGAACGGCATAACTGACGGAGTCATTTTTTGTGTAATCTGCCAAACCCTTAATTCAACCCTTTTTTACACGCTACACTTACGCCTTTGGGTTTTCGAGGTCGGAATAGTATAAGAAATAATACGGTGAACATGGCATAAGTGAGAATTAGTACCTACCTTTTTGTCTGTTTTGAAAAAACGAATTTTCCATATGTTTTCCCCGGGGGCCAAACTTAAAATTACTATTTTTCGACTCAGCATCGATTTGCCTTTCAACCCTCTCCAAGGCATAAATGAGAAAATCAGTAAGGAAAATCTGTCACTGTCTGACGGTCTATATAGTTATTTTTAGCGGTATAATCGTGATTGCAATAGGGTTATTTTATTTTATTATGTTCTTTTTTTCGTATCACTTGGGTAACTTTTCACATCATAAATCAATGAGTGACGTCATTAACTGGTTGAGACACAACATATACCAATGTTAACAGAAAATTCCTAGGGATTTTGTGGAGAATGTCATCTGACAAAATCGGGACTTCTTACAGTAATCGGGGTATATAAAAACTTTGTTTCGTACGAATGCCATTAACGTCACAGCGCTCCCCGAAAATCCGCTTATGCCCCTGGCTCGCGCCGAGATGAATGGGATCCCCCTCTCCCCCCTTTCCCCTACCCCCCGCCCCCAACGGGGGCCGCCGCCATGGCGACCCACCTGCAGGGGTGACGTCACACGTGCGGGGGCCGAGGCCAACGATAAAGACAGGCCACGGCGCTAACGCATAATCGCGTAGTCACGTGACCAACTTAGTCCTATATAATGAAAGGCATTTTTGGAGATAAGTAGAAAAAACAAATTTCGTAACAATTTGGCAAGTTTTCTTTCATCTATTACATTATTGGTTTTGTGCATCCAAGCTTTCTCTATTTGTTTTTTCAAAATTTTCAACCTGTCTCAGCTGTTTTAGGCTGAGAGTTAAACGGCACTGCACTCACAATATTTTGGCCCATTCTCAAAAATTGTTGGGACATAACCTCCCTTTAGGTGATTCTCTATAGGTATTTTCCTCCCACAACACATTTGTCCACTTTAATTATTGTTTCACTTTCTTGAAAATGTGTTAGCCACACATACTTAAGGGTTTTTTAGAAATTAAATCTCAGTTGGGATTTGACGAATCCATTTTTGGCGGAAATTTTCATCCCGAGGCAAAACAAATGTTTGTTATGGCGACACTCTCTTCCTGGCTTTTGTAATATGTATAAATATAAATAATATAAACAGACCCAATATTTGGTATTTAGGTTATTTTTTACGAAATAAAAATGAAAACTAACCTCAGTAGGTATACTGTAAATATTGCCGGGGTCTCAGTTGATCGGCAGCGTGAAAGACCGAATAGAAACCATATCAGGGCGTAGGTCGACAACGAAAATCCTCGAGTACGTTACAACACTGATTTATTTCGCACAAGGTGAATGGTGAATACAATAAATACACAAACCCGAACGTGGTCAACGGGAACGGCTTCCAGCCATCCGGACCGTCTGAACTCGCGGATCTCCCGTAAGCAGTTCACCCCTCTGTGTCTCAGGCTCCACTGTCCAATTGTCCAATACTGTCCCATGTCCATAATAGTCCATTCCGGGTTCCCTATTCATTCCCCTTACAGCGTCGCGTCGGTGCGAGCGGCACCAATACTCTTGGACGGCACGACTCCCACCCAGAGGCTATAATAACACCTGGGCGGTTCCCCTCCGCCGGGACACACGCGCACTAGACGCAAACTTGTTTCTAAAATATAAACTAAGACGTTTAAAAACACTTTAAACATTGAAAACTTCTCAAAACCCAAGCTGCCGCTTTCAGTTATGTGACAAATGACATGTAACGTCTGACTAAGATGGTCACGTGATTTTTGTGCGCCAGGGCCTGTCTTTATAGTAGGCCTTGTGCGGAATTGGCGGAATTGGCCGCAGCCGCCTCGGGACCGGCATCGGAGGCACGTGGCACATGAGCGACCACGGGGAGGCGGGTTATTAGAATTAAAGTTTAAAAAATTCTTATAATAGTAATACCGCAAAATCTTTCCTCAACTAATATAGTACAAGGTGTTCCATTTTTGGTGTTTTTGGGTGTTTTTCTCAAAAATCTCGGTTATTATTAAAGCTAGAGGGTTGCGGTTTTCACGTCACTGTACTACTTTTTTGAGAGGAATTTGGTGGACCAATCAGATTTTAGATAAGTTTTGTAGTTTCCGCGCATTGGCGCAGGACTGGAATTTTCGATTTTTTGGAAACCTCCCTCCTGGCTACAACTTATATATATCGACAAATTTAATCAACTATTTTTATAGATTTTTTGGCGTAGAATCGAATGGAATACGTAATAAGTTTTTTTGGTAGCGTTAATAGTTTTTGAGATATGAACCAAAGTTATATATTTTTTTTTAAATGGAAACCATAGTTGGCTTTGATACCATTAAAAAGAAGATTTTTTAAGCTTTCTAAAAATATATAATTTAGTATACTTATTTTCAAAAATAAAAAAGTTATAGCGGTTTTTTGATATTAGAAAGAATTATTTAGTGCTACATACTGCATAGAGAGCCATGGAAGTTAGAGTTGTAAAACAAACGAATGAAACATCTGTCAAAGCTCAGATCAGGCTAACACAATTACTTAGTGCTTATTCAAAACCTGCACGAGCAAAACTATTAACACTGTGGTAATTACTGATAAATCAATGCCTAATTACAAGTTTGAGCATTATGAAAGGCTTGATATGATAGGGATATTTATATATTATATATTATTTTTTGTGGGGATATTTGAAAAATTCTATTTTTAAACGACAACACCAAACATATGACAAGCTATTACAAGACACCAGAGCAGCTCTAGAACAACTACGCCAAAGACCAATATATCTACATAATGCTATACAAAGATGCACAATATGTTTACAACATAATGGCCAGCAATTTGAACAGTATTTATGACAAAATTATTTAGTATTTAGTATATTAAATGAAATAGGTAAGTACCTATTATTCCTTAAAGTTTTTAATAAAGTTTAATAAAAATTAAATATAGAAAGATTTTTAGTACCTGTAATAATTATAAATAATAAATGATGTTTAGTGGCATATCAGGTAAGGATATCAATTGAAAAAAATGCACTCCAGCCGGGACTTGAACCCGGGACTCCTACTGTGGCCGTAGGCACTTTAACCAACTAAGCTACCGGAGATATGGGTTCCATCGGCTAGGTGTTATTTATTCCAATTGATATATAGTTAGTAGCGGTGAGATGTAGAAGACTTCGGCGTCTTCTACAGCTACTAGAAGGGGTTAGAGGGTGTAGGGAAACCATTCATTATTGTTGGTTATGTAAACTTCCTATTTGTTCTTCTACCCACAATATTCGACATATAGCGACTTAATGCAAGTATCGAACGTGGAAATTCTAACCTACAATGTCAAAGCCAGAATATGAAACACAGAAAGATACCTAAATTTGGTTTTATTGTTTGGCCTACTCAGATCGAACATCAGACACCGATCATGAGACCATGTATCTAGTTTGATGGAGCTTCTCTGAGAAATGTCTCGGAAACGGTTGGAGATAAATAGGTCAAATTATATATCGTTGGATTCAGAATTAAAAAAGGAATCCTGTGATGGTTAAGAGAAATGTGTAAGTTGTAAAATAGAGAAAACCACTTTCATTTCCGCTATAACCGGAAGTTATATTAAAAAACTAAATATTCGGGAATACTACTTAAAGGTTCTCTAATGGATGTGTAGGTAAAAAAATATATTTTTTTATTTTGCAAAAAATGTTATTTCGCGATAACTTTTGTACCGACCCCCGTATACAAAATTAGGGTACACCCTGGAATTCCCCTTAATTTTTACTACAACCTCATTTTTTGAATGACGATTTTATGTTAACGTGTCTCCACGTAGCACACTTTTTCAGCTTGAATGGGCCACCCTGTACCATATTCTCCCGTGTAACACCACGATTTTCTCATACATACCAAAAACACCGGCAAATCTAACTACCGCCCTGCATACCTAGATGCGGCGTTCAGATTGCTTTGCGCGGGTCGCCGTGAGGTCGCAACAGCTTTCTTCATTTGCGCCAACGTCACGAACCAGATATTGTGTTGGATTAGGACGAAATCGAATAGCAGAACGGCGGAAAACAAGCTAATATCACCCGGGTAATACCAAAACGGGGAAGAGAGTCTTACAATCGATGGGAAAATTCCGGATTTTTAGTTCGCCTCCGACTCTCGACTCGAATTTTTGTATTCTTGCGCAATTTTTTGAACTTTGTAGGTACCTCATTATTAAATGGTTCCGTTTTAACTAGCATCCATCTCAATGTGTTTGTGGGTTTAAATAAATGTGTACTGTTCTGACATTAAAAAGATTGCATATATGCGTTTTAACTTATCTTATAATCCAGCATTGTTGTTTTGTTGGCAATTCAGTAAGATAACTGTTCTTTTCAAGAAGGATCGTCTTAGCACTGTAGAAAAAATGAAAATCGCGATTTAACTACCTGCCTACTGGCTTAAGTAAGTCAAAGATATACAGTGCCCGCCAGAAAGATGAAACTACTCTGGGGCTATCATCTCTGCGTCCAAAAAGATTCGAAATGAGATCATTAAACGTCGAGACGTCATTTTACATACCTGTCAAAAATGACATTTAATTAAATAAATAGTCCAAAAAGGCTTTATTTGTGATTCTATCGAAAAAAGTTATTTGAAAAAGTTGCTTGGAATTTTATACTACCCCTATGTGCCAATTTTTAGATAAAAATTCTGACAATGATGAATTTTTGATTTTTTGAAAAAAATATAAAAATTGCACCTATTTAGTTGAGTTTTTCTTGAAACTAGCCGATTACGACCCAAAAAGGTTCTATAACTAAAAAATATCACGTTTCGATTAAAGGCAAACAATTCTAAAATCACATATGGAGCATCAAAAAAAATGAAATTCATTAGTTTTGTATTTTTTCAAAAAAATCAAAAATTTTTCATTGTTCGAATTTTTGTCTGAAAATTTGCACATAGGGGTAGAATAAAATTTCAAGCAACTTTTTCAAAAAACTTTTTTCGACAAAATCGCAATTAAAGCGTATTTCGGCCATTTATTTAATTAAATGTCATTTTTGAGAGGTATGTCAAATGACGACACGACGTTTAATGATCTCATTTCGAATTTAGAAGCAGAGATGATCGCCCCAGAGTAGTTTCATGTTAGCCAAAAATAAAATAAATATCCCATATGGTTCCAACTTTGTTGCCAAACATATTGTACTGGATCACAACAATCACATAGTCTAAACTCGGTGCCTTGGTCACCACCTTTATTGTTTAGCCTTCACAAATAAACTTGTCAGATACTGTCACTGACCAAGAATATTCTTTCAGATCCAAAATTCGCACTAAATCGCATTCTAACCTTTTAACTTCCTCCAGGCCCAATTCCCAGGGCTTATATACTCAAATGGAAGATTGGAGAATACTCTAGAATATTCCTGGCCAAGGCAATCCGATAATTTGCCGAAATTGGATGCTTTCATGGATCTAATAATCCGATGTTGGGATAAAACTGCAAAGGTTTGTATGTTGTAGAAATAGTAAAGTATTATGGGTTATTAATAAACCGAGAACCTGGGGCTAGGTACCATCTTGAAGGCGCTTTTATGAAGGAGTCATTGTGCTTAGAAGTACTAAGCCCCAATTCCGTACCCAAAAACACTTTTTGACCTAATGTGGTTTCACGGGGCTTCCTAAGTTAGAATTTTGAAATTTCAGTAACTTTCACCGCACAATAAGGTTGTGTCTCAGAACACTTCAGTGCTATCGCCATGTTGCCAAATTGCCTTTTTAAAACACTTGTGACGTCATAAGTGCTTTCCCGCCAAATTTCGAAAAAAGTTTTTAGAAATAATCGTAGGGTCCAGGAATTGTTTAATGAAGTTTGTAAAATTTCGTCAAGAACCCTATTGTAGGCAAAATCTAGGTATAGATATTATGTCTAGAAATACATGCATCAATCATAATAAAATTCTTAAATTCATTTTCTTGTGGACAATATTAAGATTGTAGCTTGTCGATTTTGCTCAGCTACAATATACTATCTAAATACACGAACTGGTTGGGTTATAAGATCCTTGAAAGTTTTGCTAATCCTTTTAAAGTTATGGTACACAGAAAAGTATCTAACTAAAAAATGTGACCCGCCCGAAAATACATAGGTAGGTAATTTAAGTAGGTATCTATTATAATTATCATTCATAAATCGGCGTCTGACAGATGCACAAATTGTGATTAATACAACCCAAAACACCAAAGCCAGACAAACTGACTTATTATGCAAATATACAAATTTTTGAACGGCAATATTTGCATAAAATGTACCTCTCCCGAGAATTATGTAATGCCGCCAATATTGTTAGGTGCACAGCGTTAAGGTTAAATCCACCACCAGAGAAAGTTAGAAATGAGAAATATCTTCAATTGTTTATTGTTATTAAGAATGAAACGGTCTGCGTGGTGTAGGTTTGATTGTTCATAAGGAAATAAGTTAAACGATAGAAATATAAATAAGTACCTGCAATCGCTTGGATTCAGAGAACGTCAGCTTATTAACTTAGTTGCGCCAAATGCCCTGTTTCTATTTATTTATTTATGAAACGGTTTTATGATTAATACATGTTCCTGTAGACTTAGATCTTTGGTTATGAGTACAATTGGAAATTAGAAAACACACAATAATTAGTCGAAATATAACAACCACCTCTAATTCGCAATGCTGGTTGGTCTTTCTATTTGGACTCATCAAAAATTGGAAATCAAAACTAAAACCAGAACCGGAAATCAAAATCGAAATCGTAAAGGTCTTAAAACATTTTTTTTATGAATATCCTTGTTCAAACGGCAGTAGAAGCCCACGTAGGATATTTTAATCGGCATTTGCATTTTTTATGCAAAATGATAGATATAAAAAAATTGAGGTTGTGGCATTGTATGCAATAGAAATCCTCATAAATTAACGAAAACGCATTAGTTGTGTAAGTTTTTATGGTTAAAATGACATAAAATTAATTGAGGAAATATATTTTTACAATAAATTTAGCAGCTTGTATTAAAATATAAAAAATTATATATACACCAGCTCTCACCTATGAAAGTTTCGATAGGTATAGTATTTCTAAAGTCACTTGAAACAGCATGAAAAACTATAATTATTGGCGTCACAAAAAGAATATAGGGCATAAGAGTCGCGCAGTTTTCAAAAATATGCATATTCTACAAGCAATATAATATTTCACTTTTAAGTTTTTTTAAGGTTGTCGTCAATCACAACGTACCTAAAGGTTATTGCACCAAATTTATAATATTGTCAAAAGGTCCCTAAAAAGCCATATTGATTATAACTATTTACGCAAGTATATCATAAAGTCTGTGAAATTATGACACGGCTGACCACCGCATTTCGCTGCACAAGTGGCACTTAAAAAAGTTTAATTTATTGTTTCTAGATTAATAATTTGACAAGTATTTGACCAATGTTCCAAGAAAACCTTTGCATTTGATAACACAATGAGTAAAATATGATGATCTTTGGTAAAATAAATAAAGAAACTATAGGATTTCCTTCCCATACTGGAACCATAAGAAATTACTTACATTCTTGTAGGCCCGCGTTTCTTAAAATTAAATCATTAGCGAATATTTTTTGCGATATCATTAGAGACCACCTCGTTTAGGTTAATAGAGGAAGTGACTACACCATTTTATACTGAATAGTCTTAAATTGCTTCGTATTGGCACCTTCCACATACATTTTACTAATTTGTTTGACATTCCATTTTTTGTTCAGTACACCACCTTCACCGATGGCAACACCGTTACTTACTACCAAATCAGTTTTTGATTGCTTTTTTATTTTCGTTTATCGATTTTTTATGATCTCGGCCAGTGGGCTAGTGTGTACAGTCCAAGGCCGCCGAAAATCGCCCGTCAAGGTCCTTTTAAATTTGTGGTCGGTATCATCGCTTTTTTCTGTCGAAGGATTTGCAATTCTAACGTTTGTTATTTGCAAATAAATTAGTCCTATCGCGCATTACTAATTTAGAATTTATGAATGCACATGGGAAACCAATAAAAATGGAGTACACTGAATTAAGATGAAATAAAGACTTCCTAAATAGATTGCAAAGATTCAAAATTGGTTCTAATATACTTAGTTGTTTGCCTCGTTGTTTGCCCACGGCCGAATGGTTCCAATAACTTTAAAAACCATCTTAAATGAGTGTGGCCATCAGGCAACAGATAATAGCACAAGGCTATTTTCATTTCATTTTTTTAAATAAGATAGGATGCCCGGTGAATTGTTTTTTTGGCAAATATTCAGTCGCGTTTTTCTGCACATTTTTTGGAGAGGTTGGGCCTATCAACTGAATTCGGGCTCACCCAACTAGCAAAAAATATGTTATAAGGTCTGTATAAATAACTATAAATATTCAGATGTTACTGATATGATACTGAAATTCTTATAACGTGCTAAAAAACAATTAAAAGATCTTTATACAACCAAAAAAGGGCATATTTTTATACAACAGTTTGGTAGTATAACAGTTTTATAAAAAGTGTATACAACTCTTACACCATTGTTTTATACAGAGTTATACAGCTACTATAAAATGGTTTTATAGTGTGTCACGTAGTCTTAGAAAATGGTTGTACAATGCATTATATTTTTTTTAGAAATGCTGCTATTGTGCGCACAATAATAATATAATAATAATAATTCTTACCCTCACAACACCCCAGAAGCAACCAGATGCATTTGCATGCATTTAGCAGTTTAAAAAAGTATTTTACTTTTTATTGAAGAATATTATAGAACCAAATTATGTTTTAAACGTGTCTTGAAATAAACCAGGTTGTGCATTTGTGAAAATCAAGACGGTTGTGAAAATGGTAGAGAAGGTAGGTAGGAATAAAAAATATTTTAAAAATCCTTTGGAAGGGTTGGACAGTAAAAATTTTGTTGCGCCGCAAATTTTACTGATGAGGTATGTGTTTGGCAAAAAAATGAAGCGCTTTAATTTTGATTAAGTTTTATGCTCGGTTTTATGTAAACATAAAAAACAAAACAATATTTTTTTCTTAAAATACTCTTTTTTTAACTGATTTCAATAGTTTTATTACTGTATATGACAATCTCTTCACAATATGATTCTCTAAATAATAACAAAGTCACATTTTATAATTTAGTTTATGTCCCCAACTCAATTGTATGTACAGGGTGTACCATTTTGGGTGTTTTGGGGTGTTTTTCTCAAAAATCTCGGTTATTATTAAAGCCATAGGGTTGCGGTTTTCACGTCACTGTACTAATTTTTTTAGAGGAATTTGGTGGACCAATCAGATTTTAGATAAGTTTTATAGTTTCCGCGCATTGGCGCAGGACTGAAATTTTCGATTTTTTGGAAACCTCTCTCCTGGCTACAACTTATATGTATCGACAAATTTAATCAACTATTTTTATATATTTTTTTGGCGCGGAATCGAATGGAATAGCGTTAATAGTTTTTGGGATATGAACTATGGTTTCCATTAAAAAAAAATAAAACTTTGGTTCATATCTTAAAAACTATTAACGCTACCAAAAAACTAATTATTCCATTCGATTCTACGCCAAAAAATCTATAAAAATAGTTGATTAAATTTGTCGATATATACAGGGTGAGTTTTTTTCGATGCCCACTATGGGGATCTCGGAAACTAGCAGAGCTGGAACAAAGGTTAAATGGGGAAAGAATTGCAGTTTTGAATGCTCAATCTAATGCCCCTTTTGGATTTTTAAAAAAGTTCATGGATTTTGAAAAGAGTGATTTTTTGCTATTCCATCAGATCTCTGTAGCTCCGTCATATCTGATTATACAGAAAAACTGTAGAGACAAAAATTATAGATAATTATGGGCTTAATAAGATAATGTAATTCATTTTTTATGTTGCTTGCGATTTTTTAGATATGATATAAACTTGTGTTTTTTTAAATGTAAATCATAGTTGGCTGTGGCCTTATAAAATCGGCCATTTTTTGAGCTTTCCAAAGATATAATACTCGGCATAGTTATTACAAAAAATAAAAGAGTTATGGCTAATGTTCTGTTTTTTTTTTAATTTTTACATAGTCAGCCATGGAATATTTTCATAATTACGTTCTATTGTATAATAAGGCATACTTCAAACTTTCAAATATTTTATTTTTAGCTGGTGAGGGGAACCGTACAAAATAAAGTATGAGACAATTGTTAAATTAAGAGCAGCTGTTTTAGAACCAATTGCCAGTATTGACAGGCGCTCTCTAAGAAAGGCGAAAAATTCATTTTTAAAAAGATGCAATATTTGCATAAATAATAATGGGGGATTGTTTGAACACCTTTTTTATTTTAAAAGGTGACCTTTTAAAATAATAATAATTTGAATTTGAGTTTTTTAGTTTTTGTTTTATTTTCTTAAATTTTGTTACCAGCTAAAAACTAAATATTAGAAAGTTTTAAGCATATCTAATTATAAAATAGAACGTAATTATGAAAATATTCCATGGCTGACTACGTGAAAATTTAAAAAAAAAATCAGAAAATTAGCCATAGCTCTTTTATTTTTTGTAATAACTATTATATCTTTGGAAAGCTCAAAAAATTGCCGATTTTATAAGGCCACAGCCAACTATGATTTACATTTTAAAAAAACACAAGTGTATGTCATATCTCAAAAATCACAAACAACATAAAAAATTGGATCAGATTATCTTATTAAGCCCAAAATTATCTACAATTTTTGTCTCTACAGTTTTTCTGTATAATCAGAAATAACGGAGCTACAGAGATCTGAAGAATAAGCAAAAAATCACTTTTTTCAAAATATCTAGTGAGCCGTGAACTTTTTGAAAAATCGAAAAGGGGCATTAGATTGAGCATTCAAAACTGCAATTCTTTTCCCATTTAACCTTTGTTCTAGCTCTGCTAGTTTCCGAAATCCCCATAGTGGGCATCGAAAAAATTCACCCTGTATAAGTTGTAGCCAGGAGAGAGGTTTCCAAAAAATCGAAAATTTTAGTCCTGCGCCAATGCGCGGAAACTATAAAACTTATCTAAAATCTGATTGGTCCACCAAATTCCTCTAAAAAAATTAGTACAGTGACGTGAAAACCGCAACCCTATGGCTTTAATAATAACCGAGATTTTTGAGAAAAACACCCAAAATGGGACACCCTGTACAATTCCCCTTTGTTCCATGAATTATTGCAAACGGACAACGGCAACATTGCAATGCCGTTTCTTCTCACATGCACAGAGGTTGTTGCCAGTTTTGGCGAAAATTATGAAACTTCGTCTTTAATTATCACAAAGAAACAAGGGTTGAAAGCCGTTGTTTCATTTAGGTATTATGTATTATGTTGGTGCATCTACTGTAAACTGAGTACCTACGATTTTATACTCTGTATAAAATGTGTAGTATCTTACACAAGAAACAAATTCGATCAGACACTCCTCAAAATTATTATCCTGAATCACGGCTATTTTAAGATCGCTTATTGCTAAACAGGCCTAATATGCATTTCCCCCTTACGGCTCATGGCTGCAATAATATTGAGATATCAAAATAGGAAATTACGCGTTCGCCTGGTACCCCCAGGCGAGAATTGACAAAACTTCTGCGGCGCGCCCTACGCTCTAGCGCAATTCAAATATCGTAATTGTAAATCATAATTATTATTAGCCTAATGAACAAACGTGGCGAGCGCTCGACTGTTAAGTCCGACTGCAAAAATGACGAGTCAAGTGCAATAAGATTTCGTGCGGATAACATAATAGAATCGAAAATACTACTCAGTGGCGTATTCAGGGGAGGGCAAAGGGGGCAATTGCCCCCCCCCCCCCTAGAGCTGTCGAGATAAACGAGATTTGTAATATCAAAATTAATAATACTAAAAATTATATACCTACTCCTGGCCTAATCTGAAAATGCAGTGAACATCAAACATCTACAATTTGTTATTTGTTTCATCATGTCTTCTCGAAATTAAATCCCGTGCAGTAGATTTGAGAACGCGCCGCCGTATATTATGCACACACTCCGTCGGTCGCAGCGCGTAACCGTAATTAGGCAAAACAACCTACCAAACATATTTTGCACAATTACAGTGTGCCAGAAAGAACATTTTCAAAACTGAAAATTTTAAAAATTTATATTAGAAACAATATTAGCGACAACCGACTGAATGAGTTAACCAGAGGAGATATTTGACGAGCTCAAGACCAAAAAAAGAATACTTGATTTTGTTATACAGATTTTACTGGTTCGAAGAAGAATTATTTTTATGTTATACAGGGTGTCCGGTAATAACTTAAAAAATTAAAAAGAAAAATGGAAAAAAAGGAAAAGTTCATATGAACATAGATCCGCAGATGCTTGGTTTTCGAGATGCAGGGTGTTGAAATTGAAATTTTATTTTCGATTTTTTTAGTAACATTTTGAGACGACAAAATTTTCTTGCAAAAAAACAATAAGTTAATTAAACTGTCAAAAAATAAATGTGCGTGTTTATTTAAATATTTTGAATTTAATTGCATATGAGTGTCGATATGCACCTGCATCGATGTAGAAATTTGAAAATTTCTCTAAAATGATCACCTTTGGCGTTATTCACCAAGTATACCTTTTTTGCTTAGAAAACGTGCGGGAAGAGGATACAATCACAAAATGTCGTAAAAGTTTACCGTCAAAAAAGTTAGGGCAAATTAAATTAAATAATGAAGCGCACGCAGCGCCCTCTACGGATTGCACCAAAAATAATACCAAATTATGACTTCTCTTCCCAAAAAACCCCGGCTATCAAATTTTGCAAGAAAATTTTGTTATCTCAAAAAGTTACTTATAAAAATCGGAAATACAATTTCAATTTCAACACCCTGCATCTCGAAAACAAAACATCTGCGGACCCATGTTCATACGAACTTTTCGTCATATTTTCCATTTTTCATTTTAAGTTGGTGCATTTAGTTCCGGACATCCTGAATTTATTTATTTTACAAAATATGTTTTTGATCTGTTTTTATTCATAAAAATTATCGACAGTTTTGTTTTTTATAACTCTCTCTTTATAACTACTACTCAACTAAATAATTGAGAACGTTTTGAGAAAACTCGTCCTTTTTAAAAGCTTTTATTTAACTTGCAATGTATGTATGTATGTATGTATGTATGTAATTTGTTCGGGTGGAATCTTGCAACTCAATTTTGAAGCAGATATCTTCAACCGATCGAGCTGAAATTTTGTACACACGTTTAATTTGGATGACAATGCATGATTATATGTGTGACGTCATTCTAAATCCAACATGGCGGATCACCCAAGATGGCGGACTAGTTAAATTTCAACCGATCGAGCTGAAATTTTGTACACACGTTTAATTTGGATGACAATGCATGATTATATGTGTGACGTCATTCTAAATCCAACATGGCGGAACACTCAAGATGGCGGACTAGTTAAATTTCAACCGATCGAGCTGAAATTTTGTACACACGTTTAATTTGGATGACAATGCATGATTATATGTGTGACGTCATTCTAAATCCAACATGGCGGAACACTCAAGATGGCGGACTAGTTAAATTTCAACCGATCGAGCTGAAATTTTGTACACACGTTTAATTTGGATGACAATGCATGATTATATGTGTGACGTCATTCTAAATCCAACATGGCGGAACACCCAAGATGGCGGACTAGTTAACTTTGACTTGTGTAGTTTGGTGAGATAGGCGTCAACAGCATTGGTCTGCAACCTGTCTCGTTGTATATTTAGGCTCCAAGCTCTTCGCGCCTGGTCAAGCATACGTGGCCTTAAGTAGGGTTAGATCATTAGAAGGTCTCCTCATTGAAGAGCTAGACTGTTCTAAACTAACCGGCAAACGACCTTGCAACAATGATGCGTTAACTGAGATGAATAGACTCAGACACCTGGCCAAACTAAAAATTACAAAATAAATTAAAAGTAAAAAAATATTTTTAAAAAAAGCTTTTATTTAAATGCGCTAAAAAGAATAAAATAATCTTTTCTTTTAAAACTTTTACTATCAACTTATAACGTCATTCCACAATTTATATGATATAAAAGCTTGTCGCGAGATTTAAGTTTTCAAACTAAGTAAATACCACTACTTAAATCTCGCGACAAGCTTTTATATCATATAAATTGTGGAATGACGTTATAAGTTGATAGTAAAAGTTTTAAAAGAAAAGATTATTTTATTCTTTTTAGCGCATTTAAATAAAAGCTTTTTTTAAAAATATTTTTTTACTTTTAATTTATTTCCAATAATTAATTTGGCCGCATTGTGACTGCAAGTGTAATTAAGGTGGCATAAACACACATGGCATTAAACACTACCAACCCAAGTGAGTTTTTTGTGTTTATTTTGAAAATCATTATGTTTTTCAAAAAACCAATGCTCAGCTCAAATACTGCATTATGTTGTGCATATTTGGACAAAAAATCAGCCAAATCTGATGTCTAGTTTAGAAAAACAATATACCTAAAGTTTCTGGTAATTTTATATTAGAGAAGAAGAAGAAGAAAATACATTTCAGGTATATTGTTTTCGCAAACTAGACATCAGATTTGGCTGATTTTTTGCCCAAATATGCGCAATGTAATGTAGAATTTGAGTTGAGCATTGGTTTTTTGAAAGACCTAGTAATTTTAAAAACAAACGCCAAAAATACACTTGGGTTGGCACTATGTGTGATAATGCCCCCTTAAAATAAAAATTACGAGTGGAATTATAAAGGGTACCAATTATAAAGGGTACCAATCTGTTTATAGGGCCGCCACCATATTTCTAATTTTAAATTCCCTGACTTTTCCCGGTTCTCCCTGACCAAATACAGTGCGTCTCCCTGTAAACGAACAAAGAAGTGTAAAAGACAAAAAATGCGAGTTGAAATTTCATCATTTGGAAACAAGATCTGCTTGATTTTAGAAACTAATTGGTGACATAATTTTAGTTTCGAAAATCAAGTATGCCTTGGGAATTTTGAAAAAACTGGTTTTTCCCACCTACAAAGGGCTGTTTTTGTAGGTTTGAAACGCTAGGTAATTGTGTAAAGCTTCAAAATCTTTGACCTAGTTTGATTTTTTTTAATGTTATTCTAAAAAAAAACAATTAAAATTCAAAGTACTTAGGTGGATGGTTTTTAAACTCCTTAGAGCACCCTAATTTTGCATCCTGAACAATTTTTCTTACTAACATTTTGTGATGGGAAACGAGGGAAACATTTAAGACAAATCAAAGTAGGCCTAGGATTTTGAAATTTCACACACTTACTCAATAGAGCAATTCAATGAAGTGCATTTGTTTCAAATACTAAATGTTTAAATTTCATTAAATTACTGTTTAAAATGCTTTGTTTTTGTTGTGTTGTTAATTGAAGGAGTAGAGGAAGTCGAGATAACTTTAGCTTTACCCGAATTACAAGTGATTTGAACTAAACCTGACGTATGTTCAAAACATTTTATTACAGGTGAATCATGATTTTTTCTTGAAATCATGCTGTGCTTCGTTTACTTTAGGCAACGTTGATGGAAATTGGATCCACAAATGAGCCTTTTGAATTATTTTGTTCATAACAGTTGAAATCGTTTTTGAAACAATCTACTGATCGATTCCTAGTCCATCTGCAACTCCCGTCTGAAATCCAGGATTGGCCATATACCGCAAGAAAAACTTCATTTTAAGGTTTGAAGAAAGGGCGCCTCCTCTTTCATGATTTTCTCCTAAAAAGTAGGTTGCCATCCAATTTACATTTTCTTCTTTAAATCGGCAAATAGACTTAATATCTCGACTATTAGCTTCTCTTCGTATACTTTGTATTGTTTCCGTGCACGTAAATTCACGAACTCCGCCATTTTATGACCAGCTCATGGCAAGGTGCATCTAATACTAACGAGATGCAAAAATTTTAGAGCTAATGCTCAAAGTAGTAAGCAATACCTTTATTTTATTCATAACAACTTGAGGAAATACTTAAATGTGAGTAGATGCTCATGCTTATAATACAGTTTCGAGCAAAACCTTTTACTTACAATTTTATTCATAAAATGTATAGCATATGCTTCAAGTTTTGCCAGTAAAAGGTTTTGCTCACTTTTATTAAATAAAACAACAAAAATATACTTACATGAAATTTAATATCTATATATTCATCCGAAAAACTACGACATATTTATAAAGTTCTTAACTTTAAATGAAATGGATAAATTAATTTCGTTCCTCTGCGCTAAATCTAAAACCATTAAAGAAGAAATCTTCGGCTTTTTCTTTTAAATATATCCACTACTTCATCTGCATGAATTTCTGTTCCATAGTGAATGTTCATTAGAGCCAAACCATTAAGTCTGTTTTCACTTGTAGTGTTTCGTAAATAGTTTTTCAGTCTCCTTAGACTCGAGAAAGACCTTTCTGGGGTAGCAGTGGATACAGGAATGGTAGCCAAGATTTGTAGCAATGTGTAAATATTAGGATAAAGGTTTTTATCGCACATATCTAGGCATTCCAAACTAGATTTCGGGGTAGGCAGTCTTCTTATCAGCATGCAAGGTAGCTGAAGCTTTGATAGCTAAATCCAAATTTGTTTCTTTATTAGAAACCCCTTGACCTTGACTACACCAATTTTTCCAGTAGTCCATACCTTTAAGTTTATCACCCTTCCTTTTTTTCCCCTCCATTTTTCGACAGTAATAATGATTCACGTATCTATCCTTAACAAGGTCATCGAATAACAGCGCACTAAAATTACTCACTTACACGGTACACTTAATTCTCTTCACTATTCGTTCACCACTTTTCACTTTTATTCGCTTCGAGTTCGCATGGAACAATACTGCCGTAAGCGCGGTCACGCGCCGCGGCGCCGCTTATATAGCAGCCCAGTAGCCGTCCAGAAACTTCCACGAACTTCCACAAAGTTCCGCTCATTTCGACCGAGGGGCGTGGCGAATAATCGATAAACAACGCAAAGTGTCCCTACAATACAAAATAGTTCGGCTGCAACTGCGTCTGCCTCTCGTCAAAAGATGGCGCTAGGCGCTACTATTACTACATATATTCAAACGTAATAATAATTTAACTCTTCACTCCTCGTATTTTTTCGGTATAATATTAGGTAATATTTTGCTTATTTCGGGGGGGGGAGGGGTTTGAACCCCCGAAACCCCCCCTTGGCAGGGGAGGGCAACCCCCCCTTGGCTACGCCCGTGGTCCAATGTAGGTACTTTTCAACAGTCAACAATGGTGGAAAAAGTCCTAACAAACCCACAGGTTGCTCAATAACCGATCTATATTACCAATACTTTTTGTACTTTAAGTGTCAAACATTCCACAATGATTGCTATATCTGCACTACAAAATTACGTTTACGACTCACTTAGTGCCGCCCCCTTGCCATGTCATTGGAGCCCCGGCTGTAAACCAGACGGCCATAAACAGTTTGTTGTGCCCGGTTACTGCTTCTTGCCCATTTCTGCTTTACGGAAAATCTCCGTTTTATTATGATTATTAAAAGCTTTATGCGAGCAGTAAACCCGTTAATAAATTAGATATATCTGTCGATCCGACGGGATTCAGCACTAGCTTCGTGCCTAATTAAGAAGAGACGGACAGGGATAACCTTAATATAAATCGACGATAAAACGCAGGCAACGGCAATCAAAAATTTTTTTTCGAGAAATCAAGGTGAAGTCTTATAATAGAATCGATCGTAGATACTAATAACCAGGGACCCTTTAAAGTAAGGGGACCTAGGACCCAGTATTATACTTTCCAAAGTGAGGCCGTTTCTTTCCTCATTCTAATGGTCTCAATGATGCCAAGTATGCCATTTTATTGGAGAATCTATGAATATAACAGGTACTTTGATTGTTAGTAAAAATTAATAATGATTTCCATGATTTCTAAAAATTAGACTTGACAATGTTCTGTCAACAAACACAGAATATGGCAAGTGCCAAATGAATAAAATTTATTTTATATTTGAATTTGGTTTCCTGCAATTGTTTCCAGGAGTTTAAGTAATATAAGTATGGTAGTCAGTGCCGATTTTGCTTATTTTAGAATTTGTCGCTATTGCACCTTGTTACCAGGTTCCTCGAACCATTTGTAATATGTAGGTATAATAGGTACATACGTACTTGAACTTTCTTGCCTTGTTGGATGTATCTTCCCAAAGGACTTTCACAGATTTCGGGATGGACTAATAAGATTAGGTCTTGTACTTAGTTCTGATCATGTAGTTTTTCTCGGTGCTCATTATGAAATTTTTGTAATTTTATTTCTGTCCCAAGGTACCTCACAACCGTAAAATAAACTTATAGTTGTAGATAAAAACTGTTTAAAAAAGACCTGACTGAAGCTACCTGCTTAATAATTTAAAATTTATGAAATACCATTTTTGTTTTGAACTACTTACTTATACATAATGCCCACGTAATGGGAATTGTAGGATTACTAAAGGTGAGACAAGAAAAATCTGGTTGCAATTATTGGGACTACTATAATATACAGGCGGACGCATTACCTTTAATTGACTATTTGGAAGTTAGAAAACTTAAAAATTGTGAATTATGATGTTAAATTTTTTGCCTATTTTAGAATCTATGGCACTATCTATCACATAAAACCTGATGGCAGTTGGACACTGACATATAACATAACCTTGTACCAGCCCACTTATGTGGTCTCCTTGGAGTCTACAGAAAACAAACTTCCCCTCAAGGCTTCACTTTTCCTATGTGATAAACTGTGAAATGCTGAGTCCCCTTATTTTAAAGAGTGCCTGATCTATACTAACTTCTCTTTGAATAACTGGTAATAATATTTTACTGAATTCCACTGAAAATTCAGCAATACATTTGTCCATATTTCCTAGAAGAAATGCTGATTAGTTAATTTTTCGTATATTTCCTACTTCTCCTTTGAGATTTGGTTTGAACCTATATCCCAAAAAATCTTATGATTGCTACCTACTAAAAGAGTACTCACAATGTTGTAAGGGTTGAAGCACATACTTTATAGGTGATAACTTTTTAATTAGTATTTATATGGTATCCTACAAATTTTCACCACTATGAATTTTGTCCGATATATCACAATAATTATAAGTGTCACATTACTGAACTATAAGGGGATATAGGCGAAGACTATATACAATAGAAAGTTTCACCACCCACGTGTAAATGGCGAATTCTTTTTCTGTACTTCTCATAGCATATGCACAGGCATATGAAAGATGGCACAAACAGCTGAAATACAAATAAATAAAATTAAATTGAGTAATTATGCCTTTGTTTATGATTGAGGCCTCGAACAACTTAATTGACGGACAAAAGGAAATAAACACGCGCTTTCTCCAAAATATTTAGGTAGTCTCGAGGCCAATAAAGCAAGCTACATAATTATTGTACAATGTAATTAAAAAAATTATTAATTTAACGATACGTTGGACGAATCACTTCGCCTTGGGCTGTAAATTCTGTCTGCCAATAAATTTATCTTGGAATCTTTGAGTTTTCCTTAAACACATTATGACCTTATATTTTCTTCCTTGCCTTAACATTTTTAATATTTTATTTTTTTGTTTTATAACTTTGAGAGCTTGTGCCCATTATCACTTTTTCTTGTATTTTTAATATTGTTCAGTGTTTATTCTGTTACCTATTTTTTTGCAACAAGGTGGCTTAGAAATGATTGTTGTACCGGACAGGAACTGCTTTTGTTTTTTTTTCAAGCATATTAATTATCGAGCTAATATGCGAGATTTCTATCTATTCGTTCACAATAATTTATTATCCATTTTATCGTGGTTTCACTGATGTCGAGTAATATTACCTGGCATGCGTTCATTTGTTGTGATTATACTGGGAATTTGCTAATTGCAGCATATCATAATATCTTAGGTATTTAAGACGATAACTCCAATTAAGTCAATATATTTTCCTCTGTATATCACACCGAAAAATCTAAAAAACCGCAAGTGAAAGAGTGTCACAGCTGACGTTCTACACCACAACAAATTCACATGGTGTGACGACCGTGGTCGTCATGGTATACCATGTTGTTTCAAAACTAGTGAAAATTCCACAACATTATTTTTTCAAATTTCTTTCCTTAAATGTTTAGGATAAATTTATTTAAATATTAAACAACAATATAAGAGTGTCAGTTTGGTTTTGATATAATATAATTATCCGAAATAGTGCCATGAATTGGAAAATACATTAATTTCCCATAAACATTCTGCACACAAAACTTGTTTGTACAATCTGTGCACTCTAAGCTGACACGTGAGAACCTCAGTCTAAGCGCCGCACAAGAAGCTGCTTATGGATCGCTGGCGCTTAGACTGAGGTTTTCGCTTGTCAGCTTAGATTGCACGAACATTACGCTCTTCTTTGTTAAAGACAATTTAAAAATATCACTGTCAAGTTTATCTTGCTCGAAGTTTAAAAAAGCTACACAAAATAATGCATTCTTTTTTAGTTAACAACATTTGCAATAATTTTATTTGGAAATATGTAATAACTTTTTCAAGTTGCCTGGAAAATTCATAAATTCTTAACTGCAAATGACCGAAATTTTGAGCGTTTAACTCAACAAATAATTTCAACAAATTTGTTTTCTGAGCTTTCGGAAAATAAATCTTCCTTCTTTCCCAAAGATCATGCGTTACGTCTAAGTGAAATGACAGGTCAATAAATATGTCAAGTTAAAATGTCATGACAACTGAGACAATAGTCTAGCCACCTATCTGATATTGTACCCTGGGTTCTATCTAATCTAATCTATACTAACTTCTCTTTGAACAACTGCCAATAATATTTTACTGAATTCCACTGAATATTTAGCAACACATTTGTCCGTATTTCCTCGAATAATTGCCGATTCATTAATTTTCCTATGATTGCTACTAAAAGAGTGTTCACATATTTATATACAGGGTGAGTTTTTTTCGATGCCCACTATGGGGATCTCGTAAACTAGCAGAGCTAGAACAAAGGTTAAATGGGGGAAGAATTGCAGTTTTGAATGCTCAATCTAATGCCCCTTTTGGATTTTTAAAAAAGTTCATGGCTCACTAGATATTTTGAAAAGAGTGATTTTTTACTATTTCATCAGATCTCTGTAGCTCCGTTATTTCTGATTACACAGAAAAACTGTAGAGACAAAAATTGTAGATAATTTTGGGCTTAACAAGATAATCATCCAATTTTTATGTTGTTTGTGATTTTTGAGATATGACATAAACTTGTGTTTTTTTTTAAATGTAAATCATAGTTGGCTGTGGCCTTATCAAATCGGCCATTTTTTTATCTTTCCAAAGATATATAATACTCGGCATAGTTATTAGAAAAAATAAAAGAGCTATGGATAATTTTCTGATTTTTTTTAATTTTCACGTAGTCAGCCATGAAATATTTTCATAATTACGTTCTATTGTATAATTAGACATACTTCAAACTTTCTAATATTTTGTTTTTAGCCGGTAACAAAATGTAACAAAATAAAACAAAAATTAAAAAACTCAAATTCAAATTATTATTATTTTAAAAGGTCACCTTTTAAAATAAAAAAGGTGTTCAAACAATCCCCCATTATTATTTATGCAAATATTGCATATTTTTAAAACTGAATTTGTCGCCTTTCTTAGAGAGTGCCTGTCAATACTGGCAATTGCTTCTAAAACAGCTGCTCTTAATTCAGCAATTGTCTCATACTTTATTTTCCCACGAAAAGAAATCCAAAACAGACAAATCGGGGAATCGGGGCTGCCAGGAAATAGGTCTATTTCTCCCTATCCAACTATTTGGATAGAGCTGATCTAGATAATTTCTTACGGGCAAATAATTATGTGGTGGAATTGAATCATGATAATTTTTGTTTTATTTTGTTACATTTTGTTACCAGCTAAAAATAAAATATTTGAAAGTTTGAAGAATTATAAAATAGAACATAATTATGAAAATATTCCATGGCCGACTATGTAACAATTAAAAAAAAAATCAGAAAATTAGCCATAGCTCTTTTATTTTTTATAATAACTATGCCGAGTATTATATCTTTGGAAAGCTCAAAAAATGGCCGATTTAATAAGGCCACAGCCAACTATGATTTACATTTAAAAAAACACAAGTTTATGTCATATCTCAAAAATCACAAACAACAAAAAAATTGGATCAGATTATCTTATTAAGTCCAAAATTATCTACAATTTTTGTTTATACAGTTTTTCTGTATAATCAGAAATAACGGAGCTACAGATATCTGATGAAATAGCAAAAAATCACTCTTTTCAAAATATCTAGTGAGCCATGAACTTTTTTAAAAATCAGAAAAAGGCATTAGATTGAGCATTCAAAACTGAAATTCTTTCCCCATTTAACCTTTGTTCTAGCTCTGCTAGTTTCCGAGATCCCCATAGTGGGCATCGAAAAAAACACGTTTGACGTTTTTCTTAAAAATAAACACAATATTCTACCAAGTTTAGGAAAGAATCAGAAAATACTAAATATGTTTCCATTCCGTATACAACCCGCGGTTCACGAAAGGTCTAGAAAAAGTGTTTAATGATGCTGGACTAAAATTATAGTATATATAAATCTTCAGATAATATTAAGAGGCTACGATACTTATGAAATCCGCCCAAAGTGCCCGACTCAATTCAGGACAAACGTCGCTCGATTAGATATGCCTATCCTTTTTCTTCCTCTAGTCCCCACGACTCCCCACTCCAGCCTGCCCCTTCATAGTGCTACGATTGAGGGGCAGGCCGGCCGTGGGTACTACACTGAGAAAAATCTGTCACTTTGTAAAAAAACCCTGTTTAATTCAATATGAGATATTATTCCTCAAACTCAAGCAGAAGCTTTTTTGTAACTAACAATAATCAATTCAATTACAATTGATATTGAATTCTAATGAATAATTTAAATGTAATATTTTATTTCAATAAATAGCGTGTTCTGGAATTGATTCTATAATACTTCTTTTCTAAGCACATTCTTTTGTCAGAACAACATAACGTTTCATGGTGTTGAATTGAATAGGGATACATTTAACTGTTCATTATACTGAAATTACAACTATTGTCACTGAATTTTTGCTGGATTTGTAATACTTAATTGTGGGTACTAATATCAATTATAGCCATTCACTTGCAGTGTTCATTATGACTACGAACGATATAGAGTGTAGGGTTGATTCAAAACCTTTAATTTGCGATCACTGTGTGCACTCCTAAGTTAACCCCCAGTTAACCCTGAAAAAATCAGCTTGTTTTAAAGAATTTTTTTTACCCTTATAAAGCACTTTAGATAGTGGTGATCTTTTACCTATATCTCGTGAAGTATTGAAGTTAAAAAAAAAACTTCATGAGGGAAAGTTGTAGAGAACGTAATAATGTATACATAAGAAGAAAAAAAATTGTACACATGAGAAGAAAAAAAATTGCAAAAAAATGTTTGCAAAACCACTCCTATTGCGGGGTTCGTAACACGACTTCGACGGTGATTTTTTGGGGTTATACTCAGGACGCTACCCACAACCAACCCTGAAAATATCTACCTGTTAAGAATCATTTTTTTTTCTATCTCTATAAAAAAATGACAATTTGCTTGGACTATGATTACTTACATTGATGAATATAAAAGTTGCAATTAAGTTATTTTGTTCATCCAATGAGATCTAATGTTTTTTCAGTTGCTTCTGGGGTACTCTTATATAGTTTGGAGTAGTCTGAGGGTGAGAATTATTATTATTCAAATAAAATAAATTTAATTGTTTAAATAAAACATAAGATATTTTAAAACCAAGGTTATGCTTTCATTGTAGTATGCCAATTTTAGTATCGAAGTGACAATACATCTTCTTAACGGAAATTCAAACTATTTTAAACTTATTGGTTCATCTGCAATTACGTCAAAAGTATAGATTATATTGTTGGGACCACATGGATTTGCTTGTATATTTAAAGTAGGTAATGGAAAAGTGACTATATACACGAACTCACTAAAATCACAACAGTCTTTTTTTCCTCTGTAGACGTGTAGATAATATGAAATAATAACTCGTGCCGGCCGCCGCCGACGGCCGCCGGGGTCACACGAGTCTCGCCGATGCCGACGAAGAAGCGCGAATATATATTTAAAAAACGGCGGTGGCCTGTTTGCTTTATTGCAAAAATGATATTTTCCAGGGCGTTCACTTTTCGTTGGCAACACACTGCATAGCTTTTTGGCGTCGAAGCAATTTTACTATTATTTTTCATATCAGCAAAGGTGCATGCTATGAAGGGTTCGTGTATAAAAAAAACTTCTGTAATTGCTCAATTATAAAATCTAAATTAACGATTCGATTACCGAATTCTTCTTGAACCACATTAGGGTCAGTTGAACATCTATTAATGTTTTACTGGATAATTGTTCTGCATAATAGTGTTGCTACGACTAAAAAAGTGCGTCTAAAGTCTACTTCTTCAAAATGTTTTATATAACTAGTAGGTATTCCATATTTACATTTGTGTAATAATAAATAAATCTAACTAAAAACTTTCTACACTGTAAGAGTTCACTTTAGAGGGATTAGAGTGAATAGGCCATATTATATCACAACGGTTTCGTTAATCTATAAAATTACATCCTCAAGGACTAATTTATAGAGTTACGAAACTGGTCTCCCTTTTTAAATAAAGTAATAGTTGTGAGATAATAGGAGCTATTAATTTCTAATCCCTTGTAAATGTTCCATTCAAAGCCCTGTTTTTCCCATAAAGTTTGTTTCCCAAACCCTATGCACCTGCAGTACTACTTATACCTAAATCCGAATAAGTGTGCAAAATACAAAATATGTAGGTACCCCTCTCTCAAATTCTGGAAACCATATTAGGTACCTACGGGAATAAAAGCACTCAAGCCCACAAATTACTCCTATTGGTTTCACTACATGTGACTGTTGTGACATCATTATCAAACATTATAGGTATTCTTGCCCTGACTGCCCCTTATTCTGACAAATCTGAATTATCGAACATCCTAGAAAATGTATTAAAATGTCATAAATTCGACAGACTGGAACAATAAAATGTACTATTTTTATTTTGCCCGATTTTCAACTCCAATGACTTTCGAACAATCTTCTAACGAAGAAGTTTCTAAAACTGACTGGATGTCAGAATTATTATCGTTCCCTCTGGAAAGTATATAAATTAGCTTTTATCATGCAGCGATTTACATAGGAATTCGTTTTCAAAAAATGCTTCACATGACCCATTTATTTGGCAAAATTATTACTTGTACCTATCACATTTTTAAAGTAAAAATCAAGCGCACAATTTGGTCTAGAATTTAAATTTACTCTTTTTGCACGACCAGGCCATTTCATGCCCTAGAGATTAAACCATTTTACACAAAAGCAAAAAGTAGGTACTTTGTGAATAATAATTATTTATTTTCTAAAATTTATTTGTGGCGCAATGGATTAATAATTATTTATTTATAATTCCTGGAGGAATAATAATAATGAGTATTATTATATGCCAGTCGACATACATAATGTCGCGGTAGAAAATATTTTCTTCGGGTACTCGGAAATATAAATATTTGCTAACATACTAACATTCAAAACAAGCGAAACACAAATAAGGGAGACTGAGACTAATAAAATGAAAAATGAACCATCTGATATCGATTGAAAGTTCCCCTGACGTGGTTTCCGAGCCCGGTGAGGTACGCCGAAGTAGGGGGAAGTAGGGGAACCACGAGTTCCAGCGAACGCCCGCCCGCCCGCCTATCTCCGTACGTCTAATTCCTGCTCGAATGGCCAATTCACGGATCATTTTATTGCCGGGCAATGGGTTCGTAGTTTTCAAATCATAGCCAAACGAACAAACGTATCGACTTGAAAGTAGTCTTAAAATAATGTTATAGAATGCCTCAATCGTCGTTGTGTCCTTCGAATTATTTTTGAGCGGTGGAAATACTCGAAATTCTTAACCGAATATAGTCGAATTTCGGGTATGTTTGGCTTTTGTTTTCACAGTGTCGCATTAGTCCTGCACAGTTCGTGATACACAACGACGATTCTTCGTAGTTTTATCTAAGCCACAAAAAAAAATCAAGTGAAAATATTAAGAAATGCAAGTAGGAGATGTAAACTACGAAACCCTTGAAAATGGGGGGTATCGTAGCGCCTTAAAAACCCACTAGGCAACCCCAGGGACAAAATTAATCTTTCAGAAAAAAGTGGAGTATATGAAGTTAGCTGTTCAGATTGTAATCAAAAGTATGTTGGACAAACTGGACGTTCCATAAAAACTAGATTTAACGAACATATGAGACATTTAAAATATGGTCAGTTAGAGAAATCTAGCATTGTCGAAATTGCTTTTGAAACTAATCATAGAATAACAAGAGAAAATTTAAAATTGCTTAAGTATCTACCTGATAGGAGATTATTAGACGCTTATGAAATTCAAAATATGAATTTAGTTTAAATAATGTTAAGGGACCAATCCCCTACAGCCCCTTGTAATATAGTATAGGTAGTTCACAGTATAAATAGAACAGGTAAGGAATAGGTAGATTAGACTTAATCATCTCCCGATGATACTAACAAGGTTAGCGAAACGCGCGTCGAGTGAAAAAAAAACAAACAAACAAAGTTTTGGGGTGTGGAGTTAGGCAAAAGAAGTATTACCTACTAGTATCAAATGGTGTTAGTCCATTGTATGTTTCTTTATACATACTATAAAAGCCAGATCCTGTCCTCGACTCAAGCAAGTAGTTTCTTATTATTTGTTTCGGTGATTATTTTTGTTACAAGTTAGTTAATAAGTTATCTACAAAAGAAATCTAAATTATATAAATTATTCAGAATAATATGGCTTCCACGGCTTTGGTGCAATGTTGTAGGTGTGTATTACGTGCCGATCTCCGTGAATACAGACACAGAACCAGTTATTTCGATATTTTTACCGCTAATGTTTTCATTGAAACCTACGGATCTATAAGCAATAAACCACACGCATTGTATACGGCATCATACGTATAATTATATAATTAAAAGTCTACCCGATACCATCTACTTAAAATTCTCGAACTGAAATAAAAGGAGGGCCCAATTACGTTAAGTTTCCTCACGCGAAGAAATACCTTAAGTACCAGAGGTGTGAAACTATTAAAATTGTAATTATTTATTAGCATAGTGATGGTGGCAGTGTGTAATTTTCTTTTTATTTCACGGTGGTTATTATCGCCTGTTACCTTGCGATGCTGCCTTTTTCCAGCTTTACAAGGGCAATTTAATTTTTTTCCATCGTCAAGAGACGTGCGAGGTGTTAGACATTTTCTTTTTCGCCATTCAGTGTAATCACATTGCCACCACTAAAGCGATTATCTTAGTTACAATGCCACAATGAATTACATCTCTTCTAACAAGATTATTATACCCAATGAACTCCACCAAGCAAATCAGAAACAAAAAACTGCCAATGGAATAGGTGCACTACCATGCGAACGTGAACCAGTGACGCTAAAAATGTTTCTAAGTATAATAGCAATTTTGTCAGCTACCTCTATTTTATAATAATGCCAAAAGTAATAGTGGACGAGTAGGTACTAATTAAATCATTGACGTTTTCATTCCCTTTCCGTGGAGCGATTTTGCCTAAAAGCAATCCGAACCGTTCTAGTTTAGATTGGACACGTTTTTAGATTATACATTTAGGCGTATTTAGATCAGGTATACACCGTTTACACCTTATCGTCACACAACCCGTCAATTTACTAAATTGACACAGTATAACACCTATAATATGTAGGTAAAATTAACATAGGTATAACAGGACTAATCCTTCTTTTGCATACTAAATTTGCAAATATATTTTTGTAAAAAATGTCGACTGCAAAAAAATGCAAATTGAATTTCTCACATAGTTATCAAAAATCAACAAATTAGTGTACAAATTTGGGCTGTATTTCTCTGCACGATGTTCAGTTGTGATTTGCATAAAATATAGCGCATCTGTTGCTTAATCGATCTCTAATTATGACGCAATATTTCTTACCGAATCCACCATATGGTTTCTTGATTTCTGCACAGCACGGTGCGATGATGTTCAAATTAATTTAATGTCCAATAGACGATAATGTTTTCAACAAAACGTCTAGACATAGGCAGACTAAAAAAATACAACTGTCGATTTATACTTATTTTCACAATGATTACGAACGCTGAAACGAACCACAAACGACTTTTCCAGAACTGGCTTCAAGACTAAGAGTAGACTTCGATGTAAGGAGGTCTCTAAAGTCGCAAAGTTGCTTGATACAAATCGTGCTACAGACTTCGCCTGTATCCTCTATACAATGTGTCCCGGATAAGAATGAACAGCATGGGGACCTTGCAAACGGTGAGAGATAGAACAACGGTTAAAGGGGGGAAAAAGTTGCGTAATTTTGAGGTCCATAAAATGGTATAAACAGATTTCTAATATCTCGTTTCGTTTTTGAGTTATTTTGAAAAATGTAAAATTTTGCCTTTTCGATTTTATTTTTTCTAAAGTTGTTATCACAGATATAAAAAAAACGAAAAACACTTTCTTATGGCACTTTTTAACGGGCTTTAAGATAACGCTTTTAGATTTGTTCTACAACATTTCGTTTTTGAGAAACCATCTTCAACTTTATTTTTTTAAATACGGACTTGGATTTTTCTTTCCAGATTTTGAAAGCACTTTTCATTGCAAATACCATGATGGTACGAAATATTTTTAAAATGTTTTGAGACAATTATACTGAAAATTCCTTTTTTCCATTCATTTTTTTCTATTGCGGCCCTGTATTTAATAATAAGAAGTCTAAATATTACTCAGTGTTGTCAACTTATAGTTTATTTTTACTTCGAAAACTTAATATTCTTAAATACGGCCCTGTCTGGTTAGTGTTTTCCTCTGTTGTTGTACAGCAAACAGTGTCGCATTGTGTTTTGGAATAAATTCTTCGCTTTTTCTAACTGTGAGAAGAAAGCTTTAAGCCAATGAAACCAATAACTTTTGCACCACTATTTTTGTGGCACAAGATATACCTAACATGCTAACATGTTAAATTTGTCATTTTGTCATTTTGTCATTTGAAAAAGCACCCTCCATTTCTAATAATACAAATAATTATTAACTAAATGATACAGTGAGTGGGAGTTATGACAAATGACAAGGGGTGTGTTTCGTTGTTTCAAAGCCTTCTAGGTGGAGGATTTTTATTTATTTTTTATTATCGTATGTGTCTTTGCCGTCCTTTTTTTTAGTTCTCCGATTGAAAGATAAGTTGTAAGTTAAATTGTTGACAATACTGATTAATATTTAGACTTCTTATTATTAAATACAGGGCCGCATTAGAAAAAAATGAATGGAAAAAATGAATTTTCAGTATAATTTTCTCAAAACATTTAAAAAATATTTCGTGTCATGCATCATGGTATTTGCAAAGTGAAAAGTGCTTTCAAATTCTGAAAAAAAAAATACAGGTCCGTATTTAAAAAAATAAAGTTGAAGATGGTTTCTCAAAAACGAAATGTTGTAGAACAAATCTAAAAACGCCATCTTAAAGCCCGTTAAGTCCTATCTGTGATAACACCTTCAGAAAAAAAAATAAAATGAAAAACGCAAAATTTTACTTTCTTCAAAATAACTCCAAAACGAAAAAAGATATCAGAAATCTGTTTTTATCATTTTACTGACCTCAAATTTGCGCAACTTTTTCCTCATTTAACCGTTGTTCTATCTCTCACCTTTTGCAAGATTCCCATGCTGTTTATTCTTATCCGGGACACATTGTATATCATTCTTCAACAAAGTCGTATATAGAATAAAGAATTTAACGCCTCAATAATGTAGAGTCAATCTATTCCAAAATACGAGACTGAAGTTTCTGCACAAAGGGCAGCAGCTAGCTATTTTTTGTGACCATCTCTATTCAACTGCCAACGTTTTGGGTCAGTGGCGTGCGTATCCAGGATTAACGTCTGGGGGGGGGGGGGGCAATCAGTTATAAGTAACAAAACTCTGTCGATAATTTTAATGAATAAGAACAGAAAATAAATAAATACAGGGTGTCCGGAAATAAATGCACCAATTTGAAAAATGGAAAATATGATGAAAAGTTCATACGAACATGGGTCCGCAGATGTTTGGTTTTCGAGATGTAGGGTGTTGAAATAGAAATTTTATTTTCGATTTTTTTTAAGTAATTTCGTGAGACGACAAAATTTTCTTGCAAAATTTGGTAGCCGGTGTTTTTGGGAAGAGAAGTCATAATTTGGTATTATTTTTGGTGCAATCCGCAGAGGGCGCTGCGTACGCTATCATTATTTAATTTAATTTGCCCTAACTTTTTTGACAGTAAACTTTTACGACATTTTGTCAATTTATCCTCTTCCCACACGTTTTCTAAGCAAAAAAGTTATACTTGGTGAATAACGACAAAGGTGACTGTTTTCGAGAAATTTTCAAATTTCTGCATCGATGCCGGTGCATATCGACACTCGTATGCAATTAAATTCAAAATAAAATTTAAATAAACAAGCACATTCATTTTTTGACAGTTTAATTAACTTGTTGTTGTTGTTTTTTTGCAAGAAAATTTTATCGTCTCAAAAAGTTACTTAAAAAATCGAAAATAAAATTTCAATTTCAACACCCCGAATCTCGAAAACCAAACATCTGCGGACCTATGTTCATATGAACTTTTCGTCATATTTTCCATTTTCCTTTTTAATTTTTTAAGTTATTACCGGACACCCTGTAGAACATGAAAATAATTCTTCTTCGAACCAGTAACATCTTTTCTCAAAATCAAGTATTCTTTTTTTGGTCTTGAGCTCGTCAAATATCTCCTCTGGGAGATATGGGTCGGCGGCGCGTTCTCAAATCTACTGCACAGGTTTTAATTTCGAGAAGACAAGATGCAAATAACAAATTGTAGATGTTTGATGTTCACTGCATTTTCAGATTAGGCCAGGAGTATATAATTTTTGGTATTATTAATTTTCATTACAAATCTCGTTTATCTCGACAGCTCTGGGGGGGGGGGGGCAATTGCCCCCTTTGCGCCACTGCTTCGGGTAGGTTAAAAAGTGGTGCCAAAAACAAAAATTGCAACCTTTACGTAGATGTATCCAGGAGGAGATGAACATTCATCTCATAACATGCCAGTCTCTCGTTACCAGTACCACAGTACCAACAATGGGGCCTTTTAATCGTCTAGGGACCGCCGCCGTCGGCATTTGCACTCTCGTAATATTCAAATGGGAATTAATTTCGAATTTAAATTTAATGAGCCCATAATGCACATGCACCAGCTGCAGGCGCTTAAATATTCTGAAGAACTGTAATCATTATTATTATATTAACTCTGGAACACGCTGTATCAATCCACGCTCTTTTCTGTTATACCCTGTATATAGTGTTTTCTTTGATTATACCTACCTAATTTTCAGCGAAATAAATTTCGTAAAACCTTTATAGAATAATAATTGTTGTTTTTTTCCTTATAAAAATTTTACTTTTCTTATATTCAAATGCACAAATTAAAAAAAACAAAATAATATACTTAGTAGGTACCTTTACAGAATAATTCCCATACATTTACCGTAATTACAACAATTAGTACGCCTTGTGCTAATTGGAAGAAAAGAAAATGCGACAGATATAATTTTAGGCAATTAAGTCATTAACTGGAGCATTAAAACTGCATAGTTGCACCAAAACAAAAATACCATTTGTATTCATGCATGTTCCGAACGACTAATTGACAATACATGATCGTATTATGATCAGAGATAACAATTATTATCAATATCTATATCAGTAAACAGATCTAGTAATTATTAGAACAGCTAATTGCATCCACCTCACCTCACAGTTATATAGGGTGAATTTTTTTCGATGACCACTATGACTATGGGGATCTCGGAAACTAGCAGACCTAGAACATACTCACAAACAACATAAAAAATTTGATCAGATTATCTTATTAAGCCCAGAATTATCTACATTTTTTGTCTCTATAGTTTTTCTGTATAATCAGAAATAAGGGAGCCACAGAGATCCGATGAAATAGCAAAATAATCACTCTTTTCAAAATATCTAGTGGGCCATGAACTTTTTTAAAAATCCAAAAGGGGCAATAGATTGAGCATTCAAAACCGCAATTCTTTCCCCATTTAACCTTGATTCTAGCTCTGCTAGTTTCCGAGATCCCTATATTGGTCATTGAAAAAACTCACCCTGTCGATTATCCTTTATTTCCATAAAAATAGAAAATTTCTATTCTAAAATTATAAAAAATTAAGCAGGATTTTTTATACAGTGTCATCGATAAAGTCAGCATGTCATGTTTTTTTATTAATTATTCATTCTGATAAATTTTGTCAAATTACTCTCATAAGAAAGTTAAGGTGGGTAGAATGTTATATAAAGCACCCTGTACCTACTTACCACAAACTTTTCGCTTTCAAAATGGAACGGATTGAAACTGGGCAAAATGTTGACACCTTATTTCGAGAAAATCAATGGTGACTTGCCAAGGCCCATTTGGTATTTTTTCTTCATAAAAAGACGTGGTAGTAAATAAAATCGTTTTTATTTGTATGGTATGAAAATTCAGCTTTAAGAAACCTCATTTTTGTTTCCTAAACATCAATAATAGTAGTTTATGTTCAAATTAATACTTCACTTACGTTGGTTACCAAGGTTAAACTTATTTCTAATAAAACATTTATTTATTAATGATGATGCCCATACGTTAATGTTTTGAATATCGGTCAACCTTCAAACAGATTTTCTCTTCACCTATTCCATCCATGTTTTCCCATGTAAAATACATCAAACACTAAACGATCAAATCAATCTTTTTTTTGCTGAATCTGTCAATGCGATTACAATTTTTTTTAATCTTGTAGTCTCGTGTTTTACGAATTAATTACACTCGCCACATTCATTGCTGTTGTATTCGTGTCAGCGAAGTACCATCAACGTTTTGATTAATCGATAAATTTGATTGTTGACACCATTGGATCCAAACGATTTTTCACTAATTTCGGGTTCAAGTCTAAAGGATAGACTACACGTAAAAATATGCCAGGGTTTGTGGACTGTCGAGGACCACAGACCTAAAGTTCTGTTTTTAAACGTGATTCTCTCGAAAACGCTTGCAGTTACCGACGCATGAGAGAAGATAAAAGATACGTAAAATCCTACTCGCAAAATTTTCTATGAAAGTTAAGAGGATAATAATATACCTAATTGTCTTAGGGTAGAAAATGTACGTGTAGAGTAAGTTTTATATGCTTATTTATTATGTAGTTTCTAGAGGATTGGTCCGTCTAGAAGATCTCTCGCCCGCACTATTATAGCCTTTGACCTATGCTGAAACTAACCTCAGGCTGTGGCTATACAGTATTACCATAATGAAAGTTTTCACATGTTCACCAACGACTTCCTCTAATGAAAATAATTATAAGGTGTCCAACGTAGGGGCCACGCGTTCAACTTTGTAACATTACAATCGACATTTTTTCCGTAGAAATTTATAGTGTGTTTTTTAAACGTGTTACATGCACTTTTCTCTGAATGTACATATAAAATCAACAGAGGAATTTTAATAGTAAACGTTTATAAAAATTATCTTGTCTATACCACATACCTGTACAGGGTGTCCCATTTTGGGTGTTTATGGGTGTTTTTCTCAAAAATCTCGGTTATTATTAAAGCTAGAGGGTTGCGGTTTTCACGTCACTGTACTACTTTTTTGAGAGGAATTTGGTGGACCAATCAGATTTTAGATAAGTTTTATAGTTTCCGCGCATTGACGCAAGACTGAAATTTTCGATTTGTTGGAAATCTCGTGGCTACAACTTATATATATCGACATATTTAATCAACTATTTTTATAGATTTTCTGGCGTAGAATCGAATGGAATGATTAGTTTTTTGGTAGCGTTAATAATTTTTGAGATATGAACTATGGTTTCCATTTAAAAAAAAATATAACTTTGGTTCATATCTCAAAAACTATTAACGCTACCAAAAAACTAATTATTCCATTCGATTCTACGCCAAAAATTTATAAAAATAATATATAAAATTTGTCGATATATATAAGTTGTAGCCAGGAGAGAGGTTTCCAAAAAATCGAAAATTTCAGTCCTGCGCCATTGCGCGGAAACTATAAAACTTCTCTAAAATCTGATTGGTCCACCAAATTCCTCTAAAAAAATTAGTACAGTGACGTGAAAACCGCAACCCTCTAGCTTTAATAATAACCGAGATTTTTGAGAAAAACACCCAAAATGGGACACCCTGTATATTAACATAATACCGCTTTTGGCCCTATTTCGCAGGGCAAGGCGCAGGGAACGAAAAGAGATTAAATTCGCCGCCATTTTTAACCCTATATTGGTAGTTTGATTGGTGACTACTTTGTTCCTTTGTTAAAAAATTTTTGTACTGTTTGAATGAAATTGCATTATACTTTTTGAAGGTGCCGATAAAATATATTTTCTTGAAATCGGCATTAAAGTGTCCCAAAATCGTCATTAAAAGCAGAGAAATCGTAGAATAATGGGCTACATTATTGTACGATTTTTTCAATAAGTAGGCCTTGGCGAGATGTAAACATCAAACGTCAGACGCGGAGAAATCGCCCGTCAAAAGTGACCAAATATTCAAAACTCGGCCGATAAAGGCCCATTTAACTTTTCGTACACATTGCGAAATTGTTTCCTATAGAAGCGCAATCCTTCAGTATACATATTTTAGTAAATTTGAATATCAATAGATTTGTTGTGTAGGCTGCACAAGAAGCAGCAGTTTGGTTTTTCTGTCAGAAGGTGCCGTTTCTTGTCTTTCTTGACCTAGGTAGAGCGATCGTCAAAGTCAAGCAACGCCGCGCGTAGTCGGTTCATGGACGGGTGATCCCTTATTATTATTTTCTTGGCTAATAAAACATTTTTTTCCGACTTTAAAAAATATATAATATGTACCTCGGCACTGAAGTTCTTTTTGTGACTCATGTGGTTTATTTGCCTCGGCCAGAGGCCTCGGCAACTAAAGTCCACATGAGTCATAAAAAGTTGAACTTCAGTGCCTTGGTACATAAATAACTATTTTTTATTGATATTTTCTGATTTTTAGGTTTTCAAGAGAACAAACTAAATTTAGAAATTGGCTTAGTACTCTAGGGGTCATCGACAATAATAATCTTTGGAAGGTCTCTATGTATGCGTGTTCATTTTGATGAACAGGATTCTTTAATGCAACACGAAAGAACGAAAAAAGTGGTGCTCTACAATATAGAAACCTAACCGAAGAAGCAGTGGAGTCAAAATTGGTAAAACCACCAAAGAAATTCATTACTGTTCAAGAAATGTCTCATGGAGATGAGGAAAATGGAGACATTGTAATTCTCGATACGACGAAGAGAGCCGCATTTTTGGAGCAAATAGAATTATCCGAAAAAATGAAAACAGCAGCAGAAAGTAAACCTGTTAACTACAGATCACCGCCAGCAAAATTATTGAAGCTTATCAAAATAAGAGCGTAATTAGAAATCACTTCACTTGCATTTTTGAAGCAAAGATTAAAGTAATAGAAGTTGAAGTTACCAAGTTTTCTTTTGTTTTTATTTTTTAAACAAACAAAAAGAAAAAGTTCTATAAGGAATAAAACTAGCCCCCTAAAAATTCAGAAATAGGTAGAGATATAATCCTGGAAAATAGGTTATTATTATTAAAAGTATACAAAGAAATAATTTTCCCAAGTAATTTTGTATGAAAATGTTAGTACCTAATTAAAAATATTTGTTTTTTTTATTTTCAATTTTTTTTATAAGTTAACGTATAGCTATTGTATATAAGGTATATGTACAATAATAATTATATTAGTTCTCTTTGTGATGATTAAAATAATATGTTGTTTTGATTAAGTTGTATAACCTAGTTAACGGCTTCGTTTCCCGAATGCATTAATTTAAAATTAAAACCAACAAAAATCTTGGACCTATGTTGTACTTTGAACTAAAATAATTTCCATTTTACACAAAACGACAACCAAGACATTATACAGGGTGAGTTTTTTTGATTGCCCACTATGGGGATCTCAGAAACTAGCAGAGCTAGAACAAAGGTTAAATGGGAAAATAATGGCAGTTTTGAATGCTCCATCTAATGCCCCTTTTGTATTTTTAAAAACGTTCATGGCTCACTAGATATTTTGAAAGGAGTGATTTTTTGCTATTTCATCAGATCTCTGTAGCTCCGTTATTTCTGATTATACGGAAAAACTGTAGAGACAAAAATTGTAGATAATTTTGGGCTTAATAAGATAATCTGATCCAATTTTTTATGTTGTTTGTGATTTTTTAGATATATCATAAACTTGTGGTTTTTTTAAATGTAAATCATAGTTGGCTGTAGCCTTATAAAATCAGCCATTTTTTGAGCTTTCCAAAGATATAATACTCGGCATAGTTATTATAAAAAATAAAAGAGCTATGGCTAATTTTCTGATTTTTTTTTAAAATTTTCACAGTCAGCAATGGAATATTTTCATAATTACGTTCTATTTTATAATTTGACATACTTGAAACAAACAAAATGAAACAAAAATTAAAAAACTCAAATTCAAATTATTATTATTTTAAAAGGTCACCTTTTAAAATAAAAAGGTGTTCAAACAATCCCCCATTATTATTTATGCAAATATTGCATCTTTTTAAAAATGAATTTTTCGCCTTTCTTAGAGAGCGCCTGTCAATACTGGCAATTGGTTCTAAAACAGCTGCTCTTCATTTAACAATTGTCTAATACTTTATTTTGTACTGTTCCCCACAAAAAGAAATCCAAAACAGACTAATCGGGGGTCGGGACTGCCAGGAAATAGGTCCATTTCTCCCTATCCAACTATTTGGATAGAGCTGATCTAGGTAATTTCTTACGGGCAAGTAATTATGTGGTGGAGCTCCATCATGATAATTTTTGTTTTATTTTGTTACATTTTGTCACCAGCTAAAAATAAAATATTTGAAAGTTGAAAGTATGTCTTATTATAAAATAGAACGTAATTATGAAAATATTCCATGGCTGACTATGTGAAATAAAAAAAAAAACAGAAAATTAGCCATAGCTATTTTATTTATTATAATAACTATGCCGAGTATTATATTTTTGGAAAGCTCAAAAAATTTCCGATTTGATAAGGCCACAGCCAACTATGATTTACATTTAAAAAACACAAGTTTATGTCATATCTCAAAAATCACAAACAACATAAAAAATTGGATAATATTATCTTATTAAGCCCAAAATTATCTACAATTTTTGTCTCTACAGTTTTTCTGTATATTCAGAAATAACGGAGCTACAGAGATCTGATGAAATAGCAAAAAATCACTCTTTTCAAAATATCTAGTGAGCCATGAACTTTTTTAAAAATCCAAAAGGGCATTAGATTGAGCATTCAAAACTGCAATTCTTTCCCCATTTAACCTTTGTTCTAGCTCTGCTAGTTTCCGAGATCCCTATAGTGGGCATCGAAAAAACTCACCCTGTATATTTATGGAACCCAACCGTATAAATTATTTCAAATTTCCCGCCTCATTTAGGGTTAAAAATGGTCGTCAAATTATTCCCTGGGTCGGACGTCTCTTTTGCGCGGTATAGGTTGCTATACATATATAATCTATACTAACGAAAGTTATTTATTCAACGACTGGTTAGCATATGGGGAAATGTGGCGCTGTCAGTCAGAAATGTTTCATTGTCAATTATTTTCTATATATACGAGTCTCCAACGCTTTGTCTATTACGTTAGTAATCTAACCTAACCAGGACTTTAAAATAAGTCCTAACTAGTCTACAACCAAATCGTAGGTATTTTTCATGTAACAAAAAAAATCTTGGTTGAAAACACGGTCATTAACAGCGCCATGTCTACGTCTAGTCTTGAGAAACAATCAAACAATGAGGCAAGACAAGAGCTACTCTATCTATTATCCTGATGTATTTAAGTCGGGTTACGAAATCTAAGAGAGATTTATCGCACTTTAATGGCTACCAGTGTCTCGGATCTTTCATAATTACATTAATATATCGACCATTTGCATACCAGTCCTGACTATACCGTCACTGTGGCAATACCCTTTACAGGGTATATACCAGGATCCTTCGATGTTGACGGAAAACTTTTTTCTAATAGCTTTTAAGTACACGGGTTTATTAAAACTTTTAAAATACTTTTACCAAGACATTGAAGGTGTAAATATTTTTTATTTAAAATTGAATGGCAATATAATATAATATTTATAATATTGCCATTCAGTTACCCGATATATAAGCTATTTTTCACCGAATTATTTTTGTTTGCCAAGTTTTGGCACAATATTTTTATATCTGACACGGTGATAGGTACAGGGTGACCCTCCAAAGAGTACCACTCTTAATTTCAGGGTATTTTAACCGTAGGAAAGGCATTTCTTTACTAATTAGGTCCGTAACTTTTTTGTTTGATGCTCAATTGTTTTTTTGACAGCAGATTCTGAAAATTTGGACAGAATTAGTAAAGAAATGCCTTTTCTGCGGTTAAAATACCCTAAAATTAAGAAAATAAAGGGGGGTGGTACTCTTTGGGGGGTCACCCTGTACCTATCAGTATGTGGTATTTAGATACCTTTTCGAGTTATTATGCTTAGCTGTGCTGGTTGTGGCACTTTAATAATCCATCGGTTAAGTAATTTTGTAATTTAAATTAACTTTTGAGGCCATGCACCAAAGTGGCATGGGCGTTTGTGAAGGTAGCTACTTCTTCATAATTGGAAATTTAAAATTAGAATTGCAGTATTATCACGGATCACTAAACTTAAAGATATAAACGTACCTTATAATGTTTTGCCTGCACAGTACACACATGTAGATACTCTGTATATTCATTCTACTTTTTGAGTAACCTGTATATGTTGCCCCGTGCAGTGTGTCGACGAAATTAATAGCCGACAAGTTCAGCTCCTATAATAGAATTGCCGCAGTGCGCTGGTTACCCAGATATCCGTCATTGTGGCACTACTGTTCTGTCTAGCCGCCTACTGTCTGCTCTAATTTTTACCAACCTTCGTCTAATTAATAGCCATTTGTCTTTCCCATTGTTAATAGACCTGCATGCGATATTGCAATGGGCACGCGTTAGATTTAGTACCTTTGTTTAGGTATTGTTAGGTAGTGCAACCCACAAAACTGTTTTTTATTGCTCCCTTTAAATACTCGCCAACAGGCCCGAAAGCGAAAGTCAAATGTTCGAGGGGCCCTGTCCCTGTTATTTTGGTTGCTAGATGCGAAAGTGGTTGCTAGGTACAAAAAGTATTGCTTAGCAACCCTTACGCAGCAAGGACCTTAAAACCATTAATAAAATATATGCAGCAACGCGAATCTTGCGTCAATTTTAATAGGTTTCAGAATAATCGTTTTAGAAACTGGTTTTGATCATAAAAAACACGAATATACCAAAGAAAAATTAATAATATCAATGTTTCTCTGGCGTCAAATAAGAGCTTCATAACCGAACAAATTTCACAGGCACCTCGTTACCGGTAGGTTGAGAGTACGCGATTAGTAATTATTGGTAGATCCAGGGTTCAAATCCCACACAAAGCCCAACATTATTTATTTATTTTTTATTATCGTTGCATTCTTCCTCTTATATTTATCACTGATTATCATTTTTAGTAATTGAACAAAGGTTATTTTGAAGATCATTATTACTCGCAATCTACTCCATATGTATTTAGAGCTTTATTCAAAGTACGTATAACCTGAAATTGTCGGTAGCAGGAAAAATGTAATACAATGCACGATGTGTAAGCTCTTTTTTGGCCTCGGAGGTATTTTTAATGACCGAGGCAATGCAAGCGTTGCCTCGGTCTTTAAACAACCTCCTCGGCAAAAAAAGTGCACTTACGCATCTGGCACTTTAAATAATTATTGTTTTGTTGAAAAAAAAAAAAAAACGCTGCAAATGTTCAACTTTGAAAAAATCAGCTGTGAAATTTTATTACGTTATAACTTTTTTCTACTCCTATAGATACTAGTAACATACCTATTAAGTAACGGTTTAGGTTTAAGAAAGTCCATTGTTACGAATACTGACACGTAATGACCGACACGTAATAAAAAAAATTACATATCTGTTCTTAATTAAAACATAATTATCAACATACTAATTGTTGCCTGTCAGATAATCAGAAGTATAGTTTATCTATTATAATAGTTTTTCTTTCGTCGAAGAAAAATTATAGTACAAAACTCGAGTTGAAAGATTATTATATACTCGTGGAATTACAGCACTCGCCGCTGCGCGGCTCGTGCGCAACTTTTCCACTCATGCGTAATAAGCTGTTTACAACTCTCGCTATGTAATATACTATTCCATGTTAAGGGTGTCACAGCTGATTTTCTTCACAGCCGATTTTTTTAGGATCCTTTAATAATAGTTATTTATGTATACCGAGGAACTTACGTTCAACTTTTTGTGACTCATGTGGAATTTAGTTGCCGAGGCCTCTTGCCGAGGCAAATAAACCACATGAGTCATAAAAAGAACTTCAGTGCCGAAGTACATATTATACAGGGTGATTCAGGAGGAAATGTCAATATTTTAGGTACGTATTCGGGGACCCAAAATAAACATAAAAGTTCCTATAAACATGGGTCCTATTCCCGGCCGTTACCGAAATACAGGGGTAAACAACATTCAATTTAAGGTTTTTATTACATTATTTATAACAGGTAGGCTAGGTTTTATAGTTTTCAAAAATGCCACCGTTTACTTCTAAACATAAGTCAGCTCTCTGGTGAATAGCTCGGGTCGCTCTATGAATGGATACGGGCCTGTTTCTTATAGTTGCTGCTGCATTTATTATTCGATCGAGTAATGCATCTCTAGTGTTTACTTTACTTGAATATACCAATGATTTAAACCACCCCCAAAGACAATAATCTAGAGGATTAAGGTCTACTATTGCTAAGCAACAGGAATTTCCGCCTGAATCACCCAAAACCTAGCCTACCTGTTATAAATAATGTAATAAAAACCTTAAATTGAATGTTGTTTACCCCTGTATTTCGGTAACGGCCGGGAATAGGACCCATGTTTATAGGAACTTTTATGTTTATTTTGGGTCCCCAAATACGTACCTAAAATATTGACATTTCCTCCTGAATCACCCTGTATATTTTTTTGAAATCGAAAAAAATGTTTTATTAGGGAAAAAATAACCATAAGGGATCACCCGTCCATTAACCGACTGCGCGCTGCGTTGCTTGACTTTGGCGATCGCTGTACCTAGCTCAAGTATGACGAGGCACGGCGCTTCCCAACATAAACTCCAAACTGCTGCCTGTGGTGCAGCCTCCATGAAAAATAGATTGATATTCAAACCTACTTAATTATTTATACTGAAAGATTGCGCAATATGCCTACTTATTCACCTGGTCCGACAAAAATTGTCGGGAAATTCCGTTGTAGGACGCCCTTAAATGCTTGAAAGCGCCCAAAAAAACATCTAGTACATCTTGCTTTTCTACCTAATATTAATTTCTAATAATTCACTCCAACAGCTCTCTCTAGACGCCTAAATAGGGAAATTTTTAAATCCGTTTGTATTATTTGCCATTTACAGGGTTAACTATCACTTAGTACAAAAAATTTTATGGCAGATAAAGAAAAATTAGACTTGCCAAAATAAATTTTCAAAAATTTTCTAAATTTGTCTTAAGCCTATTTTTTTTTTCAAATTGTTTAATACCCCTCAAAAAACGCCGCCTATGGAGGCCCGCGAGACGTGTCTTAAAATTTCGCCTGTCAATGGGAGTTACAGGTAGTGAAATAGCGCGGCGTTGCCACGTCTATCGATTTATCCGGGGATTCACCACGAAATTACGATTTCCTTTTAAAAACGATTACTTTCTAAAGAACATGTAGAATGCCTATGAAACACCTACCTTACTGACATTTCCAGGATTGAATATTTCACCATTTTCTGTTTTCTTGCTTTTTTACATTGAAAGTCACACAACTACACAACACAACATTCATCACATTTTCTAAATCTGTTGGGGACCTCTTGTCTCCCTCCGCCATTTCTTTTGTTTGAAGCGAAGTACTCATCCTGACGACCAAGGAGGAGGATCCCTTCGTCAGGAAAACTCCGAAGGGCAACCAAAAAACACAACTGGACTAGCACACATTGCACATGCAAAGCACTACAGTAACTGTTCAAAGAGGTCGCCGTTGACCTCGATGCACAAATTCACTCGGTTAACTAAATTAAATATTTCATAGCGACAGTATACCAATAAGTTGTATGGGTAGTGCTGATATGTTGAAATTTAGGTGAACGCACTGGGAAACCTATTTGATTTAGTTTAGGGGGATAGGGGAATACATCAGTTTGCGCGTTGGTCAACATCGCGTCCTGGCTTGCGCGGGAGAGCCAAGAGGGGAAGACAGTAGTAGTGGAGTAAACGGCACGCGGGCAGCAGCCCGCTTTCGCGGGTCTCGTGGTTTTTGGTACTAAAAAGGCGGATAAAAGGGAAGCTGGAGTGTAGTGACAAGCCTCGAGCATCGCCCGAGGCAGGAGAAGGAAAATTGTGGAGAATTTGGAGACGCCCTGTGCCCCGGATACAGGAAATGAAGAGGTGTTGCCACGGCGGACCGACCGGGCCCCCAGGCGGCCGATACTCGGCGCCAAGCCAAAAGCCTCGGAGTGTTGTGTACGAGGGAGCGGCACGATTAGTGAACATTCAAGGGTGGGAATCAACTGGACCAAAGTTGTTGATGCATGGTGGGCGAGTGCATACAGAGATTTGTTTGAGTAAAAAGGTATTTTCATCCTTCCGAAAACAACGGCAACACCGAGGAAATCTGAGAGTACGTTCTGAAGCCATATTGGATGACTTAATTAGAGGCGGAGATTTCCAGGGAAAATAGGGGTTTTTACCCTTTTTTTAAAGATCGTAAAAAAATCTAAAAATATTTTTCTATGTTTTCTTAAGCCACCCTGCGCGCGTGGTAAAATTTTTTGTACCTACTAAGTGATAGCCCAAGCAGCATTTTTAGTCGCCGTTACGTTCCGGCGACTTTTGTTTGCAACTTTAAAGTAGTGATTACTACTGATAGGAACGTAATTACTACGTTCCTATTACGTCCCTGCGACTAAAATGGGGAACATTTTGAGGGTGATAGATACGTAACGGCGACCACCCAGCAACTTACACCGCTACGACGCGCTTACGTTCCGGCAACGTGGTGGAGACGTAGCGGCGTGGTCACCGCTACTTTGTTGGATTTGTTTGCTTCTTTACATTCGCGTCCTCGCTTTGTCTTTGTCTAAATAATTAAAAAGTATTCTAACCCAGCATCTTCCGTCATTTTTCAATAACCGTGGAAAATGGAAGTACCTAATATTTATTTAGAACTCATATCTATGAATAATGGTAGGTATAAGAAAGGTATTAATTTGCTGATTTATTTCTCGTTGCTAGATTCAAGAAACTAAAACGATTGAAAATTTTCTGTCAAATATGACGTTGATAGATTGAAAAGTAACAACGCGCCCTCTCAAAATGCATGTTTTAACACTTTTTTATCGGGAGGATAAATTACGAAAATGTGCGAAATTACCTGAAAATGCCGAAAAATGCTTTTTTAATATTTCTATAAGTTATACGAGTTCATTTTTGCTCAATTTGATCTTTTTTGGGACAATTTTGAAGAAATAACTATTTCAGTACCAGAGGAAATTGACATTTGATATTAATGGCGTCTATCAAATATGGCGTAATTTTCAGTAATTACTTCTAAGTATTATTTATCTTAAAATGGGTGTTTGAAGGCTTTGCCACTTAACTGGTAGTAACGGCAACTAGACTTTTTTCACTTTAAGGTAATTCCTACCTTTAAGACGAAAATTAGTTTTAGATAATTTATACTCTAAAGTCCCAATTACTACAAGAGAACTTCAAAGTTCCAGAAGCCTCGTTTAAGTTCCGAATGCTACTACTAGGTCTCATTTGGAACTTTAACCTATAGTTTTTATATGAGAGTGTTATTTTTAGCCGGTATGTTTTGTGCTATATTTCGAAAAGTTGATATTTAAAATTTTAGCCACTCAAGAGAAGCGTTTTGTAATTTTGTATTGAAGACAAGTGCTCCTGCTTCGATTCGTTTCATCCAACTGCTACTTTAATTTTCTATAAAATGTGAATGTGTGTCTATAATTTTTCTTCTTTCTAATGGCTAACATTTTCATCACTTCGCAAAAACGACTCTATCCTTCAAACGATTGTAAGGAACTAAATGGAGTTTCCATTTTGGTCCCTATAGAAGTGACAGTTACTTTAAAGTATTTTTTTGTAGTAATTGGAACTTTCTAGTAATTTTAAAATGGAGTGGGAAGTAAAACTTACCATACAGTAGTTTTCTCGAGTAGCGGGAAAGTTAATTTCACTTTAAATATGACTATATAGTTCCGAAACTTTGGAGGTATTTCTAAAGTCGCTAAGATGTAGAAGTTACTTTCACCGTTACCATAAAGTAATGAAAACTTTAAAGTGATAAACAAGTAACACGACAAAGTAATTATGTCCATTGAATATAACTTTAGAGTTAATATGACTAACGTAATTTTGCATAGTAACAATTCCGTTCCAGATACTTCAAAAACTACTTAGAAATACTGAAACCATAAAGTTCCAACTTGTAGTAATAATTACTACGTAATTACTCATACTTTCTCAATATAAGTAATAAAAACTAATAAGTCGATTTTTAAGTAATAATTACGTAATAACTACTTATTCAAAGTTCCCATCTCAGTTACCGCAACTTTAATGCTGCTTGGGAGTTAAGCCTGTATACCAACGCTAACGGGAAAATATCGACCCAAAAATGTTCCATGATTTTATTTTGACGTTACAAATCGGCCATGGTTATTCTTTGTCGGTTGACCTGATCCCGACGTCCAAAAGACGTCCGAAACCTGATGAAGTGGCCTCCGGAGGCGACTTGGGAAACGCGCGCTCGATCGAAAGTCGAAATACATTTTCGGATGTCTTCGTGCGTTCCATAGATTAGCGCATTAGCGGGCATTGTTAATGCTATAATGGGCGATCCGTTATGATCCGAATGAAATGTAAAGTGCCCGCTAAATGCTCCGCTTTCACGTCGAGACGGACGGATAGCGACTATATTAATTGACGCGCGGGTCGAGGTGATTTTTCTTGACGGTTGTGTTTCGGCCGGTCTAACCTTAGACGAAAGAAAAAAGAGAGCTGCTTTAGGAACTGAGATTTACACTGTGGCGTTGACGGCGCAATTGTTTTGAAGTGAAGCATTTAACACAAGAAAATAATCAAGCGAAGGTACACATTCATACGAAATTTTCGTATATGTAATATCACAAGTGCCGGAAATTTTATCGATTATTTCACTCATACTGCTTGCATCCAATAAGGTAGCTCCTTCCATAAAAATCCAACCAATCATATGCCTCTGCTAGCGATAATTGCACTTGTGCAAATTATCGCGGTAATTGCTCTTGTGCAAATTATCACTTCGTTGCTTAGCAACCGCGAATCTTTCGGAAACAAACACGTACCTACTTCTTAAAGTTTGTGTGTTTCACACTGTTCTAAATTATGCAGCTTATAAATTATGTTGCGGTACTATTAAGCATTGTATCAATGAATTTATATAACTTTGACATTGCTACATTTTTGTTATTGGACCTCCGTCTCCGTTTAAATTTATGACACATTCAGAAAATAAACCAACGCTGACAGGATGTAGGTATAATCGCATTTGCCTTGGATATCCAAGCATCATGTTTGTTTACTCGAACACTACAGTCGAAGCTGTCAATAAACTCGTTCAAAATGAATCGTTTTGGAAATGTAAACATAGAAAAAATTAACACAGAAATTATTAAATCGTATTCGAGAAATAATCTCGACAAATACCACTCGTGCCGGAAATTTTTCTAGATAATTTTATTCTCAAGCCCTATTTTGCCCATTAGCGGAACCACTCGTACAAATTGGGCTTTTATTTTCAGAGATAAAAATCCCTCGAGCTTCGCAGAAAATAAAAGACCAATTTATACTCGTGATCTTTCTAGGCAAAATAGCGCTTTCGAAAAAATTATCGATAAAATTTCCGGCACTTGTGATATTACATACGAAAATTACATACCTACCTACCTTTTTTGACCAATCAGACGCTCGTTTTTTGCTTCGTTGTCATGGCAACTCAAAAAATTTCCGGAAATATTCTCACTTGTTCTAGGCAGCAGAAGGTGATTTCAGCAGAATTTTTTTTTGACAGATGTCATTATTATAATGTGTCATTGTAACAATTAGATACTCGACAAAAATTTTGATAATAATTTCGTTTAATTATGTGTTGGTATGGATTTTTTTTACCGAATCCCCCACGTTCTTGAATTAATATGCGGAAATTTTTCTCTAACACGAATTTTTTAAGAAAATTCCATACCTACCTTTTTTTACCAATCAGACGCTCGTTTTTTGCTTCGTTGTCATGGCAACTCAAAAAATTTCCGGAAATATTCTCACTTGTTCTAGGCAGCAGAAGGTGATTTCAGCAGAATTTTTTTTTGACAGATGTCATTATTATAATGTGTCATTGTAACAATTAGATACTCGACAAAAATTTTGATAATAATTTCGTTTAATTATGTGTTGGTATGGATTTTTTTTACCGAATCCCCCACGTTCTTGAATTAATATGCGGAAATTTTTCTCTAACACGAATTTTTTAAGAAAATTCCATACCTACCTTTTTTTACCAATCAGAGGCTCGTTTTTTGCCTCGTTGTCATGGCAATTCAAAAAATTTCCGGAAATATTCTCACTTGCTCTAGGCAGCAGGAGGTGATTACAGCGGAATTTTTTTTGACAAATGTCTTTATTATAATGTGACATTAACAATTAGATACCCGACAAAAATTTTGATAATAATTTCGTTTAATTTACGTGTAGGTATGGAATTTTCTTACCGAATCCCCCACGTTCTTGAATTAATATCCGGAAATTTTTCTTTAACACGAATTTTTTTAAGAAAATTCGTGTACTCGAAAAATTTCCGGCAATAATTCAAGCACTAGGGCGATTACTAGTGAAAATTTCATGTCGACAATAAGCACCTAGCTGTAAGATTAATAAGTGGAAATCTCCCTGGCTTGACAGTTGTAATAAAAGCACCATATTGAAGTGTCTCAAAATCGTCACTAAATTGCTTCCATATCTTTGATCTCTTTGTATTACATGGAATTAATATATCCACCTCTTTTCTTATCATTTCACTATTTTCTGATCCAAAACGCGACATTTTTTTGTGTGTATGTCACCGATTTAATTCTATTTTCAAATAGTTTTGACATGAAATTTCCATACCGAATCTCCCGCAAGCATGAATTGAAATTCCGGAATTTTTTTCTCGATGGCGAATTTTTTAAGGAAATTTCCCTCGGCTTCCGCCACGGGAAAACTTTCAAAAAATCCGCATCTCGAAAAAAAATTCCGGAAATAATTCATGCTCTAGGGAGATTATAAGTGATGAATTTTTCGAAAGCGCTATTTTGCCTAGAAAGATCACAAGCATAAATTGGTCGTTTATTTTCTGAAAATAAAAGCCCAATTTGTACGAGTGGTTTTGCTAATGAGCAAAATAGCGCTTGAGAATAAAATTATTTAGAAAAATTTCCGGCACGAGTGGTATTTGTCGAGATTATTTCACGAATACGATTTAATAATTTCTGTATTAATTTTGTATATTATATATTATATTATAATGTTTACATTTCCAAAACGACTCATTTTGAACGAATTTATTGACAGCTTCGACTGCAGCGTTCGAGTAAACAAACATGACGCTTGGATATCCAAGGTAAATGCCATTATACCTACACCCTGTCAGCGTTGGTTTATTTTCTAAATGTGTGTCTGTGTGTCATAAATTTAAACGGAGACGGAGGTCTAATAACCACAATTTAGCAATGTAAAAGTTATATAAACATAATTTATAAGCGACATTTTTTTGTGTGTATGTCACCAATTTAATTCTATTTTCAAATAGTTTTGACATGAAATTTCCATACCGAATCTCCCGCAAGCATGAATTAAAATTCCGGAAATTTTTTCTCGGTGGCGAATTTTTTAAGGAAATTTCCCTCGGCTTCCGCCTCGGGAAAACTTTCAAAAAATCCGCATCTCGAAAAAAAATTCCGGAAATAATTCATGCTCTAGGGAGATTATAAGTGATGAATTTTTCGAAAGCGCTATTTTGCCTAGAAAGATCACAAGCATAAATTGGTCGTTTATTTTCTGAAAATAAAAGCCCAATTTGTACGAGTGGTTTTGCTAATGAGCAAAATAGCGCTTGAGAATAAAATTATTTAGAAAAATTTCCGGCACGAGTGGTGTTTGTCGAGATTATTTCACGAATACGATTTAATAATTTCTGTATTAATTTTGTATATTTTATATTATATTATAATGTTTACATTTCCAAAACGACTCATTTTAAACGAATTTATTGACAGCTTCGACTGCAGCGTTCGAGTAAACAAACATGACGCTTGGATATCCAAGGTAAATGCCATTATACCTACACCCTGTCAGCGTTGGTTTATTTTCTAAATGTGTGTCTGTGTGTCATAAATTTAAACGGAGACGGAGGTCTAATAACAACAATTTAGCAATGTAAAAGTTATATAAAGTCATTGATACAATGCTTAATAATACCGCAACATAATTTATAAGCTGCAAAATTTAGAATAGTGTAAAACACACCAATTTTAAGAAGTACGTGTTTGTATCGCACAGATTCGCGGTTGCTAAGCAACGAAAAGTGATAATTGCACAAGTGGTATTACCGCTTTGCTTTTACACAAGTGCAATTATTGCTAGCAGAGGCATATGATTGGTTGGATTTTTATGGAAGGAGCTACCTTATTGGATACAAGCAGTATGAGGGAAATAATCGCTTTAAAATGTCATTTTCTTTCCAATGTCCAAGTCTTGCTACAAAAACCCGACTCGGCCTGTAGCTGTAGGTATTATAATCGAATTAAAATAATGACTTTTTCCACAAAAAGTCGAAGCAAAACTTTGTAGTTTATTACCACTTTAAATTATCGAATGTTGAGGATACATTCTATAGCATGTTAATTACATCCATCAATCAATCGGCGTTTCATCAGCTCTGATGCATACGTTTTACCTCAGAAGCCGAAATCTTTGTTCTATTCAGCCTCTTGTATTTTAGTATCCATAAAAACTTTCGAAAGTTATGCAACCCGCCGCGGATGCACATAGCGCTAGCGAAAAATGCCTGGATGTTCATTAATGGGACACTATAAAATTTTATTTTTTAGCAATGCTAATACAAACATTAGCCGAGGATATCTGCATAATCGCTTTGCATAAAGAGTTTACGGACGATATCGAAGAAATGTGTGTTTTAGTTGAGATACCGTGTACGGAATACTATAAAGCAGCTGTAGTTCTCACGCTCACATTCTCCAAACGCAGAGAATGCCTTACCGCAAAACTGAATAGAAAAAATGAATTATATTTTGCATGTATTTCACTAAGAATTTTATTTAAATCGGTTTTATGATTACAGACTTAGACAGATCTACTTTGGTTGCTTAGTATGGTATGAATAAAGTCACTTGGAACAGCATAAAAACCTTTGAATTTTATACGGGTGATCTCTGCTGATAAGTCTGGTATTTTTACCAGTAGCAAAGCGTGGTGAATGCTATGAAATAGATCGCGCCCCGTATATCACTGTGTTCCAAGTGAGTTCATTTTTATATTTTACCAGGGTAGCTCGAGAACAGGCGCCTCGGCAATAAAATACGAGACAAAACACTTTTCTAGACTTTGGTATTAGTAGTAAAAAGAGATGAAGGAGACAGAGAAGATGGATATTGTAGTAAAAACGAGCATACTGCATGCTCGACACTGTTTGACGGCTGGCCACTTGTGCAGCGAAATGCAGTGGATAGCCGTGCCATAATTTCACAGATCTGAGTATATGTTTGCGTAAATAGTTATAATCGATATGGATTTTTAAAGACCTTTTGACAATATTATATGGAGCATTAACCTTTTTATTGCATGTGTTTGACGACAACCTTAAAAGTGAAATATTATATGTTGCTTATAGAATATGTATATTTTTGGAAACTGCGTGATGCTTATGTCCTATATTCTTTTTATGACACCAATTAGAGTTTTTTATGCTGTTTCAAGTGGCTTTAGAAATACTATACCTACCTAATTTATTGTGGAAACAAGTTGCGTTTCTTGCCACTTGCATAATTCATCTGAACGACAGAAACGAGCTAAGCAAAATATTCTAATTATACATTCTCACATCGGTAAAATAAACAATATTATTTTAATGTATGCGTTTACAGATCTTCCCTGTGGCACTCGGGATATGCCAAACAAAATTACACCCAATTACTTTCGATTTTTGCATCCGTGTCACAGATATATATCTATCTATACCTACTATAGTTATGTTAGAATCCCGGTAGAACAAATAATGCAATGCGATATATACCTACATTGTGATTAATTCTAACTAGAAAGACTTCGTTTCCATGATAGAGGGTCATAAATATTAAATTTTATTTCATTTGTTTTAAATAGGTTTGAGATACTTTACACAAAATTTGGTATAGTGTGTTCTAAAGAGTCTATACAGTGTGTCTCCGGATTGAGTTCACATAAGGTGTAAATAACAAAAAAGTTTCGGGCCGAAATTTGAGCTTCTATAGGGATCAGCCCTGCTTGGTTTGAAACTAATTTTTGACATAATTTTAGTTTCGAAAAATCACGTATGCTTCGGAAATTATGAAGTACCTAACTAATTTTCCACATCAGTAAAGTGCCCATTTTGTATCTTTTACGACAAAATATTATATATATATATATATATATATATATATATATATAAGAAAAGGTGATAATAGGCAAACACTCAAAGTTAACAAAAAGAAAAAACTAGTAACCGCATACACGTGTTTCATGCTATTTGGCAATCATCAGTACGGTGCAACATTAACCAAATCAAAAGATAGGCATGATTTGGGAAGCAACAAATGAAGTCCAGGCAGGAGCCAACAGCACATTTGCAGCTTCAGTCAGCACATCCCCTATTTTGGGGCTTGTACTAACATGGCCACGGAGGCTGCTAAAGCGACCTGCGTGGAAATCTTCATAACCCAAGATACAATGAAAATAAGGATGTAAGATTAGCGAGTGTAAATGTAATAATTACAAGAAAAGGTGATAATGGGCAAACACTCAAAGTTAACAAAAAGAAAAAACTAGTAACCGCATACACGTGTTTCATGCTATTTGGCAATCATCAGTACGGTGCAACATTAACCAAATCAAAAGATAGGCATGATTTGGGAAGCAACAAATGAAGTCCAGGCAGGAGCCAACAGCACATTTGCAGCTTCAGTGCTGACTGACTGACTGACTTCTTGTAATTATTACATTTACACTCGCTAATCTTACATCCTTATATATATATATATATATATATATATATATATATATATATATATATATATATATATATATATATATATAAGAAAATTTGTTCAGAATAAAAAACTGAGTATTATATACTATATAATATGATTTGGAAAGTCTAGGCATACTTTGATTTTTTGGCATTTTCCCATTTTTTTAGAAAATCGTACTTTGTGTAGCTTTCACATCAAAATGTTATAAAGAAAACTTGTTTACAATGAAAAACTGTATAGGTGTGCTAAAAAATTAAAACGCACAAAAATCAAAGTATCAAGTATGCGTATAAAATAAACTCCCGGACAAAATTAACGCATCACTCATATTTTTCTCGATATTTTTTATATATTTTTCTACTCCTATGCTAGTAACATACCTATTAAGTGACGGTTTAGGTTATAAGTAAGTCCATTGTTACGAACACTGACACCTAATGACCGACACGTAATGACTGACACGTAATAAAAAATTTTACGTATCTGCTCTTAATTAAAACGCAATTATCACGGGTGCCTTGTTAGCGCGGCATCCGCGTCACCATAGCAACTAACCAACATACTAATTGTTGCCTGTCATCAGATAATCAGAAGTATAGTTTATCTATTATAATAGTTTTTCTTTCGTCGAAGAAAAATTATAATACAAAACTCGAGTTGTGAGCTTATTAGATTCGTTCAGTTTTGTTTATTTTTTTTTGTAATTTGGAGTTATTTATGCATTTCCGGCAAAAACACATTTTTTAATGAAACATTAAGACAAATTAAGGTCATGTTAAGGTAGTGTTCGACTAATTTGTAGGTGTTCATTATCATTTCAATGTAACTTAGGTATATTTTGTGTTTTTATTGCAAATATTTATATTAATTAAAGTGGTGCGTTAATTTTGTCCAGTTTATATTTGTTCGACTAGTTCCCGATTCTTAAAACAAACATTATAAAGGTAAATAGGAACCAGATGGGCATTTTTCCTTAGTCATTTTTAAATTGCACCGTGCTATGGGTATATCTAGCTGTACCATGAGTGGGACAAAGTGACTTTGCAAGAATAGTGTGAATTAATATTCCCGCTATAGGCGCTATATAATATTTACCAATTGCATACCGCAAGCATTTCCGATGTCTATTTTTGGAACAGAATAATACCTAGTGCTAAAAGATTTCGGAGAAAAGTTTATTCAAAATATATCGCCAGATGACTCTGAAAGTAGACAGATTTATAGGGGCATTCGTTTAGATCATGATCTATCATCATTAACTCAGTTAAGGAATTGGTTGTAGGACAGACTTTTGTTCGCACTTTTGTACGAATATAATATTGTTTTCAGATTGTGTTAAAAAAAACCTTTTTAAAAACAAGCTTTTATTTAAGCCATGTACTAAAACGAATAAAATAAGTTAGGTTTTCGGTAAGATAATTCAATTCCAAATTGCGACAAGTTTTTGCAAATTGAAAAGCTTGTCGCGCGAATTGCTGAAAGTAGGTACCAATTAATTTTATTGGACAGTGATTGGTTGATAAGCTAGTACCTATTTGCCAAAGTATGCATTTTTTTCTTTACAATTCGCGCGACAAGCTTTTCAATTTGCAAAAACTTGTCGCAATTTGGAATTGAATTATCTTAACGAAAACCTAAACTTATTTTATTCATTTTAGTACATGGCTTAAATAAAAGCTTGTTTCTAAAAAGGTTTTTATTTTCAATTGTACTTTGTGCTTTTGAGTACCTACCTCTTTGATTCCCATGTCAGGAGGGTGGTAAAGAAATTTAGTCCGACATCTGGGGGCGGCCGCCATGTTGGATTTCGTATGAAGTCATTCACCTTATTGTTTTCTACCCGTCGAGCCCTTTCATTGCAACTCATGTTGGGTATCAAATAGGTAATCCGCCATCTTGGAGCGGCGGCCATATTGAATTTAGTGTGATGTCACTAACTTTTTCGTTTTCTACTTTTCAAGCCCTTTTATTTGATACCCATATTAAGGGGGTTGACAAAAAATACATCATCTGCCATCTTGTGGCGACGGCCATTTTGAAAGTATTACAATATTGAGTATTGCATATTGTATTGTCACCGGAACTAAAGGTGTAGATATGCAAAATTTCAGCTCAATCGGATGTCAGGAAGTGGTTCTAATTCGGCTTGCAAGATTCGTACTCGTACTAACAGGACAAGTTAAATAAAAGCTTGTACTAAATATTAATTGTATTATACCACTATGTACAAGGGCGCCCATAGAAAATATTTTAGGGGGGGGGGGGCAAAATTATCTCATCTAACCTTGTTCTTTTTAGAACTATACCCCGATTACTGTAAGAAGTCCCGATTTTGTCAGATGACATTCTCCACAAAATCCCTAGGAATTTTCTGTTAACCATGGGTATAACATTGGTATATGTGTCTCAACCAGTTAATGACGTCACCCATTGATTTATGATGTGAAAAGTTACCCAAGTGATACGAAAAAAAGAGCATAATAAAATAAAAACCCTATTGCAATCACAATTATACCTCTACAAATAAAAATAACTATGACTACAACTCATTTTAATAATAATTAATTCAAACGTCATGGAAACACTTTTCATTTTGGTATTTTGTAATAATCAGTTGCTTTTGGCAGCGTCTATAGGCGGACTCAGGCAAATTTAGCTCGGTGTGTCAAAGTGACAGTGAAGGTTTTCCAGATCGTTTAAACTGGTTCAAACATTCGGTAATGAAAATATTCGCGGGTTTTCTACGTTTCGTTAGTTTTACCGTCATCTGTGTTGTTCTTGTTCGTGTTACTTTTCGTGTTATTAGTGCAAATGGGCTCGTTACTGACCTGAACTTATGACCCGGTTGCATTTTTTGCTGCATTGATGCCAACTTAGGATATCGAAATTACCAATTGACAGTCCCAGTAAGGACTTCTTAAAATAATGTGAGTATACCTAGCTTTGAATCGATAATTGGTTTATCTGATTGTGGCCCAGTTAAATTTTGTATAAAATATTTCAGGGGTTTGTTTTATACAGGGTGTCCCGAAATTAGCCTGCCATAATTTACCAGCGTGTTCTACGACCTAAAAAAATGAAAAAAGTTCCTATAAACATGGTCTCAAAAATGCCCCTTAATGGGGCTATAGCCCCCGAAAGGGGCAGTTTCACAAACGGGTTTCTATAAATATTTCCAGAAAGAACAAAGATAAAATTCTGAAATTTGGTATGTGATGTTCCTGTGAGATTTGACATTTACCGAGGTAGCGATAGTTAGTTAATCATAGGCGTCCCAAATGGGGGGGTTCAGGAGTTAAAATTACCCCAAATTTTTTGTGTATACTTTTTTCCAGATTTCTTGCAAAATTATGAAAGTTGAAGGTATTCTATGAAGAAACGGTGCTCTTGTTGAAATTCGAAAATGCCTATTAGAAATTAGCCTGCCATAATCCCATAATCTACCACCACGTTTTTTGATACAAAAAATAAATAAAAAAGTTCATATAACATTGCCTCAAAAAAGTGCCCTAAGAGGGCTATAGCCCCTGAAATGCAAACGGTTTTTTCTAAATATTTCCAGAACGAACAAAAATCAAATTATGAAATTTGGCGTGTGATATATCTGTGAGATTTGACGTTTACCGAGGTAGAGAGAGTTTGACGTTCTTTATCATAGGCGTCCCAAATGAGGTGGGTCAAAGGGTTAAAAATATCCCAAAATTTTTTCTGCGCTTTTTTCATGGTTTATTCTCCCAGGTATGTCACATACCAAATTTCAGAATTTTATCTTTGCTCGTTCTGGAAATATTTAGAAAAACCGTTTGCCAAAGTGTCCATTTCGGGAGCTATAGCCCTCTTAGGGGGCACTTTTGAGGCCATGTTTATAGGAACTTTTTTCATTTTTTTAGGTCGTAGAACACGCTGGTAAATTATGGCAGGCTAATTTCGGGACACCCTGGAAGGATATGAAAATAATCTTTTCCTCAACTATAATACAAAATATAATGCGAAGCGATTTTGAAAATCTCCAGGGGGGGGCACGTGCCCCCCCTTGCCCCCCCCTATGGGCACCCACGACTATGTATCAACATTGAATACGGAATTCTAATCAATGGTATCAAGCATTACCTACAAAAAATCCTTCTTCACCACTTAACATCTATGCACGCTTAACAATAATAAATATTCACCTTTTACCTCAGTTATTAGGTAAATATGTAATTTATTCCCCAGCTATTTAGGTTATGTATGGCTCCAGCTTGGATTTTCGACAGTTAACACCTATTATGCAGATATAATGGAGCCATTTTTCCCACCAACAGACAATGGCCAGCATATTTATGTTTGTACTTGTGATCGTGAGTTTATAAAATATTTTCAAAGCTTGTTATACGCCGATTGCGCAAGGTGCCATGTCTTGAATATTTTATGTAAATTATTGCAGTTTACACAAAACAATACCCTTGCGTCTTTGGGTTTACATTCTTCACAGTGGGAGATGGAAATGTGGCTTGGGCATTTGCGCTTTCTGGAAAAAAAGCGTCATGTTTGAAATTCTTGTGGAATGGTAAGGTAATTAAGTTGAAATGTATCTAGGTACCTACAATAATTAATTACATACATAATTTATTGCATATTTAGAAACATCGTGCAATTATGGTAAAGTTTTGCTAAAGAATTTTTTTTATATATCTTCATTAAAATTTTGTTGATGAAAATCGAGTTACCCGTGACTTTTTAGGATCCACAAAAAGCAATTGATTTTGATTTGATTACAATTTCATTACCATTTAATTTGGGGTTTTCGCCACAGAATCTTCAATCGATTTCATAATATTTAAAATAAAAACCCCTTTAGAAAAAATAAACACTCTGTATATTTTATACGGATGATATTGCCTGAATTGACACACTAACTGACTCTCGATTCACTGGCAATCTAATATTTGCAAGACACTCCATAGCGTTTACACAGGGCACTCTCAAAAAGTCGATTATTTCATGTTTTGTACTTTAGTTGTGTATAAGTTACAATATTAAAACTTGGAATTTGTGGGTTCGAGATGTGCCTAAATAGAAAAAGGTAAATAATATGCTGAAAGTCCTCTGTAGCTAAGTTCACACAATCTATTCTAAAAGCTAGTATACCAAGAATAGGTATTCTTGGTATACTTCAAACTTAAAACAGTTCAAACGGAATTTTGTTTTTTTAACATTATCACAAATCTTATTATTATCCATATCTATTAAAACGAAAACCAATGTTATTATTTATCCGCTTACCAAAATAATAAATCTAAGTAATATTTATAATGTAGATACGAAACAGAAAAGTCTATTATAGGTATAAAATCTGGTTGATATAGGTATTTAGATACCAGATACTTCCCAGATGCCTCTGCTGAAGATGATAGTGATTGTTCTGTTTTTTTATGCTGTTTGCTGTATCAAGCCATTAATAAATAGTGGATGCGAAATAATTACCTTATAATCAGTAATGTAATGTATCGAGATACATGTATCTAGATACTGTATCTAGATACATTTTATGTACCTAGATACATATCTAGATACTTACAAAAATCAGGATCTGCTTTAGTAAGTATCTAGATCGTTTTGAAAGTATCTAGATACTTAGATACTAGATACTTTTTTAGCCACGATGCCAAGGCGTGCCAACCTATACGAGTATTTAATTTTTAAACCGTTCCTGGGCAAAATTAATTTTAAGTTTATTGTAATTCAAGTAGGATTACATGCTTTGTGCAATCGATGAGTCGAGCGCCTCTTTAGTACAGGAGGACAAATTTTAACGCCAAGGCGTAACAGGGTCAGCGATGAAAAGTTCGAAATGTTGCTAATGTTAAACAAAATAAACAATACAAATAATAAAATGGGTAAGTATATTGATTGCCTTATGAGGTCTGAAATTTTCTAAATTAACTGATAGCATCTGAATGTATCTGGAAGTATCTAGATACTTTTTTAACGTATCTGTATCTGTACCCAGATACTTTGGAAAAAATGTATCGGTATCTGTATCTAGACACATCTGCCAGACAGTATCTGTATCTACATAGATACCGAAAAATGTATCTGTTACATCACTGCTTCTAATAAGTACTTATTTAACTACCAACCTATAATTTTATTTCAATGTATTTCTTTCCTATCCCAGCTTCAAGAAGACCTGACGTTCTGTCCCATTTTTTTTTCACCAAAACTAGCATCCCAAATTCCGAAAAAGTGGAAAAGAAGCATTTTCAAAATCAAGAATTTATCGAGGAGGAACATAATGACGAGGATAAATATATAAATAGATCAAATATCCATGATGCTTAGTATTATGACAAATGTCTATATTTACATAATAGGCCAGGGAAATTACTGTAAAAAATAACGAAACCTAGACAAAATTCATAACCGCATTTTTATAATGCCATCACAAAATATTGGTAATAAATGAACGCCAGAATGTTTTTTTTATACAAAATAAATATACGCGTGTGGGCGTTTTTTTAGAAAAATATATTTTCTTGTTGTAATAAAGACGGCATAAATATTAACTGCGAATTTTAAGCTGCATTTATTAGTAAGTAAGGTATATAACGTTGAGGTTGATAAATTAAGCAGATTACGTTTGCGCAAGTATCCGAATGATGTAAAAATGACATTTTGTGTAATATCTTGTTGGGCAAAAATATTAACTGCGTTTTTATTATTTATAATTACCTTAAAAATCAAGTATTAACACTTTGTTCTGAAATTAAACATATTGTTTCGCCGGAAATCGCATTTTAAAGAAATTTGAACCTGTCTTTGAGAGAAAAATTATTAACTGGCTGATCTTTGTTAAACTTTGTAGGTAAGTGGATACTAAGTCTTGTTAAATTTTTTGAAATTAAACAAAAATTGCTAACGGAAGTATTTTGAAATGACAAATGACAGTTGACCTACATGCGCCGTAAATAAATGTTTAATTTCGCTATATGTGATTTAATATAGTTATATTGTAAAAAGTTAAACAAAAAAAAGAGTTAATATTTTTGCTTTTCCTAAAGAAATGACAAGTGACGGTTGACTTATATTATGCACCGTAAATAAATGTTTAATTTCGCTATATATGATTCAATATAGTTATATTGTAAAAAGTTAAACAAAAAAAAAACAGTTAAAATTTTTGCATAGTCTATACCAATGAGAAGTGACAGCAAATGTTTAATTTGTTTAAGTTACATTCTAATTGTAAAAGGGAATGATCATCTGCAATAAAAATGTAGTTAATATTTTTGCTTTTGCCGAAATAGGAAATTATCCGATTTTTATCCCTCTTTGTCGATCTATAAGTTATGTACTTCCATATTCTTAAAATGTTTAATTTCTTAATATATGTTAGCAAGGGAAGTTTTTTTACCTAAATACTCTAAAAAAATCCAGTTAACATTTTTGCTCGAAATTTCTAACGAAAAATAGGTGTTTTTTGAGGTAACTCAAGGTTCCGTTTTTTTCAAAATGTTTAATTTTTGGTTTCTACCAACGTATTTACTTATAACTTTGATACGGTAAAACAAAATTGCAGTTAATATTTTTTCTAGGTCAAATTCTATTTTCCTTGGCCTAATAACTTGTAAGCAAGAATATTTACAATCTAATATAATATTAAAAATATATCAATTTACCCACCCACATTTACTCATTGTTCTATTTTCTGGTGAAAATAGATCTAAATTATTTATATAATAGGAAGATTGTTGGAATAAGCTTTTTCAAAACTCCACTCCATACTTTCTGCAGCTTATTATTAAACTTAAATAGGTCACTTTCACAAGCAATAAATGGAAAATATGTTTTCAAATAAGCAAAATATGTACACGGAAACATTGTGAGATTTAAGTACTTACATTATTTATTTATAAAACGTATTATTGTGTACTTACCCTCCAGGCTTTTGTATCTAACAACAGGGACACTTTAAGCAAGTAGTTTTATTCTTAGAATCCAGCCTCATCCACCAGATAGCAGGTAACCATACTTTAAGCTTTCATGCTGTCATACACTGTCAATTCACAAATCACTAACCAATTAGGTACCCTTGTAACAATTATGTGTTACTAAAAAAAAACTACAAAAAAAATGTATTGAGAGAGCGAAATGCGTAGAGCAAATTTTTCTGGAACTAGTTATATGAGGCGATCAAATAAAACACAATATTCTAAAAACAAGTTTATTACAATTTGAGAATCATTTGCATTAAATTGCCTTACAAAAGAAAGTTACAATTTGATAATCGTTTGCATTAAATTGACTTACAAAAGGAAGTTATACTACTCACAGTTACATAAGTTAAACAGAAGTAAATTTGAAATTTAAACAGAAGTAAATTTGAAATTTAAACAGAAGTAAATTTGAAAATTGAGGTTAAGCGAATCGCCTTAGTTTACACACCGACTGAGATTTTAACTGCGGCTCGATTCTGTCCCTTCGACTTGGGTAAAATTAATAGAGTTCGACACAATACCTCAACTCCACACTCGAGTAAGTCCGTGCCCAATGTGCGAGAACCAAACCAGACCACTTATAGCTGCAACGCTGCAGTGCCGACTAGCTGGGACGTAGGTCTTTGTTGTGATGCTGTAGGGGGAGGTGTGGTGTAACAGCTTCGACGTATCTGCGAAGTCGAAAACCAAGCAGTACCCAATCTCTTAAGTCGAGAAAATATTCAAGGCGATATTGTTTCTATTTACTTAAAATTTTAATTTGTATAGCTAGTAAAACTATCCTAATTACAACAATGAGTATGGCTAATTTATTAATGCAATATTTATAATTATTAAAAAAAAACACTGTGCACAGAGATAGCGAAAATATCTGCTTGTAAAAATGTAATATACAATTTCACTTGATATTTGATATTTAAAAGAAATCTGAATCTCATCAGACTAGGACAATAGAATGATTTTTGTTTTCGATTAAAAGTTATATTAATACACACTTAGGTTCTCTGGGTAAGTAAAACAACTTTAATGAAAGAGAAAATTTGTGATAATAAGAAAAACTGAGGTGACTCTTCGTTACGTTCCTTCGGGGATCAGACCTAGAGTGGTATCGTTGAAAGTTAAGTTCAAAAATTTAAGATACGGTAATATAATCAGGTGCAGAACACAGGCCGAAATCCAGAGGACAGCTCGAGTTCGTAGAACCTAGGTGAGTAGATATCTCGAGAAAACGGTACGATAAATACACAAAAAAAGAGAGATAAAAATCTACTCACGGACTTCCACGGCGCTCGAGCCCCTGTGGACTCCTCCTGTGCTGGCTAAATTGCAGCTGAACGCTGAACTCCTGGGGCGGTACACGTGGTTGACTACACGCCAGAAAACCAGGGCTCCAGCAGATAAGTTTCACATGAAATTGAAAGATAACAATTATTAATTAAAGAATGGCAAAATTTCAACGATACACTCTTGATCACACCGCTAAATTAGGGTTGAAAAGTCGGAAAAAATGGCCAAGCCAAAAACACGATGCGAGCACCTCAAGAACGCAACGAAAAGTGTCTTGGGAACGAGAACTTGTCAGAACTTTTCGTGGTACGATATCCGGTTTCGAGATTATGGAACATTCTATCGAAATAAACGTTATTATTATTAATTCTATAGACAACCCGCGAAAGTTCTTAATAAAAAGGCATTATGAAAAAACAAAAATTTCGAATACAACATCCGTTTGTGTTTGTGATTCGTACCACAAAAAAGGTTAGGTAGATGAACGACAAAATTGACACTTGACCGGGGAATCGACTGTAATCACAAATCACTTTGGTTAGATACGTTTGATATGATCGGAATAGTCTCGGGTATTTATTCTCCAAAAGTAAGCACAACAAATTAAAAGGAATTTTACTTTAACCAGCAATTAAAGGGAATTATTTAATTACATACCTGAACTTTGGAATCTAATAAAATAATGTGTGAAACACAATGTAACCCTGGAGCATCGGGTCTGAGACTCCTTGTAGTACATTACATTACTAATTATTTTCTATACCTGACTTAGACTTATTGAATTTCTACGCCGCAGTCGCGTGGGCAACACGACAACATCCTCTTTCAATTTCACCTGAACAATGAACATAACACGGCCCCTAGCTAGTAAGAATCGGACGCTATTCGTAATTAATGGAACTCTGTGCCCACCACGCCAGCCAGGAAGACATTGTGAAATTAATAAACGGTTCGAGGCGAAGAAGACGAATGTTGTCGACGCCCAGCGCGGCGAATTGAAGCCACGAGAGTTGCGAGAAACGGACCAAACGTCTGCCTACGTTACGTTTGTCGTGCGAGAAGTTATTCCACAAGTGCTTCGATATAGCGGATATTGTGAGAATTTTCGAATTTTCAACTTTATGTTAACTTTCTCCACGTAACACACTTTAGCCGCATGGATGGGCCACCCTGTACAGGGTTATTCATATAACATTCTATACCCCCACCCCCTTAACTTTTTTGTTTTTAATTTTGGAGAACAAATTTAAATATGAAAATTGTATAAAATTTTCTAGCGACATATTCAGAAAAACAAATATGAATGCCACGTTTCGGAGATAGATGGAACGCTCTAGTAGGTAGTTTGAACAAAATCGTACTATTGAATTATTGAATGTCGGACAAAATCAAAATTGCCATGGAAAATTCAAAACAACTACTTTATTTATAAAAATGTTCCTATGCATCTTAGAAGGAAATAATGTTTTTACTATAGGAATCAACAATAACTACCACTCTAGGAAAACATACATACCTACTAAATTACCCCATGCCTCTTGTACAAAAGCGAGGGCAAAACTATAAAAACAACTGACAAATAGAAACAATTGCTTCTATTCTCTCCACGGCCTACTCATCAATATCGATTAACGTGAAATTAAACTTAAAGGTAATAATTATTTGTTCCATAAAAGTCAAGAATTTTGCTTAGATACGTAAAATAGTTTGATGATATTTTAATTTATTATTATTTTGGCATCAATTTACAGGGTGTCTACTTTTAAGTGTATACAAATCGATAAAAAATGTATTTTGTGAGATATTTTCAAAAACCTTTTTTTTGTTCGAAAGGTCTTCAAAATACGCTTCTTTTGACGTTTTTACTTTTGTCAAAATGCAAATCCAGGGACGGCTACGTTTTTTTTATACCCCGATTTTCACAAAAACCATTTAGCGACTTTTTTATTTAAAATCTGACACAACAGCGTTAATCAGGACACCCCAAAACCCCCATATACTAAACTTGAACAAAAAATGTAGAGGGTGTTCGGTTCTACACCGTGGTAAAGTTGAGCAAACTAGGGACTTCAAAGGCACCTGGCTAGTCAAGCGTGCCATGGAATTATTTCAAAACAGTGGAAGAATTAACAGGACCATCCAAAGTGTTGATGGAATAAATTGCAAGAAGAAATATACAGGATGTTTTTCTCTACATTTTTTTCGAATTTTATAAAAGTCATTCAGTCATTTCCCTTGTGTTTACGAACAATATTCTAGTTTTTGTTAGGTACTAATTTTAAAAAATCTGTCCAGACAGTTTAAATTCTTAATAAAAATGGAAATTAAAAAACAAGTCAATACAATAAATTTGACAGTTCTGTTAATCTTAATTTTTGGCCAACTTGACCAGCATAAAATTCTAAAAAATCGGAAATTAGAGACGCTGTAGAGAAAAACATTCTGTATATTTCTTCTTGCAATTTCTTCCATCAACACTTTGGGTGGTCCTGTTAATTCTTCCACTGTTTTGAAATAATGGCACGCTTGACTCGCCAGGTGGCCCAGGTGCCTTTGAATGAAGTCCCTATTTTGCTCAACAAAAACATGCAACATGTCCTATGTTTAAATCCAACTGTTTTTGAGATATTTGCATTTTTCCGAAAAAAATTACAGGTGTAGACCTAAAGTCAATTACCAACCACAAAGTTGTCATCATTTTTAGTGGTGAATAAGATCGCATTAAAAAATGGGGGTTTCAATTTGAAAATTTCGAGATTTAAGCACATTTTGAATGTATTTTTTATTCATATTTTGTGAACACCCTGTATAAGGACGGATTTATTTCTCAGCAGAGATCACTAGGTCAGGGCTTCTGTTACACGATGCCAAAAATTCGTTTTGAATTTTCGCGCTTTCCTCGTATAAATTGCTAATTGACTTTAGGTCTGCACCTGTAATTTTTTTTTTGAAAAATGCAAATATCTCAAAAACGGTTGGATTTAGAGATAGGACATGTTGCATGTTTTTGTTCCAAAATGATGCCTATAATTCAAAAATGCAATAATATACAGGGTGTTCCATTTGAGATAAGAAAGTTGATATCGACTTCCGGTATAACCGGAAGTGCCAGATTGGTGAGGTGCCAAATTTTCAGAATTTTTCTAATTTTAGTTTTCCATATATAGATCGATGCAGTTCGTGGTGGGCCACCCTGTATACCTAATGACTTAGATACTTTAATGCCGATTTCTGAGCTTCTATAATGACGATTTTAATATTAAAACAGTTTACTGCCCGTACTGCCGATTTCATTTTTTTTTACAAATAAAACAGTAGACACCCTGTATGGGCGCCTTGGGGCGAAGCACGTCGCAAACGAGTGGCGGTAATGTGCGATGGCGCGTAAATAATAAATTGCCCCTCGTAATTTGGCCGCCGCCCTGATTGATTGACGGGAAAATGGCCGGTACTTCGATCAGACGATTCACGCGACTCGTTGCGACTGTCATCGATAAAACGCGATAGCGTAAAAATCATTGAAGGGTTCCGAAGAAACAAGAGAGTTTTTTTGTCGTTTCCAGTGTAACAGGTGCTGCAGAAAAAACTACGAATGTAGATATTCTGCAACTCAACCCAATGTCACAACGCGTGGAGCCACCTATGATGAAGTAAAACATTTCCCAGGTAACCGCCTGGAACTTACGAGGTCTTGCTTGCTTCAACAGTTGCCTATGTTACATATTTGAAGTCAATGAACTTTGCGAATGCTAACATGGCTGCGAAAGTGATTCACACAGACAGACAGAGATAGACCTATACATATTATAGGATGGGAGTCTTCGTCCCACTCACAAAAATAAATACCTATGAACTATTGTTGAGATAATATTAATAAAATTCAATATTAAATTGATGGATTTAGGCATCTGTCGGTTTCTATTATTAGTGCATTTAGTTATACTTATGCTATCGTGAATCGTTAAAATATTTGTGTAGATATATTTTACAATGCGTTTATAATGTACAAAAAACGCTAGTTTGAGTTCGAGTTGCGTGTTTTTTGTGCTGGCAGTGGTATACGAGTAGTCCAAAGCACGAAAGAAAACGTTTCTAAAGAATGCGGGCAGCGTTGCGAGATTTCCTATAAGTAGTTATTTATTGGCGAATACAAGTTTTATCATATTGAAGCCGAATTTATGAACTCTATCATACCGAAAAAATAAAGCTCGCATCACGGGACCACTTACCCATTTTTGTTTATCATTTATTTTTAACGCGGTGTGATAAACCACCTATTATATTTTTTTTCAACATCGTTGCGTCTACCATCGCCTTTGAAATACGGCAACACAGCACTTCTGCGAAGGAGTCGGCTGACAAAATCAGTTAGCCAACGCGTTTTGTGCCTCTTTCTATAGTACATAAAGTTAACTGCGTATTGGGCTACCACACAGACCTCATTTTTTAGGCCGCTGGCAAGTTTTTCCGCCGGCTCAGAGAGCTCAGTGGCGTTTCGTATGTTCGGGAGTTAACGTGTGCAAAATGAGTAAACAGGGAAGAACGTTGCATTGTCAAGCACGAGAAATAATTGCCAATGTTATAAGGGTTTGCCTTCCTCCATAGTCTAAGGCATCATCGTTAAGAATAATATTAACAATAAATTAAATAACAATTATATGAAAATTAAGTCAGTGAGTTACACAAAATTGAGCTACGCCTCTGAACTGTGACTAATTCTATAATATTTGCGAGTTCTTCCCCCTTACGTCGCACGCATTCTGCCGTAAGGAGGACTATAGTTTGAAGTGTTATGGTATTTTCAAATATTTCCTGCTGCTAGTTTTAACCAGTAAAATGCGATTATAGTCTATGTTTTTAGGGGCAAAAAAATTAAAGAAAGCCTAGGCTTTTGGAGTTTTCCAAACCTACTCAATTTTTCATTTTGAACAAATTTCTTTAATGACATCTTGCGGTAAAACCTACAATAAAGGCCACATTACTATAGTGTGAAAAAATTTACTTTTTCAAAATTTCCATATCTAAATGATTTTTCGATACTTAAATTATCTGACAAATTATAGTGTCAAACCAAGCAGGGCTGAACCGGCACCGTCGCAATGAGGGCCGGCAGCTGAAAGCGATGAGTCATCCAAGGGAGGTGGGCCTAAGGCGCCAAATTCAAATTTCAAGATGTCAACTTGGTAAATTTGGAAAAAAAAACTCTTTAAAATTATTGTTTACATATATAGCTCATGGTTTTACAACACGGATAATAATCTACGAGAGTGAAAGTCACATTTCCAAGGGCTTTCGGTGCATTTAGATATCTACCGAATTTTTTTTTAAATTCCAATTATTTCTTATCTGCGTGCCTAGATACCTAGAACTAAATTCGAATGAATAAAACCATAAAATTTCCTAATTTTAAGGTGGTTACGTTTAATCATGTAAAATTGTTAGGTATAACACTCTCCAAACAGTCCAAACCAAAACCACTTTTACCCTGGAAGACTGTGTAGGAACAAAATCTCTTTTGATGGCCTTAACCCACTTTTTTCTTAAAATGGGGTCTTTAGGGAGGAAAAAAATGGATACTTTAGGACCGCCTTTGTATAGTTGGGAACGGAACACGTCCGCACGGCATGATTTAAATAAGGCGAAACTATATAATTTCAACCTAAAAACCTTTGAACTAAAATTGAACTTTAATCACTGCTGTTTTACCACCTTATTAATAAAACTCCACGTCCTGTATTACTAAAAAACACAGACGAACACACAATAAACACAACAAACGTTTTTAAAACAGGAAAATCGTCAGACAAGTAAACGTAAACAAACGGTAAAATCTAGAAACCTGAATTTTGACATACGTTACCAACAAATTAGAAGACATGATAGGATTTCTTTTTGCAACCTACGCATCCTAAGGGTAAAGAGCCGAAACACCTATTAGTATTTTTTAGTAAACTTTTTGTAAAATATTTTAGAAAATCGTACTCTGTTACCCAATTAATTTAGAAACTTTTTTTACTTTTGTTATTTTCTCATTAACTCAACAGTTTGTCAGGCTACGAGCATTCGGACCCCTTTCCAGTAACGTTAGTACCGCCTATGTTGCGCTACTCGACAATAGATGGCGCTGAATTTGCGGAATACTGTATCTACTAAACCGAGGCGATCCAGTCTGTCTAACGTTTTCACTCAACGGCCCATTTGCTCCAATAGTGCTTAATATTTCGGTTTGCAGTCGAATCACCACGCGTTTTCTTTATCGGAGCGTTCGGCAAAAATATACCGGCGAAGACAATGGCGGATAAATCATCTGTTGGATGTGAATGGGAGGCGGTCCGGTCCGGTATACGGCGAAATGGGTTGCTATTGTGATCTATCGCCGATGTCTCTGCGTTCGCCCTCGCCGCCTTACCGACCGTGCGTCTCTCCAAATAGGAAGTTACAAGATGCGCGCGGCGCATAACCGACCTAAATGGAGGCGACTGTGAAATGTACAGGGTGATTCAGTTTTAATCTGCAACACTTCAACAGGTGATAGAAAACCAAAAAATAACCGCACTTTCTTCTATAAACTATATCATTTCAAGGCCTTATAAGAAAGTTACAGGGTGTTAAAGTTGCAAGAAATATGTGGAATTTATTGAATATTTTACAAACTAGTTGAGATATTTAAGTCATATTTGGTACACGTTATAACGGCGTGGGTTAGCTTAAAACCTGTTAATATCAAACATCTTGAACAACCAGTGGCGTAGAAATGGGTAATTAGTACAATTTATTTTAGAAAAAAAAAATAGAACCACCTTGTATAGCAATACAATGTATTCAAATTCTTATGTATATTTTTATTGTAAACAAAAATGTTCTCTTAGCATTTTTTCATATGTGTCATGGTTTCATAGCAAATTTGATTTTTTAGTATTATTTCGGGGTACTTCTGAAAAATTATCTAAAAGATTTGCTCCATAAGTAACACTTAAAGTAGAATAATGTGTTTGCTACCTGAAATAAAGTAACTTTTTCCAATAAACTCACCTATTTAAGGCTATACGTTTCAAGATGCAGGGTCTAAAACATTTAAGGAAGATACAATTAATGTTACGCTCTGTATCTTGAAAAGTAAAACCTTGAATGGGTAAGTTTATTGGGAAAAGTTACTGTATTTAAAGTAAGAAACACATTTTTTCCACTTTGAGTGTTACTATGGAGAAAAGTTTTAAGTTAATTTTTCAGAAGTACCTACCCCGAAATAATACGAAAAAATCAAATTTGCTATGAAACCATGACACATATGAAAAAATGCTAAGAGAACGTTTTTGTTTAGAATAAAAATTTACATAAGAATTTGAATACATTTTATTGCTATACAAGGTCGTTCTATTTTTTTTTTAATAAATTATACTAATTACCCATTTCTACGCCACTGGTTGTTCAAGATGGTTGATATTAACAGGTTTTATGCTAACCCATGCCGTTATAACGTGTACCAAATATGACTTAAATATCTCAACTAGTTTGTAAAATATTCAATAAATTCCACATATTTCTTGCAACTTTAACACCCTGTAACTTTCTTATAAGGCCTTAAAATGATATAGTTTATATAAGAAAGTGCGGTTATTTTTTGGTTTTCTATCACCTGTTGAAGTGTTGCAGATTAAAACTGAATCACCCTGTATAGGTACCTACAGCGCATGAGCGAGATTTGTATTCTATACAGGGTGAGTCATTATAATGGCACGTAAATGAACGTAAAAAGTAATAATCTAAGTTAATTTTACAAATATGCTTGAATTTGAACAAAGTTATGCGAAATTGAATTAATTTTGATTGATTTATGAAATTGTTTAAGGTGAATATTAAAACAATTTTTTTATACGATCGTTATAAAAACTTTACTTTTTTTAACCTTTTTAAATGCCTAAAGTATCTATTTTTTAACAAGTTAAAAAAACTTACTTTTTTTTCACTCTGAGCAGTTTAGAGTGAAAAAAAGTTAACTTTTTTTCACTCTAAACTTCCTTACTACGTTTACATGGAGTTTGGAATCGAATTCAGTGTAATGCAGTTTGGTGTTTTCATAAATGGTAAATGTGGCGTTAAATCCCGAAAATAAGAAAAATTATTTTGAGATTCAAATCAATCTCAAAATCTCTTCATGCGGTTTTCAATAATTCTAGAAACATATTCAAATCGATTTCAATACTATGTGTAAACGTAGTGAGATCGCGATCTAAATATTATAATCCTCGTACCTAATTGAAAACCATAGTGCATTTACATGCCCTTTAGTATATAACACAAAAATCCCATCCCAAATATTTCAATGTTTAAGCACGATCGTATAAAAAATAATGTATGAAACTCATGCATAAAGTGTCTTTTTTTCATTCATGGGATTGCGCGCACTCACCTGCGGTTCGTGCGCGCAACTTTCCCATTCATGAAAAAAAGTACTACTTTATGCACTTGTTGCATAAATAACTATTTTTAGGAAATTATTAATATTTAAAAAACCTTAGGAGGCCATGTTTTTGTATTGTGGTATAACTTTTAACTCTCGACAACTTTTCTTAATAACATTTTGCTGAATTTTCTGAAATAAGGGTACTTTACTCTTGTACAATTTTTATATTTTTTGACCTCCCCTGTATGCTATTGGACCTTCGGGAATATTTGTATTATCGTTGTGCAATTAATAAAAAAAAATCCCCTATGTTGTACACTTAAATGACAACACTGTACATATACACCAAACCTCAAAAAATATCAATTTCCCTTGATTGCAAACGACTTTTGTATGAAACTTTTTTCCATAGCTTCTCAAATTCTTGAGATAGGGGGAGAGGACATGATATTATGAGGGCCACCTTCTACATTCAAAATTAAGAATCAATCCGTTCCATATTTTCAAGGAGAAAATTTTTTTAGTACCTATATCGTTCATACGGATTTTTTTTGTCACTTTATATGGTGCGACTAAAGGATTGCACCAAGTTTCATTTAAATTGCATACATTCTGGAGATGTTATTGAGAAAAATATTTTTTCAAACCGTACTTTGACCACCCTCTAACTTATTTATTATGCATTTATGGGGCATTTTGTTTAAAATAACTTTTTCTACCTGGCATATTACGTTGGTACCATAATTTACAAACACCCTGTTATACCATCTATTTAAAGGTCTGACTCACGTATTAATTGTTTTTCTGCTTTCTACAATATATTATGGTGCATGATGCTTTCCATCCAACACTTAACAATGACACATGTTTCCTAAACTCAACCATTACTTAGTAAGTAATACTTACGTATACATTTTAGTGCTATCGTAGTAGGCGTGAACAAATTTCGGTCTTGTATTCCCCTCGAATATATAGGCGTTAAAAAATTGACCGCCATTGTCGGTGCAGATGCCGAACACAAAAGTATCTATATTCGGATGTTTTAATTTTTGATCAACGATACAAGGATAAGTCGAGCTCTCGATCTGTTTGTTCATACGTTAGGACAATATCTATTAATGTTCAAGCGGTAACACAAAAGAGGCGGGTCCGTATTTTCGAATGCGACAATAGGAAACCAACTTGTAAAGTCATAATATTATAAGCGCCTATACAGGGCAAGAAGTGTTTCGTTCTCAAGCTCGATAGGTTCTCGAGCTCAGACAAATAATAAATATAGACGCACTAATAATTCAATACAATACAGACCCTGCCAAGATAAAAAATGTTTAGTAACATTATTTGTCTGAGTTAGTAACAGAAATCGAAAACAAAACAATGCAATGATTGCACCATTGACAAACTTCTTCATAAATGCATCTTAAACTTACGAAATAAATGTATAACCAACGTTAAAAAACATCAATTTGGAACAATTAGTTGATATGTACAAGATCCTACATATAGTAAAAATTTGGACAGTTATCATTTAACAATACATTTCACTGATTTTGTGAATTTACTGATCCTATAAATAATATCCTTAATAAATTGCTTATTATGGCTAACGTGGCAACGTTGCACAAGCTCTTTGTGATCTTTCTGTTGATGTGTTTCGAGTGTTTACTTTTGCGTTAGTCTTGTTTTCTTTGGGAGATTTTGGGGTTATTGGACAAAAGACATACAGGGTGTCTACTTTTAAGTGTATACAAATCGATAAAAAATGTATTTTGTGAGATATTTCCAAGAACCTTTTTTTTGTTCGAAAGGTCTTCAAAAAACGCTTCTTTTGACGTTTTTACTTTTGTCAAAATGCAAATCCAGGGACGGCTACGATTTTTTTTATACCCCGATTTTCACAAAAACCATTTAGCGATTTTTTTATTTAAAATCTGACACAACAGCGTTAATCAGCACACCCCAAAACCCTCATATACTAAATTTGAACAAAAAAATGTAGAGGGTGTTTGGTTCTACACCGTGTAAAAGTTGAGCAAAATAGGGACTTCAAAGGCACCTGGCGAGTCAAGCGTGCCATGGAATTATTTCAAAACAGTGGAAGAATTAACAGGAAAACCCAAAGTGTTGATGGAAGGCAAACTTGACCAGCATAAAATTCGAAAAAATCGAAAATTCGAGACGCTGTAGGGAAAAACATCCTGTATATTTCTTCTTGCAATTTCTTCCATCAACACTTTGGGTGGTCCTGTTAATTCTTTCACTGTTTTGAAATAATTCCATGGCACGGTTGACTCGCCAGGTGCCTTTGAAGTTCAAATTTAGTATATGGGGGTTTTTGGGTGTCCTGATTAACGCTGTTGCGTCAGATTTTAAATAAAAAAATCGCTAAATGGTTTTTGTGCAAATCGGGGTATAAAAAAAATCGTAGCCGTCCCTGGTTTGCATTGTGACAAAAGTAAAAACGTCAAAAGAAGCGTTTTTTGAAGACCTTACGAACAAAAACAGGTTTTTGAAAATATCTCACAAAATACATGTTTTACCGATTTGTATACACTTAAAAGTAGACCCCTTGTAGATATAGTTAAGTTAGTAATTAGTGAATTAGTGTACTTTTAAGAACGATGGGAAGAGTATTGGATTTGTGGCATAGGAAACGCAACCTCTGGTTATAATTATGATGCGGGCTTATTAAGTGTCAAATTTGTTGTTTTTGTTTTGAGTATGCATTTTTTATGTTGGCTGATTACAATGCAGCCTTTAGATTAGTCTATGTTTATTATTTGTCCCAGTTCTCGAGCATTTTCCAATATTGATTGTTGCGTGCACAAAAAACTAGAAAGGTGTAACTTTGATTTACGATCTTTTCATGGAGTAATTAAACAACGGTGATTAACCTAAAATGTTTGAGCTATGTGGTTAAACAAAACGGCTATAATTCATCTGGGAACTCGTTAGATGGCTATACAGAGGTCAAATTAGCGAACCACCCAATTTTAGCGGTTTATAATTAGATTTTTTTGCGGCCACTGCATCGAAAGTTGTAGGTACCTGTAGGTCTGCCGTATAAGGCAACTGGACCTAATTAAATAACAAGAGTACATAACATAAGTGTTTTTAAAAATAATCTTTGCCTCGAAAAACGGACAAGACATCAGAGACAGACGACAGACTAGTGTTTCACAAGACTCTTGCAAATTTCTTGTTCTTGTCTTGTTCTTGCCGCAAGAACAAGACAAGAAATCATTCCGCAAGACCCTTGAAATTTTGAAAGAAATCTTGCTAAAAGAAAAAATCTTGGGACATCAGTGTCAAAACCAAAGCGGTAATACCACTTGGGCAATTATCACTTCGTTGCTTAGCAACCGCGAATCTGTTCGATACAAACACGTACTTCTTAAAATTGGTGTGTTTTACACTGTTCTAAATTATGCAGCTTATAAATTATGTTGCGCGGTATTATTAAGCATTGTATCAATGAATTTATATAACTTTTACATTTCTAAATTGTTGTTATTATACCTCCGTCTCCGTTTAAATTTATGACACACATTCGGGAAATAAACCAACGCTAACAGGGATATACAAGCGTCATGTTGTTTGTTTACTCGAACGCTACAAATAAATTCGTTCAAAATGAGTCGTTTTGTAAATGTAAACATAGGAAAAATTAATACAGAAATTATTAAATCGTATTCGTGAAATAATCTCGACAAATACCACTCGTGCCGGAATTTTTCTAGATGATTTTATTCTAAAGCGCTATTTTGCCCATTAGCAAAACCACTCGTACAAATTGGGCTTTTATTTTCAGAGATAAAATCCCGAGAGCCAAGCTCTCGAGCTGATAAAATCCCGAGAGTGAAGCTCGAGGGATTGTATCTCTTTTATCTCGAGAAACTATATGTCAATAACAGCTTATTTGCACGTAATAAATATTGCAAGAGTCTTGCTAACAAGAGTCTTGGTAGCAAGACAAGACAAGAATAGGCATAGCAACACAAGAAATCTTGTTTCGTAAAACACTAACATCTACCTACTGCGATGGATAAATATGAATAACAGAAAGCATCTTCAAAAAGCTATATGGTTGCTAGGATAACACAACCACGGTGTATAGGTATTACTGCTACTAGAAAAAACATAAAATATATACAGAATGTACATAAAGTAAGGGATAAATTCATTTTTTAGAAAAGGAAAGTATTTTGTAGAAAACCTCGGACACGTCAATTTTTGTATTCGCATCTGTGAAATCATCACTGTTCAAATGGTAACCTCTATTCTTGAGTGTGCCATTTGATCGAGCATATTTTGACTTCACGTTAAAATTTTTGTTATATCTACATAAGGAAATTTGCGAGATACATAACAAAAATTTTATAGGGTGTTTAAAATAAATTGTCCACACAGAAAAAAATTAAAACTATTTCCAAGATATCACTTATTGTTGAAAAAATAGTGTTTAAATAAGCTTATGAAGCATTGAATTAACATTTTTATGTTAAGGCAAGTATAGTCATTAATTATTCCAAAAACCACAGTAAGGTTATTATTTAACATTTATTTTATGTTGGTCAGAGTACATTGTGTTTAATTTAATATTAAATTACGCATTTGAATCAAATCGAATGTTTTATTTTAATTTGAAACTAAACACATGTTAAACCAAGTTTATACTAATTTTCTTTTGAATAAATTAAGTTGTCTTCACTATAATAACTATGTCTGCTTTGAAGCAACGTGAAAATCTTATTAAATTAAGACTAATTATTCTTAAAATTTAAATGTCAAGGTATTGTTGCTTCGTTCATATTGTATTCTTAATTTAAGCATACGCTAAGCTTAATGCTAGTTGCTTTAAATTGATTTAAGAATATGCATATCTTAAAGTGAGACCGGTGAAATACTTGTCACGACAGTAGTTATTCTTGTTTTAACGCTATTTCGAATTGCACGAAATGTATGCACGAGTTAAGCGACGCCGGCAACCCTTCTTATTAGGGGACGCGTGGGGAGCCGGCGCGGCGCATTCGGTTTCTGGACCTGATAGCACAGACCTATATAGCTTCGAGCTATATATGTCTGTGCTGATAGCTACCACTACGCACCACCCACCAGCCAATCTGTGCCTCACTTTCACACGTATTTTGCTAGGTATCACGCGGCACGGGCGTAGCCAGGATTTAGTTTTGGGGGGGGTTTAGTTTGAGAAGAAGAACAAAAATATACTTACATGAAATTTAATATCTATATATTCATCCGAAAAACTACGACATATTTATAAAGTTCTTAACTTTAAATGAAATGGATAAATTAATTTCGTTCCTCTGCGCTAAATCTAAAACCATTAAAGAGAGAAATTTTCGGCTTTTTCTTTTAAATATATCCACTACTTCATCTGCATGAATTTCTGTTCCATAGTGAATGTTCATTAGAGCCAAACCATTAAGTCTGTTTTCACTTGTAGTGTTTCGTAAATAGTTTTTCAGTCTCCTTAGGCTCGAGAAAGACCTTTCTGGGGTAGCAGTGGATACAGGAATGGTAGCCAAGATTTGTAGTAATGTGTAAATATTAGGATAAAGGTTTTTATCGCACATATCTAGGCATTCCAAACTAGATTTCGGGGTAGGCAGTCTTCTTATCAGCATGCAAGGTAGCTGAAGCTTTGATAGCTAAATCCAAATTTGTTTCTTTATTAGAAACCCCTTGACCTTGACTACACCACTTTTTCCAGTATTCCATACCTTTAAGTTTATCACCCTTCCTTTTTTTCCCCTCCATTTTTCGACAGTAATAATGATTCACGTATCTATCCTTAACAAGGTCATCGAATAACAGCGCACTAAAATTACTCACTTACACGGTACACTTAATTCTCTTCACTATTCGTTCACCACTTTTCACTTTTATTCGCTTCGAGTTCGCATGGAACAATACTGCCGTAAGCGCGGTCACGCGCCGCGGCGCCGCTTATAGAGCAGCCCAGTAGCCGTCCAGAAACTTCCACGAACTTCCACAAAGTTCCGCTCATTTCGACCGAGGGGCGTGGCGAATAATCGAGAAACAACGCAAAGTGTCCCTACAATACAAAATAGTTCGGCTGCAACTGCGTCTGCCTCTCGTCAAAAGATGGCGCTAGGCGCTGCTGTTACTACATAATATATTCAAACGTAATAATAATTTAACTCTTCACTCCTCGTATTTTTTCGGTATAATATTAGGTAATATTTTGCTTATTTCGGGGGGGGGGGGGTTTGAACCCCCGAAACCCCCCCCTTGGCTACGCCCGTGACACGCGGTAATGGAAGATTTGCTGCTGGAATGGGGTCTGCCTGACCTGGTATCAATATTTCAAGGTAGGTACCTAATTTAGATTTGTATTTTGTGATATCAGTTCAGACGTGCGATTAAAATGGCGACTCTAGAAACGGGAACAAGAAACAGGGCAGGGACAGAGGGATTACGCTCTTGAATTTTTAAAAGTTCTGTTTGTTATTCTGATTGATTTCCTTGCTTTGGATCATATTAACACAAAATAATTATTTATCTAGATACCTAGATGTCTGCCATTGTCTTTCTGGAGTTGGTTTAATAGATGAGGTGTTGGTTGGTAAAGCCGTATTGGATTATGCCGATGATGATTACAATCAATACAGCAGTGGATCTAATTTTGACCTCTCAGATTATTACGAGGTTTGGTTTCAAAAAAATAGAATCAGATATAGACAAAATTATGTTATTTGCTATAAATTATCAACCCCTCCACACTTTTATATTATTAAACATTAAACATATTATTGTTCGGTAATGCAATATGACTGAATGTTGTCTCCTTTGTGAATGTTTGAGTATACTTGAAGAGAATACTCATTATCGGGCTTACAACGTAACAAAAATTAACGAGTATATTGTTTTGCCTTTGGAAGAACTAAAGTAGGTATATCTTTCCCACAATACGACATCACATTGAAAATTTAGATCTTGTATCCGTTCCTAATTTTATTGAAATAAATACTTAGGTAAATATTATTATATTATATATTATATTTTATATGTGCCTATATAGGTAGCTAACTCATATTCAATCAACGTTTAAGTTTATATAGTAACCTATCAAGAAAATATAATTTTTTTGTTGATGTACTTATGTATGTATAACGTTTTACTGTAGGTATCTATGTTAAGAATAGGTCAATCTGGCTGTTGACAATAATTGTTCCTTATTTTTTTTATATACCTGATGTATACCTAAGTACGTGCAATATTATAATAATTATAATAATAATATTTAGAGTTTTCTTGAGGTATCAACCTATCCTACGGTACACTACGGCCCTGTTGGAATAAACCAAAAAATGCTCAAGAAAAAACTTCATTATACACATTTTTTATTCACACTAGGTATGTATCAGTAACTTGAAATTGCTGCGATTACGGGCCAATTCTACAATCCTAGTACCTATAACTTTTATCCTTTGGTTATCACTGCTAGACAACCGTTATTGGTTTAACCGTTGTCAAGCAGATAAACTTGGTATAAAAGTTTTCCAGAATTGTAGAACCGGCCCTTAGCAACGAAAGTTATCAGTGGAAAAAAGGCAAATGCAGCGTATTAAAATTCATCGGTTATCAATCTGGACTTATGTTAGCTGGATATTCAAAGCGAAATGAGTGTCAGAGATATCAGCTGATTTATCCAGATCGACAACCGGTGAATATTAACACGCGGCTAAAAGCTGCCAATTACGACGGATCGAATTAAAAAAAAAGAAAAACTTGATACGAGTAATTTTTACTGTTAAATCAACTATAACGAAACTCTTAAACAAAAACATTCATATATTTCAAATAAAGAAAAAACTAACTTGTTAGGTGAGCAATTAGTTTTAAACCAAAACTAAGAAAAATTTTATTATAAACATGTTTACATTGGTTTAATATTATTAACAATTGAGTGAACGGCTATGTTTACTTACAATAATATTTTCAATTCTTGAATCAATAGTAAATTAATATTTGATGAAAAGCAATAATTATTGTTCCTTGAATAATTGTTCTTAAACCAAATTTTAGTAATTTTGAAGTCAAAATTAGCTAATTTTGGTTCAATATTTAATGCAATGTTGTATTCCAAGAATAATCTATTTTCGAATCATTAAGCTAAAACCAAAATAGGTTATTATTAATACAACATTATCAGATCTTCGTTTTTTAACACAAACTCATACTTCCAATTAAGAAAAGCTATAATTGCGGATATACAAAACGAATATTGTATTGAGTTAAGACTAATATAATTGAATATAGATTACTTTTATTTCTGTGCAGTTAATTAAATGTACAAACTGGTCCTTCCTGAGGCTAGCAGACAAGACAGACACACACCCTAAAAGTGAAACACAGTATAGTAGAATTTAGTAGTAAAATTTCATATTTTTACGGCAGTTTGATTAAAAAATTTAAACCTCTAATCGAACAAAATGTTCATAGAGATTGATTGAGTTCCTGATAGCTTATTTTTATTTGGGTATTAAAGCTGGCAATTTGTACGATATACTGAATGACAATATTCGATTTAATCGCTTTACCGCCTTTGTGAAAACATTTCAACAAAAAATGTTTCTAATCTCACTACAAGGATTCATAAATTTCTGTCATCCATCGCTTATGTAAGTTTCCCACACAGTTCTATAATACGCCTGAATTCATTTAAATCCGTACACCAATACATCACTCCCTATTTGGATGATAGAGTCGTGACAGAATATGCAGTTGGTGATGTAAACCCGAAATTATAATTAGGAAAAAGTTTCACTATCGTGAACGAATATCAATTAGAACGATATCAGATTAGAATCAGAAGACTTGTTCAAAACTTTACCTATATATTATATTATGAATATGCGAATTTTTGTTGATACACAGTAATACAATTTGCTAAAAAAATTAAAACACTAAAAGTGGTCATATAAGTTGACACGGATTCTGTCCACTTTCGTTTTGGTATAATTTGAATTTTTATACAGGAATATTTACACGGTCATGTGTAGCATAATAATAGACGCCTTTAGTGTAAAATTTACCATTTTCTGTGTACATATTTACAACATCTGTTTCATAATACGGATTTTTTACTCATATATACAGGGTGATTCACGTAAGTGGTTCATTAGAAGTTTACGGGGAAGGAGTGCGAATTTTGATTTGAAATTTTGGTTACTTATATAACAGGTTGTAAACTTTCTTTCTAAAATATTTTCAACTTCCGATCACTTCCGGTTATGCCGGAACTTTGTTATTTCAAATAAAACACCCTATATATTATTACAACGTTTAGTTCCCTATTAAATTCCAAATCTTTTTTCTGAATATAATATGTACCCTATTCCTAGCCCTTTTCGAGATATTCGCAAATTTTTGATTTTTTTGAGTCTTGCAGCCATCGACCATAGTGATGATAACTTTTAAATTTATGAATCTAGAAAACTGAAATTTTGGACTGTCGTAGGCGAAAGTCAACTTTATTAAGTGGTCTGTATGCCATTTCAAAATATTATACAGGGTGTTCGGGAAAAAATTCCCAATATCAACATCGAAAAATTGAAAAATCTAATTTTTTTCAAATGGAACCCATATGTTTTTATTGCACCATTGAAATGCTTGTGAAAATACAGTTGATATAACACACTATATGTCTAAATAAAGGGGTTGCTTCGTTATTACGAAAAAAACGTATTTTTGCTGCTCCATATCAAGAAACAACGGACCTTTTCTAATAGGCGGCCATGGATTTTTCATTTGTGATTGTCATTTATTGTGTTCTAAACAATAAAATATCAACTGTTGACAAGAATGGCTCAAATTAACTATTCTAACGAAGATATTTTGAATATGTTTTACACTCATAGAGAGTGTAAAATAATTTTAGGAAGAACAATTGGAGTTTTTAATGAAAGGCATTTACATTTACCACCTTTGACGAAAAGAAAATTCGGAAATTTCAAACGAAATTTCATAGTCCCATGGCAAGGACCAAACAAAGAGAAGCAAATGTAAATACGTAACAGGTAAATAGCATAATATGAATAAAGTGTGTTACTTATATGTAGTTTCTTGTTTTTTTCTTCTAGTACCTATTATTATGTAATTGTTAGTATTATTTAGCTTTGTACTAATTGCGTTATTTCATTTTCCATGGCCCCCTATAATGTGACGCTCCTCGAGAAATGACATCTTTGTTGATACAGAGCAGAAAAATACGTATTTTGCGCAATAACGAAGCAACCGCTTCATTTAGACATATAGTGTGTTACAGCATTTCAATGGTGCAATAAAAAAATGTGAGTTCCATTTCAAAAAATGAGATATTTCAATTTTTCGATGTTGATACTGGGAATTTTTTTCCGAACACCCTGTACAATATTTTGAAATGGCATACAGACCACTTAATAAAGTTGACTTTCGCCTACGAGAGTCCAAATTTTCCGTTTTCCAGATTCATAAATTTCAAAGTTATCATCACTATGGTCGATGGCTGCAACACTCAAAAAAATAAAAAAATTGCGAATATCTCGAAAAAGGTTAGGAATAGGGTACACATTATATTCAGAAAAAAGATTTGGAATTTAATAGGGAACCAAATGGTGTAATAATATATAGGGTGTTCTATTTGAAATAACAAAGTTGCTATCGACTTCCAGTATAACCGGAAGTGATCGGAAGTTGAAAATATTTTAGAAAGAAAGTTTACAACCTGTTATACAAGTAACCAAAATTTCAAATCAAAATTCGCACTCCTTCCCCGTAAACTTCTAATGAACCACTTACGTGACTCACCCTGTATATAGTAAACAAATGGGAAATTTCAAGGAGTTATTTCCTGGTGTTATTTTAAGTATATTTTGTCACATTGACAATTTTAGAACAGCAGTTTTGTTTAGACGATACACGGCTATAAAGGTTTTTCCACAAAACAATTTTCATAGTTTTAAAGTTATTAGTCCATAATTAAATGTACTGAAATGCATTGAATCAATAATTGTTGTTCATTAGCTGTCCAGTGAATTGATCATCAGCTGCCGTACATCCTTAAGCTCATAAGTAGTGTTATGTCTTGCAACGTGTCCTTTCATTTGGGCCCATATAAGCTCTACGGGGTTAAGCTCACAATGGTATGGTGGCAGTATCTATTCAATTATGTCACGTTCTTTTGCCATTTTGTCGACTACGTATTTCTTAAATACTGACCTATATGCTGCCTGGCTATTTTTAATTTTTTGACTATTCCTTCTTCAAATTTCAGCCCATTCTCGTTCAACCATTCAATAATATTCGCTTTTCTCCAAGAACTAGTTGGAAGCTTCTCCAGTGCTAGTACTCTAGAATGATAACTTGCATTATCCATTATAAGTATGGAATTATTTGGTATTCGCTCTATCATTTGCTGAAAAAAATCAAGAACAGTCCTTAAACCATTTCTATCTGTGAAAATGAGAAGAAGTTATAAGTTTGACAAAGAAAGACCGATGTTGCATGTTGTCGAAACCCCTAAAATTTTAGCGCATGATCTTAATTCATCTTGTCATCTCCAAGTGTTTCATAACGTTGATTTCCCTTTACGCGGGTAACGAACGGTTAACCAGGTGAGGCCCAGCGACCATCCTTACCACTCTAATGGACCTGTATAACAGGAGGACGGTTTACGACCGACCGGCTATTAGCCGGTGCAAAATGAGGACCATACATCAAAATTATTGCAAACAAATAACTACTTATTGTGTCGGGCAGCCTCAACTCGCGCATGCGTCCGCGTTATTAATCATACCGAGCGATCTTTCCCTAAAGGCAGCAATTTGTATGGAGCGACTGACGAGCAATTTGGATGTTCGTCAGTAGCGGCGTATACAGGGTTTCCCAACGAAAACTTGACCCCCAAAACCAAAATTAGAAAATTGAACAATATACAGTGTCTGCCAGAAAGTTGGATACAAATGGGAATTTTCTTTATTTGAAGTTTCTAAAAAAAAATTATTCTTGATAAAAGTTGGTACTTGTGCTTAAACTCAAAATCCATCCGCAAAAATTTTGAAATTTCGATTCGTATACAGGTAGGTTGAAAAATATGAAAATTCCTCAAGAGTAAAGTACCCTTATTTTTGGAACCACATCAGAGTGGCACTAAGAAAAGTTGTTTGTAATCTCAAGACAATGTCAAATATGAATTCACAGCCACTTACTCAAAATAAAATAAAAAATTCACACTTGCGCATTTTTTACTCATCACGCTGTATAAAACATAATGTTAGATATGTATTTTGAGGCACATCTTCGAGCATGACAGTACGATACCAATGATTTTTGTTTACATTAAACTAGCATCTTAAAACCACTTAATAAGTGAAAGTTCTGCAAAGTTTGTCGTTTTTTTGTATCCAGGTAAAATACTCCTACAATTTCAAACATAGCATAGCATCTAATCTGTGGAACATAAAAATATTTTAATAGAGCAACAATTTAAGAGTTATTTAATAAATGAGAATTCAACAATAAAAATTATACAGCGGGATGAATAAAAAATGTAAAGTGTGATTTTTTTTTATTTTGAGTAGGTGGCTGTGAATTCATATTTGACATTGTCTTGAGCTTCCAAACAATTTTTCTTAGTGCCACTCTGATGTAGTTCTAAAAATAGGGGTACTTTACTCTTGAGGAATTTTCATATTTTTCAACCTACCCTGTATACGAACCGAAATTTCAAAATTTTTGCTGGTGGATTTTTAGTTTAAGCACAAGCACCAACTTTCATCAAGAATAATTTTTTTGGGAAACTTCAAATAAAGAAAATTCCCCTTTGTATCCAACTTTCTGGCAGACACTGTATATATGAAAATTCGCCGAGACCCGTCGATTTTTGTTCTTGGGGGGGGGAGGGGGGGAGCTTTTTGACAGTCGAGCCAATCCGATGTGTTTATCCCCCTAATCCGTAACAACCCCAACTTTAAAATTTCAAATGAAACTACCCCACTGGGGGCGCATCACTTTAAAGCCCTTTTTATTGCGAATACAGTGATGCATCGTTTTTAGAAATCTGTTGAGATTTGACAGAATTATTGGCTAAAAACGGAAAGTTGAAAATCCACTGTACGCGTAGTACCTAATTTCTACAGAAATGCCCGCCACTAATAAGTTTTTTTATCTACTACACACGACCAAATTACCTAGTTTTTATTGATGTGTCGATCAGTTTACAAAAAAGTCACAAATGAAAGAGCTGCGGGAACTTTTTTTTGTGAGAGTAACTTTTTATATTTTGAAAAGAGATAAGGTTTGAATTCGTATGAACTTTTTTGTTTTGCTTCAGCTTTTTCATTTGTGACTTTTTTGTAAACTGATCGACACGTCAATAAAAATAAAAACTAGGTAATTTGGTCGTGTGTAGTAGATAAAAAACTTATTAGTGGCCGGCATTTGTGTAGAAGAAATCTCAACAGATTTCTAAAAATGATGCATCACTGTATTCGCAATTAAAAGGGCTTTAAAATAATGCTTCACAAGGGGGTAGTTCCATTTGAAATTTTAAAGTTGGAGTTGCTAGGGATTAGGGGGATGAACATATCGAGTTGGCTCGACTGTAAAAAAAGCTCCCCCCCAAGAACAAAAATCGGCGGGTCTCGGCGAATTTTCAAATATTTTTCGGTTTTCTAATTTTTGGGGGGTCAAGTTTTCGTTGGGAAACCCTGTATAAGAGTCCCATGGAAATAATTAATTTTTTAATGTGCAGAAAATTAAAAGTTTTGGCTATTCAAAAATTTTCCAGAATTAAAATTTTACACCGTTTGTTGGGTATTTTTTTCGAGCTTTGGCCCCATTGGGTGAACGCCTCTGTACAACTTAGAATTTTGAAATTTGGTACCAAGGGTGAAAAAATGCCTAAAATATGGTTTTGTGAATGTTGGGGGTCTTATTTGTCTCGATTCACAGTGAAACATACTGTATAATAAAAGTCCAACACAAAAAAAGATTGTTGCAATAATAGAAAATAATAATTTATTCTATGTTGTTTGGTCGAATTTATTAAAATAAATAAGTAGTAAAAGTCACAAAACATGTGGAAAGTTAACTTTACATTTTAAATCTTACCTGCCTAACATAGTTCGGCTAAGTTGTCAAACACCCTGTATAACAAATTTTCTAATACTACACTCATATCAATAAATTCAATAATGGTTGGGTGTTTAGAAAACGCGCGTCATTGTTGAATGTTACAGTATTAAAAGAGAGGTGTTATAGAAAGTAGAGAGGACATCATGTGAGTCAGATCTTGTCTGGTTAGAAATTTTATTTATATTTTATTACCCTCATATTTATTTTTGTTTTGATCGGAATTCATTTTCTGTGTAGGCAGGAAGGCTCGGTGTTAAAAAAATGATTGAATAATTTAAGTGACTGCCAATTTGTCTTAATACCTTATTGCCTCCTTTATAGCAATAATAATTATTATTTCAAGGAGTTGAAAGTCACCACTTGGGGGACTATTACTAAATTTATGTTCTTTTAAGTTATAACTATACATATATTGTGCAGTATTTTTTGACACATGCTATAAATTATCATATCCTCTAGACCTCTAATGCACCGCAGGCGAAATTTTTTAGAAATTTGAAGGACATGCCTATACTTTAACTGAAACATAGGAAATTATAAAATGACATCACCATAATCTATTTCCGTTGACTGACGTGTTAATAAGACTCACGGCTATAGCTTCATATTCTGAAAAGTAGATGGCGCCTATGGCCAACAATGTATTTTGCATTGTATTTTGTCTCCGGGAAGCGCATGGTGAGCCAGAGAACTGTCAAACATGACAGCCGTGAGCAGTCTTTATTAATACGTCAGTCAACGCTATTTCTTTCTCTTTGCTCTCAATGGGTATCTACGTATCTACCGCCCTGTTAATAATAATGGACTGCTTTGATTTTTTACAGTAATTTTCGACGAATAATCTCTGCAAAAATGATCAGTAAATTAATAAAATCCATTCAATTCTCACTAGCACTATACAGGGTGTTTCAGACCTAAATACAATAATTTTAACCACATAGATACTCAGAAAGGTGTCTAAATGCGGAAAATCGAAACAAATTTTGTTCCGAAATATTTTAGAAATAATTAATTAATTTTAATATTTCCCCTAACGAGCCGCTCAGTTTTATTATCGGGTAGACGCTTACCCAAGGCGCTAGGGAGAGGCAAATTCGTTACGACGTTGCCAGATCGCGGCGCCAGGCAACGAAAACACAAATATTCTTTTATCTTTTCAAGGTATCTACTGATTTATCTAAATGTGCCTACCTTTTATTATCCTTTAGGATAATAATCGCTGAAAGGCGGTTTAAAAACTATCCTCCTCTGGTAAGTTGAATGGTAACACCTCGGTAAGACGCACTCACATTCGCACTTGCCATATTATCACAAAACTCCCGGTTTCGAAAAGAAAGTTCGGCGGCGCGGCAGCGCCCGGACGATATGGTACCGCGGTTTTCCACGGCGTCCACCGACGGAACTTAGACCTCAACTCGCCCTGCGTCCGAGGGGAATTGTAGTACCTTCTCCGCCTACCTTTTCGCGTTATCGGTTTCTTGGTTTCTAATGGCCGACTGGCCGACTCTCCTGCGCGGTCGCGCTCTGCGCTCCCTCTCGATGTGGCGACTGTCGTTTTGCTCGCGGTGCGACGTTGCCGATACAGTTCATTGTCTGATTTTTTACTACTAACTAGATTTATTATTTATGTATTTATTACTATGTACAGTGAGTGTCCTCCGACAACAGGGATAATCTTTAGCAAACAAAAAAGTAAAGGCACAAAACTCGACGCTTAGTTAAGGTTTTATGTTTTAAAAGGCGACACGATAACAACTAAAAACTAAACTGGCATACGGCAGATGGATACATGATCGCCCCCTCTCCTGCCGCGCGGAAGGGCCGCCTCCACCGCCTGATTTCATTAGTCAGTTGCTGGACGGCCATAATGGAAGGAACCTAATTTTAATTGAATTGGCCTTTCATAAATGCATAAATGGTAAAGTATTTAAAATCGGGGAATACCAGCTAAAACCGGCAACATTGCACGTCGCCCAATAATGTAGCTTCATTATTGCCTGTAAAAAATAGCTTCCTTAAAAAAAATTCTGGCTTTATTATTAACTTTTAATTTGTATAGACTATGGGCCTTGTCGATATAAATGTGGGAGCAGCCAGCAGCCACCTAGCGGAGCATTCCGAACCACGGGCGTAGCCAGGATTTAGTTTTTGGGGGGGGGGGTTAGTTTGAGAAGTAAATAAAACAACAAAAATATACTTACATGAAATTTAATATCTCTATATTCATCCGAAAAACTACGACATATTTATAAAGTTCTTAACTTTAAATGAAATGGATAAATTAATTTCGTTCCTCTGCGCTAAATCTAAAACCATTAAAGAAGAAATCTTCGGCTTTTTCTTTTAAATATATCCACTACTTCATCTGCATGAATTTCTGTTCCATAGTGAATGTTCATTAGAGCCAAACCATTAAGTCTGTTTTCACTTGTAGTGTTTCGAAAATAGTTTTTCAGTCTCCTTAGGCTCGAGAAAGACCTTTCTGGGGTAGCAGTGGATACAAGAATGGTAGCCAAGATTTGTAGTAATGTGTAAATATTAGGATAAAGGTTTTTATCGCACATATCTAGGCATTCCAAACTAGATTTCGGGGTAGGCAGTCTTCTTATCAGCATGCAAGGTATAGCTAAATCCAAATTTGTTTCTTTATTAGAAACCCCTTGACCTTGACTACACCACTTTTTCCAGTAGTCCATACCTTTAGGTTTATCACCCTTCCTTTTTTTCCCCTCCATTTTTCGACAGTAATAATGATTCACGTATCTATCCTTAACAAGGTCATCGAATAACAGCGCACTAAAATTACTCACTTACACGGTACACTTAATTCTCTTCACTATTCGTTCACCACTTTTCACTTTTATTCGCTTCGAGTTCGCATGGAACAATACTGCCGTAAGCGCGGTCACGCGCCGCGGCGCCGCTTATATAGCAGCCCAGTAGCCGTCCAGAAACTTCCACGAACTTCCACAAAGTTCCGCTCATTTCGACCGAGGGGCGTGGCGAATAATCGAGAAACAACGCAAAGTGTCCCTACAATACAAAATAGTTCGGCTGCAACTGCGTCTGCCTCTCGTCAAAAGATGGCGCTAGGCGCTACTATTTCTACATATATTCAAACGTAATAATAATTTAACTCTTCACTCCTCGTATTTTTTCGGTATAATATTAGGTAATATTTTGCTTATTTCGGGGGGGGTTTGAACCCCCGAAACCCCCCCCTTGGCTACGCCCGTGTTCCGAACAATCGCAGTCGTGCAGGCCTCCGAACAATTCCACCGCTGGCATGGCAGTAAACTACGACCGGAATGGAAGCAAACGGCGAACGGGACGCGACGATTTTCGCGAGCGTCGTTCCCGCGTAAATCGCCGCTTAGTTTATCCGCTATCTCTATTAGGATTCCGGTACCGTGACCCGGAGGAATACGGCGGTACGGGCCGCCCACGCCGAAGTACCATCCTAATATCGCAGTGTGCGTTCAATAACGACGATACTGGACTAACGGCTGCTGCCATGGGCGCCCCCAGGGGGGGGGGGAGCAAGGCCCAATAAACACACACACACACGTTGATTAAACGTTTTAAAATGTCAAGACACCAATTGAAAAAAGCGTGTCTTCCATACGTACAATCAACTTTTAGATGTCGCGGTTTTAAACGTGGGAATGTACGCATAAAGAAACGTTTTGTTTTAGTTTCTAAAATACTCCAATTTTACGTATTGTTAAAAGATTGCTTTAACGTTCTTTCTAACGTGTTGTTTTAGTGTCTAAATTAATAATATTATACGTATCGTTCAACGAGTATTTTAGTTTCTTTATAACGTTATATCTTATTGCAGTTTTAACGTGAATTAGACGTTAAATTATGTGTCTAAAAAACGTGTTTTCCCAACAACATTTTAACGTATTGTACCTGCAGTAATATAGAATATTAATTTGTTGTTTAAAAATTGTATACAAAATTTTCCGTTAAAAAATAGTAAACAATTATAGTCACGGGCGTAGCCAGGATTTAGTTTTGGGGGGGGGTCTGAAAAACTACGACATATTTATAAAGTTCTTAACTTTAAATGAAATGGATAAATTAATTTCGTACCTCTGCGCTAAATCTAAAACCATTAAAGAAGAAATCTTCGGCTTTTTCTTTTAAATATATCCACTACTTCATCTGCATGAATTTCTGTTCCATAGTGAATGTTCATTAGAGCCAAACCATTAAGTCTGTTTTCACTTGTAGTGTTTCGTAAATAGTTTTTCAGTCTCCTTAGGCTCGAGAAAGACCTTTCTGGGGTAGCAGTGGATACATGAATGGTAGCCAAGATTTGTAGTAATGTGTAAATATTAGGATAAAGGTAGCCGTCCAGAAACTTCCACGAACTTCCACAAAGTTCCGCTCATTTCGACCGAGGGGCGTGGCGAATAATCGAGAAACAACGCAAAGTGTCCCTACAATACAAAATAGTTCGGCTGCAACTGCGTCTGCCTCTCGTCAAAAGATGGCGCTAGGCGCTACTATTACTACATATATTCAAACGTAATAATAATTTAACTCTTCCCTCCTCGTATTTTTTCGGTATAATATTAGGTAATATTTTGCTTATTTCGGGGGGGTTTGAACCCCCGAAACCCCCCCCTTGGCTACGCCCGTGATTGTAGTATAACAATTTGAATTGTAAGTAATGAAAATATGACAACCAACACTATTAGAAGACATTTTCTCTTTAAATGTTCTATTTTTAAAATTAAAAATCCAAAAAGGTTAATATTTTTTTTCGAATCTTAACTAATTATCAAATTATTTGAGATAAATTTCATACCTAAAACAATTTGTTTTAAGGAAACTACCATCATTTAATATATTGTTTTGTTAATAATATGTTGACTGATATTACAAAAAAGATATCTTCATCTTTGAACTTTTCATTTTTTTATTTCTTGTGGGTCACTTATCTGTAAGAACGTCCCAATAAAATGCTATTTTTTGTTATTTTGTTTTTTGATATACGTTTTCGAAAAATATTAAATTATGTAACATTTTGTGTTATGAAATACTGAGTAGGTATGAAGTATATAAGAACTTACAATGTGTAACAATATGTGAACTACTTATAAGTTAAATAAAGTTACATGCAAGTCACAATACTTATTTTTGTTTCTTTCCCTTATTTAGTCTAGTGCCTGAATGTTTTAACCATTTCTTAACTGTCCAAGCAACCTGCGGTTATCATTTCTTTCGTGAACTGGGAAGTTCAATTTTGCTGCCTCTAAAACAAGAATGATCAAAATTTAACAAAGCTATAAAACAAATAGGAGGCGATGGAGAATGTAAATTTCCGAAAATCATATATTATGTTGTAGATCCTTGGGACTATTGTATTATAGAAAATAAGCTCAACCCGTTAAATAATAATAAATTGTCTCGAGTTAAAGTGATACACACTGTATATTAACACATAATGCCCATAAAACGAACAGTCAAAAAAGATTGGTGTGTAGTTATCCCTAGTTCTAATAATATTTTTCACACGTCTGCTCCTGAGAATATATTTTTATTAATTTAGCAGTTAGTGATATAAAGGGTGCGACCCTAATAAATAAAAATAAACAAATTACATTACGGGTAACATAACCTAAAAACAATCCCTATTAATTGTAAATTGAGTATATTAAACATGTAGAGCAAGAGTTTTGATAGATATACTTACCCAAAATAAGAAAAAAAATCACTATTCACGCCTATTATTTATTCAGCAAACCTGGTGTACACGTGCTTATCTAGCTGCGACGATTTTTCTTATGTTGGGCTGACGCAATAATAGAGCCGGGCATCGAGTATTCTCGAGTCGCGCGGTCACGTGATCTTCTGTCCACCAGTCACATACATTAGTTTATTAAAAGCCGTTAGTTGCGCGTTTATAGAAACGTTATAAATACGTTCAAATAATACCATATTTTTACGTTATATTTCAACGTTAGTTGTAGGTGTTTAATGAGCCCATATTTTAGAAATTAGTTTCAAGCAACGTTAAAAACACGTATTGATAAACGTCGAACATGTTGTCCGTTTGTACGTTATTCTGACATAAAAATATTGACTATTACATTTTCGTAAAAAAATACGATTATAAAACGTTTGTTATTTCCACTCGTTAAATTAATTTAATTAGATGTTAATTATAACGTTTAAAAGACGTTAATTGTATTAGACCTTTTAATGTATTATCAACATGTTAAAAAACGTGTGTAAGATGCTAATATGGTTAGAATGTAAGTTATAAAAACGTGTCGTAATATAATAAATTTAATACTCCAAAATAACGTCATATTAACCTAAAAGTTTTCTTAACTTAGATTTTGGTTAAAAATGTTCGTATAAAGAACGTTGAATAAAAACGGTGTTTTTTGTATCAAAATAAAACGGTTGATTTTCTAACGTACACGTTTTATCAATCAATGACACGTTGATTTCACGTTTAATAAACGTAAGTGTGTTTACTGGGGGGCGGGGCAGTTGCCCCAAATGGAAAATCAAAATTCCGCTTCACACTTTTATAACCACATGCGAAGAACGATAAACACATGACTGGAGTAACCCAAAGATATGCAACACGCATATTTTGCATATTTAGCATATTATATGCATTTTTTTAAAAATATTTGCATATATCCCTAAAATATGGCATATTGTGTATATTTGAAAGAATTTAGGATAATTTAAATCTTTGGCAGGCGTTTCATTCGTTTTGGGAACAGGGGTCGGTGTCTAGGTAGGTATAGGTACCTGGTTTTCCCAAAATAATATAGGTAGGTAAATTATAATTTTATGGGCACTAATCCTGGTAATCCTGGTGATCTGAAAACGAATAAAGTAGGTGTATGTACCTATTTAATAAAGTACAAATATTGAAAAGGACAGAATAAATTATACAGGGTGAATTTTTTTCGATGCCTACTATGGGGATCTCGGAAACTAGCAGAGCTAGAACAAATGTTAAATGGGGGAAGAATTGCAGTTTTGAATGCTCAATCTAATGCCTCTTTTGGATTTTTAAAAAAGTTCATGGCTCACTAGATATTTTGAAAATAGTGATTTTTTGCTATTTCATCAGATCTCCATAGCTGCGTTATTTCTGATTATACAGAAAAACTGTAGAGACAAAAATTGTAGATAATTTTGGGCTTCATAAGATAATCTGATCCATTTTTTTTGTTGCTTGTGATTTTTGAAACTTGTGTTTCTTTGTGTGTTTCTTTGTGTTTCCAAAGATATAATACTCGGCATAGTTCATAGTTATAAAAAATAAAAGAGCTATGGCTAATTTTCTCATTTTTTTAAAAATTTTCACATATTCAGCCATAGAATATTTTCATAATTACCTTCTATTTTATAATTAAACATACTTCAAACTTTCTAATATTTTTTTAACCGGTAACAAAATATAACAAAATAAAACAAAAATAAAAAACTCAAATTCAAATTATTATTATTTTAAGAGGTCACCTTTTAAAATAAAAAGGTGTTCAAACAATCCACCATTATTATTTATGCATGCAAATATTGCATCTTTTTAAAACTGAATTTGTCGCCTTTCTTAGAGAGCGCCTGTCAATACTGGCAATTGCTTCTAAAACAGCTGTTCTTAATTCAACAATTGCCTCATACTTTATTTTGTAGTGTTCCCCACAAAAAGAAATCCAAAACAGACAAATCGGGGGATCGGGGCTGCCAGGAAATAGGTCTATTTCTCCCTATCCAACTATTTGGATAGAGCTGATCTAGGTAATTTCTTACGGGCAAATAATTATGTGGTGGAGCTCCATGATGATAATTTTTGTTTTATTTTGTTACATTTTGTTACCAGCTTAAAATGAAATATTTGAAAGTTTTAAGTAAGTCTTATTATAAAATAGAACGTAATTATGAAAATGTTCCATTGATGGCTACGTGAAAATTTAAAAAAATCAGAAAATTATCCATAGCTCTTTTATTTTTTATAATAACTATGCCGAGTATTATATCTTTGAAAAGCTCAAAAAATGGCCGATTTTATAAGGCCCCAGTCTTTAAAAAAACACAAGTTTATGTCATATCTCAAAAATCACAAAGAACATAAAAAATTTGATCAACTTACCTTATTAAACCCAAAATTATCTACAATTTTTGTCTCTACATTTTTTCTGTATAATCAGAAATAACGGAGCTATGGAGATATGATGAAATAGCAAAAACTCTTTTCAAAATATCTAGTGAGCCATGAACTTTTTTAAAAATCCAAAATTGGCATTAGATTGAGCATTCAAAACTGCAATTCTTTCCCCATTTAACCTTTGGTCTAGCTCTGCTAGTTTCCTAGATCCCCATAGTGGGCATCAAAAAAACTCACCCTGTAGATAGGTAAATATTTATATACGAAGGATAATCCATTTCTGTCTTTTATTTCGGATTCTGCCTTTGAAGCTGCATTTTTTATTGCGAGAATTTTCGCCAACTGAAAGATCTAATTTCAGAATTTTCGAATGAATCTTCCCAGTCCCTTACAGATGTTAAACAACCATTCGAAAACAAGGAAATAAAGAAACAACTTTCCTTTCAAAAAGCAAATTATAGCTTTCTTTCTAAATCTAATTTGCCATTAACCCGAAGTGTGGAACTGGTAAAACAATCTGAGGTTGCTTTTCAAAATGTCACAGGTAAAATTGAAAACAAAATATTTCAAAAATTTAGAAATGTGATGAAAAAAATAGTGTTTTTTTTACACTTTAAAGAATAATTTTCTAAAGGAAAAAAATTGTACTATTTAACATTCATAGGTAATTCTCATCCAAACATTGGTAAACTTCAACAGGCCTGTAACGCCTGTTTGTTTGGGACGGACATCAGAAGAAGAAAGCTAGAGAAATCTTAACAAATATGCCACTGCAATACCTCCAGATAAAAGAACTTCGCATAGAATGAAACTGATGGGAAAAGTAAAATGGAGAAATACTTGAAATAAAAATATTCCTTTTCAAATCCAAATTTATCGCCTCAACCAGTTAATATGCCAATTTTTCTTGTCGTTTCGCCATCACGAAATCCCACACCTCAACATTTGTTGCGGTAACGGCCTCCCATAAGCAACGGCGCTTTACATTTCGTACACGACCAATCCACCGTTCATTATTTTCTTTCCTAGGCGTCGTGTTGTTCACTTAAAGTAATTGGGATTCTTTTTGAGACCTATCCCCCTCCGGCAAGGCGAGTAATTAGCAGCAACACTCCATTTGTCCGTTTTTTTACACTTAATTAGGGGGTTTCGCGGTTGAGAATTAAGAGCATCCGAGCGCCAAGGCGAGTACACTTTTACTATATGGCGAATTTCGCTAGGTTTTGCATATAGGCAAGCGGCAGGCGGCCTCAAAGACTACGGAGGTTGATGTTTGGAGCTAATGGCTTTAATTATCCGAAGAGATTAACCTAAATCTCCGTGTTCTATACAGTTGCATGTAGGTCGTGATGTATGGTACGTTTCATAACGGAATAATGTGTGGAATATTACGGTTGGTGTAAGCAGAATTCATATGAGAAAATTACATTATGGTCATGAAGACTCACCTACATGTTAGAATTTTACATAACATTCGCTATGAAACTATTGGAAAATATAATCTCTATACATTAGAAGACAATGGCGCATCTAAAGTGTGTATAGTAAGGGCAGAATGTAAAGGCGAAGTCGGCCGTAAAATCGAGAGGTTCGGCTTAAAGAACCCCAAGACCAACTTTTTATTGCTCTGTCCTTGTCTGATACATTATGTTAATAAAGATAATATATATTCAAATGGGAGTACGCCTATAAAACAGGGCAGTAATTAAATATTTGGTTTATTTTGGTGATAGACTTCCTGTAATAACAATGCAGCCTGAAGTATTCAGTGCCCAAAGTAGAAAATTAATATTAAATGTGGTGAAATATTTCCATGAAAAAAAGAGAACACACGTGAAAATTTATCGGTACTTCAAGTGCATCGGAGGCGTTACAGATTAGTACACGGATCATTTCACGAATTAGGCAAGAAGGCATTAAACATATTAAAATGGTACACACTAAAAGTAAAGCAGCCCCGAAAACTAAAGATTTGACAGAATCGGATAAAGGAGAAATAAGAAGTTTGATTTATGACATGACAACTAACAAGCAACACTTAACTAGGGAAAAAATATGCGAAGAACTGGAAAAAAGGGAATTTTGAGCTGCAGCAAATCAAACGTTAAGTGTAATTTTAAGGAATCTTGTATTTAAGTACAAAATAAACGATGGAAGACAATACTTAATGGAAAAGCCAGATATAGCATCAAAAAGAGTTCAATTTCTACTACAATATACATCCAATTTATTTTCAAGCTGCCCTCTAGACGTAGTGTTTTTAGACGAGACCTGGATTTTTCAACACGGGGCGAATATGAGAACTTGGCACGACAAAAATCCAAAATGTGTGTACAACAAAAAAGCGAATGATGGCAAAAGGTTTATAATTGTTTATGCCGGTATAATAAGGACGGATTTAGTGATGGCGCTGAGCTTATATTTTCAACTAAAAATAAAAGTGCAGACTACCACGATAATATGAACGCCGAAATGTTTAAAAAATGGTTGGAGGAGAAACTTTTGCCGAAACTTGAAAATCCTTCTTTAATTATAATGGACAATGCGAAATACCATTCCAGGCTGTGTGAAAATGTGCCCAATACAGCCAAAAAAAGATGAAATAATTAACTGGCTTCGAAATAAAAAAAAATATTTTCCTGAAAATTCCCTTAAATGTGAGTTGCTCCAGATCGTTAAAAATTATAAATTCAAGTTTCCTTACGCGTCTGACAATATAATTAATAAAATGGGACATCAAGTGTTGAGGCTTCCCCCATATCATTGTATATTTAATGCAATAGAATTGATATGGGCCCAATGCAAAACTTTTTTTAATAAGAAAATTGTATCTGAGGCAATGCATGATGATAACACGGTAATGTCTATTTGGAAAGAAGCACTTCAGGAAGTCACTAAAGAAAACTGGTCCACTTGTATAAAACACACCGAGAACGTTATTAAGGATTGTTGGGAAAAAGAAACGATATTGGACGTTGACATAGACTCAATTATTGTTAATTTAAATGACGATTCATATTCGGATGATAGTATTTTATATTCTGACTAAAATTCATGACGAATTAAATGTATATTATTATTTATTCATTATGTATATACTGACTTCTGACCAGGTAAAGTTTGTTTTATGTTGATATTTAATTTGTAACTAAAAATATAAATATATATTTTTCTGCCTAACCATTACAATAATTATTTAAATACCTAAGACCTACTTTGAATTTCAGGATCATTATCTTTTAATTGCCAGTCTAAATTACCGAATTAATCTTCAAAAATTACAAATGAAATTACAACAGGTGCCTAAGTACAAATTTTTAATCCGTCCGTTCACATCAGGTGGTAAAGGAATAATTTATTCTAGGCCGACCCTGCCTGCCTTAAACAATCAATTAGTAATATAAGACAAGTACTAGGTTTTCTATCTCTCTTCCTTTCATGAAAGGTGCTTAGCGAACTTTAAGACGTACGTCGAATACAAATTGGAGGAGGAGACATGAGTGTAATTGTGCGAGTGCAAGTAAAGCAATAGATATAGCGCTCTCTCTTTGATGATTTATTGCCGACTTCGTCTTTACATTCTGCCCTTACTATAGTTATAAAATCATAAACCAGAACTTAACAGGAGATATCTAGTAGTTATGAACCCAGAACTTAACAGTTCAAGCTAAATTCTCATTTTTAAATTGGGCTACCTTCTGTAAATTTGGGATTTAATTATACAGGGTGATTTAAATAACAGAACTTTCTTGTATAAACTAAATATTTTTAGGGCCTTATAAAAAAGCTATAGCTAAATGTTCTTGTACCCACTGTAAACTGGTTGTGCGATTTTCTCGTGATAATGCTGGAACTCTTACAGGCCGGCGGCCATTAATGTGATCTTCGTGGAGCCTGTTTCGGACAGTTTGGTCACTAACCCGTTCATTGTGCGTATTGTGCAGCTGAATAACCAATTGCGACGCAGTGATACTGCGCTCTAGCAAGGCTAGCAAACTTAGAAATATAGGTATCCTGAATTGGGGTACCTAATAGTTACCCTTGTACGGCCATTCTATAGCCTCCAACATACCAATAGTACGTAACATCGTTTCACGTTCAAAATGATGTCTCTGCATTATAAAATGTTTAAAATCAAACCAAACTTGCCCAGCACTGAATAACAAATACCTATAATTTTTTAAAAAATCTGAAATAGTTTTTAATGTAAAACACATTAATATGTTTGCGTTATCAGTTGCTAGAACTTCTCATAGTATGGTACTAATTTTTTTAATATTTTTTTAAATACTAAATAAATAAGAAAATGTGCTCATTTTTGTATTTGCGATCTTGCGATGTGTGTATTTTTAAACATGTTCAACGTTCCCGCGATTAAAGTTTCTATTAGAAGTTGACCCTTGCAGTCGGCACGGAACTAATAAATAAATCTCCTGACCACGCCGATCAATCTATATCTACTTATTTCGGTCCACCGCTCAATTTCCTAAGACTTCCGTTTGTCACATTAAGCGTCTCGGCCCCCATTAAGATAACCATCAGTTTTTTTATCGAATAATAATTCCGGTACGCGCAGATAAAAAACAATAACTAGGTTGGTTCGTTGGATCGTTCGATGATCATCTTCTCTTTAAAGAAATCAAACATCGATACCTACCACGGGAAATATCATTATATTTTCTGTGATCGATACACCGCAATCTTCAGCATCATCTGACAGGACGGCACATAACGCGTACAGGTTCGACACGAGTTTCGCTTGGTACCTCAGAGAAATAACCAAGAATAGAGGGAGTAAGAACAAAAAGTAAACAGAACCAACATCTTTTTGAGTGATGCCACGTACTCCATTGTTTACAGCGTTTCATTTCAACATAGAAGGGTTTAATTGGTATTAAATGAAGGCACACCTCCCATAACGCTAAATTAACAAATGTAGTTATTAATTTCTTGTATGTAACAATTTTAAACTAAAACTAAATTGCGCTGTAATTATACTAACTAATTATCACTTTAATAAAATCCTCAACAGGCACCTCAAACCGCCCAACATGGCAACGCCGCCGTTGCCGCCGCGGGCGCGCGTTCGTTAACTCGGCGGTATTTGTTCTGTGTTTGCCCAGCGAGTAGTGGCGGCTCTTGGGTTAATGCCAGGGGAGGCTACGTTTTGAAAAGAACACGCTCGTGCGTCACTTAAAAAAATAGCGAGGTACCGAGGTGGAGGTGGGTACCTACTTTCGGCACAGGCTTTTTAATTTTTTCTTATTAGTAGAAATCACTTACTTTTGCATAATTAATATAAAAAGTAAAAAAGTGCATAAAACAATAATTCCCGTTTTTCAAAGAAAAAGTTAATGACGCAAAATCCGTAATTCCTACCAAAAAAAACTATAAGCCGAAGTACACTGAAAAAAGGATTTTGCGATTTTACAATAATTTGACTGCTTTTAGTGCGACCAATAGATATCTTGTAAATTCCCAAAAGTAATGTGAGGATCAATTAAATTACATTTAGTTTGTAAAATTAATAATTTACAAAGAATCTGTGAAATTAGTTATATGTTGTAATTAATATTTACAAGTTATTTGTAATTTTCATGAATAATAATACACACCGATTTTGCGACATTACTTTGTAATATTACTTTGCAAAATTACTTTTTAAAACTACTTTGTGAAATTACTTTCAAATTATAATACAGTGTGGATACAAATTGTGGAATATTCCTTATATTTCTTAAAATATTCCTCATATCAAAAACATGTTTTAATAAAAGTGTTAGGGCAAATTATTATTATTATTATTATGTATTATTATTACTAAACGGGAAATAATTACCCCTAACACTTTTATTAAAACATGTTTTTGATATGAGGAATATTTTAAGAAATAATAAGCAATATTCCACAATTTGTATCCACACTGTATATTGGGTATAAAAAATTATTAAAACGCTTACTACATTTCAAAAAAACTATATTCATAAGCTAAAACATTTATAGTATAAAATATATAGGTATTCCTACTATTAAACAAAGTTTTACATTTAAATAAACGAAAATATTTATTACATAAAAAAGGTATACATACCTAGGTATGTGAACATACGAGGTAAGAACTATATTTATATCTAACATAAAATATTTACATTCTTAACCAAAAACCTCCTTAAAAACAAATCAATTTATACATTTAAATAAACGAAAACATCTACATAAAAAAAGGCATGTTGTTAAATATGAACAAAAGGAAAGAAGTATATTTATACCTAATACAAAATATTTACTTTCTTAACCAAATGTATCCTTAAAAAACAAACCAATTTATACATTTGAATTAGCGAAAACATTTACATAAAAAGACACAGTTATTAAATATGAACAGGAGGAAAGAACTATACCTAACACAAAACATTTACTTCTTAACCAAATGCTTCCTTAAAAAACAAATCTTTTTTAAACAAAATATAGGTACACTATGTTAACTAAAAGAATATTAAACTTCAGGTTTTAAAAATTGTTTTGTAGCTTTCAGAAAATGGATACATATCACCTTTTCGCAAATGGTAAAACATATATGTTTTTTATTTCAATTTTAAACTTACATTTAAAATTGCAATTTGATAGAGACAGTTGATTGTTTTGGCAATCGTAGTAATATGTTTTTCACTAAAGTGTTTTTTAAATTTAATCATTAAGTAAATTATTCCTTTACTCAATGATTTAATGTAATTTTTAAAAGGTGAAAAACAGTACACATGTTTGCAGGTGAAAATTATTCCAGGGAGGTGCCGTTGATAGCTCAGATGAATATGATACTAATAAATTAACAGAACAAACGTCGCAAATAATCATGTTGTATTTCTTAAATATCTTACCTTTTACTTCAAACACAGTAATAGTTGTACTTATACGCGTATATGGGTCTTCGTAAAGTAATAAACTATATAAAGATTGCACCACCTTTGACTTTGCACCTGTCGATCTGTCACCAATGCCGTAAAGAACGCCGACTGACGCCGTGCGCGCGGTTTTAACAGCAAGGCCACGAAATGCGGCCGGCGTCGCACGTGATCTCGTCTTGAAATACTATTGGCGAACGATTACAAAACTTCTGTGAATTCACAATCGCCAGTGTGAATATTAGTTTTAACGTGATATTGCTACATATCTTTGTGAATTCACATTTTGAACTTACACTTATATGTGAAATTACATAAAGGAAAGGAAATGTACAGATAAATATACATAAGTTAGGTTTTTCCACAAAACAATTTTGTATATTCACCATTTTGGGGCAAATTAACATTAAATTGTATTTAAACATTACAATTCATGTATACTTACCGTAGTTTAATTGTAATGATTTTGTAATTTCACAGCTCCTTTTTTCAGTGTAGGCAGGTACTTACCACTTATCTAAATATCTAAATGTCATTACCATTTGACAATGTCTTGTTCTTGGCGACAAACTTCCAGCACGCTTTTCAAAATTTCATTTTGTACGGTTTTTGATGTACCCTTGAATACTGTAGAACTTTTTAAACGTTCTTTGAGAGCCTTTTTTTCGTCGTGCCCTTGCAACGCTAATTCTAGTTTGCCACAAAATTTTATGTAGTTTATTATTCTTTTTAAAATACATCGATTTTTATCCACGGTTTCGTTATGTTTAATAATGTTTTGCCGGTACGTGGAATCTAACTGAGCGGCAATACTAATAACCTTGCCTAAAAATGCTAGTTCTCTAGCCGAATAGAAAGCTCGTGTTTTTTTTTATTTTTTTTTATTTAAATGTTTTAAATCTTTGAATCCTATTCTAGTCCATGTCTCATCCATTCCCATTCCTTCTTTATAAAACAGTAAGCAGGGAAAACAAAACAGTGCATTTAATTTGTCGCATCCAGATATCCACTTGTCCTTGTCGTAAGTATACGTACTTCTAGAAAAGTGTCGCGTATAATTGCCGTTTGCATTTTTATCCGATTGAGTTAATTGTAAATCTTAAATCTGGAGTTGGCTTGCCAGGAGTTTTTATTTCAACTTTTTCAAACAATGAAAGTCTTAAAAAGTTTCCTTCCAAAATGTCCTGTACGCTATTCTTCATTTTGTTTATACAGGGTGATTCAGTTTTAATCTGCAACACTTCAACAGGTGATAGAAAACCAAAAAATAACCGCACTTTTTTATATAAACTATATCATTTTAAGGCCTTATAAAAAAGTTACAGGGTGTTAAAGTTGCAAGAAATATGTGGAATTTATTGAATATTTTACAAACTAGTTGAGATATTTAAGTCATATTTGGTACACGTTATCACGGCATGGGTTAGAATAAAACCTGTTAATATCAAACATCTTGAACAACCAGTGGCGTAGAAATGGGTAATTAGTATAATTTATTAAAAAAAAAAAAAATAGAACCACCTTGTATAGCAATAAAATGTATTCAAATTCTTATGTAAATTTTTATTTTAAACAAAAACGTTCTCTTAGCATTTTTTCATATGTGTCATGGTTTCATATCAAATTTGATTTTTTCGTAATATTTCGGGGTACTTCTGAAAAATTATGTAAAAAATTTGCTCCATAAGTAACACTTAAACTAGAAATAATGTGTTTGCTACCTGGAATAAAGTAACTTTTTCCAATAAACTCACCTATTTTAGGCTATACTTTTGAAGATACAGGGTCTAAAACATTTAAGGACGATACGCATTTAATGTTACGCTCTGTATCTTGAAAAGTAAAACCTCGAATGGGTAAGTTTATTGGGAAAAGTTACTGTATTTAAAGTAAAAAACATATTTTTTCTACTTTGAGTGTTACTTATGGAGAAAAGTTTTAAGTTAATTTTTCAGAAGTACCCCGAAATAATATGAAAAAATCAAATTTGCTATGAAACCATGACACATATGAAAAAATGCTAAGAGAACGTTTTTGTTTACAATAAAAATTTACATAAGAATTTGAATACATTTTATTGCTATACAAGGTGGTTCTATTTTTTTTCTAAAATAAATTATACTAATTACCCATTTCTACGCCACTGGTTGTTCAAGATGGTTGATACTAACAGGTTTTATGCTAACCCATGCCGTTATAACGTGTACCAAATATGACTTAAATATCTCAACTAGTTTGTAAAATATTCAATAAATTCCACATATTTCTTGCAACTTTAACACCCTGTAACTTTTTTATAAGGCCTTAAAATGATATAGTTTATAGAAGAAAGTGCGGTTATTTTTTGGTTTTCTATCACCTGTTGAAGTGCTGCAGATTAAAACTGAATCACCCTGTACAATAGAATACAAGAACGAGAACACGGGGTCGCGAGGTACTTTCGCGGAGTCTGGAGGCGGCCAACGCTGACGCATTCTCTAGAGCAGCCCGCGATCGACTGAAAGGGCGACGGGGTTTATCGCCGCCAAATAGCGCGGCATCAACTCAGCGCCTCTAACGGCGTAGCGGCCGAAACAGAACTACGCCGGGGCGGTGTACAATGGCGGCTAGTCAGGAGGTTAGCCGCAACGCCTGTGCCCGCCTGTACAGGGTACAGGGCAGTACAGGCGTTGCGCTAATTTATAAAGAATAGTAAATATAATGGTATAAATAGCGGGGAAGGAACAAGGAACAGGAACAAAGAAGCAAAATAAAGAATATAGCAGTGGCGGAACTAATTTTTTCCCCATTTTCTACTGGGAGACGGTAGCCCCATACCCCCTATGGACGAGCCGCCAGTGACGGCGAGTCAAGTTTTCCGATTGTTTACGTCTGCATTTTTCGTTTTTCAATTGTTTTTCTGTTAATCTATAGGCTATTTATTAGTATTTAGGATATAGTGACTGAATTTTTATACAATGGGACGCAGAAAGTTTGTGGTGTGTGGCCAAATTGATATTTATCAGGATATAACCTATCACAGGTAAACGTTGTACAGGGTGGGCCAAATTGGACACTTTTAAAGGGTAACTCCTATTTTTGATGGAGATAGACGAAAACTGATATCGGTGTCTGAGGCTTATTTTCTATGTTAAACTTAATGGCGAAAACTGCAAATCGATATAAAAAAAATCAAATTTTCAGTTAGGCTGTTTAGGCAGGGTAAAGATTTTTCTATTTTTGTGTAATTTATAAACTTTATAACATACCGACAATGAAATTTGAAAGTTATGAAAAATGGGATATGATAGTCTGTTTTATACAATCCGGGGAAAAATCTAGTGATGGGAATAATCGGGATATATAGATAGATATTGAGTGTTTCATAATCGAAATAATAATTCGAGATATTAATCGAATTATATATCGATTTTTATATTTATGTCTCGGTCGGTTCGGTGTTCAGTCAACCGATTTCGAATATTTATTCTAAATATTGATACCATTTTTTAATTTTTGGTGAATGAACCGGGATTCTACCTACTGTACTCGCAACTTGCAACAAAATACAACAGCCAACGGTTTGCATTTTCCAGCGTTTTCTATATCTATCTCTGTTCCACTTAATAGTGAATAGCCTTCTCACAGTCTCTCTCGTCGGTACGAGAATTCGAGTTCGGCGTTCGGCTTCGATTTCGATTTTAGTAATATTAATTTGGTTTCAACTCAACGTCTCGCTCTCGATTCGTAAGATCTCGACAGTCGACAGTGTACACTACTATTTTAATACTACTAAAAAATTATCTCGAGATATTTGAAAATAATCGAAATAATTCGATTCATTCTATAATCGAATTATTCGAATTATTTAATTCGATTCTTCCCATCACTAGAAAAATCACATGCATCGAGCAATTTATACTACGAGCGGTATCCAGAGAGAAGACATCCTTTCAAGCACATTTTTGCAAGATTGCGACACAATTTGATTAATAGTGTTAGAGTAATAGAGTTGACTGAAGGTTTAAAAAGACCTCTCACGGATCCAGATAAAATGCCGAGCGCTTTTGGAGGCGAAGGACTATGGATATTCGAACTTTTTCCAATGATCGTAGTCATTCGCCTCCGCGCACCAACTCCATCTACTGGTGTATAGCGGTATTATTATTTCTATTTAGCTCTCGTCCAGTACTACTGTTTAGCACCATCTATTTTCGATAATTCCAATGACTCTAACAAAATCGATAATTAGTGGTAGGTTTCGTACTCGACAATTTCGTATTCCAAAAGGCTCGTTTGTTTAAACGCAAGTTTTTTATCCGTAACTCTTAAACCATTCACTAGAAAAAAAATGTAGTGCCAGCATTGGATTCTACGTAAAAAAGTGCTTTAAGAATGTTTTTACAGAAATACAAAATTTTCAACCCGAAAAAAGTTACGGCCACTTTTCGAAAACGCACATTTTCGAAAAACGCCCTGTAACTCAAGAACGGTGACAGATATCGATTTGCGGTTTTCGCCATTAAGTTTATCATAAAAAAATGAGCCTCAGACACCGACATCAGTTTTCGTCTATCTCGGTCAAAAATAGGAGTTTCCCTTTACAAGTGTCCAATTTGGCCCACCCTGCACACACGGGCCTAATGTTTGCTTACTTCGGTAAATTTGCATAAGATGTTGGTTGACCACAAACGTGAGTATTTTGATGCTGTTGCTCCCTCTATCCGTGGCTTTTTCTCTGAGCTTGGTACGCTCCTCCCAACAGACCATAATCGTATATCTGATGCCGGCTAGGTCCTTCGTGTACGTACAAACGAGCCAAGCTTATTGACGTGCACTTTCGGCCTAGGTGTGCTGCTGCGCCGTGAAGGGAAGCGCCCGATTCGAATCTCCGCCGTGCTTTACATAAACAACAAAACAACCAGATAATGGCGACGGGTTCTCGGTTGTATTCCTCAGATACGAATCGCGAGATTTCGCTGAAAACGAGAGTTCGCTATGCATGTGTGCGCAGGGACCAGACCAGAGTAGAGGCAAAGTATAATTAGAAATTATATCTGCAATAATACGAAGTGATCTTTTTGATTGTATTAGTATCTATACCAGGGACCCTTTAAAATAAGGGGACCCAGCATGTCACAGTCTATCGCATAGGAAGAATGAAGCCTTGAGGGGAAGTTTGTTTTTTATATACTCCAAGGAGACCACAAGGGGGCTTGTACTAGGTTATAAATATGTCAGTGTCCAACTGCCATCAGGTTTTATGTGACATGCCAGTGCCATAGATTCTAAAGGGGGCAAAATATTTCCAATCATAATTCACATCCAACTTTCGAATTTTACAGAATAAAAATGACTTAGAATATTTACCTATGGCTATCTCGTTATAAAATAATGAATTTAGTTATAAACGTGATCTAAAAATTATAGTTCTTATATAACAAGAAATGTTTGGAAAAAATAATAGCGTACAAAAGTTCCCATTGAATTGATGTCTGTTTAATACAATTTTGAATTTGATATATACAGTGTGTCCCCGAATAGGTGTAACTATACTTGTAAACTTTTTTATTTTTCATTTTTCGGCAAAAAGTCATTCTTTATAAAAAGTTTTGCTTATTTTGAAACTGGGAAATCCAATACCAGATTTTTGAAAAGTTATACAGGGCGTCCGAAAAGTTCAAAATACTAAAATCGTGTCAAGAGTAAAGTGCTCTTTTTTCAAAGCTAGCAGAAAATGTTATTCGAGAAAGTGGTTTCTAATAAAACAAAGGGCCCAAATCTCAGATATTAATAGATTCTAATAAAATTCACGAAATAGTCGATTTTTTAAAATGTGGTTCAAGATATTAAGAGCAATAATGTGTTATTACGGTTTGTCCAGGAGGCATTGGAAAACAAGTAAACATGTAAGCCCTGAAGTGTTTGAGGCGTACCATAGACAGGTTCATCCGATCTGGGTCTGTTTACAAAAAAGAAATGTCAAAAAGTTAAAAATATAATATTTCTTGAAGTTTATTAGAATCTATTATTATCGGAGATTTTGACCTTTTGTGGTATTAGGAACCACTTTCTCAAATAACATTTCTCGCTAACTTTGAAAAAATAGCACTTTATTCTTGACACGATTTTAGTATTTTGAACTTTTCGGACGCCCTGTATAACTTTTCGAAAATCTGGTATTGGATTTCCCAGTTTCAAAACAAGCAAAACTTTTGATAAAGAATGACTTTTTGCCGAAAAATTAAAAATAAAAAAGTTTATAAGTATATAGTTACACCTATCCGGGGACACACTGTATATGTATAATATTTCATTATGAGCTTCTAAAAGTATAAAAAGTCAAATTCAATTTAAAAAATATGTATATTGAACACTCATACAAACAAATAAAGCTGAGGTTGAACATATTCTATGACTAATCTAATAAATACAATTTTTACATTTTTATTTATAAAACTATACTTAATTTCCTGTCTTTACGCACATGCGTGTTATCAGCTGTTTACCAAATTATACAAATTGATTCATTGAGAATGGGAAATCCCGAAACCGAAGATAGGGGGGACCAAAATATGTATTGAGGCCAACATGCTTTATAGAAATGTTGTTTGTTTTAGAGAAGTTCTTTTTTTGAAATTGAATTATGGCTACATCTCCCAAAATAATGAAGCTGCTGAACTGAACTGCTGGGTTTTGGGGATGGAGATATGGAGAATAAGCTGAAAGTGTCAATTTCGCTGTATCTCACAGAGGGCGCCACCTGCGCTGTTTTTGAATCGTGCTTTTACTCGTAACTTTTTGGTCTTGCAGGTAGGTCCATCATTTTAGTGCATTTTTTTATTCTGCAACAAAAAGGCAAAAGAAAAAAATCTATGAACAATGGGGATGGAACGGATTGAACTTATGATTATTATTATTGAAATTATGGATTTCAAAAATATAAAGTTTCCATAAAAAACTACATGTTTGGTTTTCCCTACTTTTTTGAGACACCCTGTATAAAAACGGTTGACACTATCAAAAAACACAAAATTCCCCACAACTTTCATTTGAAACGTTTTTTTCTATGTTGAAAAATTAAAAAGTTAATGGGGTGGGATTCTTCCTTGACACACGCTGTACATATATTTGGTTATGTGGATATATTTATTGTCTGAAATATGAAATTACCTTTTCCTACTAGGTTCACCAGTGTCGGCTTCAGACTCAGTTGTGCATTCAGAGGTAATCGAAAGCAAGTTCTTTTGTCCCAATGGTGACTTAATTCTGAAAGTAGTAGTGTTTATAAATGTTTCGTTCAATTTATTTTCTTAATTATAGAAATGATTTACCTTCTTCTTGTGGACTCGGCAGCATATGCATTCGAATCATTTTTGAGTTTCCCAATTTCCAGAAACTCAGAGGTAATCGAAAGCAAGTTCTTTTGTCCCAATGGTGACTTAACTCTGAAAGTAGTAGTGTAGTATGGTATTTCATAAATTTTAAATTCTTAAGCAGGTAGCTTCAGTCAGGTCTTCACTTTATTACCTACAGCATTCTACAAAGTTTTTGAAAGACTTTATCATACGAGTTTATTTTAAGTTTGTGAGGTACCCTTGGGAGACAAAAAAAATTATAAGGACTAATGAACACCGAGAAATTACATTATTAGAACTATTAGACATAATCTTGTTAGTCCATCCCGAAATCTGTGAAAGTTCTTTGGGTAGATGCATTTCAACAAGGGAAGAAAGTTCAATTATACATATTATAAATGGATTGAGGAACCTGGTAACATGTTGCATTAGCGACAAATTGTAAATAAGTATAAACTTTATTTTATGGTCTGATTAAACGTACCTACTTTCCTGACTAGAAACACGCCACTGAAAATTGTTGTAACCTGTACTCTAGAACTACATCGGTTCTTACCTGTGGAAAGTTAAGTGGGGGTGCTTATAATTAAGCTTTTTGCAAAATCTGCACTGATTTAGCATATTTCTACTTAAATTCGCTGGAAATCGATGTAAATTATAAAATAATTTTTGATTTATTTGGCATTTGCCATATTCCGTGTTTGTAGACACCACATTGTCAAGTCTAATTCATGGAAACCATTATTAATTTTTACTAACAATGAAAGTACCTTTTATATTCTTAGATTCTCCAATAAAATGGCATAGTTGGCACCACTGAGACCATTAGAATGGGGAAAGAAACGGCCTCACTTTGGAAAGTATAATGCTGGGTTCCCTTATTTTAAAGGGTCCCTGATCTATACCTATAGCTTTGGGCCCCGATATGAGCGATAAAGGTTCAAAATTGCAACAGTTTCTGTATAATAATTAAGTTTTAAAAATATTTAGAAAAAACGGGACAAAATGCGATATACAAATTTTTCTATTTTCATTCTTGCATATGTTACAGAATACTCGTCCAAAAATATAATATCTAGAATCTAGAATTCCCGCTTCTTCAACTGGTTGAACAGATCATGCCATAAATTTGCAAAAGTGTTTATTCTTCGCTTGGAAATTTCATGTTATCACAAACAAATCTACCTATATAAAAGCTCTGTTAATAAGACACAACCGCGAAATATTGAACGCAAAGAGAATTCGTTACCGTAAAAAAGACGGCAATGGTAATAATCAGTGACTATAGCTATAGTCACTGCCAATTATAACCTATATAATAAGCCGCCATTTTTTCGTCGAGTAGCGCAAACGATAAAGACAGGCCATGGCGCTAACGCATAATCGCGTAGTCACGTGACCAATATGGTCCTATAAAAGGCATTTTTGGAGATAAGTAGAAAAAACAAGTTTCGTAACAATTTGGCGAGTTTTCTTTCATCTATTACATTATTGGTTTTGTGCATCCAGGCTTTCTCTAATTGTTTTTTCAAAATTTTCAACCTGTCTCAGCTGTTTTGGGCTGAGAGTTAAACGGTTAAACGGCACTCAAATATTTTGGCATATTCTCAAAAATTGTTGGGTCAGCACCTTCCTTTAGCTTAGGTGATATTCTCTATATAGGTATTTTCCTCTCACAGCACATTTGTCCACTTTAATTGTTTCACTTTCTTGAAAATGTGTTAGCCGGGTTTTTCCTATATACGTATAAATATAATATAAACAGACCCAATATTTGGTATTTAGGTTATTTTTTACGAATTAAAAATGAAAACTAACCTTAGTAGGTATACTGTAAATATTGACGAGGTCCCAGTTGATCGGCAGCGTGAAAGACCGAATAGGAAAAGAATCAGGGCGTGGGTCGCCAACGAAAATCCTCAAGTACGTTACAACACTGATTTATTTCGCACAAGGTGAATGGTGAATACAATAAATACACAAACCCGAACGTGGTCAACGGGAACGGCTTCCAGCCACCCGGACCGTCTGAACTCGCGGATCTCCCGTAAGCAGTTCACCCATCTGTGTCTCAGGCTAAACTGTCCATTGAGTCCATTCCGGGGGGAGAAGTCCCCTTACAGCACCAATACTCCTGAATACTCCTTAAAAACACTTTAAACATTTAAAAGTTCTCAAAACCCAAGCTGCCGCTTTCAGTTATGTGGCAAATGACATGTAACGTCGGACTAAGACGATCACGTGATTTTTGTGCGCCATGGCCTGTCTTTATCGTAGGCCTCGAGGGTCTTTAATATAGTGTCGGTCCAGGGGCTAGGGACCATCTTGAAGGCGCTTTTATGAAGGCATCATGTAGTGCTTACAAGTACTGAGCCCGAATTCCGCACGTAGGTCCAATCTTTCCAAAAAATTTGTAGAAAAACGTGACTGAATATTTTACAAAAAACACTTCTTAACTAAATGTGGTTTCACGGGGCATCCTAAGTCTGGGGGTCTGTTACAATTTTGAAATTTCAACTTTCCTTGCAACATTCACCGCAGAAAAAGGTTGTGTCTCAGAATACTTCAGTGGTATCGCCAAGTTGCCAAATTGCTTTTTTAAAACACTTGTGGCGTCGTAAGTGTTTCCCGCCAAATTTCGAAGAAAGTATAAAAGTTGCTAATTACGAAACTATTATTTTTAAAAATAAACTCTTATTATGCAAGTGACCAGGAATTGTTTGTAAACCAACAGAATAACTCGCAAATGATACCTACCATTTTTGGTATAATTTTACTTGCCTCATATGCACTTCAAAGATGCTATCGCGAGCTACTCCATAAGAAATGTTGGGCCGCTTCACACGACGTCAAATGAATAAGTCACGTGCCGGCAGTGCATGGCTCCAATCAAAACAACCAAAGCCCGATCTGTTTAGACAGCAGGATCGAACTGGGTCACTCGTGTAATATCGGAATGGGTAACACCGGTTTGGGTATACCAGTGAGACCAGAGATAATCTCATAAATTGATTCGATAATACGGGGCCCGAGAATAATTAATTCGGATGGAATTCAGCTGATGGTTATCTTAATGGGGAGCGAGACGCTCGCCTAATGTGACAAAGGAAAGTCTTTAGAAAATTGAGCGGTGGACCGAAATAAGTAGGCATATACAGGGTGACATAGAAAAAAGTACATTACATAGTGCCACACCATAGAGGACACTAAAATAAGAAAAAAAGTTCCTATGAACATGGGTCCGCAAGGCCTTCGGTTAAAAGATACGGGGTGTTGAATTGTAATTTAATTGTTTTGTTTTTTACGAATATCTTTAGCCAGAGACGCAAGAAATGGATAAAATGTGGTATACAGTTTTTTTTTATCATGCTAAATTCAAATACGCTCTACATTACACGGTTCCATCTCTATTGAATCGGTCCTAACTTTTTTGCTATACAGTGTATGTTATTTTCGACTGAAAAAATGTTAGCCCATCTTTTATACTTACGAAAGGTATACCTTGTCCAAGTCGCTAGAAGCAATGGTTCCAGTACAAATGCATCTAAAGCCGACAATGCATGCAAATTACTTATTCAAAAAGCATCAAAGTAACCTTTGCAAAAACAATGATAAGTAAAAATGAAATAATGTGTCATAATGACACATTTGTCAAACTAATTTAATAATTGTTATTAGGTAGTAGGTATTTTGTGTTCTTGTTTATGTTTTTTAGTGGTTTTCCCTTTGATAATTCAAAATTGATTTCAAAAATGGTTCACTATACTTTTGAAGAATACAGGGACATGATTATGTGTTACGGCGAAGCTAGATCAAATTTTTACGAAGCTCAACGTATCTATCGAGAAAGATATCCTTTAAAACAAGTTCCTAATGTTCGAACATTTATTGATGTGCATAGGCGTTTGGGAGAAGATGGCTGTTTTAGAAAACCAAAAGTGAATAGTGGGGTTTCCAGAACTTGTCGCACTGTGCAAAACGAAGAAACTGTTTTACGAATGGTAGAAAATAATCCGAGAACAAGCACCAGGAAAATAAGTTCAGCGGTGCGAAACGTTAACCGTGAATCAAGTAGACAAATTTTGAAAGAACAACTTCTTCGCCCATACCATTTCCAAAAAATTCATTCACTATTGCAACATGACTTTTTTCCTCGTGTACAATTTTGCGAATGGTTGCAAAACCAAAGACAAAACATTATTTCATCAATTTTGTTTACTGATGAACCTGGCTTTAGTCGTGATGGTATTCTGAACCTACATAACATGCACTATTGGAGTGATGAAAATACTCATCAAACTGTAATTCGAAGTCACCAATATGGGTTTTCTATTAATGTGTGGGCAGGTATAATCGACAATTACTTAATTGGCCCATTTCGATTGCCCAATCGATTGACAGGTGCACTGTATCGACATTTCTTGGAGAATGATTTAAACACATTATTAGAGGATGTCCCATTGGCCATTATTGGAAGAATGTATTACATGCATGATGGGGCGCCAGCTCACTTTTCTCGAGTGGCAAAGGAATATTTGGACAGGAGATTTGGAAATACGTGGATTGGTCGAGGAGGGCCTGTACCCTGGCCAGCTCGTAGTCCCGACCTTAATCCCCTCGATTTTTCATTTTGGGGATTTACGAAAAATGAAGTTTATGCTGTAGAAATACATAATGAAGCACAGTTATGGATAAGAATTATGGAATCGGCAGATAGATTTCGTAATGACCCAGGAATATTTCAAAGATGCCGTCAAGCATTAAGAAGAAGAATGGAAAAATGTATTGAAGTACAAGAGCAACAATTTGAACATCTTCTAAAACCTTAATGTTTTGTTTTAATTAATCATATTTTTCATCATACCATTACAATTTAATTGTTGGAGTATTTATCATTGTTTTTGCAAATAAATCTTTTAACCGAAGGCCTTGCGGACCCATGTTCATAGGAACTTTTTTTCTTATTTTAGTGTCCTCTATGGTGTGGCACTATGTAATGTACATTTTTCTATGTCACCCTGTAGATTGATCGGCGTGATCGCAGGAGACTTATTTATTAGTGTTATTTATTAGACTGTAGGGGTCAGGCGAAACCTCAGAACAATAAAAAAACATAGAAATGACTTCCACCACTGCAATGTTTTTTATCGTATGTAATATCACAAGTGCCGGAAATTTTATCGATAATTTTTTCGAAAGCGCTATTTTGCCTAGAAAGATCACGAGTATAAATTGGTTTTTTATTTTCTGATAAAATGCTCGAGGGATTTTTTTCTCTGAAAATAAAGCCCAATTTGTACGAGTGGTTTTGCTAATGGCTAAAATAGCGCTTGAGAATAAAATTATTTAGAAAAATTTCTGGCACGAGTGGTATTTGCAGACATAGAATACAAAAAACCAGTATTCGAATACGAATACAGAATACTCAAGTTGAACTGGATTCGAATCCTAACAAAAGTATTCAATTACTGAATAGTATTCGAATCCATGTATTCATATAATGAATATTGTGTTCATTTAATTGCCATCTACGAAACACCCTGTATAAGCCACGCTGGTTATACTATGAAAAATAATATCTTAGATTCACGGAAAAAGATCAACAATATATGACCTGTGGTTTATTATACAAGGTACTCTGGAAAACTCTTTTTTTTTAGAGTTTTGCCCCATTTGGTGGATAACTTGAAATATTAAAATTTTATACCAAAGGTTTTGAACTAGGGCCAATTCGATGGCACTATGCATTTTATTCTTAAAAACACGCCTAATATGGTTTGTAATTTTTGGGGGTTTTCTTTTAATAACAGTCAACCATGTAATAGTACTATTTCAAAAAAGTATAATCCAAAATGTAGAGCTCTTCAAGAACTACCGGTTGAAAAGTTGAAAAGTTTTTTGAAAATCGGCCCATCTTTAGAACACACTGTATATTTGGCTATTTTCATCTATACATACAATACAAATCAAAACTTTATACAGTGTGGTCATTTAAGTGTGCAACATAAATATGGGATTTTTTTATTAATTGCACAACGAAAATACAAATATTCGCGAAAGTTGGTGCATGTTCGATAATTATATTAGGCGCACTTAGAATGGTTGCAAGTCAAACAGCATACAGGGTAGGTAAAAAAATATAAAAATTGTACAAGAGTAAAGTACCCTTATTTCAGAAAATTCAACAAAATGTTATTAAGAAAAGTTGTCTAGAATTAAAAGTTATGCCTAAATACCAAATCATGACCTCATAAGAAAAAGAAATATAGTTTTTTGAAAAACGTTAATAATTTCCCAAAAACGTTTTGTTTTAATATTCACCCTAAACAATTTCGTAAATCAATCAAAATTATATCAATTTCGCATAACTTTGTTCAAATTCAAGCATATTTGTAAAATTAACTTAGATTTTTAATTTTTTAGGGAATCACAAACTTCATCTTTGTTGCAACGATATTAAACAAAGCTTTAAAATTTCTCAAAAATTCTTCTGAACAAGGTAAAACATTAGTAATGATAATGTGTATATTAAAAAACTCTCATTTAAGGTGCAAAATTTTTATTTTAAATGTTTATTAAGAAACTGGAAATTAATTGACGAAAATTTTTTTCTTGGCATTTAGGCAAATTTTGAATCCTGTATTTTGATTCTGAATACTGAGATTTGAACATCGGTATTCTTTCTAAGAGCATCCTCAAGAAATCAGTATTTAAATTACCGAATACAGAATACCTGCTTTAAAAAGTAGCTTTAAGAATAAGAATACCTGCTTCTCGACAGTATTTGAAAATGAATACGATTACTGGCAAAGTAGCTTGGGTATTTGTCTAGATTATTTCACTAATACGATTTAATAATTTCTGTATTGATTTTTTCTATGTTTAAATTTCCAAAACGACTCATTTTGAAGGAGTTTATTGACAGCTTCGACTGTAGCCTTCCAGTAAACAAACATGACGCTTGGATATCCAAGGTAAATGCGATTATACCTACACCCTTTTGGCGTTGGTTTATTTTCTGAATGTGACATAAATTTAAATGGAGGCGGAGGTCTAATAACAACAATTTAGCAATGTAAAATTAATATAAATTCATTTATACAATGCTTAATAATACCGCAACATAATTTATAAGCTGCATAATTTAGAACAGTGTAAAACATACCAATTTTAAGAAGTACGTGTTTGTATCGAACAGATTCGTGGTTGCTAAGCAACGAAGTGATAATTGCACAAGTGGTATTACCACTTTGCTTTTGCACAAGTGCAATTATCGCTAGCAGAGGCATATGATTGGTTGGATTTTTATGGAAGGAGCTACCTTAATTGGATAATGCAAGCAGCATGAGATATGCTCGGACGAAGACTTTTTGTGCAAAATATTTTGTTTCAAACGACCAACGAGTGCCTTTCAAATAAATGGAACGCCATCGAACAACATGACATTGACAACCTAATTCTGAGTATGCCTCGTAGATGTAGATCGGTTGTTAACGGTCGTGGCGGTTGTCCTCTGTAGTAATTATTATTTAATGTTGCTTTATTGTTGTCAATTAGGTATGTGATGCAAAAACATGCATAATATTTTTTCTGGAAACTATGTAAATTTGAAGAATTTCTTAATTCTTTTGTGCATTTTGACACATATACGTCTATTTAGAGTATACACTGTGTCCCGGATAAGAATGAACAGCATGGGGATATTGAAAACGGTGAGAGATAGGGCAACGGTTAAATGGGGAAAAAGTTGCGCAATTTCGAGGTTAATAAAATGGCACAAACAGATTTCTAATATATTTTTTCGTTTTTGAGTTATTTTGAAAAAAGTAAAATTTTGCGTTTTCGATTTTTTTTTTCTGAAGTTGCTATCACAGATAGAGAAAAAAGAAAAGCACTTTCTTATGGCACTTTTTAACGGGCCTTAAGATGGCTTTTTTTAGATTTGTTCTACAACGTTTCATTTTTGAGAAACCATCTTCAACTTTATTTTTTTAAATACGAACCTGGATTTTTTTTTTTTGATTTTGAAAGCACTTTTCATTGCAAATATCATGATGTATGACACGAAATATTTTTAAAATGTTTTGAGACAATTATATTGATAATTCCTTTTTTTCCATTCATTTTTGTCTAATGCGGCCCTGTATTTAATAATAAGGAGTCTAAATATTAATCAGTATTGACAACAATTAAACTTACAGTTTATTTTTACTTCGAAAACTTAACACTTTTAAATTTTACGGCCCTGCGTCTGGTAAAGTGTTTTCCTCTGTTGTTGTACAGCAAACAGTGTCGCATTGTGTTTTGGAGTAAATTCTTCGCTTTTCCTAATTGCGAGAAGAAAGCTTTAAGCCAACGTAATCAATAACTTTTGCCATTTATTAATTGCAAAAATACATTCGTTCGGCCTCTACACTATTTCTGTGACACAAGATATAACATGCTGACATGTTAAATTTGTCGTCATTTGAAAAAGCACCCTCCATTTGTAATGAAATAAGTGGGAGTTATGACAAATGACAAGGGATTGGTTTCGTTGTTTCAAAGCCTTCTAGGTGGAGGATTTTTATTTATTTTTTATTATCGTATGTGCCGTCCTTTTTTTAGTTCTCCAATTGAAAGATAAGTTGTAAGTTAAATTGTTGACAATACTGATTAATATTTAGACTTCTTATTATTAAATACAGGGCCGCATTAGAAAAAACAAAATGAATGGAAAAAAGGAATTTTCAGTATAATTGTCTCAAAACATTTTAAAAATATTTCTTGTCATACATCATGGTATTTGCAATGAAAAGTGCTTTCAAAATCTGCAAAAAAAATCCAGGTCGGTATTTAAAAAAATTAAGTTGAAGATGGTTTCTCAAAAACGAAACGTTGTAGAACAAATCTAAAAACGCCATCTTAAGGCGCGTTAAAAAGTGCCATGAGAAAGTGCTTTTCTTTTTTCTCTATCTGTGATAGCAACTTCAGAAAAAAATAAAATCGAAAACGCAAAATTTTACTTTTTTCAAAATAACTCAAAAACGAAAAAAGATATTAGAAATCTGTTTGTGCCATTTTATTGAATTCGAAATTATCTATCTCTCACCGTTTGCAATATCCCCATGCTGTTCATTCTTATACGGGACACAGTGTATAATTGGGTTATATTTCATAATTTTTATCATTGTCCCTTAGATTCTTTTGATGTGTATATTATGTTGTGTAATATATTTTTATAGAAAGCAAAGCTGTCCGAAGAGAAATTCAATAGCATTATTCATTTGATCAATCGTTGCATATACAGGGTGTTCCTTAATGACATGTCAATATTTAAGGGGGTGATTCTTGGACCCATTTTAAGAAAAAGACTTCACATAAACGTATGTCGTAAACGTTCTAACTTTTGAGATACAGAGTGGTAAAGTTTTCAGAAAAAAATATTTATTTATAATAACTGTGACACTATTGTAGATATGTTTATGAAATTTGGTACACGTCTTCTATGCATCAAGATGCATTTTCTGATAAACAAACAATTTTATTATTTTTACCAGTGGCGTCCGTTAGGAATGTGGATTGAACATTTTTGAAGAAAAAAAGGGTACGCCAATGACTTCTCTTAAAATAAAAATTAGGTATTTTTTGAATTCTGAGCAAATTTGATCTCTTGATTTTCTTTCGTCCGACGCATAGTTTTCACTTAAAAAAATAAAAATCCTTTTACTTCAGGGTCAAGTCGCTAAAAGTCTGATGCGGTGACTTGTGTGGAAATCGTTTGTGCATCGGCTAAAAGAAAATTAAGAGATCAAATTTGTTCAAAAATGAATAAGAATTCTAAAAATAATATCTACAATAGTGTCACAGTTATTATAAAAAAAGATTTTTTTCTCAACACTTTACCACCCTGTATCTCAAAAGTTTGGACCTTTACGACGAAGCTTTTTTCTTAAAATGGGTCCAAGAATCACCCCCTCAAATATTGACATGTGATTAAGGAACACCCTGTATAAATATCAATTGTCTATCACATTTAGATTTGGTTGTTAATTGTTTTTGTTACTACCATTTTTCTCATATAAAAATTGGACACATCCGCAGTAAGGGTCCTTGTAAACTTGCGTTTTTTAAGATTCAGGTATTCGATGATTTGTGTATTTCAGTCATTCAAGATGCCCTTTATAAAAGTCGTATATTCAAAATATTATTTTCTCGGGATGTCGTAGCTGCCTGTTTTCAAGTGTTCTCGATAGCGACCAATATTTTTCCACATTCGACAATACGTAAGAGAAACTCTCGTATACCCTGTAATTTTGTGCCAAACTGGCCAAGTGTTTAATCTTTGAGATCTCAAGATAAGAAAACGTCTCACCACTGACAACGCCAAATTACCAAAATCTCCAAAAGTAGCGTTGCTACAAAAAAAGTTTAAAAAATCCAAAAGCTTTCACCTGGTAGGTATACTTACCTACCAACTAAAAAAACATTTATAAGTGATTATTTTGGGTATATGCCAGTGGAGGAGCTACTTATTTTGGTCAAAAATAATATAAAAATGTTGTGGCATATAGCAGGTAAAGGGTACTAACTCCTTCTATTTAAATAGTAAGTAGTTGTAGAATACGCTGGAGTCTTATACATCTCACCGCTACTTATTAATAATCAGTTGAATTAAGTACCACCTAGCACCTAGCCGATGGTAGGTACAAAAATCCATCCTTATTTGAATACTCTGCATAGAATTACAACTTGAAAACATGGAAAACTAATCTAGAATAATTATAAAACTCTAAGTAAAAGAACGGGACTTGAAATTTAACTAGTAAATTTTTGAATATATTGCAGCACGGGCGTAGCCAGGATTTAGTTTTGGGGGGGTTTAGTTTGAGGAGTAAATAAAACAACAAAAATATACTTACATGAAATTTAATATCTATATATTTATCCGAAAAACTACGACATATTTATAAAGTTCTTAACTTTAAATGAAATGGATAAATTAATTTCGTTCCCCTGCGCTAAATCTAAAACCATTAAAGAAGAAATCTTCGGCTTTTTCTTTTAAATATATCCACTACTTCATCTGCATGAATTTCTGTTCCATATTGAATGTTCATTAGAGCCAAACCATTAAGTCTGTTTTCACTTGTGGTGTTTCGTAAATAGTTTTTCAGTCTCCTTAGGCTCGAGAAAGACCTTTCTGGGGTAGCAGTGGATACAGGAATGGTAGCCAAGATTTGTAGTAATGTGTAAATATTAGGATAAAGGTTTTTATCGCACATATCTAGGCATTCCAAACTAGATTTCGGGGTAGGCAGTCTTCTTATCAGCATGCAAGGTAGCTGAAGCTTTGATAGCTAAATCCAAATTTGTTTCTTTATTACAAACCCCTTGACCTTGACTACACCACTTTTTCCAGTAGTCCATACCTTTAGGTTTATCACCCTTCCTTTTTTCCCCTCCATTTTTCGACAATAATAATGATTCACGTATCTATCCTTAACAAGGTCATCGAATAACAGCGCACTAAAATTACTCACTTACACGGTACACTTAAATCTCTTCACTATTCGTTCACCACTTTTCACTTTTATTCGCTTCGAGTTCGCATGGAACAATACTGCCGTAAGCGCGGTCACGCGCCGCGGCGCCGCTTATATAGCAGCCCAGTAGCCGTCCAGAAACTTCCATGAACTTCCACAAAGTTCCGCTCATTTCGACCGAGGGGCGTGGCGAATAATCGAGAAACAACGCAAAGTGTCCCTACAATACAAAATAGTTCGGCTGCAACTGCGTCTGCCTCTCGTCAAAAGATGGCGCTAGGCGCTACTATTACTACATATATTCAAACGTAATAATAATTTAACTCTTCACTCCTCGTATTTTTTCGGTATAATATTAGGTAATATTTCGCTTATTTCGGGGGGGGGGGGGGGTTGAACCCCCGAAACCCCCCCTTGGCTACGCCCGTGTACTGCAGAACAATGCAAAAGCTAATAAAGCGACTTTAGGGGCATTTTTCGTTTTAATAATATACGTGTATGTCAGGTAGATACGCCACTGCCTCCATATTACTCGAAGATTTATTATGCTTTTGCATACTGGCTGCTATCACGGCATCACGGTGATTTATTTGTAAATTGCTGGCTGGGCTGTGTGTGTGTGTGTGTGTGTGTGGGGGTCCGCCAGATACCCGAAAGTCCAGTTCCGTTAAGCGACACTCACCATTGTCATGTAAAGAACGAAAACAACAATCGGGAGCCACCGTAATTTTAAAAGGAACATAAACAGTTACTCAGGTTGCAAATCATTCGTTTTTTTTTTTAAAGAGGAACCATCAATCAGAAGTGAGTTATAAAATTAACACACAAGATGTGGCATTCAAGGGTTAAGTCCTTGGTCTTATCAGTTATTGTACTATTGAGAAGACATTACAACTGCTATTCCATTAAGATTATTACCAGAAGCTTAGGGTTAGAGGCATTTTCGTTTGCGTAATCTGGCAGGCAGAGACAAGTCAACAATATTTTGTGGCCTATGAAGGCACTTCAGGACCATTTGGAAGTTTGAAAGTACCTCCACGAGAATTTTGTGAATACAGTGTGTCCCAGATTCGATGCTCACCATTGGGATCTTGGTGGCTACAAGAGATAGAGAAAACAACAATCGGGAGCCACCGTAATTTTAAAAGGAACATAAACAGTTACTCAGGTTGCAAATCATTCGTTTTTTTTTAAAGAGGAACCATCAATCAGAAGTGAGTTATAAAATTAATACACAAGATATGGCATTCAAGGGTTAAGTCCTTGGTCTTATCAGTTATTGTACTATTGAGAAGACATTACAACTGCTATTCCATTAAGATTATTACCAGAAGCTTAGGGTTAGAGGCATATTCGTTTGCGTAATCTGGCAGGCAGAGACAAGTCAACAATATCTTGTGGCCTATGAAGGCAGTTCAGGACCATTTGGAAGTTTGAAAATACCTCCACGAGAATTTTGTGAATACAGTGTGTCCCAGATTCGATGCTCGCCATTGGGATCTTGGTGGCTACAAGAGATAGAGAAAACAACAATCGGGAGCCACCGTAATTTTAAAAGGAACATAAACAGTTACTCAGGTTGCAAATCATTCGTTTTTTTTTAAAGAGGAACCATCAATCAGAAGTGAGTTATAACATTAATACACAAGATGTGGCATTCAAGGGTTAAGTCCTTGGTCTTATCAGTTATTGTACTATTGAGAAGACATTACAACTGCTATTACATTAAGATTAGTACCAGAAGCTTAGGGTTAGAGGCATATTCGTTTGCGTAATCTGGCAGGCAGAGACAAGTCAACAATATTTTGTGGCCTATGAAGGCAGTTCAGGACCATTTGGAAGTTTGAAAGTACCTCCACGAGAATTTTGTGAATACAGTGTGTCCCAGATTCGATGCTCACCATTGGGATCTTGGTGGCTACAAGAGATAGAGAAAACAACAATCGGGAGCCACCGTAATTTTAAAAGGAACATAAACAGTTACTCAGGTTGCAAATCATTCGTTTTTTTTAAAGAGGAACCATCAATCAGAAGTGAGTTATAAAATTAATACACAAGATGTGGCATTCAAGGGTTAAGTCCTTGGTCTTATCAGTTATTGTACTATTGAGAAGACATTACAACTGCTATTCCATTAAGATTATTACCAGAAGCTTAGGGTTAGAGGCATTTTCGTTTGCGTAATCTGGCAGGCAGAGACAAGTCAACAATATTTTGTGGCCTATGAAGGCAGTTCAGGACCATGTGGAAGTTTGAAAGTACCTCCACGAGAATTTTGTGAATACAGTGTGTCCCAGATTCGATGCTCACCATTGGGATCTTGGTGGCTACAAGAGATAGAGAAAACAACAATCGGGAGCCACCGTAATTTTAAAAGGAACATAAACAGTTCCTCAGGTTGCAAATCATTCGTTTTTTTTTTTAAAGAGGAACCATCAATCAGAAGTGAGTTATAAAATTAATACACAAGATGTGGCATTCAAGGGTTAAGTCCTTGGTCTTATCAGTTATTGTACTATTGAGAAGACATTACAACTGCTATTCCATTAAGATTATTACCAGAAGCTTAGGGTTAGAGGCATATTCGTTTGCGTAATCTGGCAGGCAGAGACAAGTCAACAATATTTTGTGGCCTATGGAGGCAGTTCAGGACCATTTGGAAGTTTGAAAGTACCTCCACGAGAATTTTGTGAATATACATATAATCAATTTAGAAAATATTTTCTTGTCAAAATTTAATGACTTATCGCATCAGGATGGATTAGGTTCTAGGCTACTAAAGGAATTCAGATCAGAGAAATACATATTATTAGTGTGCAAATTTTCCCCACGACTATTTGGTTTCATTATACAGTGTGTCCACGGATGGACTTAACTATACTTGTAAAATTTTTTATTTTCAATGCTTCGAAAAAAGCCATTCTTCATAAAAAAAAGTCTGCTTGTTCTTAAAATAAAATTAGCATGGAAAAAATTGACATTACTTATACTGGGTGACCAGAAAATTAAAGAAACGTTAATGAGCATAGGAGTAAACTACCTCTATTTGTAGAGATACTGAAAAAAGTTATAAAGAAAATTTGCTCAGCGTGGTAAGCTACTTAAGTGCACAAAATTTCAAAGCGTTAGGCCTACTTCGATTTTTTTATTTTTTTCTTGATTTTTTCTCGATTAAATAATTTTTTTTCTCGATTAAATAATTTTCTGTAGGTAGTAAGACAAAACTTATAAATAAAAGTTACTCGGAATAGGAAACTGTGTATGATGGAAAATTTTTTGACAATCCTAGGCCCACTTTGCGTTTCCTCTAATATTTTCCAAAATACAAAGTAGGCCTAGAATCGTCAAATTTTGAGATCATGCGCAGTTTTCCATTCTGGGGAAGTTTTCTTAATACAGTTTTGTCGTACTATTTACAGAAAACCATTTATTTGACAAAAAAAGAGAATACAATCAAAAAATCGAAGTAGGCCTAACGCTTTGAAATTTTGTACACTTAAGTAGCTTACCACGCTGAGAAAATTTTCTTCATAACTTTTTTCAATATCTCTACAAATAGAAGTAGTTTACTCTTATGCTAATTAACGTTTCTTTAATTTTCTGGTCACCCAGTATAAGTAATGTCAACTTTTTCCATGCCAATTTTATTTTAAGAACAAGCAGACTTTTTTTTATGAAGAATGACTTTTTTCGAAGAATTGAAAATAAAAAATTTTACAAGTATAGTTAAGTCCATCCGTGGACACACTGTATACGCGAGTTCGTATCTACTACACACTTAAATTTGGGAATAGGGAATTAAAAACCTAAAGACAAAATAAATCAAATCCAAAATTTACAATTTTGCAAAACTTGTAAACTATGGAAATAATTTTGTTTGCTCCTAGGTACACACTTATGTATATTTTTACATACCCTATGTTTAGTTAAAATACCTTCATTTTTATCATACATATTATGGTCCTTATTTTTCTGCTATATACCCGTTACACCTATTGTGTATAATGGAAAGTCAATATAGAGGTGCGGCCGTATAACTTGGTGCAACCAGCTTTACGGTGTTTTGGATAGTCCACCCTCGTAAATAACGGAGTGGCGAGCTGACATTAATTTACGACCGGTCGCAAAAAAACGGCGGTTTTTCGACGACTTCAAAGGAGTGATCCGACTTATAGTATTCTCTAGACTTTTGTAATAATGGGTAAATGCTAGCGACACCTGGCGTCGAGAATTATTTGTCAGTGGTATATTGCCAATTGGTAAGGAGTCTTATACAATACAATAATCACTGGTCTTGTATTGTAGTTTTACACCTACTGTCTCTGCTATCACAATCATACGTAAACATAAAAAAATCCAACCACTTTTTTACTACAACTACATACTTTCAACATCCTTATTCTCGATCTAAAAACTTGTAGGTATATTGCATATTTATTGAGCAAGAGTTAAGTGTGTATTTAAGTGCTTGAATATTCCTACTCAAAAAAAAAACTCACTCGGATAATGGAGCATTAATTTCAGATTTATAATGATATGTATGTTTATACGGTACTTACGAGGCACTCGTTTGGTTTTTATGCATAGGTGTCTTTTCTAAACGTCAGAAAATTAGTCAAATTTGCTATACAATACAACTTCTCATAGTTAATTGGGTATGCCTAAAAAATGTACTTGCTTTGATGGACATATTGCAAAGACGCCCGGTAAAACACAAAGGAGAAAACTTACTAGGTACAACCAATAAAACACAAGCATTTCTTAACGTTGCCATGGCAACTTGTGTATTTTTTTCGGAAATCACCCTCCCATAAGCACCTAGCTGTAAGATTAAGGCGCTACGATACCCCCCATTTTCAAGGGTTTCGTAGTTTACATCTCCTACTTGCATTTCTTAATATTTTCACTTGATTTTTTTTTGTGGCTTAGATAAAGCTACGAAGAATCGTCGTTGTGTATCACGAACTGTGCAGGACTAATGCGACACTGTGAAAAAAAATGCCAAACATACCCGAAATTCGACTATATTCGGTTAAGAATTTCGAGTATTTCCACCACTCAAAAATAATTCGAAAGACACAACGACGATTGAGGCATTCTATAACATTATTTTAAGACTACTTTCAAGTCGATACGTTTGTTCGTTCGAGCAGGAATTAGACGTACGGAGAGGCGGGCGGGCGGGCGTTCGCTGGAACTCGTGGTTCCCCTACTTCCCCCTACTTCGGCGTACCTCACCGGGCTCGGAAACCACGTCAGGGGAACTTTCAATCGATATCAGATGGTTCATTTTTCATTTCATTAGTCTCAGTCTCCCTTATTTGTGTTTCGCTTGTTTTGAATTTTAGTATGTTAGCAAATATTTATATTTCCGAGTACCCGAAGAAAATATTTTCTACCGCGACATTATGTATGTCGACTGGCATATAATAATACTCATTATTATTCCTCCAGGAATTATAAATAAATAATTATTAATCCATTGCGCCACAAATAAATTTTAGAAAATAAATAATTATTATTCACAAAGTACCTACTTTTTGCTTTTGTGTAAAATGGTTTAATCCCTAGGGCATAAAATGGCCTGGTCGTGCAAAAAGAGTAAATTTAAATTCTAGACCAAATTGTGCGCTTGATTTTTACTTTAAAAATGTGATAGGTACAAGTAATAATTTTGCCAAATAAATGGGTCATGTGAAGCATTTTTTGAAAACGAATTCCTATGTAAATCGCTGCACGATAAAAGCTAATTTATATACTTTCCAGAGGGAACGATAATAATTCTGACATCCAGTCAGTTTTAGAAACTTCTTCGTTAGAAGATTGTTCGAAAGTCATTGGGGTTGAAAATCTGGCAAAATAAAAATAGTACATTTTATTGTTCCAGTCTGTCGAATTTATGACATTTTAATACATTTTCTAGGATGTTCGATAATTCAGATTTGTCAGAATAAGGTTCTGAAGCTGAACCGCAGTCAGGGCAAGAATACCTATAATGTTTGATAATGATGTCACAACAGTCACATGGAGTGAAACCAATAGGAGTAATTTGTGGGCTTGAGTGCTTTTATTCCCGTAGGTACTTAATATGGTTTCCAGAATTTGAGAGAGGGGTACCTACATATTTTGCATTTTGCACACTTATTCGGATTTAGGTATAAGTAGTACTGCAGGTGCATATGGTTTGGGAAACAAACTTTCTGGGAAAAACAGGGCTTTGAATGGAACATTTACAAGGGATTAGAAATTAATAGCTCCTATTATCTCACAACTATTACTTTATTTAAAAAGGGAGACCAGTTTCGTAACTCTATAAATTAGTCCTTGAGGATGTAATTTTATAGATTAACGAAACGGTTGTGATATAATATGGCCTATTCACTCTAATCCCTCTAAAGTGAACTCTTACAGTGTAGAAAGTTTTTAGTTAGATTTATTTATTATTACACAAATGTAAATATGGAATACCTACTAGTTATATAAAATATTTTGAAGAAGTAGACTTTAGACGCACTTTTTTAGTCGTAGCAACACTATTTTGCAGAACAATTATCCAATCAAACATTAATAGATGTTCAACTGACCCTAATGTGGTTCAAGAAGAATTCGGTAATCGAATCGTTAATTTAGATTTTATAATTGAGCAATTACAGAAGTTTTTTTTATACACAAACCCTTCATAGCATGCACCTTTGCTGATATGAAAAATAATAGTAAAATTGCTTCGACGCCAAAAAGCTATGCAGTGTGTTGCCAACGAAAAGTGAACGCCCTGAATAACTCCCAAAAAATATCATTTTTGCAATAAAGCAAACAGGCCAAATAAATATATATTCGCGCTTCTTCGTGGGCATCGGCGAGACTCGTGTGACCCGTCGGCGGCCGTCGGCGGCGGCCGGCACCCGAGTTATTATTTCATATTATCTACACGTCTACACAGGAAAAAAATACTGTTGTGATTTTAGTGACTTCGTGTATATAGTCACTTTTCCATTACCTACTTTAAATATACAAGCAAATCCATGTGGTCCCAACAATATAATCTATACTTTTGACGTAATTGCAGATGAACCAATAAGTTTAAAATAGTTTGAATTTCCGTTAAGAAGACGTATTGTCACTTCGATACTAAAATTGGCATACTACAATGAAAGCATAACCTCGGTTTTAAAATATCTTATGTTTTATTTAATCAATTAAATTTATTTTATTTGAATAATAATAATTCTCACCCTCAGACTACTCCAAAATATATAAGAGTACGCCAGAAGCAACTGAAAAAACATTATAATTCATTGGATGAACAAAATAACTTAATTGCAACTTTTATATTCATCAATGTAAGTAATCATAGTCCAAGCAAATTGTCATTTTTTTATAGAGGTAGAAAAAAAAAGATTCTTAACAGGTACATATTTTCAGGGTTGGTTGTGGGTAGCGTCCTGAGTATAACCCCAAAAAATCACCGTCGAAGTCGTGTTACGAACCCCGCAATAGGAGTGGTTTTGCAAACATTTTTTTGCAATTTTTTTTCTTCTCATGTGTACAATTTTTTTCTTCTTATGTATACATTATTACGTTCTCTACAACTTTCCCTCATGAAGTTTTTTTTTAACTTCAATACTTCACGAGATATAGGTAAAAGATTACCACTATCTAAAGTGCTTTATAAGGGTAAAAAAAATTCTTTAAAACAAGCTGATTTTTTCAGGGTTAACTGGAGGTTAACTTAGGAGTGCACACAGTGATCGCAAATTAAAGGTTTTGAATCAACCCTACACTCTATATCGTTCGTAGTCATAATGAACACTGCAAGTGAATGGCTATAATTGATATTAGTACCCACAATTAAGTATTACAAATCCAGCAAAAATTCAGTGACAATAGTTGTAATTTCAGTATAATGAACAGTTAAATGTATCCCTATTCAATTCAACACCATGAAACGTTATGTTGTTCTGACAAAAGAATGTGCTTAGAAAAGAAGTATTATAGAATCAATTCCAGAACACGCTATTTATTGAAATAAAATATGACATTTAAATTATTCATTAGAATTCAATATCAATTGTAATTGAATTGATTATTGTTAGTTACACAAAAGCTTCTGCTTGAGTTTGAGGAATAATATCTCATATTGAATTAAACAGGGTTTTTTTACAAAGTGACAGATTTTTCTCAGTGTAGTACCCACGGCCGGCCTGCCCCTCAATCGTAGCACTATGAAGGGGCAGGCTGGAGTGGGGAGTCGTGGGGACTAGAGGAAGAAAAAGGATAGGCATATCTAATCGAGCGACGTTTGTTCTGAATTGAGTCGGCCATTTCGGGCGGATTTCATAAGTATCGTAGCCTCTTAATAAGTGGAAATCTCCCTCCTATACGACAATAACACCAGTCACCATATGTCACCAATTTAATTGTATTTTCAAACAGTTTTGACATGAAATTTTCGTACCGAATCTCCCTAGAGCATGAATTAAAATTCCGGAAATTTTTTCTCGGTTGCGAATTTTTTAAGAAAATTCGCACCTCGAAAAAAAATTCCGGAATTAATTCATGCTCTAGGGAGATTATAAGTGAAAACATTTCAATGTGAAATCAACTGTCCAAGTAATGTCAACACCAACGTGTTTTGTCAACTTTCGGCATGAAACTACATAAATGAATTTGAAGTTTCTACTATTAGATACTAACAACAACTATTCATACACTTAACCATAATACATTCTGGTGCTATATTTACATTAGCTCTAACTGCTGCCGAGGTAACAGCAGCGAAAAAATGAAACCAATAGACAGCCGACATAAAAGAAAAGTCCATACCCCATTCGCGGTTCAAGGGTCATAAATTTTAATATTCATAAATATGTTGATAATAATTTAAGTTTACGATGTAGACATAATATGTACATAATAATAATAAATATTATTTATTTTTTGTTTAATACAACACTGCCACACTAATACCTGTCTATGATGAAAGAATAGATATTTATATACCAAGGCACTGAAGTTCAACTTTTTATGACTCATGTGGAATTTAGTTGCCGAGGCCTCTGGCCGAGGCAAATAAACCACATGAGTAATAAAAAAAGTGTCATGGCAAAAATAATCATAAGAGATCACCCGTATGACGAGGCACGGTGCTTCCCAACAGAAACTCCAAACTGCTGCCTTTTGTATAGCCTCCATGAAAAATAGATTGATATTCAAACCTACTAAAATATTTATACTGAAAGATTGCGCTGCTATTATAGGTATATAACAATTTCTCAAATATGTACGGAAAGTTAAATGGGTCTTTATTGGCCGGGTTTTGAATATTTGGTCACTTTTGACGGGCGGTGGCTCCGCGTCTGACGTTTGATGTTTACATCTCGCCAAGGTCTACTTATTGAAAAAAATCGTACAATAATGGGCAGCTTCAGTGCAGATTTCTGAGCCTTTAATGGCGATTTTGAGACACTTCACTGGCGATTTCAAGAAAAATAAATGATCTAAAAAATATCCCAACATTTAAACAAATAACCAAATTTTGATCAATCATATTTCGGTAAATTATCATTTTTGGTTGTTGACTTATCAAAGTTGTAAGAATTAAAAAAATTCCAAAGTCTACTGGCAAAACAGTTGTTTTTTATTAACAATATTAACAAAATCTTGGCCTTAACCCGTATCTTTGACCGCGTTCGATATTTAAAATGCCAAAACAACTCTGATATAGCTGTAAGAACTTCAAGTTTCTCGTTTCCAAAATTTAGTAAAAAGGTATATTGGTTAGGTACTCTGTATATTAATATAATATTACTACTACTAGGTAAGTATAAATAATTAGGTACCTTGTACCTAAGCATAGCATACCAGAGCATAGTAATTACTTAAATCATCATAAAATCCCGAATGGGCATAATTATCGGAAAAATGATAATTAAGCAATTATTAGCATAATGAAACAGTTTCCATCGGCTTGTTCATGACATGTATAGCGACAACCGCATCCAGACTTATATTTTCTCACATGCCTAAATTACATAGAGCATCCCGCAATCGTGTAAAATGTAAAGTGGCACTCGCCTGTGCTATTAGAACTGGTCTTTCAGCTTCTCGGCTTCCTGTGAAAGTACCCACCTGTTACCAAGGTACCAACATCTTTATAGAATCAACGAAAAACAATTGATGTAGAATGTCACACGCAAAGTCTGTGTCCTATATGGGAATTTTCTTTATCTCTCAAATTTTTTATGAAAGAGAAAATTTCCCAACTTTGATGAAGAGTTTATGAAGTTCCGATAGTTCTTTCAAAAATTTGCTTTATTTCAGTATTTCATGAAGTGTATTATTATTGGCGCAATGAGGCTTAGTGCATGGTAGTGATTTTTCAATGTCAATTAACAGTAATTAGTGGGTGTGTAGGAGTACAGGGAGCTCTTAGTTTCCCACAACGGATGCACGTTGTTTGCAGAGACTGCAGTAGCAGACAAAACACAAAATGTGCAAATATACATCAAAATTAAAACACGCTATCACTGTTTACTTTCAACTTCAACAGGTATAAGTTCATGGCCTCGCGAATCGCGGAACTCTACACGCCACGGTCCACACACCTGTACTCTTGAGTGACAAGACTGAGTCGCTAAGTCGCCATACACAGTCGCTAGAGCGCCACAGTCGGGACTGTTCCTTCCTACCGTATACTACCGCCACCACCCGAACATTGCTTTTGTTCTGGGAATAGTTGTTCAACCGCAGTTAGTTCACATCAACGAAACTTTAACGTAGGACTAAAACGAATTGTGACTAATTTTTTAAGAATACCTTGAAATAATTTTACTGATACGAATTAGATGCGGTTAAATAACTGCTCAAATTTAAATTACCACTTTCTTGGAAAGTCGGTTAGAAAATAGTACTGGACCGTGAAAGTGAGTATTTTGCAAAAATATAATCTCTACATGTAAGAGGGTTAATTTTTATTTGTTAACATTTCAATTTTTTTGTAGTTACGGAAGGTAAATGAGCCATATTTAGTAAGTTCATCATCCCCCCATAGATGCAAAAATTAAATTTTAAATAAAAATTTACAGAGCTGCAAAAATTTGACGGAAATGTTATAGAGTACATAGAATTTTATGCTAAATCCGAATGTGTACAAGTATACACGGCGTTCCATTTAAAAATCCAAAGTTTATGTTATTTCTGGTAAAACCGGAAGTAAAAAAAAGTGTTTCTATATGTACAAAAAACATTTTTACATGAAATATACTTCTATAGTATTTCTAAAATCACTTGAAACAGCATAAAAACTCTGGTTGGCGTCACAAAAAGAATATAGGACATAAGCGTCACGCAGTTTTCAAAAATATACATATTCTACAAGCAACATAATATTTCACATTTAAGGTTTTTCTAAGGTTGTCGTCAAACATAACTTAAAGGTTGATACAACATATAATATTGTCAAAAGGTCTCTAAAAAGTCATATCGATTATAACTATATATTGTCACTTGTTTTTACTACAATATTTATCTTCTCTGTCTCCTATTCATCTCTTCTTACTGCTAATACCAGGTTCGGTTTAATATGGTTAAAAAAGTGGTTTGTCTCGTACTTATTTTTTTGCCGAGGCGCCTGTTCTCAAGCTACCCAAGTAAAAGTATAAATGAATTAACTTGGAACACAGTGATATACGGGGCGCGATCTATTTCATAGCATTTACCGCGCTATGCTACTGGTAAAAATACCAGACTTATCAGCAGAAATCACCCGTATAAAATTCAAAGGTTTTTATGCGGTCGACGTCGACCTAGTCAAGGAGGCAGCCAATAAGAAAGCGGGAGTAGCGATTTGATTGGTCGGCGTTTCGGAGGCCCACGGAGCAGGTGTTGAAGTGGGCCAGTTAGGCCAGTATAACCAGTGCCGTGCACGGAAATAAGGATTGCACTTTATTTTACGGATTTTGGTTTTGTGTATAGATTTTTGTATGGCGCTGTTTTGTGTGAAACAAAATTATTGGCTTGCTTTGGTTTGAACTATTTCAAAGTTTATTTTATTCCTTTTTAGAGAATTTAAATAAAATTTTAAAAATGTACCCCAAAGTTTTATCTTAAAAATAAAAAAAAATGGGGGTGAGCCACTTTCAATGGCCAGCCAGTGTATGGTATACAGGGTGTATCGGCGATACATCCTGTATACGGAAGCCATATAATGAATAACGGCACATTAGAGACCTTTTTAAAATGTATCTATAAAATGCATACAAATGTACACCATACAACATTATAATTATCTAATTAGTATTCATTCATATTACTTTCTAATTTACCAATTTATGTCGTCGCCTGTATGATTCGATGATTCTGCATCCAGTAGTTAGTGTATTTATTAGATATTCTTATCGAATACCGATAAATTATTCTCCGCCACCTCTTCCATCTCAACCAATAACGGCTGGTTTTACATAAGAAGCCTTTTTCTCTAATTGCAATAATACATTAATTGATATAGCCTGGTAATATTTATTGTAATTATTATATGCAGATAATAATAATTACAGAAGATTATATTATGCTGGTACACGATTAGTTATTTTTCAATTGCCACTTATGCTACATGCACGATCCTAACGTTGAACAATGCCGGTTTATTATGGGTGCTCTAGCTGTCGCTAAACTCTAAGTGAATAAATACTCGATAAATAAACATATTTTGGTCAATTATTTATTTATTTAAATTTCATTTCATGTAAAATTATTAAACAGTTCGTCTTCTATAGTACCCAAAGATTAATTATGGTGAACAGACATGGTGCAGAATATAGGCAGGCAGTGGCGGATCTACGCTGGAGTCAAGGGAGGGGCTTCTATTTCCGAACTTTTGTAATAAAATAGGAAACACATTTTTTATTCATTTTATTCATGCTGATTGCTTATTGAGTTTATTTCCCCGCAAGCCCACCCACTTACTCAAGAGCCGTATCAGCAGCATTGCCAGATTGCCAGACATATTTTTTAAGTGCCTACCTTACGGTATTAGGCCATGGGGGGGCTATAGCCCCTGTAGCCAACCCCCCGTAGATCCGCCACTGGTTGATTAACAGTATACAGGGTGATTCACGTAAGTGGTTCATTAGAAGTTTCCGGGGAAGGAGTGCGAATTTTGATTTGAAATTTTGCTTACTTATATAACAGGTTGTAAACTTTCTTTCTAAAATATTTTCAACTTCCGATCGCTTCCGGTTATACCGGAAGTCGATAGCAACTTTGTTGTTTCAAATAGAACACCCTATATATTATTACACCATTTGGTTCCTCATTAAATTCCAAATCTTTTTTCTGAATATAATGTGTACCCTATTCCTAACCCTTTTCGAGATATTCGCAAATTTTTGATTTTTTTGAGTGTTGCAGCCATCGACCATAGTGATGATAACTTTGAAATTTATGAATCTGGAAAACTTGAACTGTCGTAGGCGAAAGTCGACTTTATCAAATGGTCTGTATGCCATTTCAAAATATTTTACAGGGTGTTCCGGAAAAAATTCCCAATATCAACATCGAAAAATTGAAAAATCTCATTTTTTTTTTGAAATGGAACCCATATTTTTTTATTGCACCATTGAAACGCTTGTGAAAAGACAGTTCAAAAAGATATAACACACTATATGTCTAAATGAGGCGGTTGCTTCGTTATTACGCAAAATACGTATTTTTTCTGCTCTGTGTCAACAAAGATGCCATTTCTCAAGGAGCGTCGCATTATAGGGGGCCAAGGAAAATGAAATAACGCAATTATACGACAAGGTTAAGGGCTATTTAATAATATTTTTTTCCCTGAGAAGCAACAATACAAAATTAAATAGTACTAACAATTACATAATAATGGGTACTAGAAGAAAAAACAAGAAACTACATAGGTATAAGCATAGCCGAACGGTATCGTTCGACTATGGTATAAGTAAAACACTTTATTCATATTATGCTATTTCCACCACTTCTAATACATTTAATTTTTAATCCAACAGTAAATTTATATATTTCACATATATCCTAAAACATGACACGTAAAAACCTAATATACAATGTTTATTAATAATTTATTTTGAAATTGAATTGAAAAAATAAGTGATGTCTTGATAAAATGGCTTAATATGGGTGTAATTATTGTTAAAGTTTCAAAATGTTTTATTAGAAAAAGTTTTTTTTTATTTTACCTAAGCATTCCAAATTTCAATACTCTATTAAAAATATTTAGTTTTTGTAATATTTTCTTAAATATTTTTTATGCAATTTATAATAATGTAAAACATCATAGAAACTATTTTACGCAGGGTGTCCTACTGGTTTCATTACTTGTCTCCTTTATTTTTTAATAAAAAAAATAAAAATTAAATTGTACGAAATATTCTACACTGTGGGAGATTAGCTTTTAGCTTATATACAACTTGTCCCATATGTACTCGTATAGGTCGTCATACGAATTTGACGTGAAAAATACGAATTATTTTCATACAATTTTGCTCTATGAATCACCGATTATGAATTATTCTACTTAAGAAAATGAAAATAAACTCATACATACAGCTCGTCTCATATTATGAACGGGCCCTAATAATATCTTGTGTATTAAAAAGTATTCTTTGCTTGAAAGAACAATTAACATAATTCAGCATTTTCAGGGTGATCTTAAAAAGTGTCAGCATAGACGTAACTAGGTCGTATTTTTAGGGGGGGCTGATCAGGACCGGCTCAAGATTTTGCGGGACCGGGTGCCGCATGAAACTGCGGGGCCCCGACAAGGATTTATTTAATCCATTAAGAAGAAATTTTTGAAAGTCGGTACGCTACTTACAAAGGTATCTTTTTTACATGTCATTCTGTAAAATGGTAGGCCGGGGCTACGAGTTTGGATCACTTCTGTGACGTATATAGGAATTAATTTCGAGTGGTGGAGAGACAATTTTTGTGTCTTTTTTTAAACAAGGGCATTTAAAATAATTCTAAAAAACGCGCCGCAGGCGAAATTTTTTAAAAATTTTAAGAAAAACTACATAAAATTAGTCTTGGGAAATCCTAATATCTTCAAATTTACAAGCTGGAGTGAATATTTTCAAATTCCGAAATGGGTTCGGTCCCGCCCTACTAAATACGTTACTGATTGGATCACCCTGTACCACCCTTGAGGTGCCACACCCAGAAACGTTAATTTTAAGGCTTCAATTCATTTAAAAAAAACATTATGAAAAAGTGGAGGTTTCCGAGTAGAATCCAGAGAAAAAAATGTTGGGAATGTCTGCTATTTTTTGATGCAAGATTATTTACATAGTACATATTATAACGAAACAACAATACACTGGATGAATAACAAAATAAAAGTCTGGAGTCTGGCACAGCAAAAGTACATTCTCCGACGCCCGTCTCGTCTCTCTTTCTCTCGGCAGCAAACACGGTGTGTTCGCTCTCGCTTGCGCGTTTAAATTTCAGTCGGATTTTGTGGGGGCACAAGGCGCAAGATTCCGCAAGAGCAAGCGATTCGTCGAAACTGGTGAATTTAAAAAGGCGCGTGCGGTGTTCGCCGTGTTGCGTAACGTTGCGTTGTCAGAATGTTAGATCTATTCTGTTTACGAGAATCATATCTTCGCACATCCTTTACGTTTTAGGGAGGGGTAATAGAAATGTAGGGGGGGCTAAGCCTCCCCTAGCCCCCCCCTAGTTACGTCTATGAGTGTCAGTAATAATAATTGTATTCTGCGCCGCATGTTTTCTTTAGAAGTTGGTGAATTTTTATACACTTTGCACATGTTTTCCATTATCTCCCGTTTTTCTCAGAAGTCAGGATATTTTCTTTATTTAGGATTAGGAATGTGTGGGAAAAGTACTAAAAAACAGCACATTTTCTTGTTTTTACATGCCAACTATTCACACAAGGGGTTTTTTATCCAGAAATTTATTTTTATTGAACTTTTCGTATTAAAATAGCTTTCAGGTGTCGATCGAAGTTTTTTTATTATTGGCGTAAGCTGAAATAATCTTCTTTTTTTTCAATTTTTTTTACAACTTCCCCAAATTAAAAAATATACAAAAATATAAGAAACTTCTGTTTCTAGAATCGAAAATAAAGGAGATAAATAAAAATAAAACCATCATAAGTGGAACACAATTTAGGTATACGTACCACTAGTTTTATCATTGTACTAACTTTTTATTGTCTACTAAATATGTATTTAAAAAATTCTTTAAAATGTAATATTCTCGTCTCTAATTAAAAAAGGCTCAACGGTTTAAGGGAAAACACCAAAGCATTACCATTTTCCACATATTTTTTTACTATTTATTCCAGCTGTAATGGTTCATGGAAGTCAGGAACGCTAAAGCCAAAACAAACTGCAACCAATAAGCTTTTTTAGCTCGTTCTAAATTAAGTAAGTTACAGTAAGTCATTAAGGTATTAGCTATTAGCATATACATAAAGTATTTTCACAAGTCGTAAAGTACCTAATAATGGCAGTTAACAGATAGAACAAATTGGGAAAATACAATTTTGAATTTCTTATTTGTTTAACCTATTATTACTTTGGTTTGACGTCTTCGATTGGAATTAAATTGAAAAATTGTAGCATGCTAAGATAGCATTTTGATACATTTTTTTGCTTATATGTAAACCTATGTCATCAATTACTGTCTAACTTTCTCAACTTGTAGCTTGCAACGAAGCTTAGACTCACCCTGTAAATCTACCAGACACTCCGATCTTATCTGTGCACTAGGCTTGTGCAAAAACTATCCATATTATTAATATCAACGAAAATATTACAAAACGTCGCCAAAGGCTCGAAAATCGCCAGCTAATATATCGTTTCCATTTTAATTAGGCACCAATCTTGACGATCATATCTGCTGATTTTGTTATGGGTATGCAAATCGGCAATAGCAACAGGAAATCTGTTGACAATGGACATGATATATTACAGATTTTTTCGATACCGACGAAAACACGCGCCGGCCTCTATGCTGTTGCATTTTAAATTAGGACGGCAGAAACGAGGGTTATTGCATCAGAAAAACAGCTTTCACGTACCCGGCAACAATAATTAATGCACAACTGTCTAAAAAGTTTGATAATTGGCCGACGAAAGTCCGCCAAATTTGTTATTGAACGCCAAAAAGGGTTTGGTTACTCCTGATTTCTTTCTAATAGTCCTCTGGCTACAACAGCAGTGATTATAGATTATAGTATTCAGGGGGGCAATACCCCCCCCCCCAGAGCTGTCGAGATAAACGAGATTTGTAATAATATAAAAATTAATAATAATTATAATAATATAATAATAATAATTCTCACCCTCACAATACTCCAAACTAGGAGTACCCCAGAACATTGATTAAGACGAATTCCTTATTCAATGCCCAGAAGCAACCATATGCTTGTGCAGGGGAGGGGGGCAATTACTATTATTTTGTCTTCGTTGCCATTTGCGGCTAGGGCCGACTTTTTTCCCGATAGATAACTAGGATAGCATTCGCTCAAATACTACGGAAAACCCTACAAAACCGTAGTAATCCCAGTGAGTGTAGGACAATTAGTGTAATATAAAGCTATTTAGGAGCAATACCGTGAACCCACATTTGTCCAGCGCCCTTGGCCATAGCGGTGTTTTTCTTTAAAGACATGTGCATTGTGCATGCCCCTGCCTCGACATCGGTTCGAACCAAGATCGATCGAAGGCAGAAAAACATGCAGTCTAAAAAGTCAGCGCCGGTACGAGCGACGCCACCGCGGCCAATATAAAATAATACCAAAAATTATATACCTACTCCTGGCCTAATCTGAAAATGCAGTGAACATCAAACATCTACAATTTGTTATTTGTTTCAACGCGCCGCCGTATATTATGCACACATTCCGTCGGTCGCAGCACGTAACCGTAAATTAGGCAAAACAACCTAATGAACATATTTTCTAAAATTTATTTGTGGCGCAAATAGATCCATTTAATTTTTAATTGGGTTTTTCGCCACCAAACTGATCGAAAGGCAACTTTTTCAAGTTGCCTGGAAAATTCAGAAATACTTAACAGTGAATGAACGAAACTTGTTTTAATGTCAGAACAATATTTAAAACCAAAAATACACTAAGATCGATGCTAGTTAAAACGAAACCATTTAATGAGGTACAAAGTTCAAAAAATTGCATTTATAAAATTCCTTGTGAATGTGGAAAGTTCTATGTTGGGGAGACTTGTAGGCCATTTAACGTTCTTTTAAAAGAACATAAAAATTATATCAGGCAAAATCAAATTTCTAAGTCAAAAACATGTGAACATTCTTTTAATAACAATCATAGGATATTGTGGGATAGGTCCAAACCAATTCTCAAAGAAGAAGTAGGAAATAGACGAAAAATTAAAGAATCTGCATTTATTCTAGGAAATACGGACAACTGTGTTGCTGATTGTTCAGTGGAATTCAGTAAAATATTATTGCCACTTATTCAAAGAGAAATTAGTATAGATAGAACACAGGGTACAATATCAGGCAGGTGGCTAGGCTATTGTTTCTGTTGTTATGACATTTTAACCTGAAATTTATTAATCTGTCACTTCACTTTGACGTGGCATGATCTTTGAGAAAAGAGGAAGATTTATTCTCCGAAAGCTCAGAAAACAAATTTGTTGAAGTTATTTTTTGAGTTACACGTTTAAAGTTTCGTTCATTCACTGTTAAGTATTTATCACAGAAAATATACGCTACGCGGACAGAAGTGCCAGTAGCATCGGGCTCGTAAAATATGTATAGCACACCGAAACTTGGTTTTGCCTTGGCCTAACAGATAGCGCTCGGATGCAGAATCGTTCGATTTTTAAAACCGTAAAATGCCCTCCGCTAAAAGTCACCGCTAGAGGCGCCAGCAGTCAGCTGAAGAGCCTAACCGTGTTGCCGGTGGTTTAGGAATAAAGGTTTCATAAACGCTGTCTATGCTGGCGGCCGCTTTCGGTCATCAAAATCTATTTCCCGGCAGATGGTCAGAGGCCTTGAACTATAGGAAATAATAGTGGGATTTATTATTTGCTTCGTCTTTTCAGAAGTCGTATGACGTATACTAAGTTATACAGAGTGCTTCAGAGCTAATCATTATCTAATTAAAATATACCAAGATGTTACAAATAATATATTTTATTCCTGCCTATTTTATTTACTAATTACCTATACACTTAGTATACGGTAAATATTTGTTCTACAATGTAGAAAATATGTACAGGATGTCAATGATGCCAAATTGATCGGTTTTACTATTTAATTTTGGGACTTAACTGAATACTTGTTGAAATTGAAATATTCATTTGATATCATGATCCCCGCAAGGACGTTCCTAATCATTCCAAATGCACGAATTCGTGGTTGAAGAAAATTGTTGGGCGAAAACTACCTCCACTACCCCTTAAAGAAAAAAAAATGACAACTTTCATGGTACGATTTTTAGCTAATGATTCCAGATGTTCAAATTCGTGCTTTAAAAAAATTGTTGGGCAAAACTATCCCCAGCACCGCCCTTTTAGGAAAAAAAAAGATCACTTTATTGTCGGATCCTCGCCGATTTTAGAAAGGACGTTCGTAATGATTCCAGATGCACTAAATCGTGGTTGAAAAAAATTTCTTGTGCGAAAACTACCCTCCAGCACCCCTTTAAGAACAAAAATGATAACTTCATTGTCGGATCCTCGCCAATTTTAGCAAGGAACGTTCCTAATGATTCCAGATGCGCGAATTCGTGGTTGAAAAAATTTGTTGTGCGAAAACTACCCCCACTACCCCTTAAAGAAAAAAGATAACTTTCATGGTACGATTCCCACCGTTTTTAGCAAGGACGTTCCTAATGATGCCAGATAATGCACAAATCTGTACTACTTTAAAAAAGTTGTTAGTCGGAAACTACCCCAGCACCCCTTTTAAAAAAATATAACTTCATTATCGGATCCTGGCCGATTTTAGCAAGTACGTTTTTAATGACTAGAGTCACGAATTCGCCGTTGAAAAAAATTCTTGTGCGAAAACTAAGTATACCCTCAGGACCCCTTTAAAAACAAAAATTATAACTTTATTATTGTCGGATCTTGGCCGATTTTAGCAAGTACGTTCTAAATGATTCTAGATTCACGAATTCGCGGTTGAATCTAGATGCGCGAATTCGTGGTTGAAAAAATTTGTTGGGCAAAAACTACCCCCCACTACCCCTTAAGGAAAAAAAGGAAAATTTCGTGGTACGATTCCCACCGTTTTTAGCAAGGACGTTCCTAATGATTCCCGATGCACAAATTTGTACTTTAAAAAATTGTTGGGCGAAAACTACCCCAGTACCCTTTTAAAAAAATTATAACTTAATTGTCTGATCCTGGCCGATTTTAGCAACTACGTCCTTATATAATGACTCTAGTTTCACGAATTCGCGGTAGAAAAAAATTCTTGTGCGAAAATTACCCCCAGCACAACTTTAAGAACAAAAATGATAACTTATATTGTCGGATCCTCGCCAATTTTAGCAAGGACGTTCGCAAAGATTCCAGATGCACAAATTCGTGGTTAAAAAAATTGTTGGGCGAATAATACCCCCAGCATACCTTTCAAAAAACGACAATAATCAAATTAAAAAAATCAATTCGGGGTGGAAAGGGGTAGTTTTTGCCCCGCAAATGTTTTCAACACGGATTCGTGAAATAAGGAATATAGTGATTGCATTTTCAAAAAACGACAATAATCAAGTTAAAAACAAACTTCCGGTCCGGGGGTGGGAAGGGGTAGTTTTTGCCCCGTAAAGGTTTTCAACCACGGATTCGTGAAATAAGGGATATAGTGAATGTCTTTTAAAAAAACGATAATCAAATTAAAAACAAACTTTCTGGGGTGGGAAGGGGTAGTTTTTGCCCCGCAAATGTTTTCAACCGCACATTCGTGAAATAAGGAATATAGTGATTGCATTTTCAAAAAACGACAATAATCAAATTTAAAACAAACTTTCTGGGGTGGGAAGGGGTAGTTTTTGCCCCGTAAATGTTTTCAACCAAGGATTCGTGAAATAAAGGATACAGTGAATATTAGTGAATGTCTTTTCAAAAAACGACAATAATCAAATTAAAAATAAACTTTCGGGGGTGGGAAGGGGTAGTTTTTGCCCCGTAAATGTTTCCAACCACGGATTCGTGAAATAAGGGATATAGTGAATGTCTTTTCAAAAACGACAATAATCAAATTAAAAATACGCTTTCGGGGGGGAAGGGGTAGTTTTTGCCCCGTAAATGTTTTCAACCACGGATACGTGAAATAAGGGAAATAGTGAATGTCTTTTCAAGGAACGACAATAATCTAATTAAAAATAAACTTTCGGGGGTGGGAAGGGGTACTTTTTGCCCCGTAAATGTTTTCAACCACCGATTCGTGAAATAAGGTAGGTATATAGTAATGCCTTTTCAAAAAATGATTAAATAATCGTCTCAAAAACAATATCTCTGGTGGAGGGGGTAGTTTTTTCCTGACAAATTTTTTCAACCACTAATTTGTGCATCTGGAATCATTTGGAACGTCCTTGCTAAAACGGTGAACATCGAACTAAGAACAATGGAATTATCAATTTTTCAGGGGGTGCATGGGGTAGCTCAGTGGCGTCGCGTGACTTCGGAAGCAGGGGGGGCACCTTAATTTTTTTTTTCTCAAGACAATGAACAACATTTCAATATTTTTTTATCGCAATTTTAGTTGAACTGAAACAAAAATGGGAAAATAAAACAATTAGGTACTCGTTTATTTTCATATTTTTAATGAACCAACGAGACAAATAATACATGAATCAAAAACAAAAAAAAACTTCCGAAATTAAAAAAAACTTGTACTGTCACTGTCAGAAAAAACTTCCAAAATAAAACAAGTTGTATGTACTGTCCTATCATTAATACAAACAAAAAATAAATAACATCTAAAAAATAAAATACCTAATGTAGAAAAACTTTTTTATTAAACTTCTTTGAAAACACCTTATTTTCATCTGTTTTAGCAATAATGAAAGATGGGGTTTTTCGGGGTAGCGCACGGAAACAGCGCATGGAAAAACTTTCCGTGCGCTGAATAAAAATACCGAATATATAGCTTTAAAATAGAAATATACAGCAAAGTAACTAAATTTAAGAAACTCTATATGCTCTATGATATTTAACATATACCTATTTTGTATTTTAGTTCGTAAGTGTTTCAATATTTAGATACATTTCTGTAATATTGTTGACGTTTTATTCACCTTATCTGACAATAACGAATTTACAACAAAGCGCACCTTTGAAATAATTTGAGAGTAACCATGGAAACGCATCAAACATACCAAACACTATATTGTCTGCATTGTTTATTTTTTGTCAATTAAACTTATTATAATATGCCGATAAAATGTTTTAAGTTTCCGTTTTCAAAGAAGTATAATAAAAAATATCGTTCATTATACGTCCCGAAATAGATTTTTCCGTGCTTGCATGACTTCCCGTGTGAGGCGCAGCCGAACACGGGAATATGTCACGCGTGCAGGGAAAAATCTTTATTTCCAGACTCGTAATGAAATATACTATTTAAAAAGAAGCTTGTATTTAAGCCATGTACTAAAATGAATAAAATAAAATAAGTATATAGTAAAATCGAGCAACTCTTACGCCTGGCGTAAACAAGACCACGTGAGTTGAAATATTCGCCAGGGCCGCACTGAGGCATGACCTTTATTTAATGTTAGTTTTACAATGGTTTACATCAAAATATTTGGGAAAAGAATTACTGGTTTAATTAAAATGGTTCAAAACATCGATAAAATTATTTGTGGCAGTGTCTAAATAGCTGAAAACAACAAGGTAAAACGGCGTAACTACACTTTTTCGATCGAGTACCTCCCTGTTGCCGACTCGGGTGAAACTTTATAGACTACCGACCAATCGCGGATCGTCATTGAACACGTGGTTTTATTTACGCCAGGCGTACGGATTGCTCGATTTTAGTATCGGTTTTTGTTAAGATAATTCAATGTCAAATTGCGACAAGTTCTTATTAATTTGAAAGCTTTTCGCGCGAATTTTAAGGAAAATACATACTTTGGCAAATAGGTACTTGCTTATCAACCAATCACTGTCCAACAAAATTAATTGGTACTTACGTTAATGAACATCTCGCGCGACATGCTTTTTGATTTACAAAAACGCAATTTGGCATTGAATTATCTTTACTGAAAACCTAGACTTATTTTATATTATTTTATTCGTTTTAGTATATGGTTTAAATAAAAGCTTGTTTTGACAAAGTTTTTTTACCTTTTATTTTATTTAATTCTCAATATCAGGAGCGTGGTAAAGAAATTTAGTCCACCATCTTGGGACATCCGCTATATTGGATTTAGTATGACGCCACTTATTTTTTTGTACTCGTCATTTCATACCCATGTCAAATAGGTTGTGCAGAAATAGCATTGACTGACGTATTTATAAAGACTTCTCACGACTCGACTATAACTTCATGTCCCTGAAAGAAGTTGGCGCAAATAACCAACAATGCCTTTTGCGTTGTATTTTGTCTCGGAAGGGCGCATGGTGGCCCAAAAAAGTGTCAGACGCGACAGTCGTGAGCAGTCTTATTGATGCGGACAAGTTAAATAAAAGCTTGTAAAAATATCATGCATCTTTTACAGGTCAGGCACATCATATTTACTCAATAAAACTTCATTCTTCGACTGCTTTTTTGGGTAAAACATTCTATCAAGTGCGAGGCGAGTCAGGTTAAGACAAATCTATGCACGCGCGGCCATGCGGTGCCTACCGTAGCCCATGAGGCCAAAACTATAGGCACCATCACACCGCTCATGTAATTAATTAAGTGATTGCTGTGAATTATTTCCATTTTTACCTTAGGTAGGTAGTGTTATAAAATTCCCACCTAACAAAAACTGGGGGGGCCCGTGCCCCCCTGCCCCCCCCCCGACGCGACGCCACTGGGGTAGCTTTTGTACGATGATTTTTTTCTACCACGGATTCGTGAAATAAGAGTTATAGTGGCTAGGCTTTCAAAAAACTATCATAGTCGGACCAAAAGCAATCTATCCGAGAGTTGGAAGGGATAATTTTTGCTTGTAAATTTTTCTACCACGGGTTCATGTTCATGCATCTGGAATCATTTGGAACGTCGTTGCTAAAAACGGCGCAGATAATCGGACCAAGAATACAAGAATAATGTAGTTATTATTTTGTTCCTTGAGGGGTGCAGGGGTGGTTTTTGCGCAGTAATTTTTTTCAGCCACGGATTCGTAAAATAATTATTGAATGCCCTTTCCAAAAACGACGAAAAAAATAAATCTCTCGAGGGAAGAATTCTATAGTTACTGCTGACAGCGTCACTGTTAACCTTGGATTCTAAATGGGCAAGCTCATTTTATTAAAGATCTTCTCTTTATTTTTGTAGTTCGGTAAAACCACCGACTGTTTGCACAATCCGGCAACGCCGCTTTCGGATGCTTTTTCCTAGCGTGCTGCCGCCTAGTATTAAGTAATGAAAGTACCACGGCCGTCAAGGCAGAACTATGGAAGAATTCTTCTATAGACACTGCTGAAAGCCAGGGTAAGCCGGCTTTCGAGAGCCGGCTTCCTTTCGGGCTGCCAAATAATTACATTGTGTGGAACTTCTGTCCGCGTAGCGTATATTTTCTGTGGTATTTATGAATTTTCCAGGCAACTTGAAAAAGTTGTCTTTCGATCAGTTTGGTGGCGAAAAACCCAATTAAAAATTAAGTGGATCTAATAAACATATTAATTTTTCTGAAATGATGTCCGACTTTCTTTCTTTCATGTCCATTGGTCTACGTCCTATACGTATGAAAGTTCTTCTCCATTTTCCATTCTCATTTTCAATCATTCCTTACGAGAGATTCGTATGCGAGGGACTACACCAGCATGACTTCCAAGATGTATGGTGGTACAACTGTATCTAACGTCAAGGTTGTGTCTATTAGTCTGGTGTGTTTCGGAGGAAATTGGAGAGTATTTTCTGTGGTACGGCGCGAACGAAGGCTTCTCCGTTCAGCTACTGTACAAACAGACCGACTTAATTTCAACGGTTCAGCGTAGTGTAGTGGTAGAACGTTCGCCTAGCAAGCGAGAGGTCCCGGGTTCGACCCCCGGCGCTGACAGAAAATCCTTTTTAATTTTTCTGAAATGATGTCCGACTTTCTTTCTTTCATAATAAACATATTTTGCACAATAATTACAGTGTGCACCGCCACGCCAGAAAGAACATTTTCAAAACTGAAAATTTTAAAAATTTATTTTTGATACAATATTAGCGACAATATTACCGACTGAATCGGGGTTAACACTCCTTTATACCCTGAAATACCTATTATATCTCCAGAGGAGATATTTGACGAGCTCAAGACCAAAAAAGAATACTTGATTTCGTGATATAGATTTTACTGGTACGAAGAATTATTTTTATGTTATACAGGGTGTCCGGTAATAACTTAAAAAATTAAAAAGAAAATGGAAAATATGACGAAACATCCATATGGACATACGTCCGCAGATGTTTGGTTTTCCAGATGCAGGGTGTTGAAATTGAAATTTTATTTTCGATTTTTTTAAGTAACTTTTTGGGACGACAAAATTTTCTTGCAAAAAAAAAACAACAACAACAAGTTAATTAATCTGCCAAAAAAATAAATGTGCTTGTTTATTCAAATTTTATTTTGAATTTAATTTCATACGAGTGTCGATATGCACCTGCATCGATGCAGAAATTTGTAAATTTCTCGAAAACGGTCACCTTTGGCGTTATTCCTCAAGTATACCTTTTTTGCTTAGAAAACGTGTGGGAAGAGGATACATTCACAAAATGTCGTAAAAGTTTACTGTCAAAAAAGTTAGGGCAAATTAAATTAAATAATGATAGCGTACGCAGCCCTCTACGGATTGCACCAAAAATAATACCAAATTATGACTTCTCTTCCCAAAAAAACCCCGGCCATAAAATTTTGCAAGAAAATATTTTGTCGTTTCAAAAAGTTACTTAAAAAAATCGAAAATAAAATTTCAATTTCGACACCCTGCATCTCGAAAACCAAATATCTGCGGACCCATGTTCATATGAACTTTTCGTCTTATGTTCCATTTTTCTTTTTAATTTTTCAAGTTGGTGCATTTATTTCCGGACACCCTGTATTTATTTATTTTCTGTTTTTATTCATTAAAATTATCGTCACAGTTTTGTTATTTATAACTGATTGCCCCCCCCCCCCCCCCCCCGACGTTAATCCTGGATACGCCACTGGCATTCCACATAGAGGGAAGGACGTGGATGTTGTTGGTTTAAGCTGGTTTAAGCCATAAAATGAACTTACTTACTGATTTAACTGATTTCAGATTTCAGCCATAAAATGAACTTACTGATTTACTGGACTTACTAGAGAAATTATAGGGTGAGGCAATATTTGCGATTCATTGAGAAGGTATACGTTTGAACTACTTTTGTTTTCCATCTCCAAATGAAAGCTTCTTTGCCGGCCTGAAAAGTGATAAGATTTACAGCCGTGTTCTTGAATGTTTGCACATTAATAAACAGTATGACTGATTCCTCTATTTTTTAATATGTAGGAAATACGAGAAATTGACAAAAAAATTAAACGTATTTTGGCCTTAGACAAGGAAGGAGAGAGGACGCCTAACAGCGCTCGCGGCCGTGTTACCGACTGCCACATCGCACGACAGGCCAGTGGCGTATCATGAAACGCGTTCCTGGCCAATATCACAAAAATGTTAAAAATAAAAAGGTAGTTAATTTTGACTTACATGTAACTTGAAATATTGGTATTTATTTGCAGATAATTTCCTAAATGTAAAGCTATTGTCAAGTGCTGAAATATATTTATTTGCGGCGATTTCGACTCAATCAAAATAAAATAAATAATGCACGCCCATGGAAACACAGCGTTAATCAGGACACCCCAAAACCCCCATATACTAAATTTGAACAAAAAATATACAGGGAGTTCCATTCTGTAGGTTCTCAAAATTGAGCAAAATAGGAAATTTAAAGACATATGGCGAGTCAAATGTGCCATGGAATCCCTTCAAAACAGGTCAACAGGACCACTCAAAATGTTGGTGTGAAAAATATACAGGGTATTTTTTTCTGAGCCATCTCAAATTACTGAGTTTTTGGAACTTTGTAGGGTAAAAAATCGTGCGTGTAACAAAACCGCTCCACACACTATAAACGAACTAAATCTAAAAAATACAGAAGCCTGCCAGTCAGTAAGTCCGTATCAGTTAAGGTGGCTGGTGTGCCACAACAGGAAACGCACCGAAAATCTATCATCTTAGACACTGACTGTTTAGAAATGTCGAATAATTTAATAGTTATTTATGTACCAAGGCACTGAAGTTCAACTTTTTATGACTCATGTGGAGTTTAGTTGCTGAGGCCTCTGGCCGAGGCAAATAAACCACATGAGTCATAAAAAGAACTTCAGTGCCGAGGTACATATTATATTTTTTTTTTAAATCGGAAAAAAATGTTTTATTAGGCAAGAAAATAATAATAAGGATCACCCGTCCACGAACCGACTACGCGCGGCGTTGCTTGACTTTACCGATCGCTCTACCTAGGACAAGTATAATGACGTACGGCACCTTCTGACAGAAAAACCAAACTGCTGCTTCTTGTGTAGCCTACACAACAAATCTATCGATATTCAAATTTACTAAAATATGTATACTGAAGGATTGCGCTTCTATAGGAAACAATTTCGCAATGTGTACGAAAAGTTAAATGAGTCTTTATCGGCCGGGTTTTAAATATTTGGTCACTTTTGACGGGCGATTTCTCCGCGTCTGACGTTTGATGTTTACATCTCGCCAAGGCCTACTTATTGAAAAAATCGTACAATAATGGGCTACATTATTGTACGATTTCTGTGATTTTAATGACGATTTTGGGACATTTTAATGCCGATTTCAAGAAAATTATTTTTATTTGCCAATTTGTAAAGAAATAAATTACTTTTGTGTTTATTAATATTTTTTCAATGATTCCAGAGCACTCTTGACCAGTATAAAATTTAATAAAAATTCAGGATTTTGAGATGGCTCAGAAAAAAATACCCTGTATATTTTTGTAATAAATCTTTTCACACCAACATTTTGAGTGGTCCTGTTGACCATTCAACTGCTTTGAAGGGTACATTTGACTCGCCATATGTCTTTAAATTTCCTATTTTGCTCAACTTTGAGAACCTACAGAATGGAACTCCCTGTACATTTTTTGTTCAAATTTGGTATATGGGGGTTTTGGGGTGTTCTGATTAACGCTGTGTGGTCAGATTTTAAATAAAAAAATCGCTAAATGGTTTTCGTGAAAATCGGGGGTAGGTATAAAAAAATCGCAGCCGGCCATAGATTTGCATTTTGAAAATGGCAGGAAGGTCAAAAGAAGCGGTTTTTGAAGGCCTTTCAAACAAAAAAAAGTTTAGGCGATTATCGCCAAAAATGAAGATTTTACGGATTTGTACAGTTTTAAAGTTGGACACCCTGTATAAAATGGCCGCTATTCAAAACGACGTAACAAAATCTATACACGGCAGGGTAGGCAAGCGCGGTGTCCCCTCTCTTTCCTTGTCTAAGATCATGGTTGTCTGATCAAGCTTATTACTCCAATGAATCTTATTAAATATAGGGTATAGAGCACAAAGTATGAGGCGCCATTTCGAACTTAATTATTATTTTTGAATATATAAATTTCTCGGGCTAATATATTTTTTTAATATGATATTTATAGAAATTTGCGTGAATAATCTTTTTTTAGTTAAATTTATATATTAGGTACGCATCGCCCAAAAGTATATATTACAGTAAACGCAAAAAAAATATACCAAAACACGATATATTAATTTGGTGCGCCAATATATAATAATTTAGGGTACCACTGGTCGTCACCAGAGGTCGCGCCGCGCATTCCTAAAGTGCACCGGCATCGCTGCAGCAGAAAGTGCAGAAGCCCGAAGTCGAAATATTTTTTTTATATGATATTTATAGAAATTTGGGTGAATAATCTTTTTTTAGTCAAATTTATATATTACGCATCGCCCAAAAGTATATATTACAGTAAACGCAAAAAAATATATCAAAACACGATATATTAATTTGGTGCGCCAATATATAATAATTTAGGGTACCACCGGTCGTCACCAGAGGTCGCGCCGCGCATTCCTAAAGTGCACCGGTAACGCTGCAGCAGAAAGCGCAGAATGGTGTAAAACCAGGGACTCTTTAAAATAAAAAGGGTCCCTGTGTAAAACCCACCCCCGATTTTCTTGAAATTTTGGCTAGATAGGTCCCTATTCCCTATTTTCGCCCGACGGTACACCATTGGAAAAGATTACCACTTCTTTTTTCATACGGCGGCGCGCATCGCTGCCGACTGCCACAATATGATGCGAATGTCCCCTTCCTTTTTCATACGGCAGCGCTTATCCCCCAAAAAGGAGGGAATACGCTCCTTATTGCAAAGATGCTTGAGAAAAATGCACTTACGACGGCTTCCGACGTAGACGTATCAAATGTTTACTTCGGCTCCGGACGTGTACGATATTGTTTACTGTGGTTAAATGTACGTGCAAAGAAGTCACGTGACTCAATCCACCAATGAGAGTGCAAGACCTATACCGACTTTTATATACGTCGGACGTATAAATAGCCACTTCCTACAACAAAACGAAGGCGAAACGAAAACGATCATGCGGGAGGGAAACTAATATGTAAGATGATTGTGGGGTTATACACCATAAAACATCAAATCCCAAACCTGACCCAGAAAAAGAACATCCAGTACGTCGGTAATCATAATCACTTCGACTTCGGGCTTCTGCGCTTTCTGCTGCAGCGTTACCGGTGCACTTTAGGGATGCGCGGCGCGGCCTTTGGTGACGACCGGTGGTACCCTAAATTATTATATATTGGCGCACCAAATTAATATATCGTGTTTTGCTATATTTTTTTTGCGTTTACTGTAATATATACTTTTGGGCGATGCGTAATATATAAATTTCACTAAAAAAAGATTATTCACGCAAATTTCTATAAATATCATATAAAAAAATATATTTCGACTTCGGACTTCTGCCCTTTCTGCTGCAGCGTTGCCGGTGCACTTTAGGGATGCACGGCGCGACCTCTGGTGACGACGAGTGGTACCCTAAATTATTATATATTGGCGCACCAAATTAATATATCGTGTTTTGATATATTTTTTTTTTGCGTTTACTGTAATATATACTTTTGGGCGATGCGTAATATATAAATTTGACTAAAAAAAGGTTATTCACGCAAATTTCTATAAATATCATATAAAAAAATATATTTCGACTTCGGACTTCTGCCCTTTCTGCTGCAGCGTTGCCGGTGCACTTTAGGGATGCGCGGCGCGACCTCTGGTGACGACCAGTGGTACCCTAAATTATTATATATTGGCGCACCAAATTAATATATCGTGTTTTGATATATTTTTTTTTTGCGTTTACTGTAATATATACTTTTGGGCGATGCGTAATATATAAATTTGACTAAAAAAAGGTTATTCACGCAAATTTCTATAAATATCATATAAAAAAATATATTTCGACTTCGGACTTCTGCCCTTTCTGCTGCAGCGTTGCCGGTGCACTTTAGGGATGCGCGGCGCGACCTCTGGTGACGACCAGTGGTACCCTAAATTATTATATATTGGCGCACCAAATTAATATATCGTGTTTTGATATATTTTTTTGCGTTTACTGTAATATATACTTTTGGGCGATGCGTAATATATAAATTTGACTAAAAAAAGGTTATTCACGCAAATTTCTATAAATATCATATAAAAAAATATATTTCGACTTCGGACTTCTGCCCTTTCTGCTGCAGCGTTGCCGGTGCACTTTAGGGATGCGCGGCGCGACCTCTGGTGACGACCGGTGGTACCCTAAATTATTATATATTGGCGCACCAAATTAATATATCGTGTTTTGATATATTTTTTTGCGTTTACTGTAATGTATACTTTTGGGCGATGCGTAATATATAAATTTGACTAAAAAAAGGTTATTCACGCAAATTTCTATAAATATCATATAAAAAAATATATTTCGACTTCGGACTTCTGCCCTTTCTGCTGCAGCGTTACCGGTGCACTTTAGGGATGCGCGGCGCGACCTCTGGTGACGACCAGTGGTACCCTAAATTATTATATATTGGCGCACCAAATTAATATATCGTGTTTTGATATATTTTTTTTTTGCGTTTACTGTAATATATAATTTTGGGCGATGCGTAATATATAAATTTGACTAAAAAAAGGTTATTCACGCAAATTTCTATAAATATCATATAAAAAAATATATTTCGACTTCGGACTTCTGCCCTTTCTGCTGCAGCGTTGCCGGTGCACTTTAGGGATGCGCGGCGCGACCTCTGGTGACGACCAGTGGTACCCTAAATTATTATATATTGGCGCACCAAATTAATATATCGTGTTTTGATATATTTTTTTTTTGCGTTTACTGTAATATATACTTTTGGGCGATGCGTAATATATAAATTTGACTAAAAAAAGGTTATTCACGCAAATTTCTATAAATATCATATAAAAAAATATATTTCGACTTCGGACTTCTGCCCTTTCTGCTGCAGCGTTGCCGGTGCACTTTAGGGATGCGCGGCGCGACCTCTGGTGACGACCAGTGGTACCCTAAATTATTATATATTGGCGCACCAAATTAATATATCGTGTTTTGATATATTTTTTTTTTGCGTTTACTGTAATATATAATTTTGGGCGATGCGTAATATATAAATTTGACTAAAAAAAGGTTATTCACGCAAATTTCTATAAATATCATATAAAAAAATATATTTCGACTTCGGACTTCTGCCCTTTCTGCTGCAGCGTTGCCGGTGCACTTTAGGGATGCGCGGCGCGACCTCTGGTGACGACCAGTGGTACCCTAAATTATTATATATTGGCGCACCAAATTAATATATCGTGTTTTGATATATTTTTTTTTTGCGTTTACTGTAATATATACTTTTGGGCGATGCGTAATATATAAATTTGACTAAAAAAAGATTATTCACGCAAATTTCTATAAATATCATATAAAAAAATATATTTCGACTTCGGACTTCTGCCCTTTCTGCTGCAGCGTTACCGGTGCACTTTAGGGATGCGCGGCGCGACCTCTGGTGACGACGAGTGGTACCCTAAATTATTATATATTGGCGCACCAAATTAATATATCGTGTTTTGATATATTTTTTGCGTTTACTGTAATATATACTTTTGGGCGATGCGTAATATATAAATTTGACTAAAAAAAGATTATTCACGCAAATTTCTATAAATATCATATAAAAAAATATATTTCGACTTCGGACTTCTGCCCTTTCTGCTGCAGCGTTGCCGGTGCACTTTAGGGATGCGCGGCGCGACCTCTGGTGACGACCGGTGGTACCCTAAATTATTATATATTGGCGCACCAAATTAATATATCGTGTTTTGATATATTTTTTTGCGTTTACTGTAATATATACTTTTGGGCGATGCGTAATATATAAATTTGACTAAAAAAAGGTTATTCACGCAAATTTCTATAAATATCATATAAAAAAAATATATTTCGACTTCGGACTTCTGCCCTTTCTGCTGCAGCGTTGCCGGTGCACTTTAGGGATGCGCGGCGCGACCTCTGGTGACGACCGGTGGTACCCTAAATTATTATATATTGGCGCACCAAATTAATATATCGTGTTTTGATATATTTTTTTGCGTTTACTGTAATATATACTTTTGGGCGATGCGTAATATATAAATTTGACTAAAAAAAGGTTATTCACGCAAATTTCTATAAATATCATATAAAAAAATATATTTCGACTTCGGACTTCTGCCCTTTCTGCTGCAGCGTTACCGGTGCACTTTAGGGATGCGCGGCGCGACCTCTGGTGACGACCAGTGGTACCCTAAATTATTATATATTGGCGCACCAAATTAATATATCGTGTTTTGATATATTTTTTTTTTGCGTTTACTGTAATATATACTTTTGGGCGATGCGTAATATATAAATTTGACTAAAAAAAGATTATTCACGCAAATTTCTATAAATATCATATAAAAAAAAATATTTCGACTTCGGACTTCTGCCCTTTCTGCTGCAGCGTTACCGGTGCACTTTAGGGATGCGCGGCGCGACCTCTGGTGACGACCAGTGGTACCCTAAATTATTATATATTGGCGCACCAAATTAATATATCGTGTTTTGATATATTTTTTTGCGTTTACTGTAATATATACTTTTGGGCGATGCGTAATATATAAATTTGACTAAAAAAAGGTTATTCACGCAAATTTCTATAAATATCATATAAAAAAAATATATTTCGACTTCGGACTTCTGCCCTTTCTGCTGCAGCGTTGCCGGTGCACTTTAGGGATGCGCGGCGCGACCTCTGGTGACGACCGGTGGTACCCTAAATTATTATATATTGGCGCACCAAATTAATATATCGTGTTTTGATATATTTTTTTGCGTTTACTGTAATATATACTTTTGGGCGATGCGTAATATATAAATTTGACTAAAAAAAGGTTATTCACGCAAATTTCTATAAATATCATATAAAAAAATATATTTCGACTTCGGACTTCTGCCCTTTCTGCTGCAGCGTTACCGGTGCACTTTAGGGATGCGCGGCGCGACCTCTGGTGACGACCAGTGGTACCCTAAATTATTATATATTGGCGCACCAAATTAATATATCGTGTTTTGATATATTTTTTTGCGTTTACTGTAATATATACTTTTGGGCGATGCGTAATATATAAATTTGACTAAAAAAAGATTATTCACGCAAATTTCTATAAATATCATATAAAAAAAATATTTCGACTTCGGACTTCTGCCCTTTCTGCTGCAGCGTTGCCGGTGCACTTTAGGGATGCGCGGCGCGACCTCTGGTGACGACCAGTGGTACCCTAAATTATTATATATTGGCGCACCAAATTAATATATCGTGTTTTGATATATTTTTTTGCGTTTACTGTAATATATACTTTTGGGCGATGCGTAATATATAAATTTGACTAAAAAAAGATTATTCACGCAAATTTCTATAAATATCATATAAAAAAAATATTTCGACTTCGGACTTCTGCCCTTTCTGCTGCAGCGTTGCCGGTGCACTTTAGGGATGCGCGGCGCGACCTCTGGTGACGACCAGTGGTACCCTAAATTATTATATATTGGCGCACCAAATTAATATATCGTGTTTTGATATATTTTTTTGCGTTTACTGTAATATATACTTTTGGGCGATGCGTAATATATAAATTTGACTAAAAAAAGATTATTCACGCAAATTTCTATAAATATCATATAAAAAAAATATTTCGACTTCGGACTTCTGCCCTTTCTGCTGCAGCGTTGCCGGTGCACTTTAGGGATGCGCGGCGCGACCTCTGGTGACGACCAGTGGTACCCTAAATTATTATATATTGGCGCACCAAATTAATATATCGTGTTTTGATATATTTTTTTGCGTTTACTGTAATATATACTTTTGGGCGATGCGTAATATATAAATTTGACTAAAAAAAGATTATTCACGCAAATTTCTATAAATATCATATAAAAAAAATATTTCGACTTCGGACTTCTGCCCTTTCTGCTGCAGCGTTGCCGGTGCACTTTAGGGATGCGCGGCGCGACCTCTGGTGACGACCAGTGGTACCCTAAATTATTATATATTGGCGCACCAAATTAATATATCGTGTTTTGATATATTTTTTTGCGTTTACTGTAATATATACTTTTGGGCGATGCGTAATATATAAATTTGACTAAAAAAAGATTATTCACGCAAATTTCTATAAATATCATATAAAAAAAATATTTCGACTTCGGACTTCTGCCCTTTCTGCTGCAGCGTTGCCGGTGCACTTTAGGGATGCGCGGCGCGACCTCTGGTGACGACCAGTGGTACCCTAAATTATTATATATTGGCGCACCAAATTAATATATCGTGTTTTGATATATTTTTTTGCGTTTACTGTAATATATACTTTTGGGCGATGCGTAATATATAAATTTGACTAAAAAAAGATTATTCACGCAAATTTCTATAAATATCATATAAAAAAAATATTTCGACTTCGGACTTCTGCCCTTTCTGCTGCAGCGTTGCCGGTGCACTTTAGGGATGCGCGGCGCGACCTCTGGTGACGACCAGTGGTACCCTAAATTATTATATATTGGCGCACCAAATTAATATATCGTGTTTTGATATATTTTTTTGCGTTTACTGTAATATATACTTTTGGGCGATGCGTAATATATAAATTTGACTAAAAAAAGATTATTCACGCAAATTTCTATAAATATCATATAAAAAAAATATTTCGACTTCGGACTTCTGCCCTTTCTGCTGCAGCGTTGCCGGTGCACTTTAGGGATGCGCGGCGCGACCTCTGGTGACGACCAGTGGTACCCTAAATTATTATATATTGGCGCACCAAATTAATATATCGTGTTTTGATATATTTTTTTGCGTTTACTGTAATATATACTTTTGGGCGATGCGTAATATATAAATTTGACTAAAAAAAGATTATTCACGCAAATTTCTATAAATATCATATAAAAAAAATATTTCGACTTCGGACTTCTGCCCTTTCTGCTGCAGCGTTGCCGGTGCACTTTAGGGATGCGCGGCGCGACCTCTGGTGACGACCAGTGGTACCCTAAATTATTATATATTGGCGCACCAAATTAATATATCGTGTTTTGATATATTTTTTTGCGTTTACTGTAATATATACTTTTGGGCGATGCGTAATATATAAATTTGACTAAAAAAAGATTATTCACGCAAATTTCTATAAATATCATATAAAAAAAATATTTCGACTTCGGACTTCTGCCCTTTCTGCTGCAGCGTTGCCGGTGCACTTTAGGGATGCGCGGCGCGACCTCTGGTGACGACCAGTGGTACCCTAAATTATTATATATTGGCGCACCAAATTAATATATCGTGTTTTGATATATTTTTTTGCGTTTACTGTAATATATACTTTTGGGCGATGCGTAATATATAAATTTGACTAAAAAAAGATTATTCACGCAAATTTCTATAAATATCATATAAAAAAAATATTTCGACTTCGGACTTCTGCCCTTTCTGCTGCAGCGTTGCCGGTGCACTTTAGGGATGCGCGGCGCGACCTCTGGTGACGACCGGTGGTACCCTAAATTATTATATATTGGCGCACCAAATTAATATATCGTGTTTTGATATATTTTTTTGCGTTTACTGTAATATATACTTTTGGGCGATGCGTAATATATAAATTTGACTAAAAAAAGATTATTCACGCAAATTTCTATAAATATCATATAAAAAAAATATTTCGACTTCGGACTTCTGCCCTTTCTGCTGCAGCGTTGCCGGTGCACTTTAGGGATGCGCGGCGCGACCTCTGGTGACGACCGGTGGTACCCTAAATTATTATATATTGGCGCACCAAATTATTATATCGTGTTTTGATATATTTTTTTGCGTTTACTGTAATATATACTTTTGGGCGATGCGTAATATATAAATTTGACTAAAAAAAGATTATTCACGCAAATTTCTATAAATATCATATAAAAAAAATATTTCGACTTCGGACTTCTGCCCTTTCTGCTGCAGCGTTGCCGGTGCACTTTCGGGATGCGCGGCGCGACCTCTGGTGACGACCAGTGGTACCCTAAATTATTATATATTGGCGCACCAAATTAATATATCGTGTTTTGATATATTTTTTTGCGTTTACTGTAATATATACTTTTGGGCGATGCGTAATATATAAATTTGACTAAAAAAAGATTATTCACGCAAATTTCTATAAATATCATATAAAAAAAATATTTCGACTTCGGACTTCTGCCCTTTCTGCTGCAGCGTTACCGGTGCACTTTAGGGATGCGCGGCGCGACCTCTGGTGACGACCAGTGGTACCCTAAATTATTATATATTGGCGCACCAAATTAATATATCGTGTTTTGATATATTTTTTTTTGCGTTTACTGTAATATATACTTTTGGGCGATGCGTAATATATAAATTTGACTAAAAAAAGGTTATTCACGCAAATTTCTATAAATATCATATAAAAAAAATATATTTCGACTTCGGACTTCTGCCCTTTCTGCTGCAGCGTTGCCGGTGCACTTTAGGGATGCGCGGCGCGACCTCTGGTGACGACCGGTGGTACCCTAAATTATTATATATTGGCGCACCAAATTAATATATCGTGTTTTGATATATTTTTTTGCGTTTACTGTAATATATACTTTTGGGCGATGCGTAATATATAAATTTGACTAAAAAAAGATTATTCACGCAAATTTCTATAAATATCATATAAAAAAAATATTTCGACTTCGGACTTCTGCCCTTTCTGCTGCAGCGTTGCCGGTGCACTTTAGGGATGCGCGGCGCGACCTCTGGTGACGACCAGTGGTACCCTAAATTATTATATATTGGCGCACCAAATTAATATATCGTGTTTTGATATATTTTTTTGCGTTTACTGTAATATATACTTTTGGGCGATGCGTAATATATAAATTTGACTAAAAAAAGATTATTCACGCAAATTTCTATAAATATCATATAAAAAAAATATTTCGACTTCGGACTTCTGCCCTTTCTGCTGCAGCGTTACCGGTGCACTTTAGGGATGCGCGGCGCGACCTCTGGTGACGACCAGTGGTACCCTAAATTATTATATATTGGCGCACCAAATTAATATATCGTGTTTTGATATATTTTTTTTTGCGTTTACTGTAATATATACTTTTGGGCGATGCGTAATATATAAATTTGACTAAAAAAAGATTATTCACGCAAATTTCTATAAATATCATATAAAAAAATATATTTCGACTTCGGACTTCTGCCCTTTCTGCTGCAGCGTTGCCGGTGCACTTTAGGGATGCACGGCGCGACCTCTGGTGACGACGAGTGGTACCCTAAATTATTATATATTGGCGCACCAAATTAATATATCGTGTTTTGATATATTTTTTGCGTTTACTGTAATATATACTTTTGGGCGATGCGTAATATATAAATTTGACTAAAAAAAGATTATTCACGCAAATTTCTATAAATATCATATTAAAAAATATATTAGCGCGAGAAATTTATATATTCAAAAATAATAATTTAGTCCGAAATGGCGCCTCATAACAAAGAACCTTGTTTGTAACAATTTGTGTTGCGATTGGCGCCGTAGGTGCACAATGGCAATGGTCCTGTGAGATATCAAGATGCGGTTTGCGGCATTCGACTTTTCTCGATAATAGAACCTTATACTTCTCGTCTACCGCTTCGAGAAATAGGAAGAACCCCACTAAAAGAGTCCAGATTTGGGCCACCCCGTATACAGTCGATGAACTCGATCGATAAGCCGACGACACTATTAAGTCGTAGGGGAAAAAGCTCGCACCTTATCGAATAGGGAGTGTTGAGTGTTTTACGTGCCAGTGCAGACACAGCACCCATTGTGTCTTTAATGCCCACCTCACGACTTCAGTACTACGTAAACTTTCTGCTAGTATCGATTAGATTAGGTAATTCCAAAACTACCAGAGAATGCTTTATAACGGAAGGAGGGAGAGGTAATTTTTCAAGAAAAGCTAATCTATAGAACGAAAAGGAGTATAGGTATCTTTTGATTATTGGTTACCATTTTTGTTTTAAATCACCGATTTAAAGCAGAAAAATGTCAAAAAGTCGGCTATAAAAGCAGTTATTTTGGGTACAAAAATATAGGCAATATGGCAACTGCAATATTTTTTTATAAAATTAACAATTACAATTGGAAATTATTTATTGTAAGCTATCACTAAATATTTTTCTATTCAAAGTTTATCTTTTGTCGCTTAAAATGTTTTCTTATGCAGAAAATCTGCGCTCTACATCCACAGAAGTTGGAAGATATTACCTGGAGATCTATTGATCCTAATTCGTCAGAAAACATGAGGGTTGCACACAATTTTAAAACCCTAATTTTTTCTAGGATATTATTTAATTTTTTCGAAATTGTTTGCCCAATAGGGTATTTAACCGTTTTTCAAATTTTATTTTGTTGAAAGCCTGTATTGATGCAGACTACACTAGTAAAATTCTAAACTAAAAATTGTACCTCCTTTGGGAGAAAATTGAGTTCAAAATTATTTCCGTTTTTAACGGTTTTCTTAATTTTGACGTCATAATAATTTTGAGCTATGTGAATAGGACCGCGAAGCCTTGAAGCTTTATTCGTTTATTGTACGTTGCCAACTTGTGTGATTTTTCCTTGCTGGTCGAATATTTTGTTATTAGAATAGCTGTGTTCTAGTATGGAAACTCAAATTGTCAACATAAAGTTGATTATACAGTTCAAATTCTCTGACTGTTTTTAACTCTGGTTATTGGTTCGGACTAGTTTGAGATTGCTTCCTAGAACAAGCCTATTAATTGCAATAAATAAGAACAGCAGTTAACTTTATAAAAAAAAACACTATATTCCGTAAAGATATAATATACTTTCTCAATGTTTGTTGACGAATAGTCTGTCTTTGGAGTACAGGATAGTAGTGAGTCAAAGCGGGTACGAGGACAAAATGGCCGCCAAGGTCGTCGTTGTTGCGAAGTCGCGATGGGGTGTTCAAGGTCAAGGGGCGTGGCTAGAATAGCTTCAAGGTTAATTTCCGAGAACCGCTTCAAGGTTTCTGGGAATTGATGTACAAGGTCAAGGGGTGCGGTTTCCTAGAATAGCTTCAAGGTTAATTTCCGAGAATCGCTTCAAGGTTAATTTCTGGGAATTGAAGGGGGGCGTGGTTAGAATAGCTTCAAGGTTAATTTCCGAGAATCGCTTCAAGGTTGAATCGCTTCAAGGAGGCTTAGAGGTCAAAGTGTGTGGCTTCTGGGAATTTGGGCGGGAAGTCATTTCCATTAGCCCCACCCCCCTAGCTTTGATAAAAGACAGAGTTTGCTGTTTGGAGTTCAGTAGCCGAAGATGGCTTGCAGCAAAATGGATTTGGAAACCATCAACAAAGTTGGTTGCTTGTCTCAGAAACCGACGGTAAAGTTAGTGGAATTGGATGAAGGCGTGCCGATGAAAATTCTCTCGGGCAAGGTGGTGCAAACGACGTTCGGGGAGACCATTTTGCTGGAGTTGGAGGAGAGTGTCGTTTTCCTGCCGAACAGAGTTACACAGGCGTTCAAACCGTGCCTCGAACATTTTTCCAGTGAAAAATACGCGTTGGTTTACAAAGGACAACTGGATATGGGAAAAAACAAGGCCAATCAGTTTGAAATATGGTCATTGGGGGAATAGAAAATTAACATGGAATTCTTCAAATAGTAATTTGTGTTATAATCTTGTATTAGTCATAAAACGTACTTAATAAAGGAATATAAAAGCGTCATGCTTGTGTTTGAAAATATCTCATTATTTTTAATAAAGGTTTAAACATCAACCAGTCTTTTATTATGCGAGTAACATAGCATTGAAACGAATCATATAAATTTCAATCTTTATTTGCTATGAATTAAATAAATAAAACTGTAGCGTATACATATCCCAGCACTTAACAATGTTTACTCCATCGCCCGACCATAACAAACGGAAGCTGTGGCGCTTGCATCTTACACAGTCGGGAGCTACGCTGGGCGAGGCTCCTGCTAAGCGCCGCGGTGTCTGGCTACGGGCGGCGGCGGCCTGCCAGCGGCGGTGATCGGGCAACCCGGGAGCGGCGTCGAACAACCAGCGTGGCGGCGCTCGGCGTCAGACAGCCAGCGCGGGCGTGGCAGCTCAGCGGCGGCGGCGTCGGCTTTCGGAAAAGGTCCAAGCGTAGCGCAATGCTTGGAAAAGGGGCTTGCAAATCGGCGGTCGGGGTCTGGGTCCAAGCCCCCTGCCAAATGCCGCGGCAGCAAAACCCCCTGCCATTTTGACAAGGGGCCGGATCCCCCCCATACCCAAAGGAATTACGAGGTCCGACGTAAGCGGTTCTACCTCTGGGTAGGGGCGGACCCTATCCTTACGTCGTAATTTAATACCTCAAACTTTCTGTGCCACCTCAATTTACCGAAAACTAATGGTACTTGTACGGTCAGTATATACAAACGCATATTTGTTTTCGACGGGTGGGTACAGGCAGATCCAAGAAACACCAACTACCTTAAAGTAAACTTATCCTAAAGTAACATTAACCTAAAGTAAACTTAAACTAATTAAACCTAATGGTGTTTACAAACTCTCGTCACTGCCCCACACAGTTCAAGGCATTGCAGCGAGGAACGCGCAGTGACAATGTTAAAAAACATCTGATCCCGAACTTTTTTTTTTTGAAAGTCCTCGGTCACCTTTCCCAGCCACTGCCATAGCTGAGTTTCAAATCTGGGAATACGAACTACCTTTACGTCGCATTTCTACCAGACCACCTCGCCAGAAATAAACAAAATTTAGTCAAATATCTGATACAAGCGAAGTCCATTAAAAATTAGAATTCACATGTCTAATATCCCGATGCGGTCAACATAATTTGAACTCTAGTTCGTTAAGAGAACCTCTTCGCTATTTATGTGAGAATCTATGTACCCCGCCGCAGTCGCCATAATTTGAATTTGGTAGATATAAATGGATATCTCCTTTAAGGAACAAAATCAGACAAGAAGGTTAAAAGCTTTTTTATTTTTAAAAAGTATTAACTACAAATGTGTATAATAACGAAATTGTCATTTTATAATCGTCCACTTTGGTAGATGGCCAATGACCAGAGTCTGGTCCACACTCCCATCCTAGAATGGCTTCTGAATTCTCTTCATATTTTTTTATATTCTTTTGTAGCCATTTCAAAATATGCATATGACGCTCATTATGTATAGGTTCAAATTTATAGGTTAATTTCATATCATTTAGTGCCTTTGTAAAATCCCTCAAATTTTCATATCTTGCAAGATAAGCGGCGGCACATATAAAATCATCAATACATATTAATAAATCTCTATAATTTGTTAAGTTTTTGGTAGGATACGACTGTTCTAAAAGGTATTCTTCACTTAATATGTTAAGAATATACATCTTATATTGGAGCCCAGAATCCAAACCATGTTTCTTCAGAAGTCCATCGAGCGTAAAATAATTTATTTGTTCAATGTTTTCTGCGTCACATATATTAATGATTTGTATCACGTAATTATCAATATGCTGTTTTTTTTTCAACATTAAACGATAGGTACAAATTTCATGGAGTTCTTGCTTGGCAACTTTTTCAAACCACTCGTTTGGGATAATAAAATCTTGTTTTTGTAGTATATAAGTCAATGAATCACCATGGCAATGCTGAAATAACACTCTGTGTGAGGCAAGATACGCCTTAAAGTCGATATTTACAAAGGCACTCATATTTACGAATATGTCGATGTGGTTCAGTGTTTGCTCTGCTATGTTTATAAACCATCCGCTCTTTATATACCAAGGCGCAACCGCTAGAAAATTTAATTTTGCAACGAAGCAAAAATTCATGTCCTTGAAACCTACAATCTAGAAAAAAATGTTTCTAATGAAATATATTCCGAGAAAGAAGCTAAATGCTTTTATCAAATAAAAACAGCAGGGTGTCATTGAAAAAACCGACTTAATTGTCATATGACCTTGAAAACGTCATCTGTAAATTTTCTTTTATAAACATTTGATTAGCCCCTTTGATATGCTACGACTTTTATTTGAAACATTTTTTTGTAGATTCCTTAGTTTATAAGATATTCAACTTTCAAGCGCATTACGTAATTATGAGACCAGTTGACTATCACCCAACTCGACCCGACTTTAAAATTGCTTGTGATGCGGGCGAAGGCGAAAGCCGACGCGGTGAGATTATAATCCCTGGTGAAGCCGGGCAATTGTCGATTCTTAGATTCAAGTAGCGCTCGGTATTTTTTTCTTTTATTATGTTCAGGAGAGGTCACTGTGTTGTAGATTATCACACGTTAGGAAAAGGATCACACTAAAGAGGCCGACAATTTTTAAATGATTTTGAATTTTTTTACAAGATAACTTTGAAAGTATAAATAGACATCAAATGTCTTATTAATTTTAAAAGAGTCCAAAATGCAAATAAGGCAACAACAAAGCTCTCTCCCTATTGAAAACTTAGACGTTGCAGATACAGGGATCAGACAGGCATCTAAGCATGGTAAACTGTTTCCAGAGTCCGTTAGAGCTGCGTTCATAGGACCTAGCAACTGTGGTAAAACAAATGCCCTTTTAAGTATAATATTTAACAAAAATGGTCTGAAGTTTGAGAATATCTACGTTTATAGTAAAAGCTTATATCAGCCAAAATATCAGTTACTTCAGGATGTCTTAAAAAAAGTTCCTAAAATCGGATATTTTCCATTTAAAGCTAATGATGATGTCATTCCACCATCCGAGGCCTTGGAAAATTCAGTTTTTATTTCCGATGATGTGAGTTGTGATCGGCAAGATAAGATACGTGAGTTTTATTCGATGGGACGGCACAAAGGCGTTGATGTCATATATCTTTGTCAGACTTACTCGAAAATACCTAAACAGCTGGTCCGCGATAACTGTAATGTTATTGTACTATTTCGACAGGATGATATGAACTTACGTCATGTTTTTGATGAGCATGTGTCTCCGGATTTAACTTATGATCAATTTAAAGTTATGTGTAGCGAGTGCTGGAATAATGCTTACGGTACTTTAGTAATTGTAAAAGATTTTGAGTTAAAAAATGGGCGTTACAGAAATGGATTTGATAAGTATATAAAGCTGTAACTCAGCTGGATTAACTAATTTTGAATCATGCCATCAACAACGCAAGATCAATTATTTAAAATGCAGCGTGCGAAGAAAGTCAGTGAACTCGCTCACGCTGTTAGAAAAAAGTATGTGGCACTCAAATTAGGTAAAATTGAAGAAGACGAATCGATTAAAAAAATGTTCACACCAGTTACGCAATCTCTGAGCAAAATCAAACTACCTAACTTCACAAAAATGAAATATAAAAAAGAAGAACCGGAAAGCCCACAGTTAAAAAAGGAGGCTGATTTTTTCGATTCCGATGTACAAAATAGTGAACCTGAAGATGTTTCCTATCCTAATATAGCAAAACAATATATACAAGACTACCATGATAATTCAAAGAAAATTGATAAAGTATATGGCCCCGTTTATGACGCATCTCAATCAAAATTTTTGCTAGCCGGTAAAAATATTGATTTTGATAGTAGTGGAGATATAATTGTTAAGGGAAAGAATTTTGAGGGAACATCAGGACTATACGATTTGATTTTTTATACTGATCCAAAATACACAGACGAAGACTTTGCAAAATATATTGATATTTTAAAATTAACTGGGGCACATCTTGATACCAGAGGCAAATTAAAAAGCTCAAAACTATCAAAATATTTTAAAATTATTAGGCCTATTTTCAAACCAGGAAAATCTCCAGCTAAACCAAAAACACGTTCGGGTACTGGTATGCATTTAATTTACAATAAAAAACCAATCGAGTATATTTATTGGGATGATGTGAATGAATTAGTGGATATATTAATGCTTCTTATTGCTTCTAAAAATGCTGGAAACACCTCTCACGATAATGAAATAACTGCTATAGAGACAGAATTAAAAGAGGCTCACATCATTTCTTAATATAAATACAAGCGCATTACAAGGTTATCACCAGTCACAACATGAGTATTAATAAGTTTGGTCAGTATTCAAGAATTTATTCACGGCCAAGTGTTCACACAGGCGGTTTAACTTTTACTCCTGAAGGTCATATAGATGCGAGAAATTTAAAAATCAGCAATCTTAAGGCTCCGAAAGTATTAGGTGATGCAACTAACAAAAAATACGTCGATGATTCACTTTCTGAAATAAAAAAAGCCTTACAGTCACATATTGAAATTCAGGAAAAACAACTGCGTGAAATTTTGTATAGAATAAGGGTTTTGGAATATCAAAAACATAATGAAAGCAACGAAAACAAAGCATAGTAAAGAAAAGATTCAAATTGTGAATGAATTACACAGACGAGCATTGAAAAAATACCCTCGTCGTCGGACCATTATTAAAGGATTGGATGACCTCTGGCAGGTTGACCTCGCCCAGTTAGATCAATATACAGCTCACAATAACAAATTTAAGTTTATTCTTGTAGTAATTGACTGTTTTTCCAAGTACGTTTGGTGTGAAGCCCTTAAATCTAAGACTGGTGAAGAAGTGACAAAGGCCTTTGATAAAATACTGAAAAACTCTCAACGGCATCCACGAAACTTGCAAAGTGATCATGGAAAAGAATTCTACAACTCCCATTTTCAAAATATCATGAAAAAGTTTAAAATTAATCATTATAGTACCTTTAGCATAACAAAAGCTGCAATAGTGGAGAGGGTTATACGTACGTTAAAGGAACGATTATTTAAATACTTTAGCCTAAATGGCACATATAAGTGGATTGATATATTATCTACAATTGTTGATAAATACAATAACAGAAGACATAGAACTACTGGAATGAGGCCAAAAGATGTAAATAAAAGTAACGAGGCTGCTTTACTTAGAACCTTCAGCTATCCTACAGTTTTTAAAATATCAGAGTTCAAAAAGGGCGATATGGTTCGCATCAGCAAAGCCAAGCATGTTTTTGAGAAGGGCTACACCCCTAATTGGAGCACGGAATTATTTAAAATTGTTAAAATTCAAAAAACCACACCCATAACTTATTTGCTTGAAGATGTGCAGGGGAATCCGATAAAGGGCGGCTTTTACAGCGAGGAATTGCAAAAAGTAGCGAATCCAAATGTTTACCTTGTGGAGAAAGTTTTAAGAAGGAGGGGGGATAAAGTGCTGGTTCGCTGGTTGGGTTTCGATAAAACACATGACTCCTGGATAAGGGCCACAGATGTAGTTTGACACCATGAGTGAATCGGGGTACAGCACTAGCAGCGAAAATAACGAGGTTAATCGTGTTTTGAATAGTTATGATGAAGCGGTCCACAATGAAAAGCAGCTGTTGCTAAGTACACAATTTGTGCTCAAGCCGGAAAATCTGTATGTGATAAACTGTGGACTCAGCCCTCTACGATTCTTCAAACCAGCAGTGCAAATTATAAACCTGCTCGATCCATCAAATCCTATATCCATGGACCGTTTTGAATGGTTCCAGTTAACAGTGGAATTCAACAAAATCCTTGAAAAATTGGGTGAAGATGTTGCAATACCACCAAAAGAATTCAGCTCCAATTTGAAATTGAGCGTGTACCCAGGTGTCAACTATTTGATGATTGTGCTTTCTAAAGACGATATTCATTTTTATTTCACTGCTAACGATGTAATGCAATTGCTTACAATTGATTGTAAAATAACCTCAAAAATTAATTTAATATTAAAATATAACTTATTGGATTTTTATTATAATATGTTAGATGAAGTGAATGATTTGTTATTAAAATACAACTATAATATAAATGCTATAGATATTATAAAATCACTATGTACTGTATCAGATAATATTAATGCATACTGTATTTTTGAGCTTCTCTCATTCAACGAGGAGTTTGTATTAGCTGATTTGTATAGGAGGAGGTTTTATTAAATAAAAAACACACAAACATAATAAATCTTTTATTACCCTAATACATTTATTTAGGACTAAAATAATGTGAAGGAATGTGTTTTGTCACATCTTTGAATAAATTCTTGGTGCTACATGGAATACATGAAGTATTGGGTGTATCAGTTGCCCCACCGCATGTTGTACATTTATATTTTATTGACACAGGCATGGTGTTGTATTCAGTTGGAACTTGTGTTAATAAAGTTAACAAATATTGGAACTTCTTTTATATTCACACAAAATTACTCTGGTCTAATCCGAGGTGGATTCCTGAAGGTGATTAATTCTTCTTTATTAATTCGTTCGAAATACTCTTGCCAGTTGACCTCGGGAACATGATTCAACTGCCTTCTTAATTTTATGACTGTTGACATATGGACAGGAAACCAGTCCCTGTTGGTCTGCTAGCTGTTGGTTGAACATGTTGACTTTGGATAATGTTGTAAAGACTGTTAGGTTTCTCTGCTATATATACTCTGAAAGTTGTGGGAGGTATGACTAATCTATTAGCAGGGAGGGATTAAATGAAACAATTATTGTTTCTTAGCTATATACAATAGCTTAGTTCTCGATTTGTGGAATACTGTAGTGTCCCCACGGTAGAGTGACAACATTATTAACTAAGTATCGCTTATCATCGAAAGGGCTGAGTGCAATTTTTGTTTGTTTAATACTGAAAACATTATGAGCAAATGAACGAATAGTGCATTGAGTAGCGGTTTTTTTGCTTCTTCTTAAATAAGCAATTTGCATAATCGTCGAAAGTTAAATAATTCTTAACAACACCATACTTAATCCCCTTTGATTTTTTAATACATTGCTCGCCTTCTATCAGAAACGTGTACATTTTTGACCTAAGGCCAACAAAGTGAGTCATTATTTTTCCATTAAGTTCATCTTTCATAAGACCTGGTACTTTTTTATTTACAAGCGGTATATTATACTGATTATCAACCGAATAATCGCTGGTATCGAAACGATACAAGTCTCGCTTTATGACTTCATCATACACATCATCACATTTTATTTCATAAAGTAAGCTATCCGTATCCGTATAAAGTAGTTTACACTGGTCAGTTGAATATTTTTGCAACATGTAATCATAATGAAAATTATAAACACACGTCTTTGAGATATCGAGTATAGCCATCCCGATGTACAGGGGTTTTGTAAAAACGATTTCAGTTTTATTCAGTTCAATTGCAACTAAATCTGTATCAAAAATTAATCGGCTGTTAAAAGCCGGGCTAGCAATTAAATTCTTAGCTCCGTACCTACCTTCCCATTTTCTAACCAATTTTACATTTCTATGTTTGCGAATATTTTCCATGGTCTTACCGTATACAGCATTAACCATCAATTTAATTACTGTTTTTTCAAAATTAAACTTAGCTTTTGTCCTTAATTCTGTATTAAATTTAATGTAAGGAGCTAGCCAGGCAGACTGACTAAATTTTAAAACCCTATGAATCTTTTTTAAAGTTAAACCGTGACTTAACGCTTGTTTAAGAGCCCTGTAGTGTACAACATACTTCTCTTTTGAATTGAGAGTTGTCATAAGTTTGGGAAGTTTAGAATTTGGTGGTTTAGAATGTTCTGCGCAAAACGGTAGGTCTTTATGGGGGTCATGTAAATTTTCCGGATAGTCTAAATCGACTTCTAAAACGTATCCTTCTGGACCGTTATCCGGAATATTCATCACGTTAATGTTTGTATCAACCCATTGGAAGTTACCGTAAGGAAGAGATTCCCCCATTGCCCACCCGTATAAATTGTTTACATCCAGATAAAGTAAGTATTTGGAAGGATTGTTAGGATCATAATTTTTCATGTATTTGTTGTTTGCCTCAGAATATCTATTACAACACTGGCTTATCCCCCCTCTCACTCCTTTCTCAAAAAACATTAATATATCAATATCTTGAAAGGTTTCTAATCGACACCCAGTATATTTAAGCATACAGTCCCAAGTATATCCCGGTAAAGTGTAGTACCAAGCCGGATCCAAACCATAATTCTTTATACAAGTTTTCCTAAAGTTCTGAAAGATATCGGTAAGTATCATAATGTCCGTCTTGAGATATAGGTCACTATATTCACCTAAACTTTGAATATTAAATTTATCCCAAACTAACTGAGCATGTCTGTAATCGCTTTGACTAATGTGAGTATCGTTTAACTTGCTATAGAATTGCTCGACTGGTGGTAAACACTTTTCATTAAGTTTATTTATGTTATCGATATAATCATAACAAAATATCCCCTTTTTGGTTAACAGATCTAGATTGTTTGAAGATACATCACTAAATTCCTTTTGGGTATTAATAAAGTCCCCTTTATTGAGAGACGATGCTAATGTATCCAAAGAGAAGCCTAAAAATTTAAAGGAGTCGATGAATCTAAATTTAACTTCAGTATCGGTATCAGAAACTGTAAAACTAATATATTTTTCCTTGTTTATTGGAAGCAATGTCACATTATGCTTTTTAGCAAGATCTCTTATAATAAAATGACTGTCGTACCCACTAAAGTTATGAAATACTATGGGTACTACAAAGGAGTTTCTGTAATTTAAGTTACACGCTTGGTGGGCGTATCCGCGAAAACGTGATGTCATATGATCATGGTCACGTACTATTATATCGTTAGAATTAAACGGTTTTTCACATATGTGACACGTAGCACTTGCATTTTTTAAACTTATAGATTCACTCATTGGCTCATTATTTTTTAACTTTGAAGCAACAGAGAGTGCTATATATTCCATTTCATTTGCAAACCAAGTCATGCAATCAATACCACGATAACTCTTATAAAAAGATAATGTATCGTCATAATCACATTTAAAATAGTAGCCTGCGCTAAAAGCTTCATGTTTCTGATATTTAGCAGTATTTAAACACTGTGATTCATCATAAGGTTTTAGAATTGATTCAAAATCAGCATATATAATAAATGGTACTTTTTCCTTATGGATATAATTTTTAAATTCAATATACTTATTTTTCGGAAATGATACTTTGCAGTTGTTTATGTCTTGACAATATTCAATGTGTTCATTTAATTTTTCTTGGGATGAGTAATAATTTAAACATCTATCACAAACAAACATCCTACCTTTATGTTTATTAGTTTGGGATGCTATTAATCTCGATAAATTTTTAACCCAACAGTAATGATAATTGATTTCGGTTGATGATTCATCGATAGGGAGAGCTTCATGCTCACCGACTTTCGGAAAATATGTATCCTGAACTAGAAGTAAATTAGCATGTTTTTCCATTTTGTTTTTAGTTAAACGAGCCGGAGAAGTTATAAAAGAGCTTGATTTGTCTTCATTTGACACTAACTCTAGAACATACACATTTACCGATATATTATTCAGTTTTTCGAATTTTGCTATTTGGTTTAGAGTTACAGGAAATTCAAGGCCATCTAGGTTTAAAACGGTTGAAGGGTGGGGATATGAGGATGTACGATTTGGTCTTCCAACAGGTGGATATAGAGCTGATACAACACTCCAAACAAAACAAAGATTATCATCATTTTGAATGTTAATACAAGCCTGTTTAGATTGTATTGATTCTGGGAGGTTTATGTAAGATCTACCACCGTTTCCCATCTCTACCTTGTTTATGTTAACTTCCAAACTTAAGATTCTGTGAAGAGTCCAACCGGACTCCTGATGTTCGAAGGACTCAATGGCAGCTAAAATTTTTTCAATAATATTGCTTTCAAACCATTGTTTTAACTGTGTTCCTTGATCGATTATTTCATTGTTTGTATTAAAATACTTATTCTCAAGTATCTTCTGATCACCAGACTTTTTAATAAATTCCCCACAAAAGACAGCATTTACTTTAATTATATTGAATGATCTTAAGATCCTATTAATGCGAGTCTTAAAAACAAAAAACGCGTCTTTAAAAAACTGCAGAATATCTATGTGCTTTAAATTAATTATAACACCCGTGCGTATACGATTATTAAAAATTGATTTTATATCCTCCCACTTTACCCTATCACTTCTACTTTCCCGCTTACGTTGACCTGTTCCAACATGTTGTAATTTTTTTAAGTACACTTTAAATCGTTTCAAATGACTCAAGTTCGTTTGCAATTTAATCCGAGTGCCATGATTACAGTCAGCCTTTTTCAATGCTTTATGAACTAACCGGATGTTTACATTTATTATTTTTTTCCAATGTGCTAAAGTAGCATCATCAGAATTATTAATAAGCGTAAACACTTTTTCAAGCGTTTTAATAATGTCATCACTTACCGTCCCGATTTCTGCTGACATTTTAAGATGTGTGAGTATGACAAAGCAATGAGACAAAACTGAGAAGGTTATAACTTAAATAGTAGAGTTTTCCCCCACTGCTTTATTCAAGTTGAAATACATTAACGAGTTCATTTATTTCTCCAGTGAGTTTTGCGTCTTAAAATGGAGACGTTCTTTAATCAGCTAAATCAGAAATCGTTGATTAAACCATTCATGAAGGCTCGACGTATAGAAATTGGATGCGAGCTTCAAGTATTATCGTTTAGAAGAGTTTGCACACAGTATACAGAAAGAGTTTCTGTGGAATTTTTTACATTTTACACTGTGCTACCGCAAAGATTTACAGACAAATTCACTACGCAGCGAATTATAGAAATAAATAGGGAAATTGAGCGTGGACAGAAGGTGTTTTTAATAAGCCTTGGGCCAACAGAAGGTAGAACCACGAATTTTGAATTTTCCCTGGAAGAATGAAAACTTCCGAGATTAGACTGTTGAATATGTACCATCGAAGGAAACTTCAAATATATTTGAAATCTCTGGATGATTTAAAGCATGAAATTAAAATGTATGAGATAAGTAAGAAAATTGCTAATATTAATTTGAATTTAATAAAAACTATTAAAAAGTGAGTGTTGTTTTTTCCCCTGTATCATGTATAAAGAAAATGAATGTGTATACTTACCTTTTCTTTTCTTATCACTTCCTTTCAGATAGTATGAAAGTTTCAAAATGTTGTTTTTGCTTAGACACTGATCACTTGAATTCTTTTTTAATGAGATTTAAGTTTCAAAATGTGTGTTTTAGGTTAAGAAATGATGATCAAATTGGTAAATTATATGTATATTAAAATATAACTATAATACATGTAAAACTAAAAATTACACTCAAAAAATTCTTGAAATTTCTTCATTAGGTTGTTGTTTTCAGATTCTTCTCGTGTTAACCTTTCCATTTCTTGCAGAATTTTTTTCTTCCTCACATCCACTTTTGCAAGCTGTTCGCGGAGAGAATTCCTCTGCACCTTGATGTCCCCGTTCTTCCTTTTACAGAACACATTTGCTTGCTTATTAATTTTTAGCAAATATGCCATTGGGCTTTGCCCCCTGATTTCTTGTGTGGTGAAGAAATCTTCCTCGTTACATCGAGCTGATGCCTCGCTGATGCAACTTATGTTGTCGTCCTCCACCCTCGTTGCTTCTAAAAGGGCCATATTTTTTCCCTTGCCTTTGCCTTTGCCACTCCTTGCTGGTGATGGATTCTTCGTTGATGGAGCTGGCTGAGGTTCGGGTTGAGGTTCAGGTTGTGTTGTTTGTTGCCCTCCTAGCAGGGTGAACAAATCGACCGTTGAACCATTGTTCTGGTTCAAGGGCTGTAACAAAGAGAGAAATCATTAATATGAGCATATTTTTCACCTTTAATTTTTTTAAACTTTTTAAAATTATTTTGCATTTCATCACAGAGAAGAACAGAATACAGAGAGCTCATTTTTACTAGTTTCCACACTACTGATATATTGTTTACATATAAACTGTGAAGTATTGCATTTTTCATTTATAATTATAGTTTAAGTTAAAACAAAGAAAGAAGATCCATAGTGATCTACAATAGATTAATTGCAGTTAAAGTCGAATATAATTTGATGTATTTGACAAAATTAACTCTCTGTCAAATTAATAACCAATAAAAATTCATCTTCTCAACGAGAAAACCATCAAAATAATTAAAAAATAATATTTTTCATTCAACTTACCGTTATGATAATGTCTTGGAGTATATTAGCCCCACTGCACTGCATGATGTCAAGTTTTTTCACTTCAGAAATGACTAATGTTAAGTTAGAGAACTGAACTGAAGAAATTTCTATTGAGAACAAAATATATATTAGAAAAATTGTTTATATTGTCTTATTCTTGAGAGACACCCAAAAACCAGTCGAGAAGCCAATCCACATAGTGCATACGCTTTCCTCGTCTAAACGCGCAGGCGTGGTTCCCACAAAGGGGCTGGGCTTATCTCCTTGAAGGCTTGCTGCGCATGTGCAAGTAGGTGGAGCTAACCAGAATTCCTACTCCTCGGGCATGCAAAATCGTTGATTTCAATGTTTACAAAACGCAGATGGCTAACCCTGAGAATTTTTTTGAGACAAAATTTCAGCTCGTCAGTTGAATGTTTAAAAAACACACAGATGGCTAACCCTGAGAATGTTGATGTGATCTCTCACGTCGGCGCGCTTTTATAAGATGTTTAGTCTGAGAGAATTTCGATGTTTAAAAAACACACAGATGGCTAACCCTGAGAATGTTGATGTGATCTCTCACGTCGGCGCGCTTTTATAAGATGTTTAGTCTGAGAGAATTTCGATGTTTAAAAAACACAGATGGCTAACCCTGAGAATGTTGATGTGATCTCTCACGTCGGCGCGCTTTTATAAGATGTTTAGTTATTTTCAAGGAATGACCGCCAGAATACCGGTGAAAATATTGCTGACAAAAATGAAACTACTTTTATTTTCATAACTTTATTATGTGTTAAGACTACACAAATACTATAGCTCCATAACTGATGTTAGCTTTTTAATCCATTGATTTTCCACCAACTTATGGATTAATTTAATCATCCATTTTAAAATCAAGAGTGAGGAACATGCGGCAATAAAATAAACCACGCTTTCTAGGGATTGACCTGTTGTAACTTGTTCATTTAACATTTTAGAAATTGGTGTAACCCACTCTGTATCAGCAACTGTACCATTTTCAAATATCATTCGAAGTTTATACTGTTTGATATTACTTGGTATCTTTGTCATTACAACTTCATCAGTGGTAGTTGTAGGAGTTAATGAAATGCAATTTAATGAATCATCCATACAAATAGCAACATCGTTTACGTCAAACGGTTTATAGACGTATATTATGTTATTGATAATCAGAGAATGAAGTAACAGGTATTCTGCACTCAACATCATTTTCAAAAGTGTGACCTACTTAAGTTTTCTCTCTCTTTTATAGGAATCAAACAACAAAATGCAAATAAAGGCCTTTATTTAAGTAAAAACTTACAACTTTTAGTAATCGATTAAGTATTTTTCTAACCAAGAATATAATTTTTCACAATTCCTAAAGCTACACATCCATTTTTTATTTTCATTGTGGTGGAGGCACATCGGAATGTCTTTTTCAAATAGCGGCACCTCTATCCAATTGTTTTGCAAATTTCCAACATCAACCACTTTATTGTTGATTATTTCACGTAGAAAACGTTCTTTTTGATGTCCCTTCACGTAAACTATGTGGACATCTAGTAGAGTAGTTTGCAGTATTTCAACCAATTTATTGTACTCAACATGTCCGCTTGAATATTTTATCCCCAGAAAATTTTCTTCTATAACTCGCACGTGCCTCTTATTTAAATTGTTAAGAGACATAAAACTTTTTGGGGGGGCTATAACCATATGCATCACTTGTCCATTAATTTTAATTGTCAATTCCTTGGGATAAAACTCATTCTCCACCATGAAACCTTGAATGTCTATTACAGCAATTTTCATCTTAGTTCTCGAATAAAACTGTTGGTATGGTGCTGATGTCCCTGCATTTATATCCGGGATCTGTTTACATCATATAGCTTCTTACAGTTTCGCTTAAGGGCAAATACTCCACAACTCTATCATGAATAATGATGCAATATGCACGAGTCTTATCTGGAAATCCTTGAGAGCTCTCAATATCCAATTTAACATCAACAGTGCTCATTTTAATTGTTTCATTGCGACGTGAGCAGTCGATAACGAACAGCGTCGCCCGGTCTTTGAAGTCAGCATAATTAAGTAGTGGACTTTTATCGCGTGTATTCATAAAGCTTGGGTAGAAGTCTCTGTAATTATTGTAAACTTCCAAGTAATCCCTATTGAAATCTTGCCACAAGCGTTCAAACGGAAAGTATTCACCGTTTATTATAAGGCGTACGTCGGAAATATTTACATGATCAAAGTATGTCGGGTCGGTTTTTGAATTTTCTTTGCGGTCGGTCTGAAAGCCAACAATAACAAACCTTGGGCTTTCTACTGTGGCAGAGGTTTTAACGGACCATATTTCTTTGGTTGCATTTACGGTCAGATTAGGTAATTCATGTAACTCCCATTTACGAAACGGTATCAAGATGGGTTTATTACTCTTAAGGGCTTGCAATAAGTTATACTTAATTTTATCGTTTGGTATTATATGTTTTACTTTCAGCTCGATGTTAGTAATGGCTACTTCAACCGTTAGATCTGGAGTTGTACCAGGTGTTTGTTCCAGCAATATAGAGTTTTTGTCATTTCGAGCTCTAGTTAACCGTATTGTTTGTTTACCAGAAATTGCATGTTGGTAATCGTTAAAGATGCCAAACAGGTGTTTAAGTGGAACTCTAACACTAAACGTTGAATCTCTATTCAAAATAGTTTTTTTCCCGGGGTACAACCAACTTGAGGTGCGCTTTTCATCAGTGGGGTTGTAGCAAAGATACGCTCTGATACTGCTTAAAATGCCGGGGTCCCTCACAGAATCTACTTCTTGTCCGTTAAGTTCGTAAGATATAGAGTCGAAGAAGAAAGCCGCGGCATTATTAACTAATTCACAAGTGCCTTCTCCTTGTGTAGGTTTTATTTCTCCTTTAATAAAAATTGCGGCGTCATACATTAACAACCAAGCATCTCCCTGGTTAATTGTTATTTCAATGATGTCATTATTCATAAAAGACTTGACGAAAGGATAGTAAGTACGGCTTTCTATGCGTTGGATTGACTCATCATACTTTGGACTTTGATACACGTCGAATACATTTGGTGCCAACGACATTATATCCGAGCGACTTTAAAATATTTATGCTTTTAGGTGTAGGCGTCAGGTTGCGAGGTTGACGCTTGTGAGGTTCAGACGAGAGTGTGTTTATAAAGTGGTTTAACTCACTTTTATATGTGAGACCCTCACCGAAAACGAGACCCATTACAAAGGTTTTACTTCTAATCTCACAATTATTTCTTCTCCACGGAAATTTACTAACTGAAAATTTTGATCCAAAATCGATAAGGTTATATTATTTATTTCCCGTTTAGTGACAGGTAAGTAAAGTAGGTTTCTGGGGGTTTCGTCTATGGCGTCCCCCGGATTACATTCAGGAGAAAACTCGTAAATAGTATGAGTAGGTCTATTGTTATAGTACGCTCCAGAGGTTAAATTGCTATCAATATGTATTGTTCTGGTAGTAAACGATTGGAATATCCGAGCAATGTTGCAATCGAATCTTTTGGTCGAAAATCAATCGTATATTTATCGCTGTATATTTCACACTGTAGAGTATTAGTATTGGCTTTCAATGAAAAATCGGGTATTTCGTTAAGATTTCTTAAAATTTTAATTATCGCTGTCTCTATGGCAGCAATTTCGTAAGATCCTGTGGGTATTTCTAAAACTTTCAATTCGTTTGCTTGATCGATTAAATAAAATTTATTATTCGGTGCCTCAATATTCGGTATCGTATTATATGAATAAAACCCGAGCAACGCTAGCCCGTATTGTAAAGTTGGGTCTAAATAAATGGAATTATTGTAATCAACCGAGAGCACAGAGTTGTAGCCTTTCAACGTGAATAACAACGACATGACTAATAGTTTTAAGTCGGTCAGCTCTTTTTATAAAGAAATTCTAGACAAAGATGTCCACAATTTATTTCATTAAATTTTTGATATGCATCGTTATTATATACAATCTTAACTTTTCCTAAATATTTAACAAGTTCCGTCGGTGGTTTTAAGTTACCGAAACTATCAAAGTATTCAACAATATTATTATCTTTCTTATATGCTACCCAGTGAGCGCCTCTATTGTTTTTAACATCTAAATTAATAATTGCCGATTCATAAGCATGTGGTTTGCTTGGAAGTGCATCTCTCATGAATACACCTCTAAAATATGACAACTTTAATTTCCCGGCAAATTTTTCGAGGTCAACGTTAGTTAATGGTCTCTTGGGTAGCTTCACTGGGAGTTTTTTTGTTTCCTTAAAAATAAACCAAAGCCTCGCTTGTTTTTTCTCAAGTAAAGCCCCGATCCGATTGCTTCCATCGCTTTGTTATGACGTTTTTGTTCTTCCATCTTTTTCTGCATATCTTTCGCAGCGATAACTGTTTTAGCAATTGCGCTAGCACCACCTGCCACTGATCCAAGAGCTCCCAAAGCACCTAGGATTGGAATCAAAGGAAGAAACCCACCGCTCGCCTCAAAAGGAATTATTCTGGGGATTCGCACTTTATTCTTTCCACCTACTTTTTTAACTGCTAAACGTGCCGCTTTAATTGCAGCTAGTGTGGTTTTCTTAATTCCTTTTTCATTATTAAGTTGATTTCCGTTAAATGATTTTTTCAATGATTTTTCAACCTTTTTCACTATATCGCGTTTGAACGATTTTTTTAAACCCATACCTAACTTGCGTTTAGTTTTCATTGTTGTAGTAACAAACCAAGCAGCTGCCTTTTCACCTAGTTTTGCGTCCTTAGACTTAACTCTTTGCCAAGCTTTATTTTCTAACACTCGATCGGCTTTATGTCGATCCTCTAAAGAGGAAGATTTCGAATATTCTATGTCGTGTTCCTTGCATGCAGCGTCGAGAGGGTTTATGCCAGGGTCTCCCCTAGCTAATCTCTTGTTTAGCTTAGTTCCAGGTCCGCAATATTGGTATCCAGGAACGTGCAATTCAACTGGTAGATTACTGATAAGGGTATTAACCAAACCGTCTCCTGTGAATGATAACATTAGACTGAATGCAGGTCTTTACATGAAAATATATTTATAAGTTCCAATTTATTTTCCTTGAATTTATTCAACTGTTTACCGCATTTATATCCGAGCGCGTTAAGATTTCACTTAAACGAACCTCGGGAAAGTGTGTTTATATAAATGCTGTATAAAGAATAATTTCGTATAATGAAACGACTTTATTGCAGACCCGCTTTAATTCACCGCCAAACATCGAATCATCGAGGTCTGCGCTGGATAACTCTTAATTTTAATTTAAATAAAGTTTAAAACACTGGCACGTAGCCTGTAAATATTTAAGGTAGTATAATTTTCAATTTAGACCTTGCAGCTGATGACTCATAACCGCTATTTATGATTATGATTATTTCACGTTTTAAACAGAGTACGTTGCTGTCTTTCATTGCTATCGAATTATGGATCGCTTGATCCAGTTGTGAGTCATACCATTGTTGTTTATTTACAGCAAATAAATATTGGAATTTGAATTATTTGTTTTATTTACAACAGTTTATCATTTCTCATAATAAAAGACTGGCTGATGCTTAAACCTTTATTAAAAATAATGAGATATTTTCAAACACAAGCATGACGCTTTTATATTCCTTTATTAAGTACGTTTTATGACTAATACAAGATTATAACACAAATTACTATTTGAAGAATTCCATGTTAATTTTCTATTCCCCCAATGACCATATTTCAAACTGATTGGCCTTGTTTTTTCCCATATCCAGTTGTCCTTTGTAAACCAACGCGTATTTTTCACTGGAAAAATGTTCGAGGCACGGTTTGAACGCCTGTGTCACTCTGTTCTGCAGGAAAACGACACTCTCCTCCAACTCCAGCAAAATGGTCTCCCCGAACGTCGTTTGCACCACCTTGCCCGAGAGAATTTTCATCGGACGCCTTCATCCAATTCCACTAACTTTACCGTCGGTTTCTGAGACAAGCAACCAACTTTGTTGATGGTTTCCAAATCCATTTTGCTGCAAGCCATCTTCGGCTACTGAACTCCAAACAGCAAACTCTGTCTTTTATCAAAGCTAGAGGGGTGGGGCTAATGGAAATGCCTTCCCACCCAAATTCCCAGAAGCCACACACTTTGACCTCTAAGCCTCCTTGAAGCGATTCAACCTTGAAGCGCGGAAACCTTGAAGCTATTCTAACCACGCCCCCCTTCAATTCCCAGAAATTAACCTTGAAGCGATTCTCGGAAATTAACCTTGAAGCTATTCTAGGAAACCACACCCCTTGACCTTGTACATCAATTCCCAGAAACCTTGAAGCGGTTCTCGGAAATTAACCTTGAAGCTATTCTAGCCACGCCCCTTGACCTTGAACACCCCATCGCGACTTCGCAACAACGACGACCTTGGCGGCCATTTTGTCCTCGTACCCGCTTTGACTCACTACTCAGGATTTACTTCTGAATACAAGTCCGAAAGGGGATCTGGCAACGGTGCAGCAAACTAGTAACGATAACGGTGCCGTCCTAACCTAATTTTGATGTTTTGTGGGTATCGAAACATAACCTAGCTTTCTAGCTTTGCGGTTTTCGCGTTTCGCGAGATTGTTTCGCTTTGGTATCTCGCTTTAAAAATTGTGAGAGAATAAATAGGTATGTCAATTTCCGGAAGATTGTCTGAACTTGCTTTAACAAAACCCACATTCACTACAGGAGGAGCCATTACTTTACTCTTTGTCAACTTCTTCGCACTGAAACAGAAAGCAAATTAAACACTCTATCTACTCTCATACCTATATAAATGCATCAGGTAGGTAGGTATTTCTTGGAATTTAAATGATTACCTATTTATATTCTTTAGATATCTACCTACAATCAAATTGAGAAAGAGTGCTTACTAAATAATTATACTTTGCTCTCAAACACTTTTATCTGGGGATTGAACTACCTACTACCAATATCAATTTTATGGTACCTATTCATTTTTCTTTGTAATTGAAACTATAGGGTTTAGGATTGTGTACCATGTACATAAGTTAAGATTTGCATTTGTAATTAATTAGATTTTATTACACTATCTCTCTCAATTTCAAACACAAGCACAATTTTTAATTATATTATAAGAAAGGAGCAATGATAAAAATTTACATTGCCTACTTGCTTACCTTATTTTAATCGTTGATTTGTGAACACTTAGGTCAGGTATAAAAATGAATTAATACCTCATTTAGTCCTTTACTATTATGACGACGCGATAAACAATGGTTTTAATAAAATATAAAATTCAAAATCGTTTGGAACCCTTCAATAACTTTGATAAAATTACAAATTTTGAAATGCAAACAAAACTCCAGCTGATATTATTTGTGTGTGACATATCAAATCACAAAATAATAAGATTAGGTCTCCAGTCCAATTCCGTACCACATGATAAAAAAACGAATGAAAATGTTCGGCTCGTTATTATGACAACACGCGGTCGGGTCCCGAACGCAAATTCAAATAAATTCAAATTTTATTTTGAAAATTCTAACTTCGTGGAGACTTATTCGGGAAATAAAAAATGGTTAAAGCTATCTTAGGACTTGATGAATCAAGTTATGTGCACTTTATTTGAAAATTGGATTAGAGGAAACTACCCTATTGGCTCTTTAGGTTTTTTAATATTTACCTTTAATTTTTTTATTAAATCTACCAAATGATAGTAGAACCCTTTGTTTCTCAAGATTTAAAATTGTATCAATAACTGTTTTACTTGGCACTAATGTAACTCAAATTTTAACTAAGTTGGGAATCAGGAACCTTTGGCATTTAGAAAATACTTCTTTTGCTTAACTCCACGCACCAAAACTTTGTTTTTGCACTCGATGCACGTTTCGCTAACCATGTTAGAATCACAGGAGATGATTGAGTCTAATCTACTTATTCCTAACCTATTCTATTTATGCTGTGAAATACCTACTATATTTTTTCTAAAATTTATTTGTGGCGTAATTAGAACAAAGGTATGGGCTTAATGTTTGCAATGATTTCAGATTATTAGAGAAGAAGTTCTTCAAATTATCTAATGCAAAAAATGGATTGACATATTTATGTAAATGTAAACAAGCTGATATTATACCAAAATTATTACGCCTTAAAGAACCTTTTACTAGTAGGAAATGTAGTAAAATATTGTCCTGATGTAGTATGATGCTGATGGAATCCAGAACCAAAGAAGTAACATAAACAAATTATGGGAGGATATAGGTAAATAGAATACAGCAAAATATTAGGGAAAGTGTATCTGTTTATGATTTTAATTACATATCAAATTGTATCAGCATATAAGCTATAATAGGCATTTTGATAGAGTCAAACTTAGTCAGATTCACAAATTTCGAAGATTTGTTGAGGAAAAGCATAGTGAGGAATTGAATCAAATAGATAATGATTTTGTCAACAGAACAGTAATTAATTTATCTAACAGAGAACTTACAATTTCAGAAAAGTTAGTTTTGGCAAAAGGGTTAAATTTTTTCTGTTGCTGACAACACGATTTCTAAGCTTGACATAGTAGCATCGGTAGAGGAAACAGCTCAAGCATTACCTGAGGAATTAGGCCAAGAATTTAGAGTCTGGTCAAAAATAATCTTAGAAAAAGATTTTAAACCAAAGTCAAATATTTCAAAGGATGAAAAAGCAGCAATTAGATCACTTAAATCAGGTATGTTAATTAAAATATTACCAGCAGATAAGGGAAATGCAACTGTTATTTTAGAAAAAACTGTGTGTGATAATAAATTAAATGATTTACAAGAGGATAAACAAAGACCCTACAACTTCAATAGATACAAAACACTATATAAATACCGTGAACAAATCACACAGAGACAAAGAACACTATTAACTCCGCATCGTTCAAAACCTCCACACTTGTATGGATTACCAAAAATACACAAAACTATCAATCCTCTTCGCCCCATTGTAAGTTCAATAAACTCACCATATCATTCGTTGGCAAAATATTTACTTAAAATTGTTAATGCGTTAGTAGGAAACTCAAATTCGTTTATCAGAAGCAGTAATCATTTTTTGGAAAACATTAGGGAACATCAATTTCCGGATAATTATATATTAGCTAGCTTTGATGTGGTTAGTCTTTTTACAAATGTCCCTGTTGACAAATCATTGAATATTTTACGCAGAAAGTTAGAAAATGGTCAGACTTTAGTAGAAAGGACGAATTTGAATATAGATGCAATATTAGAACTAACAACACTCTGTGTTAAAACCACTTATTTTCAACTAGGAAATGAATTTTACCAGCAGGAATTTGGAATGGCTATGGGGTCTCCTTTATCACCATTCATAAGCAATTTATTCATGGAAGATTTTGAACAAAATGAATTGACTAGATATGTTCACCAACCTAATGTTTGGTGGAGATATGTAGATGACATAGGTATTTATTATATGGGAACATGGAGTAGATGATTTAAATTCATTATTAAATTTTATAAACTCGCAAGAACCTTCTATTAAGTTTACCTTAGAAATTGAAAATAATAATCTTTCTTAGATGTTTCTATACTGAAATAACTAGTGTCTATAGAAAACCAACACATACTAATAGATATATCCATTTTAATTCCAATCATCATATTAGTGTTAAAAAAGGAGTAATTAAAAGTTTGTATGACAGGGCTAAAGAGATTTGTTCTCACAAAATTTGAGGAGGAAATTAAACATACAAAACATGTTCTTGAGAACAATAATTATCCTACTGAATTTATTGAGCAAGTTTTTCAGGATTGCCAACAAAATAACAATGCTAATAGAATTAGAGAAATAAATCTGGTGGACCGACCAGTTTCAATGTCAGAACAGTATTTAAAACCAAAAATACGTTAAGATCGATGCTAGTTAAAACGAAACCATTTAATGAGGTACAAAGTTAAAAAAATTGCATTTATAAGATTCCTTGCGAATGTGGAAAGTTCTATGTTGGGGAGACTTGTAGGCCATTTAACGTTCGTTTAGAAAACATAAAAATTATATCAGGCAAAATCAAATTTCGAAGTCGAAAATATGTGAACACTCTTTTAATAACAATCATAGGATTTTGTGGGATAGTTCCAAACCAATTCTCAAAGAAGTAGGAAATAGACGAAAAATTAAAGAATCAGCATTTATTCTAGGAAACACAGAGAACTGTGTTGCTGAATGTTCAGTGGATTTCAGTAAAATATTATTGTCACTTATTCAAAGAGGGGTTAGTATAAATAATTAGGTAGAACACAGGGTACAATATCAGACAGGTGGCTAGGCTATTGTTTCTGTTGTCATGACATTTTAACCTGAAATTTATTAATCTGTCATTGCACTTTGACGTGACATGATCTTTGAGAAAGGAGGAAGATTTATTCTCGGAAAGGTCAGGAAACAAATTTGTTGAAGATATTTTTTGAGTTACAAGTTCAAAGTTTAGTTCATTTACTGTTAAGAATTTATTAATTTTCCAGGCAACTTGAAAAAGTTGTCTTTCAACCAGTTTGGTGGCGAAAAACCCAATTAAAATTCAAAGGACCTACTATATTATTCTTAAGTTCTACCCGCCAATTTATTAACATGTAAAAGGGGCTGTAGGGAATTGGTGCTCTATCTTTATTTAAACTAAATTTACATTTCGAAATTTCCAGAGTTTCATAAGCGTCTAATAATCTCCTATCAGGCAGATACTTAAGTAATTTTAAATTTTCTCTTGTTATTCTATGATATCTTCAAAAGCATGTTTAGCAATGCCATAGATTTTTCCAATCCACCATGTTTTAAATGTCCCATAATATGTTCGTTAAATCTAGTTCTTATGGAACGAACGTCTAGTTTGTCCAACATCATTTGATTACAATCTTAACAGCTAACTTTATATATTTCACTTTTTTCTAAAAGATTAATTTTGTCCTTGGGGTTTCCTAGTAGGTTTTTAATATTATCTGAAGATTTATATACTAATTTTAGTTAAACACTTTAGACCTTTCGTGAAACGCGGGTTGTACGGAATGGAAACATATTTAGTATTTTCTGTTTCTCTCCTAAACTTAGTGGAATCTTGAAGTTTTTTCTTATATTTGTGTTTATTAATTATTTATTACCATGTTTGTGTCGTAACCATTGACCTTGGACTACTTTCTTTCTCCTAGTTTTTTTCTCTATTATATTTTCTTGAATTAAGAGGGTAATTTACTAATCTATGTGTTAAAAATTGAGAGCTTGCTACCTATACTAAAATAAAGTCATAAAATATCAGCGAGTCTGGCAACAGGGGTGTACTCGATCGCAAAAGCGTACTTATTTGGTTTTATCTTGTTGTTTTCACCTATTTAGACACTGCCACAAATAATTTTATGGATGTTTTAACTCATTTTAATGAAACCAATAATTTTTTTCAGAAATATTTTGACGTAAACAATAATTGTACAAGTAAAATTAAATAAAGGTAGTGCCTCAGTGCGACTCTGGCGAAAATCTCAACGCTCACGTTCTTATATACATCAGGCGTAAGAGTTATTTGATTCTGGTAAAGTTTATGTTGGTTGCAGTGAAAAGAATCGTGAGGAATATAGCGCTCTGTGGTTGTGTCTTTTCTATAAATATCGAATAATTCTATCCTATTATTCGTTCTTCTTACTGTGGTATCTAAAAATGGTAATAGTCCGTTGTTTTCTAATTCGTAAGTGAACTTAATTGTAGGGAAACGGCCATTTAACTTTTTAAGAAAGTTGTCAATATTGACACGTTTCGTAACAAAAACAGCAAATATGTCATCTACATATCTGTATCATATTCTTGGGAAATAATCTGATTCTTGTTGTAGTTTTGTTTCAAAATTGGACACGAAAAGATTTGTTTAAATCGGCAGTACCTTCATGTTGTTGATAATAGTTGTTATTATATTGGAAGCAATTTTGGCCCATGCATAGTTTTGTCAAAGTAAAAAACTCCCATGATTTCTTTATTGTATTCTAGAAATTCTTTTAAATACTCTAGTAAGTGTTGTTGGAATTGGTACATTAGGATACAACGAACTATATCTTCGAGCCGTTTGTTGCGAAAACGAATGTGCTCCCAATTAACCATTATTAGAGAGGAATCGTTCGGATTCCTCGGCATAATATCGATTCATTTGAGATGCCATAGAAGGCTACGCCTGAAAAAAAATCTTTGAAATGTTGACGACCAGCGGAAAATGGCTTTGGTCATGCCACAGGCCATGCACCGAAGATAATAATTGACAGATAAATGTATAGGATTATATAAAATGGTATAAAAAATAGGCCAGTTAAAAATGTTCAAGAACTAAAACCTTCAGAAAATAACCTATAAAATTGAACGAACAATACACATACATAATATGGACAAAATTATTGTCGCATATTTCAATTTGAAAAAACACCTTCAGATTTATATTGGGCCAGAGGATATTGGTGAAGAAAATTAAAACTCTCCTGCTAAATATTACATATCTTAAATATGTAACTGATTCCATTGAGTAAAGGAATAATACTCAATGCTGATTCGAAGATTTGACGGTTACAAAAGAAAACATAGGTAGCAAAATAATAGCCGGTAGGCTATGGATGACATTAGTGTTGTTGAATTACTAGGGCCAAATAAAATGAATTTCGTTTCAAATGAAACGATTTTATTTTTTGTATTCCAAAAAAAGCAATAGACGATAAACCAAATAAATGAAACTGGCAGATACAACAAATATCTACAGACAAGTTTTTGTTTAAAATAAAAACATTATTCAACGATTGGAATGTACAGGGTGGTCAGATAAGAATGCAAAGTGCTGTATCTCGGAAACTATTCGTCGTAGCCTAAAATCAACTTGTCAACATTGGACCTTCTGTAATGTCCACGCATCAGCGGCTCCAACAATGCATTGACTGTGATTGAAGACAGTTCGAGCATTTAAGGAAGCATTAGTTTTATATAAAAAAAAAACATTTTCAGTTAGGAATATTATTTTAATATTTGTTGACAAGTTGATTTTAGGCATTTGTTTTTCCTCCATGGCCTACCCGTCGTACTTTGCCTACCTTGCACTTGCATATTAAATGCATTGATTATTATGCCCCTACACGTTTTTTTAATTTTTTGAATTAGTATACTTTTATAATTAAAAAATGATAAAATTATGAAAGTTTATCATTAAATCTTAAAAAAAGACAAATAAGAATAAATACAGGCGTAACAGCGTCTTTTTAAAATTTTATGATAAAACTAAATTTTCTTTCTTTGATATTTTCAGCTAGGAATAGGATATCGAGATACGGTTTTCACTAGCCTATTTAGGTATCATTTCACTATATTTTTATGAAAAAAAAAGTAATATTATTGCATTTAATTTTTTCGAGAATTTTGCAATTTTCTGTTATTATATCAAAAAACGCGCTCTAGCGGCATTACTGAGACTTAGACATATCACGGGTTAGATGGGTTTGATGGACCAATAAATGCTTTTTCCAACGAGACCAAGTTTGTTAAAATCCGTTCAGTCATTTAGGAGTTACAGCTGTTAATTTAAAAAAAAACATTGAATCACTCTCCAAAACTTTATTTTAATAGATATGTCAAAAAGTGTTAACAAAAATTACTCGAATAAAGCTTACCTTTAAAAAGCATATAGGTGGATTTCAGTGAAAAATCATTTTAAAAGTTTAAGATGGCCCCCTGGTGACTATCTTGGAAATCTGAAAATAATTTCCAGGTTTTTCTCTTGGCCACTTTATTCTAAAAAATTTTTACCGCAAGTCTCTACGACGAATAGTTTTCGAGATACAGCACTTTGCATTCTTATCTGACCACCCTGTACATTGTACAGGGTGTCCCAGTTAACGTGGTAAACCATATACATATACATTATTAATGCTAGAAAAAAATTATGGACAAAACTTGTAGACAAACATGAGTACTACATTCCCAAAATATGTTCCAATATACAGAGTGAACCAATAAGTAGTTGCATCCTAAAGTTATGTATTTTAAATGGAACACCCAGTATTTTATTACATTTTTAAAAAGCCCTTAAAGAGTTTTTATTTTTGGTACATGGTACTAAGGGTCTATCTTTAAAGGTTAGGAGAGTTATTTTAATTTCAACCGAAATAGGGGCCACATTTGGAAATGTATTACTCAAAACCCAAATAATATTTTGAGCTATAACTTGGATTGGAGATTGCCTGTTACTCCTAGTTAACAATTTTGGACCGATATTGCGATAAAGTTCTGAGGAACATACCGGGCGATTCACTTAGGCAAATCCTATGTTTATTCGCTAATTTTAAACGGAACACCCTATATTTTATTACATGTTTGAAAAGTCCTTAAAGATTAGATATTTTTTGATATAGGGTATTATGGGTCTAATTTTAAAGGTTAGGAGAGTTATTTTAATTTCAACCGAAATAGGGGCCACATTTGGAAATGTATTACTCAAAACCCAAATAATATTTTGAGCTATAACTTGGATTGGAGATTGCCTGTTACTCCTAGTTAACAATTTTGGACCGATATTGCGATAAAGTTCTGAGGAACATACCGGGCGATTCACTTAGGCAAATCCTATGTTTATTCGCTAATTTTAAACGGAACACCCTATATTTTATTACATGTTTGAAAAGTCCTTAAAGATTAGATATTTTTTGATATAGGGTATTATGGGTCTAACTTTAAAGGTTAGGAGAGTTATTTTAATTTCAACCGAAATAGGGGCCACATTTGGAAATGTATTACTCAAAACCCAAATAATATTTTGAGCTATAACTTGGATTGGAGATTGCCTGTTACTCCTAGTTAACAATTTTGGACCGATATTGCGATAAAGTTCTGAGGAACATACCGGGCGATTCACTTAGGCAAATCCTATGTTTATTCGCTAATTTTAAACGGAACACCCTATATTTTATTACATGTTTGAAAAGTCCTTAAAGATTAGATATTTTTTGATATAGGGTATTATGGGTCTAACTTTAAAGGTTAGGAGAGTTATTTTAATTTCAACCGAAATAGGGGCCACATTTGGAAATGTATTACTCAAAACCCAAATAATATTTTGAGCTATAACTTGGATTGGAGATTGCCTGTTACTCCTAGTTAACAATTTTGGACCGATATTGCGATAAAGTTCTGAGGAACATACCGGGCGATTCACTTAGGCAAATCCTATGTTTATTCGCTAATTTTAAACGGAACACCCTATATTTTATTACATGTTTGAAAAGTCCTTAAAGATTAGATATTTTTTGATATAGGGTATTATGGGTCTAACTTTAAAGGTTATGGAGTTACATGATTAGGGTGTCAAAATGTCACTATTTGCTGTAAAAAATAAAAAGATATATTATATTCTTGTTAATTTTTGGTGTAGTGGAAATAGTGGAAACTACCTCTAACGCCATCAATAATAAAAAACCTACTGTACAGGGTGTCCCATTTTGGGTGTTTTGGGTGTTTTCCTCAAAAATCTCGGTTATTATTAAAGCTAGAGGGTTGCGGTTTTCACGTCACTGTACTAATTTTTTTAGAGGAATTTGGTGGACCAATCAGATTTTAGATAGGTTTTATAGTTTCCGCGCATTGGCGCAGGACTGAAATTTTCGATTTTTTGGAAACCTCTCTCCTGGCTACAACTTATATATATCGACAAATTTAATCAACTATTTTTATAGATTTTTTGGTGTAGAATCGAATGGAATAATTAGTTTTTTTTGGTAGCGTTAATAGTTTTTGAGATATGAACCAAAGTTATATATTTTTTTAAATTGAAACCATAGTTCATATCTCAAAAAATATTAACGTTACCAAAAAACTAATTATTCCATTCGATTCTACGCCAAAAAATCTATAAAAATAGTTGAATAAATTTGTCGATATTTATAAGTTGTAGCCAGGAGAGAGGTTTCCAAAAAATCGAAAATTTCAGTCTTGCGCGCCAATGCGCGGAAACTATAAAACTTATCTAAAATCTGATTGGTCCACTAAATTCCTCTCAAAAAAGTAGTACAGTGACGTGAAAACGGCAACCCCCTAGCTTTAATAATAACCGAGATTTTTGAGAAAAACACCCAAAAACACCGAAAAATAAACTTAATGCCTAATAAATTATGCGACATCGGCTTTCTTTTAATTTAAGGAAGGCAGCTAAGGTATACATATTTGATACAGTTTAGACACACACTAGCTGTAAATTAAAAATAGGTTTTACGACAAAATTTTATTAAGAAAAATTTTAAAGCGCACAAAAATGAATTTTCAAAAAAACGGTATAGTCTTTCTAAAGTCACTTGAAACAGCGTAAAAAACTCTAATTGGCGCCACAAAAAATATATAGAACATAAGGGCCATGCAGTTTTTAAAAATATACATATTCTACAAGCAACATAATATTTTACTTTTAATAAGGTTTTTTAAGGTTGTCGTCAAACACAACGTAAATATTAATAAAGCATATTATAATATTGTCAAAAGGTCTCTAAAAAGCCATATCGATTATAGCTATTTACGCAAGTAGATATAGATATCCTAAGATCTGTGAAATTATGGCACGGCTATCCACCTCATTTCGCTGCACAAGTGGCCAGCCGTCGAACAGTGTAACCCATGCAAGTATTGGTGATATTATTTTAGGCCAGCATGCAGTCACTTGCTTTTACTACAATATCTATCTTCTCTGTCTCCTTCATCTCTTTTTACTACTAATACCAGGTTCGGTTTAATATGTTTAAAAAAAGTGTTTTGTTGCCTGTTTTCGTGCTACCCTGGTAAAATATAAAATGAAATCGCAAACTATTTCATATCATTTGCCACGCTCTGCTACTGGTAAAAATATCAGACTTATCAGCAGAAATCACCCGTATAGTATAAAGTTCAAAGGTTTTTATGCGGTCGACGTCGACTTAGTGAAGGAGGCAGCTAATAAGAAAGCGAGCGTAGCGATTTGATTGGTCGGCGTTTCGGAGATCTATCGAGCAGGCCAGTTATAGGCGAGGCCAACGATAAAGACAGGCCACGGCGCTAACGCATAATCGCGTAGTCACGTGACCTACTTAGTGCTATATAATGAAAGGCATTTTTGGAGATAAGTAGAAAAAACAAATTTCGTAACAATTTGGCAAGTTTTCTTTCATCTATTACATTATTGGTTTTGTGCATCCAAGCTTTCTCTAATTGTTTTTTCAAAATTTTCAACCTGCCTCAGCTGTTTTGGGCTGAGAGTTAAACGGCACTGCACTCACAATATTTTGGCACTTCTCAAAAAATGTTGGGACATCACCTTCCTTTAGCATAGGTGATATTCTCTATAGGTATTTTCCTCCCACAACACATTTGTCCACTTTAATTGTTTCACTTTCTTGAAAATGTGTTAGCCACACATACTTAAGGGTTTTTTAGAAATTAAATCTCAGTTGGAATTTGACGAATCCATTTTTGGCGGAAATTATCATCCCGAGGAGAAACAAATGTTTGTTATGGCGACACTTTCTTGCTGGCTTTTGTAATATGTATAAATATAATATAAACAGACCCAATATTTGGTATTTAGGTTATTTTTTACGAAATAAAAATGAAAACTAACCTTAGTAGGTATACTGTAAATATTGACGAGGTCCCAGTTGATCGGCAGCGTGAAAGGCCGAATAGGAACCGTATCAGGGTGTGGGTCGAAAACGAAAATCCTCGAGTACGTTACAACACCGGTTTATTTCGCACAAGGTGAATGGTGAATACAATAAATACACAAACCCGAACGTGGTCAACGGGAACGGCTTTCAGCCACCCGGACCGTCTGAACTCGCGGATCTCCCGTAAGCAGTTCACCCCTCTGTGTCTCAGGCTCCACCAGTGGCGTATCCAGGATTAACGTCTGGGAGGGGCAATCAGTTATAAATAACAAAACTCTGTCCCTAATTTTAATGAATAAAAACGGAACAAAAACATATTTTCTAAATATTTTGTGGATGTATCCTCTTCCCAAACGTTTTCTAAGCAAAAAAGGTATACTTGGTGAATAACGCCAAATGTGACTGTTTTCGAGAAATTTTCAAATTTCTGCATCAATGCAGGTGTATATCGACACTCGTATGCAGTTAAATTTAAAATAAAATTTAAATAAACAAGCACATTTATTTTTTGACAGTTTAATTAACTTGTTGTTGTTTTTTTCAAGAAAATTTTGTCGTCTCAAAAAGTTACTTAAAAAAATCGAAAATAAAATTTAAATTTCAACAGCCTGCATCTCGAAAACCAAACATCTGCGGACCTATTCGTCATATTCTCCATTTTTTAAAATTTTTTAAGTTATTACCAGACACCCTGTATAACATAAAAGTATTGTTTCTTCGAACCAGTAAAATCTATATCAGAAAATCAAGTATTCTTTTTTTGGTCTTGAGCTCGTCAAATATCTCCTCTGGAGATATGGGTATTTCAGGGTACACATAAAGGAATGTTAACCCATTCAGTGGGTTTTCGCTAATATTGTTTCTAATAAAAATGTTTAAAATTTTCAGTTTTGAAAATGTTCTTTCTGGCGTGGCGGTGCAAAATATGTTTAGTAGGTTATTTTGCCTAATAATTTACGGTTACCTACCCGCTGCACAGAATATCTATAGCTACGCTATACGGCGCGGCGGCGCGTTCTCAAATCTACTGCACAGGTTTTAATTTCGAGAAGACAAGATGAAACAAATAACAAATTGTAGATGTTTGATGTTCACTGCATTTTCAGATTAGGCCAGGAGTAGGTATATAATTTTTGGTATTATTAATTTTGATATTACCAATCTCGTTTATCTCGACAGGTCTGGGGGGGGGGGGCAATTGCCCCCTTTGCCCCCCCCCCCCTGAATATGCCACTGGGCTCCACTGTCCAATACGGTCCATGTCCATAATAGTCCATTCCGGAATTCCGGGCTCCCTATTCTGTGGTTCGGGGGAGAATTCCCCTTTACAGCGCTCACGCGTCGGTGCGAGCGGCACCAATACTCTTGGACGGCACGACTCCCACCCAGAGGCCATAATAACACCTGGGCGGTTCCCCTCCGCCAGGACACACGCTCACTAGACACAAACTTGTTTCTAAAATATAAACTAACACGTTTAAAAACAGTTTAAACATTTAAAACTTCTCAAAACCCAAGCTGCCGCTTTCAGTTATGAAACGTGATTTTTGTGCGCCAGGGCCTGTCTTTATAGTAGGCCTTGGTTATAGGCCAGTATAACCAGTGCCGCGCACGGAAATATGGATATGCGCTTTATTTTATAGAGTTTTGTGTGGTGTTGTTTTGTGTGAAACAAAATTATTGGTTTGCTTTGGTTCGAAGTTTATTTTATTCTTTTTTAGATCATTTAAATAAAATTTTATAATGTTACTAAGGGCGGCGCGAAAAGTGCCTCGCAACTTTACCAAGACAACAAATTGAAAGCAGGGGACCTTATTGGTCACCTAAAAATACTGGACACTGTCCAACTACAATCCTTGACAATGCCAAAGGACTACATGCAGAAGAAATACGACTTTGAACTATCGTTTGAAGTGGTCATCCAAGATCGCCAAACTAGTCAAATCGCAATACCAGAGACATCTTCAGGAACAAGCATCTGGTACACAGACGGATCTAAAATGGATGATGGGGTTGGAATTGGGATATATGGTCCTAATCATAGGACCTCACAGTCCCTAGGCAAGACACCATCCATCTTCCAGGCAGAACTTCAAGCCATAAATGTATGTGCTCATGAGTGTATCAAAAGACGCATCAAGGGGGCAAGAATATACATCTTATCAGACAGTCAGGCAGCATTGAAAGCTATAAAGTCTTATACTTATGAGTCTAAGGTTGCCTGGGAATGTAAAACACATCTAAAGCAACTGGCTATAGGCAACAGATTGACCTTAATGTGGGTGCCAGGGCATGAAGGTGTTCATGGGAATGAAATTGCTGATAGCCTCGCTAGAGAAGGGGCTAAGGCTCCATTTTACGGTCCTGAACCATTCTGTGGCATAAACAAAAGCCACCTATTGACAGAGATCAAAACATGGGAAAAGGAACAAAAGGAAGCCTACTGGAGTAACACTCCGGGACAAAGACAAGCGAAAAGATTTTTGACCTATTCGCCTCAGAACGCCAAAAAGCTTCTCACTCTAAACAAGAATGAATTAAGACTCATCACAGGTCTCCTGACTGGACACTGCGCTTTAAGATATCATCTTAAAAAAATGGGCAAAACAGACAATGGGCTATGCAGATTTTGCAATGAACGGGATGAGACTAGCGAGCACATACTGTGTGAGTGTCCCCTCTTAATTCGAAACAGACTTAAATACTTCGAAAGGATCAATATAAATCCAAATGAAATTGGCAACTTAGCCCCAAGGAAAATACTAAGCTTCGTCAAAAGCCTAGGTGACCTTGGAATTTATTAGAGCAAGGTCATTCACAAAAGATCTAATTAGGTCGCAGTGAAGAAAGGCCGTAAGGGCAAAAAAAACGACCCCTAAGAAATCTACAATCTACAATCTACAAGGGCGGCGCGCCGCCTAAGACTCGGTCTTGTTTTACAAAGCCCAAGCGTTTTTATGCTGTTCCAAGTGACTTAATTTATACCATACTAGCATCACTTTAAACCCTAAATGGTTTAGAAGCTTAATTGTTCTTTTTAATCCGTCTTTAATTACCCATCAATTTCCTGGGTAAAAGGGCATATCTGTAAAAGGGTAAAATGACACATGTAACCTATAACCAGAGAACAACCAATTGTTCTCTGCTATGACGTTTTATCATCTTTAGTAATCCAGGTGCTAATTTCATTAATTCTGCCGTTTCTTTCGTCATACTTTTTCCATAAAAGTTTCACAAGCTTTCCAACCCTTTGTTGTTTCATGGAAACTTTGTTTTGGTCCTTTTTTCACTTCATAGTTTAGGTATGTAGCATTTATTAGGCAAAAAGTCACAACCAGGCCAATAAGCTTCAGTGCAGGGATTGGGTCCATATATAAATATATAATGCACCTCTTAATTGCAAGAATTTTATATTTGTAACATGGACTACGTTTATGTCGTGACAACTCGATTGGATTGAAATGGATCCGATTGAGTGATGTCAAATCTTTTATAATTCTACGTTTACATCATCAGTATTGAATCCTATACGGTTTTCAACCTCTCTAGGGGCATTAACTTATTATACTTATTCCACAGTAGGTTGGTGCACATTCTGGCCAACTTCTGTTTGGAAATAGCGGCTCAAGACTTGAAATTTTTAATAGGATTGAATTTCAATCTGTAGGGTTTACGCCGTCTATTTGAGTCCGCTCCAGTGAATTCAAACCTCTCTTTTTTAATTAAAATGTACCTTGAATATGTCGTTTTATTTTGTGTTCTAAAGTTTTTTAACGGTTTGGCCATAAATACACATTGCATGTGTTTCCATAACTTCCTGAACCATTCATATTTAGTAACTTTTTAAAGGGCATGTCACTTTGTATACCTTTGCCTAAGTTTTTTTTTGTTAACCCAAAGACAACCAACATAAAGGCTATCGAGTTAAGCTCGTAAAAGATTCGATTGTACAAAACGTAACGGATTTACGATCAATAACAAATGTTCCAGTTTTTTTCCCAGATATAAGCTGGCTTTGGTCATCGCTATGCCATCTGGGCGCGGGTGCGGTTGCCCATAGACCTCCTTGTGTGGGAACTGGCCGGCAGGCCAGTCCGCGACCTGAAATTATGTCTCTGACGCACCGCCGATAAATTCCCGAGCGTCCGCCGCCGGTTTCGTGATCTCGCCAGTCATTCTAACATCCCGGCCATCATGAGTATGCACCCATATGAAATTGAAGCGGCTCCACCGCTCGTCACGAATGCCATTTGCGGGGTCCCAATTGCATCACAGCGTCACGGACGCGCGCACGTCTATAAGTCCGTTAAAGGGTCAGTAGAGAGCAGGGACTCTTTAAAATAAGGGGACCCAGCATGTCACAGTCTATCACAGTTGAGGGGAAGTTTGTTTTCTGCCGACTCCAAGGGGACCACAAGGGGGCTGATACAAGGTTATGTTATATGTCAGTGTGTCCAACTGCCATCAGGTTTTATGTGACATGCCAGTGCCATAGATTCTAAAGGAGGCAAAATATTTCCCATCATAATTCACAATTTTTAACTTTCCTAACTTCCAGATACTCAGATGTGACAACTAAAGAATTTCAACTATACAATAAATTTGTTTCATTTGACAGTTGCCATATTCTGTACTTGTAGACACAACATTGTCAAGTCTAATTTTTAGAAATCATGGAAAATATTATTAATTTTTAATAACAATCACAGTACCTGTTATATTCATAGATTCTCCAATAAAATGGCATACTTGGCATCACTGATACCATTAGAATGAGGAAAGAATAGGCCTCACTTTGGAAAGTATAATGCTGGGTCTCTTTATTTTAAAGAGTCCCTTGTATAAATAATTAGATAGAGCACAGGGTACAATATCAGACAAGTGGCTAGGCTATTGCTTCTGGTGTTATGACACTTTGACTTGACATTTTTTGTCATTTCACTTTGACTTGACAATATCTTTGTAGAAAGGTGGAGGATTTATTCTCCGAAAGCTCAGAATACAAGTTTGTTGAAGTTATTTTGTGAGTTAAACGTTCAAAGTTTCGTTCATTTACTGTTAAGAATTTATGAATTTCCCAGGCAACTTGAAAAAGTTGTCTTTTAATCAGTTTGGTGGCGAAAAACCCTATTAAAAATTAAATAAAACGAATGGTATTTTGACCAATGTCCACTTGGAATTTTTTCTTCATTTTAATTGTAGCCATAATTCGTTATTAGTATCTACCAGGGACTCTTTAAAATAAGGGGACCAGCATGTCACAGTCTATCACATAGGAAAAGTGAAGCCTTGAAGAGAAGTTTGTTTTCTGCCGACTCCAAGGAGACTACAAGGGGGCTGATACAAGGTTATGTTATATGTCAGTGTGTCCAACTGCCATCAGGTTTTATGTGACATGCCAGTGCCATAGATTCTAAAGGAGGCAAAATATTTCTCATTATAATTCACAATTTTTAAGTTTTCTAACTTCCAGATACTCAGATGTGCATAGGCACTTTGGTGTATATGTGTATACCTGACTCACTATAAAAGGACTCAAATTTCCGTTTAAAAATAAAAGTAAGACATGATTTTGCCGAATAAGCGTCACCGTTTACGTCACAGCACCTGCGCGCGGGCATACCGTTTTCTGTGTATCGTGGGTTATTGCTCGGATGAGTGAATTAGGTAGGTACTTATTTGTAAATGAACTTACTGAACTAAATGAAGAAAATTAAAGAACTTACGTAAATTATAGTAGAGCTTATTTACTTATTAATCGGCACAACGTTATTAATTTAAATACACACGACGTTACTACATACAGGGTGAGTTTTTTCGATGCTCACAATGGGGATCTCGGAAACTAGCAGAGCTAGAACAACGGTTAAATGGGGCAAGAATTGCAGTTTTGAATGCTAAATCTAATGCCCCTTTCGTAGATAATTTTGGGCTTAATAAGAAAATCTAATCCATTTTTTTATGTTGTTTGTGATTTTTAAGAAGAAGATAAGGGATTTTTTATAGAATTTTTTTTGAAAGTTTTCTTTTATTTTTCCTAAAGGACGACGACAGCTATGTCAGATATATTTGGTACAGTTTAGACACAAATGAAATGCTATAAATTAAAAATAATTCGGCTTGTCTATTTCCAGCAGTGCCGGAAAGGCGGGGTTCAACCATAGTATTTTTCAATAAAAAATGGTACGCCACTGGAAAAGTAATATTTTTTGCCTTAAATAAATTTTCCAATCAATTCTAAGACGAAAAGTATTCTTGACTTTTTTCGAAAAATGTAGGTATGTACATTAAAAAATTTTATTTTTCAAAAAAATGTGTATATCTTTTTTTCCCTTTTAGTTCTTAGAATATATTTCATTTTTTTCATGATATAATACAAAACAAAAATATTGTTTGGTTCTATTTAACCCAAAAATACAATTAATTTATTCAAAATCATTTTCTCTAAAGGGTACATCATTCTGAAGAGTATTAGAACAATTAAGATGTTCATAAAAGCTGTGATAGATGGGTGGAATGGGAATAGATTCTTTCAACTGCAGCAAGTTCTTCTTTTTCGCTGTAGTAATACTATATGAAATAGTTGACAGCTGTAGTCGTTTCAATAGACCGATCGCACGGCAACGTATTTAAATTTCCACCAATGCCAAACTGGACTAAGCTGCATAGTTCATTACGGCATGAAGATTTTTAGTTCTAATCCATGTGGACCATCCTGTTTGGTGCTGCCATCTGTAGTAGAGTAGCTAAGTCTCATTTGGTCCGCTTTGGCATGAAAGATTGGATGTTTTACTACATAATATCGTGCCGTAGTTGGATATCAAGAATTTTGTGGGATGGTCCGCTATGGTTCTCAACGCCGTAAACATTATCAATATTTTTTCTCAAATTTTTGTAGTAATACAAAACATTATTACTATTAGAGATAATTTTAATTTTTGAAATTCGATATATCCCAATGAAAATTTGACGCTAAAGGTCAACATTTAGGGGTTAATTTGATGGGGGAAAAGTGAAAAGGACTAAAGAAATTATGCCTTAGGATTTGGTGGACTCACTGAATATGTCGGCATATTTCATCAACATAAAAATTTTATGTATTAGGAAATACTCTCTGTGGTAGCTACTCATGTGTTTCCTCCGCAATACCTACCTATAGTAAAATCCAGGGACTCTTTAAAGTAAGGGGACCCAGCATTATACTTTCCAAAGTGAGGCCTATTCTTTCCTTGTTCTAATGGTTTCAGTGATGCCAAGTATGCCATTTTATGACTATAACAGGTACTTTGATTGTTAGTAAAAATTAATAATGATTTCCATGATTTCTAAAAATTAGACTTGAGAATGTTGTCTATACGTTCAGAATGTGGCAACTGTCAAACGAAAGAAATTTATTTTATATTTGAAATTGATTTCCAGCAATTAATTCCAGGAATTTAAGTAATAAGTATGGTAAGTCAGTAGTGCCGATTTTGCTTATTTAAGAATTTGTCGCTATTGCATCTTGTTACCAGGTTCCTTAATCCATTTGTAATATGTAGATATACTTGAACTTTCTTCCCTTGTTGAATGTATCTACCCAAAGAACTTTTACAGATTTCGTAATGGACTAATAAGATTAGGTCTAGTAGTTTTAATGATGTAGTTTTTCTCGGTGTTCATTATAAAATTTTTAATTTTATTTCTCTCCCAAGGTACCTCACAAACTTAAAAAATAAACTTGTAGTCGTAGATAAAAACTCTTAAAAAAAAGACTTGACTGAAGCTACATGATTAATAATTTAAAATTTTCGAAATACGATTTTTGTTTTCAACTACCTACTTATACGTAATGCCCACGTAATGGGAATTGTAGGATTACTAAAGGTGATACAAGAAAAATCTGGTTGTAATTATTGGGACTACTACAGGCGGCCGCATTACCTTTAATTGGCACATCTGAGTATCTGGAAGCTAGAAAAGTTAAAAATTGTGAATTAAGATGGGATATATTTTGCCTCCTTTAGAATCTATGGCATACTGGCATGTCACATAAAACCCGATGGCAGTTGGACACAGTAGCGTAGCTAGAGGTCTTGGGGCACCGGTGCAAAATTCTGCAACGGGGCCCTCCCTTTTGTAGTCCAGTAATGATATAATCTTTCAAATGAAAAAATTGCGGGAAAGCAATTTTTCAAAGTTACTCATTGTTTTCTGAGTACCTAACCAATCACACTTAGATCCTCATTATAGACCTCGCATTAGGAATGGTTTCTTATTTATATGTAATAAAAAAACACTGTTAAAAATTGTAGATAAAAAAGTTGTCTGCAACCTTGCTTTATGAATTTCTTTTATAACTTTGTTATTTTACAAGTTATGGGTTCATTAAGCGGCGTTTTCTTCTATAATTCGTAAAATAAAAAAGTTACAAATACAAATAAGAAAAACTGTAGGGAATCGAATTACATATAGCTGAGGCTTTTGTCAACATATTTTTTTGTTAAAATATAACTACGAAACCACCTGTATCGCATTCTTCATTACGGGTCATCGCAGTGCCGGTTTAGCCAAACTTCGGGCCCTGGGCGCCTTTTAATAGACTGTCGTCGGCCACTCTTAATTGAAACCAAATTTGGGTTTCACTTTTTATTACAAAATAGAAAATAAAAACATAAATGTGCATGCAGATTATTTTCGCAAAACTGATCAAATAAATTGCATTGTTTCTATTTTCCCAGTAGATATTTTTATTTTTATTGATATCATTTTTGATTTCTAAATTCTACATATCGATACACGCATGCAAGAGCATTGCAAGTGACATTTTTGAGATTTTCACTTTTTGCTTTTCTCAGGTCTAGTTACGGGACAATTTTGGATAAAAATACAAAACTATTCAATTTAAAATTTTTGATGTGTCATCCATTGTATCTGACAAAATGGACGTTTTCAGCGGTAAAAACATAGTAAAGGTAATTACAATTCCATTTTTTTTATAATTTACGTTGTAAAGACAGTTGCAATTTTGGGTTTTCATTAGTTCGACTGTTAAAACATTGTAACGCTATATTTTTGTCTGGAAAAACCACAAGTTTTTTTAAAGGTAATGGCATTTACAATGTTCATACGAAGTTTTATTGAGACACAATACGTTTACAATTATAATACTTATTATAGACCAAAAGAAGTCAATTTTTCCATTTTTACCTGTTTTACAATTATTTACTGCAGCCATTTAATTTTTTCATCTGTATGTTAAATCAAAAAACGAATATGGTCTGTTTTAAGAAAGCCACAAAAACGTGTTACAATGTTTTTGCACGGAAATTGTTTAAAATCAAATACATTGTAACTTCTAATATTTAAAATTGTACCATGGAAAAACATTGTAAAGGACAGTGCAATGTTTTTACCGTAAAATTGATGACATTTTTGGAATTGGAAGTACAAAAAAAGTAGAAAAACTCTCTTGTTCGAAAAAGCAACTAAGGTATAATAGTAGTTAATACCCACTCATCTAAAAGCCTTCTATTGAAAAAAAAGTACAAAAAATATCCATTAGTTAAATAGTTATTTATGTACCAAGGCACTGAAGTTCAACTTTTTATGACTCATGTGGAGTTTAGTTGCTGAGGCCTCTGGCCGAGGCAAATAAACCACATGAGTCATAAAAAGAACTTCAGTGCCGAGGTACATATTATATATTTTTTTGAAATCGGAAAAAAAATGTTTTATTAGGCAAGAAAATAATAATAAGGGATCACCCGTCCACGAACCGACTACGCGCGGCGTTGCTTGACTTTACCGATCGCTGTACCTACGACAAGTATAATGACGTACGGCACCTTCGAACAGAAAAACCAAACTGCTGCTTCTTGTGCAGCCTACACAAGAAATCTATTGATATTCAAATTTACTAAAATATGTAGACTGAAGGATTGCGCTTCTATAGGAAACAATTTCGCAATGTGTACGAAAAGTTAAATGGGCCTTTATCGGCCGGGTTTTGAATATTTGGTTACTTTTGACGGGCGATTTCTCCGCGTCTGACGTTTGATGTTTACATCTCGCCAAGGCCTACTTATTGAAAAAATCGTACAATAATGGGCTACATTATTGTACGATTTCTGTACTTTTAATGACGATTTTGGGACATTTTAATGCCGATTTAAAGAAAAATATATTATTCTTTTTAATAGCCAAAGTTTTTAAACCTCTCTCCTGAAAACTAGACTTTTGTCAGTTATAATGTTTTTGCATGCGCATAATGTGCAGATCGGAACCGGGCCCCTGGGCGCCCGCCCCGAGCGCCCAGCGGATAAACCAGCACTGTGTCATTGGAATACAATCCTACACGGGCGTAGCCAGGATTTAGTTTTGGGGGGGTTTAGTTTGAGAAGTAAATAAAACAACAAAAATATACTTAAATGAAATTTAATATCTATATATTCATCCGAAAAACTACGACATATTTATAAAGTTCTTAACTTTAAATGAAATGGATAAATTAATTTCGTTCCTCTGCGCTAAATCTAAAACCATTAAAGAAGAAATCTTCGGCTTTTTCTTTTAAATATATCCACTACTTCATCTGCATGAATTTCTGTTCCATAGTGAATGTTCATTAGAGCCAAACCATTAAGTCTGTTTTCACTTGTAGTGTTTCGTAAATAGTTTTTCAGTCTCCTTAGGCTCGAGAAAGACCTTTCTGGGGTAGCAGTGGATACAGGAATGGTAGCCAAGATTTGTAGTAATGTGTAAATATTAGGATAAAGGTTTTTATCGAACATATCTAGGCATTCCAAACTAGATTTCGGGGTAGGCAGTCTTCTTATCAGCATGCAAGGTAGCTGAAGCTTTGATAGCTAAATCCAAATTTGTTTCTTTATTAGAAACCCCTTGACCTTGACTACACCACTTTTTCCAGTAGTCCATACCTTTAGGTTTATCACCCCATTTTCGACAGTAATAATGATTCACGTATCTATCCTTAACAAGGTCATCGAATAACAGTGCACTAAAATTACTCACTTACACGGTACACTTAATTCTCTTCACTATTCGTTCACCACTTTTCACTTTTATTCGCTTCGAGTTCGCATGGAACAATACTGCCGTAAGTGCGGTCACGCGGCGCGGCGCCGCTTATATAGCAGCCCAGTAGCCGTCCAGAAACTTCCACGAACTTCCACAAAGTTCCGCTCATTTCGACCTAGGGGCGTGGCGAATAATCGAGAAACAACGCAAAGTGTCCCTACAATATAAAATAGTTCGGCGGCAACTGCGTCTGCCTCTCGTCAAAAGATGGCGCTAGGCGCTACTATTACTACATAATATATTCAAACGTAATAATAATTTAACTCTTCACTCCTCGTATTTTTTCGGTATAATATTAGGTAATATTTTGCTTATTTCGGGGGGGGGGGGGGGGGTTTGAACCCCCGAACCCCCCCCCCCTTGGCTACGCCCGTGCAATCCTAGAACAATTCTGGAAAAAATCAGCTGGTCCGCAATAGTTTTTATTGAGAATTAATATTAATATACACACGTAACATAATAATAATCGCTACTGAGTGTTGAACAAAACAACTCTGTGACTCTGTTGTGTCTGGGAATGTGGGAATACTCGGCCGGCGAGCGGTATCGGGTTTGTCACAAAAAATACTTGAGTGTTATTAGGCTGATGTAGCAAGGAATATATTTAAAAGAGACGCAATCAGGATTGCCTGCATTTTTAATAAAAATATTTTCGCTTTTTTGGCGATTAAAAAAATATTTATTTTGGGGAGAGAAATATTGTCAAGTACGAAAGGAATGTCAAGGATTAAGGGGCCCCTAAACCCGCGGGGCCTCGGGGCGCAGCCCCGAATTGCCCTAGTATAGCTACGCCACTGGTTGGACACCGACATATAACAGCCCCCTTGTGGTCTCCTTGGAGTCGACAGAAAACGAACTTCCCCTCAAGGCTTCACTTTTCCTATGTGATAGACTGTGACATGCTGGGTCCCCTTATTTTAAAGAGTCCCTGGTAAAATCAAATAACTCTGACCGCCTTATAATGTAAACAAGAGCCACGTGTGTTGACACATTCGGCGAATTTTGCACGCATATGAAGGCAATATAGAATCGCATAAATACACTTGCGATCGAGTGCATCAGGCGCCAGGCGTCAGAGTTATTTGATTTTAGTATAATTCGGAACATCGTCTGTTATAATGATGTAACCGAAAATCGTCGGTGGCGTAACACTGGCACATACACACATGCACAACTCGGCGGGCGTTTTTGCGCCGATCTTCGAACTTCGGCTTTTGAGGCTTCCCGCAAGCGTTTAGAAATCGCCGGTCGACCCTCCGGCTTTGGCGGCGATCGCAGAAAAACCGCTAATAGCACGGCCGCAATAAAATTACGGTAATTATTATAATTCCTATGGTTCGGGACACGCCGTTTCAAAACGCAATTAAGTTTCTGCTGCCGAACAAAAACGTACGCGTACGCGATGAATACGCTCTCCGAACTTTCCATGATAGTCATGTCTATCGATTATCGCTTGCCGTTTTTCTGTGCCTAGACCAAATATAACTAGACCGATAATGATAAAATAATAATAGTAATAACTAGAGTAACCCAAATATGCAAGTCGAAACCCTAAAAATATGCGCATAAATATGCAAATAATTTAGTCAAAATATGGAGGAAAATGTTGAAAATATGCAAATTAAGAAATACTTTAAAATATAAATTTATTGTTTCATTTACAAATAAACATATATAATGTACATACTAAATGCATTTATACATAGTAAAAGTAACAATATTTTATTTTAAATTTTCTACATACAGGGCGATTGAACTAAATCTAAATATGCATTTATTATAAATTATAAAAATCAGGTTAAAATTTAATTGTAAAAACAATAAACCAGTAAATGTTGCTCAAAATTCTCAATTAAAAAATTTTGTCTTCTATCAGAATATAAAAATTTATAAATGGAGAGAAACTCCGATGTAAGAGGTGCGCTTTTAAAATTGCTCACTATCACAGGATCCAAATCGATGGATTCTGTAAAATCTCCCTTTAAAATATTTGCTACTTGGCTGAGAAACTGAAACCCACTACTTTTTTCTCTAAATTTTTGAAACATTTTGTCCCCAATTTTACCTGCGACATTTTGAAAAGCAACCTCAGATTGTTTTACCAGTTCTACACTTCGGGTTAATGGCAAATTAGATTCCTCCATTCGTGTTATTGTTTTAGAAAGAAAGCTCTAATTTGCTTTTAGAAAGGAAAGTTGTTTCTTTATTTCCTTGTTTTCGAATAGTTGTTTAACATCTGTAAGGGACTGGGAAGATTCGTTCGAAAATTCTGAAATTAGATCTTTCAGTTGGCAAAAATTCTCGCAATAAAAAAATTCAGCTTCCAACCAAATGCCCCATCTTGTAATAACAGGTTGAGGTGAAAGAGGAGTGTTTGGTAGTTTTTCTTTGTAGAACTGAACCCTTATAGGCGCTTTAAGGAAGACTTTTTTCATGTTGGAAATTAAACTATTTACAAGCGGAAAATGTTTCCTAATTTCCTCAGCAACCCTATTTAAAGCATGAGCAACGCATGTTACATGTATCAACTTCGGATAAAAGATTTTCAAATTTTGCCCGGCTCTTACCATATGTACGGTGCTGCATCTGACAAAACGAGCAAAAATTTATCGGTAGGAACAGGTGTAGGAAGAAAAAATGTCGATAATTCCTCTTGAACAAATCTGGTCACTGTCAATGCATTCGTTTTTTCTTATTCTTTAGAAGCAAGGAGGTGACATTTTGGTAAAATCTCGCCGCTAACAACTCCAATCAATAAATGAGCAATCTATAATTTATTCTGTCCTTTTCAATAATTGTATTTTTTTATTACGTGTCCGTCATTACGTGTCAGTCATTACGTGTCAGTGTTCGTAACAATGGACTTACCTATAACCTAAACCGTCACTCAATAGGTATGTTACTAGCATAGGAGTAGAAAAAAATTACGTATCTGTTCTTAATTAAAACGCAATTATCACGGGTGCCTTGTTAGCGCGGCATCCGCGTCACCATAGCAACTAACCAACATACTAATTGTTGTCAGATAATCAGAAGTATAGTTTATCTATTATAATAGATTTTCTTTCGTCGAAGAAAAATTATAATACAAAACTCGAGTTGTAGGCTTATTACATACTCGTGGAATTACAGCACTCGCCGCTGCGCGGCTCGTGCGCAACTTTTCCACTCATACGTAATAAGCTGTTTACAACTCTCGCTATGTAATATACTATTATACCAGTATGGGTAGCAAAAGCTTAATACTTCAGTTAAAGCATGGTCGTAGAAAAAAAAATCTTTATTTCCAGACTCGTAATGAAATATACTATACCCTACTAAAGGGCGGAATATATGCAAATTGCATATATATGCATTTTTGCATATTTTATTCAATTTCGCAAAACATTGCATATTTCTAGAAAAACTATATTTTTGTGCATATTTGTACCTACCCCGAAATATTACGAAAAAATCAAATTTGCTATGAAACCATGACACATATGAAAAAATTCTAAGAGAACGTTTTTGTTTACAATAAAAAATTTCATAAGAATTTGAATACATTTTATTGCTATACAAGGTGGTTCTATTTTTTTTTCTAAAATAAATTATACTAATTACCCATTTCTACGCCACTGGTTGTTTAAGATGTTTGATATTAACAGGTTTTATGCTAACCCATGCCGTTATAACGTGTACCAAATATGACTTAAATATCTCCACTAGTTTGTAAAATATTCAATAAATTCCACATATTTCTTGCAACTTTAACACCCTGTAACTTTTTTATAAGACCTTAAAATGATATAGTTTATATAAGAAAGTGCGGTTTCATTTTTGGTTTTCTATCACCTGTTGAAGTTTTTCAGATTAAAACTGAATCACCCTGTATATAAACATATTTTTACCGACAGAAGGCAAAGATTTTTATTGGAAAACTTTGAAAAGTATTTAATCATAAATTCCTACTAGGTATACAATTTCAAATTAAAATGTTTTTATAATTCTGCTTTAATATAGGGATTTTACGAGGTATTTTATGTATTTGTTTTCCTTTCATTTTTCTTAAAATAAACCCTTTCTCTGAAATCAGTTTTGGCGTTTTTTAAGGTATTTGTACATATAATATAAATGCATATTATTGCATATTCGGCCAAATAAATGCATATTATTGCATATTTTAAATAAAAATGATGCATATATTATATGCGCATATTTCTATTGAAATTAAATGCATATATTCCGCCCTTTAGTTATAACACATAGATAGTTACATAACAATGAAGATGAGCAGCTAAAGCTAAGCATAAGAAATCCAACCACCATTTAATTGCTAGCGTGCGTGCAATATGAACAAAAAAAATAGGCATGTTGTGTTACACAATAACACGATGATCATTCTTTTTTTCGACCCAGATTCAATATTTCCTGTTCATCTCGACTTTCGATAATTAACCAGTATGTCGTCACTTTCTAAACATAGGTATTCTTCTTTCTTCTCTGTCGTTAATTGTATCGTGAGCGATACCATCACACTTGGGTGTTACTCAATTTAAAAATAAACGAGAGAAATACCGCGACGAAAGTTTCAAATATTAAAAGGAAAATTATTAAATAGGTACTGTTCTCGATTGCAATTTACACACAGAATATTAATAATATTACCTTATTTATCAGTTGTAATCACAGCCAATCACAAAACGCAATGTGATATTACCGCAATTGTTTATACACGTCCGTGTTTGTCGGGTTGCATAATAGTGCTTATTGGGCAGCTGGCCATATGAAAAGTTAAACATTTACGGATGTTATATTGGAAAGGCTGGAAAGGAATAAATAAAAAGTAGATAGATATACCCGAATCTATTTGTATATTTCGGCAATATAGAGAAAAGCTGCTGCGAACAAGACACTTATAGCCGAAATTTATTTAGATAATTACGTGTCTATTATTCATATTGACGCAAACACCTGATTAAGCTATCTAACATGGGTTTAGAGGTGGAGATAAAAATGAAATCTATCTTTTACCTTATTTGCATTTAAATGGGATGGATTGCCTTGGCCAGGCATCGGAATAGTCAGTATAATTAATACATAATGTTCTTAGGAAAGCTAAAGAATTTATAAAAAATATAATTTTATCAGAAATTGACAGTATACCGTATACCTACTACCCATCTATCACTGAAATTGCCGAAACGTGCTCCAAAACACCTGTTAACTTCAACATGCGAAACGTAAAATTACCGCTTTCAAATATTACAGATCAACTGTGCATTCAAAATGAGGAAGAAAATGCCAAATGGATATTGGTCAACACACCATTGGTTTTGACAAATATTTCAACCCAAACGGTTGATTTTATCGTTATGAAACAAGAGTATACTTTTGTTGGAAATGAAAAGATGCACTTAAATGATGGACCTGCAAGACCAAAAAGATAAGTAACCTCAAAAATGTTACGAGCAAAAGATCCTGGTCACAAAACCTGGGACAAGAGGGACACCCTGTATAGAACAATTTAACAAATTAAATAAGTAACATATTTACAACATTTAAAGTCGGGAGACTTAGGAGGCTAGCTGTAGAAAATATAAAATTAAAGTAACAGAAGTTGTTTTATTATTTATAAAACTATGAGTTAAAAACTCTACTCTTCTTGCATTATGCACCGGTGCTCCATCCTGTTGAAACCATAATATTTAAAGGCAGGATACCAATAAATTAGGTAAATCTTCTATTAAAAAATGTATACTTTTGAATTATAACTATATGCGTATTTTCATTGCCCCAGTGATGGTTAGTTTTTCTATTTGGGATGACATTACTTACGAACTTACTTTCGTCAGTCCATAAAATATATTTGACATCTGCGCAATGAAATTTAACCCTTTTTCTACATTACTGGTCTGCAACTGTAGTGGCGGCTCGTCAGTATTTAAACAGGTCACCATCACAAAATGTAGACTACTAAAGTTAGATTTAAACGAGTTGAATTGAACCAATTTGTTTTTGAATAAATAACCCGAGAAATAACACAAACTGAGACACAATTTTGAAAGTTCACCTCGGTTGTCATAAATGTTCGAGTAAATGTTATTAAAAAGTATATTCGCACTAAAGTTCACCAGTTCTCGAAAAATGCCCTCATTTTCTGAGGCCTCTGCCTCATTGTGTCCTCTTGGTGCCAATTCGAAAGTCCCACAAAAACGAACACAGTTAATTATTTGATTTAAAACCTACCGATTTTTCTGCTCGCAGTGTATCGGGATAATATGCTGAATTTAGCTTCGTTTTTATATTTACTTTACCCAGCATATACTAAAAGTAAAAATGTTATTAATGTATACCTTTCGATTTTTCGTGTGTCTTCATTATATCCCAAATGTGCACAACATCGTTGCTTCCCTTTTTTTGACCAAGTTTCTTCACCGCCGAACAAAACACATACAAAACAACTTGTTTGTTTCTTTACACCCGCACAACCAATTTTGTTTATGTAGACACTTTTGTTGAATTTACGTGATCGCGTTTTTTGTCCTGCTTTGAATTTTTTTCTATAGTTAAATCTGGTAACGGCTATTGCCAAACTCTTTAATTTGCAGTTTTTTCATTGATGAAAACGAATTTCTTAAAAAAAAACTTACACTGTTCATTTTGAAAACGTTAAACGTTATAAACAAACTATTTAACTATAGCACAATCAGCTAGGGTACGCAAAATAGGCAGCACGTTTTGTCCGCCCGCGAAAGCCAAATATACAGTATGCAACAAAACATTTGATCGGAGTCTGGATGCGCATTTAACTCAATGACCATTCCTAATTATTGTCGGTCTCACTTTCACATTCTCCGGACTGCTTTCGGTCTCTCTCTCTACAATGCTGTCCAAATGGAAGGTGGCTCCGGTTATATTTAGCAGAGCTGCCGGCCGGCTCTTGCCTGCGCACCGCCGGCGTCGTCGCGTGTTGGCGCGCGGCGTTGCCGCTGCCGCCGTTGCCAGTACGCTCGGTAAGTAAATACAGTGTGGAAATTGTGGAATATTGCTTATATTTCTTAAAATATTCCTCATATGAAAAACTTGTTTTAATAAAAGTGTTAGGGGAAATTATTTCCCGTTTAGTGATATCAAGCAATCTTTCGTAGCACAAAAAATGTGGTTGCCATGGTAAACGACTTGATTTTTTTAAAAGGCACCATATACGTTTTTTGGTGAAAATTGATACATTGGAACTTTCTGAATACGATACATTACAATTTTAATAGGGTCGCATAAGAAAAAAATACAAAAAAATTAAGTTTTCTATCATGCTATTGACTATGTTTATCAAAATAATTATTAACATCAAGTTAGCCATGCCAAAATCAGAACAATGGGAAACTGTCACTAGCTGTCAGTTGCTTGTAATTGTGTGCATTGTTCCAGTAAACGTACTTTTTTACTCACTTTTCTGTGTACTTAAGTACTTAGTAAGTTATAATGGCGCTTGAATTAAGTGAAACGGAAAGAATACAGGTTAACATACTAAGTACTTAAGTGCACAGAAAATTGAGTAAAAAAGTTTAGTTTAATAATGTACACAGTTACACAGCTAGTGACAGTTTCGCATTGTCGCACGGCTAACTTGTTGTTAATAATTATTTTGATAAACATTGTCAATAGCATGCCATATAGAAAACTTAATTTTTTTTTGTATTTTTTCCTATGCGAACCCATTAAAATTGTATTGTATCGTATTCAGAAAGTTCCAATGTATAAATTTTCACCAAAAAAAGTATATGGTGCCATTTAAAAAAATTAAATCGGTTACCATGGCAACCACATTTTTTGTGCTACGAAAGATTGCTTGATATCACTAAACGGGAAATAATTTCCCCTAACACTTTTATGAAAACATGTTTATGATATGAGGAATATTTTAAGAAATATAAGCAATATTCCACAATTTCTATCCACACTGTATGTTTCTATCCACAATTATGTTTATTTTAAGAGTGCAAAATTGTTAATATGAATTTGTGTGAACTAGGGTCGATGACAGGCCATGGTCCATGGCAGGGCCTTGGCACCGTGGTCCCACTGCTCGAGCCGCCCCTGAAGTAATGTAGCTTGAAGTCGTGATAATTTAATTGCTTTAAAATTCTCTGCATTGTTGAATAAGAAATACCCAAATCCACCTTTGCATTAGTAATTGATCTCTCTGGATTGTTTTCAAAATAATTTAAGACGATTTCGCCGTTAAATAGATTAAAATGAGTTAAAAACAACAAAACGTTCAAGACAAAAGTTACTTAGAAAGAATAGGGCTACCTAAATATCTAAAGCATCGTTTGTCAAAGATTTTAAATTTAGTTGCTATCTAATCTTTATTTGATCCCATTTAAGACCACGGAAGTAGATGTTTTTTCGCTTTTTGTTTGCCCATAATTGACCTAAGATGACGAGTTTGAATGTCCCTGTACATATAGTATAAATGAACTCACTTGGAACAGAATAAAAACGTTTGGGCGGCGTTTGCTTTTTAATAGGCGGCGCGCGGCCCTTAATAATATTATACAAATTTTATTTAAATGCTACGAAATATAATACACTTTGAAATAATTCAAACCAAAGCAAACCAATAATTTTGTTAAACAAAAAAACAACACCACACAAAAATCTATACACAAAACCAAAATCCGTAAAATAAAGCGCAATCCTTATTTCCGTGCACGGCACTGGTTATACTGGCCTAACTGGCCCACGTCTACACCTGCTCTGTGGATCTCCGAAACGCCGACCAATCAAATCGCTACGCCCGCTTTCTTATTGGCTGCCTCCTTGACTAGGCCGACGTCAACCGCATAAAAACCTTTGAATTTCATACGGATGATTTATGATTCCTGCTGATAAGTCTGGTATTTTTACCAGTAGCAGATCGTGGAAAATGCTACGAAATAGATCGCGCCCCGTATATCACTGTGTTCCAAATGAGTTCATTTATACTATGCATGTTGTCTTTCTACTATCGCCCGTGCGTCATCCCACCACCTCCAACTACTTCGCTCCCTAATAGGGTACTAGCACAAATTTTGTTTTTTGTTCAATTTATATTTAATGAAAAGTATTTGTATGGAGAATAACATTCCTCAAATAAAAACTGCAAAATAATTGTTTCCTTTTTGGAAAACTGATTCTGAAAATGGCTTTTTGAATGCGCGCTTAAACAAAGCTCTGACGTCACTTATATCTAAACATGGTAAATTTGGCAACATGGGGTTTTGGCTGGAATATTTTGTGTTTTATGGAATAGCAGCTGTCAGTGTCAGGCTTCAAACTGAAATCATAACCTTATTAGTGAATGCTGATGTTGATAGATGATTATTTGCATTTGGAAATTCAGTGTTCAATCAAATATGTACTAATGCCCATTAGGAAGTGTTGTTGTCGTATTTTGAACGTGATACAACAATGGAAGCAAATTTTGTGAAAGCTTATGATCAAATAATTTGCCAAAGCTAGATGTCTTCATTGTGTCAGATTATTTTACAAATAGCAAGCTCTATAACTCAGCAGAAATTCGTGGAGTTAAGACAGAGGTAAGCTAAAAAACAATATTGTTGGTTAGTTAAGTACCTAATATATAACATTTCTTTCAGCGCGGCAAGAGATATGATGATTCAGCCGTTTGTTATGTGCACTTAAAGAGACACTCAGGAAAGTATACTGTAAAAACCAAAATATGCCCAGAACACAAGGTTCGTTACAAAAATTATGCAGTAGTTTGTGAAATAGATGAAGTGGCTGAGAAGATCATTCAAGCAGAATGTCTAGACTGCGCGGCTTCCCAAGGAGGTTGCAAACATTCCGTGGCATTTTTAACGTGGCTGCATAGACATAGCCAAAGTGAATAAGACAAGTGTATCCACTATCCACTCTGTGTGGTCGCCGGGCTACGAAAATGAAATGTTATCGACGGCCAGGAGTGGGAGAACTAGGCCGAGCGTTCGAGCGATATTTACGGGCGTAGGCAGTGTAAAGATAATAATTGTATAATAATTATAGGTAACAAAACGTGCTCAAATTATAAATAAAGGTGGCCAATTCATGGATTTTACTGTATTTTGTAGTAATTTGAACTTAAGGCATACCTAGGCATAGTAAATAGTGCAGTTGTTAGAAATCAATGTTTATTTTTAACATAATTTACCTAGACAGTTTTTTCTTTTCTCTGCTCTCTTTCACGAGGTGTATATCGGTGCTTAGAATAAAATCCAATATGTAATTACGAAACAAAAATGCCAACACATGATTCGTGACTTTTACGTTCAAATTTAAAAGCACTACAGTTATTTAAGAAGTCTTGTAAAGTTGAATCATAAACATCATTCGTATCAATATGTTCAGAGAAACCACTCTAATTTTCCTAATAAATAATTTATGTAAGAACTGGGATGCACGCACCATTTACAACTTTCCATCATATACATAGTTTTCCATATCTTCTTTTAGCTAAAAAGCATTATATAAATGCAAACCAATAAATATCACCTGGCTATGACTTACATAAAAATGATCTTCACATACAAATATAAGAGTTTTAGTGGAAAAATATTTTTTACGTTTTATAGCTTCTAACAATTTTGTTCTTCTGTGCCAAATCAGTAGAACTTGTATAAATGTTTAATTTGAATTTAAAGACGAATTCTCATACGATTTTACCACCAATAATAATACATTTCGCAGTCTCTTTTAGGCAAGTAGAACTCCAGTTATAAAAGTACACAACACTGAGAAGACAACACAACTAAATATTTTGACAATCAATATGTTTATAATTATAATCCAGCAGGTAGTATAATGAATAATAAGGAGACTATAATAAAAACCTAAGGCCTGGGCTGGGGAAGTTAAAGCAAATAATTTAGGTATTTTTCTGAGTTTATAGGTTATAACCAGAAAACAACTTTTTAGGTTAGAAGTTCAGCTCTTCTTCTTCATTTTGTGGAAGGGAACCGAGAAGGATTCTGCCAGTCTCATTAAATAAAAGGATCTCAAAATCATAGATATAAAAATAAATTTACAATGTTGCCAAATCTACTCGATATCCATATAAGTGACGTCACCGGTTGTTTTACAGGAATTGAAATTAGAAAATTCATATCTCAGTAACAGTAGCTAAAAAAATTTTTTTAATGCGTTTTTCGTGCTTCACTATCACTTAGGTATAGTTTAAAAATAGTTTTGAAATATCGTCAAGTTCCCTATACAACATTTAACCGAATCACCTCGCTTTTTCCGTACGCGCTAGCGCAACGAAAACAAATCCCGTCTTCGATCTGCTGCAATTACGAAAACAAACACCTCTCGGCGGCGATTTTTCCTTCTTCTCGAAACTACGTAGATGGTATCTGTGTGTTTTTAGCTCCATTTCGGTGTGCGGGGCAGAATTCTAAACAATAGAATTATTGGTTATTTATGCGGATATAATGCGAGACGTGATTGTATATCAACAATGACTGTTTTGTACGGTTATTGTTCCTTGACTGGTTATGCTTATTCGGGCTATGAGAAAAATCGTCGTCGAACCACCACGGGCCATTGTACAGGGTGTCCCGTAATTCATTTCCCTGATAACTTTTTTATGTATCTACCTATTTCATAATTTTTGAATCACTTGCATTCTTTGTGAAACCCATTAGTATGATTTAGAAAATTGTTAGTATAACCTATCTGCCAATAATATATATATATATATATATAATAAAATAAAGGAGGAAGCAAAATTATGACATACGATTTTTATCTAAATATTCAAATAAATTAATTCCATATCTTTCTTAGTTATGCGGTATAAATAAAGTCACTACTTGGAAACGCTTGGGCGGCGTTTGCTTTGTAACACAAGACCGAGTCTTAGGCGGAGCGCGGCCCTTAATAATATTATAAAAATTTTATTTAAATGCTCTAAACAGAATAAATAAAACACAAAGAAATAATTTTGTTTCACACAAAACAACACCACAAAAAATCTATACACACAACCAAAATCCGTAAAATAAAGGGCAATCCTTATTTCCGTGCACGGCACTGGTTATACTGGCCTAACTGGCCCACGTCTACACCTGCTCTGTGGATCTCCGAAACGCCGACCAATCAAATCGCTACGCTCGCTTTCTTATAGGCTGCCTCCTTGACTAGGTCGACGTCGACCGCATAAAAACCTTTGAATTCTATACGGGCGATTTCTGCTGATAAGTCTGGTATTTTTACCAATAGGAGAGCGTGGTAAATGCTATGAATTAGATTGCGCCCCGTATATCACTGTGTTACAAGTTAGTTCATTTATATTTTACCAGGGTAGCTCGAGAACAGGCGCCTGGGCAATAAAATACGAGACAAAACACTTTTTTAACCATGTTAAACCGAACCTGGTATTAGTAGTAAAAGAGATGAAGGGGACAGAGCTATGCTTAAAGTTTCAAATCTCTAGCTCATCGGGAAATTAGTTTAAAATCGATGGAAAAATTCGACGAACAAGGAGGGGACAAGAATAGATAATAAAAACGTGGTAAAATATTGGGTGCTTTTCTGTAAATTGAAATGGAGACTCGCTTATTTTTGACACATGTCTGTCAGGAGGATTCTGTTGCCAAGCTATTTATTCTGTGGTAATAAGCATAAAAAATATCAACATGACTTTAATCGATATTTATTACCATATTAATCACCGCAATTTAAGGCCTTTACTGGCATGCGTTCACCAACTCTTGGTTATACATACATTACGTCGTTTTCTGTTACTTGTGATGGTTTTACTTGTTTGGCACAATGAGTAATAATAATTCGATTCCATAAAACAATCTAGCCGCTTGCAAGAAAATAGGGCAGACCTGCTTGCCACTAGAAAAATAATGGCATAAATCAGTGGCAGAACTGGGTAATTAAGCAACAAATTAAACGGATCTATTATTAGGTGCGTGAGAACTGAGAACTCAGCAAACCAAACATTGCGAAACCGCGATAAATTATATTAATTTCTCGGTTTGCGAAGGGAATTGTGTTTGTGCTAATCAGAAAATTATTATTGGATCTAAATGTTTTCGAACGATTCGAGAACAAAACTATAACACATGGAAATAAATTGTTGTTCATTTAAATGTTATTTTATTTGTTAAAGACTATTAACAACATTAATTTTCGCGAGAGAATATCTCTGTAAAATATTTTTAAGTAATTTAGAAACACCGTCTATAAGTGTTTCAAGTAAAATAAAATGTGTAATGTGTGGTTCCATTATAGACCGTCAGACACTGACAGATTTTCCTTACTGATTTTCTCATTTATGCCTTGGAGAGGGTTGAAAGGTAAATCGATGCTGCGTCGGAAAATAGTAATTTTAAGTTTGGCCCCCGGGGAAAACATATGGAAAATTCATGCATTTTTCCCCACGCGTCACTTCTGCCAATCAATTTTTGGGCTAGTGAGGGTATAAGTTTTCACCATTTCGAACGGCATAACTGACGGAGTGAGTAAACCAAGTAATTTTTGTGTGATCTGCCAAACCCTTAATTCAACCCTTTTTCCACTACATTTATGCCTTTGGGTTTTCGAGGTCGGAATAGTATAAGAAATCATACGGTGAACATGGCATAAGTGAGAATTAGTACCTTTTTCTGTTTTGAAAAATAAAATTTTCCATATGTTTTCCCCTAGCGCCAAACTTAAAATTACTATTTTCCGACTCAGCATCGATTTACCTTTCAACCCTCTCCAAGGCATAAATGTGAAAATCAGTAAGGAAAACTGTCACTGTTTGACGGTCTATTATTCTAGACTTTACCGTGAAAATGTTTTAAATAACCACAGTTTTTTGTTTAAATAATACAAATAAAAATAAAAATGTACCTATGTCAAAATCGCTAAACGATTTTCATCATTTTTTATTAGAAAAAATCATAGTAGGTCTTGAAAATTGAAATTAAAGAATGAAATTCTGCACCAAAATAGAGACTTTTGTGGTCTATCTTTAGAAAAAAAAAAGAATAAAATGAAATGAAAGTAAAAGTTTTACGAGAGTTAAAAAATAATACCAAGAAGTTTTATATTCATTTCAAAATTAATAATATCAACCTAAAGCAAAACGACATGAAAAATAATTATAAAATGTTCACGAAATATTCTCAACTGAACGACTGAACATATCTTGAATAAATTCTTTAATCACGCTTTGAAATGCCCATAGCTTCGTATACCTACCTAGTTCTTGGATCAAACAGTTTCAAGAATTAAAATAATAGAGTCATTGTTTTAACTGAAATTGTTATTTGTGTTATTGTTACTATATCCAAATATACAGGGTGGCCCACCACGAAATGCATCGATCTATATATGGAAAACTAAAAGTAGGAAAATTCTGAAAATTTGGCACCTCACCAATGCCGATAGGCGCGGCTCAACTAAAATATTTTGGTGAATCTGGCACTTCCGGTTATACCGGAAGTCGATATCAACTTTCTTATCTCATATGGAACACCCTGTATATTATTGCATTTTTGGATTCTAGGCATCATTTTGGAACAAAAACATGCAACATGTCCTATGTCTAAATTCAACCGTTTTTGAGATATTTGCATTTTTCCAAAAAAAAATACAGGTGCAGACCTAAAATAAATTAGCAATTTATACGAGGAAACCGCGAAATTTCAAAACGAATGTTTGGCATCGTGTAACATAAGCCCTGAGCTAGTGATCTCTGCTGAGAAATAAATCCGTTCTTATACACGGTGTTCACAAAATATAAAAAAATTTCATTCAAAATGTGCTTAAAGCTCAAAATTTTCAAATGGAAACCCCAATTTTTTTTAATGCGATCTTATTCAACACTAAAAATGATGACAACTTTGTGTAAGGTTTCCTATACCTAAATGCAATAATTTTCGATTAATTTACAAAAAAAAAAACACTTTTCGCCCATAAAATGCGGGGTTTGCTTAACGCTTGGAAAATCATATTAGCCGTGGACGTTGGAAAGACAATCGCGGCTGAGGAAATGTCATTTGGTTTATAAATTATTGTCAACAATAATGCCGGCGCGCTTAAATTACACAAAAGACAAAAATTATTTAAAAATATTTATCTCAATGGCAGTTATTAGGCTTATTGCGCAGATGCTTATAACGGCCATTGTGACAAACCTTTTTAAATAATTTTTGTCTCAAAATGTGAGTAATTACTTAGATTAAAGTTTAAAATTATGCGTGTTGCTCTCTACAGATCGAAAAAAAGCCATTTTATGGGTCAAAATATTGAATCACTAGGCACGTGCTGTACATTGAGCCTTAAATATCTTCTATACCTACCTGTTAAAATATTATTAAGAAGTGTTTGTAAGTCTACGTAAAATCCCTACATACCTATTATGAGAATATTAAAATGTTCCTTTTAATTTTGTTTAATTATTTCCTATACATTTTAGGAATCGATGTTAAAAAAAGAACAAAATTATAACAGAAAAAAGCTTCGAAGTTATTTTCTGATATTATTTTAATATATTTTTTAATTCTGATTTCAAAAATGTATAGGCAATAATTAAAAAAATTACAAACGTTTTAATATTGTCATAGTTTTTAAAGCAGCAGCCAAAATTTGCAAATTTTACGGGTAGCCTGGATAATATTGGTGGTTTTCTACGTATTCTTGAACTTGAAAGTACAATATTATCAAAGTGAAGCTATACTTATAGGCTACTTTGAACAAAATACCTTATATTTAATAAACTTTAAAAATCAGTTATATGAAATATTTTTAAATATTTAAGTGATTCTTACATCTTACACATGTTCATTGTAGATATAAATAGGTTTGAGGTGACAGTATAAACATTATTAAAGAGATAATTACATAAAACCCATTTACAATTTAATGTTGTTTTTTTATTTGAAGCAATACTTTTCTCAAAGAAAATATATTATTTTCTTGGAAACTATAAATATACTTATTTAACTGATAAATTAAGATATTTTTGCTTATATGGGAAATTATGTTACACGGTTCAGACGATATCCGACTGCTGTGCATTCCAGCGACTAAGCTGTAAGCTCCATGTGTACTGATTAGAATGCTAGTAATCACCGCTACATGCTACTCTAACGCACCGCCATCTAACGGCCGGATGCTGTAATGAACGATTGATCACTATAAGCCTTGTCTATAAGCTATGGAATAGTATATTTCATTACGAGTCTGGAAATAAAGTTTTTTCCGTGCGCGCGTGACAAAAGTCATGCAAGTACGGAAAAATCTATTTCTGGACGTGTAATGAACGATATTTTTTTATTATACTTCTTTGAAAACTGAAACTTAAAACATTTTATCGGCATATTATAATAAATTTAATTGACATGGTTACTCTCACATTATTTCAAAGGTGCTTGTTGTAAATTAGTTATTGTCAGATAAGGTGAATAAAACGTCAACAATATTACAGAAATGTATCTAAATATTGAAACACTTACGAATTAAAATACAAAATAGGTATACCTATGTTAAATATCAGAGAGCATATAGAGTTTCTTAAATTTAGTTTACTTTGCTGTATATTTCTATTTTAAAGACATATATTCGGTATTTTTATTCAGCGCACGGAAAGTTTTTCCATGCGCTGTTTCCGTGCGCTAGCCCGAAAAACTCCATCTTTCATTATTGCTAAAACAGATAAAAATAAGGTGTTTTCAAAGAAGCATAATAAAAGTGCCTACGGCCACAGTAGGAGTCCCGGGTTCAAGTCCCGCCTGGAGTGCATTTTTTTCAATTGATATCCTTTACCTGATATGCCACTAAACATCATTTATTATTTATAGGTAAATTTTGAATATACTTTTCTTTGTGTGCTTCAAATTTAAACTTATTTTCTTTAGCTTCATAACAAACTAAAGACGGTAGGCATGCCTCAAAATGTTCTGCAGATTGTCAAGGGCCCCGAACTTTCTTTTTAATAGCTGTTGACCATTTCGGTCCGACAGTTAAAGTATAAGCTCAAGCTGATTTACTGCCTTGGCTTTAAAAGGTAAGCAGGCGCCATCCCAGCGTGATGAATAATGGTTAATTATGTTAATGCACAAAAGTAATTAATCGTCCGACTGTAATTGTTGCTCACGGTTTATTGTTTTTCAGGCGGTTGCACCTCGTAAATCGCCGGCTGGTTATGGTGTTCGCCTGAGAAAAAAATCTGCTGGCACATAGGTACCCACGTACCGTTAAAAAAATGGAAAACGAGAATTCAAATCAAATTTTTTATAATCGCAATAGAGGAATGAAAGGTGATTTTTTATTATGCTTCTTTGAAAACACCTTATTTTTATCTGTTTTAGCAATAATGAAAGATGGGGTTTTTCGGGCTAGCGCACGGAAACAGCGCATGGAAAAACTTTCCGTGCGCTGAATAAAAATACCGAATATATGGCTTTAAAATAGAAATATACAACAAAGTATACTAAATTTAAAAAACTCTATATGCTCTCTGATATTTAACATGTACCTATTTTGTATTTTAATTCGTAAATGTTTCAATATTTAGATACATTTCTGTAATATTTTTGACGTTTTATTCACCTTATCTGACAATAACTAATTTACAACAAAGCACCTTTGAAATAATTTGAGAGTAACCATGGAAACGCATCATACATACCAAACACTATATTGTCTGCATTGTTTATTTTTTGTCAATTAAATTTATTATAATATGCAGATAAAATGTTTTAAGTTTCCGTTTCCGTTTTCAAAGAAGTATAATAAAAAATATCGTTCATTACACGTCCAGAAATAGATTTTTCCGTGCTTGCATGACTTCCCGGAATTTGTCACGCGCGCACGGAAAAATCTTTATTTCCAGACTCGTAATGAAATATACTATTAAAAGATTGCTATTTTTGCAGGTTGACACGTGTAAGTTACAGTGTAACTTTACCGTTTTCTACTCTTCAAGCCCTTTCATATGATGCCCATATTAAGGGTTTGACAAAAAATACATCATCCGCCATCTTGGAACGGCGGTCACTTCTAAAGTATTACAATATGAAGTATTGCATATTGTATTGTCAACGCAACTAAAGGTGTATGCAAGATTTTAACTCAATCGGATGTCATAAAGACCTGGTTCTAATTCAAGATAAAAATTTTATGGAATTAAACCTAGTTATAAAAGTAGACATAATGTATACCAACTATAGGAAACCAACTATTTGATTTTGGACACCTTATTTGGCACAATCTAAGCACAAACTATAGACAATCAAAATGTATCTTATAAATTAATAAAAAACAACTACAAGCAGTTCGCATCATAGGAGGAATCTTTTATTCGTATTTTATTTTGTATTTTGTGAAATGAAATATATTGTGAATACTTATATGAATTTATATTACAATTACCTGACGGTACCATCAACTTTGTATCAAAATATAAGAGAATTTTGAAGCCATAAAAGCATTTTCTATTGAAAGACATATTTTTATTGGTATTTACAAAATAGTCACAACTAGGAGTACTTCAGAAGCAACTGAATGCTTGTGTGAGGTTTTTCCCGATAGATCAAGGATAGCATTCGTTCAAGTACTACGGAAAATCCTAGAAAACCGTAGTAATCCCAGTGGGTGTAGGGCAATATGTTTATTATATAAAAATAAATAGTAAATAGATAGGTATAAGTAGTGTGTACGGATTTATACCGTTGACCTTCCTGAAATAAATCAACTACCTGATAATACCCCATTGTATATAGGTATAATATATTACTGGGGTGCATGAGCGGCTTAAACATTATTGAGATATTATGTATTTATTTTTATTTTAAGCACCAGAACGCCACACTATAACACTAAGACAAGACTAATACAACGCTGATACAATTGGCTATATTTATAAGTATAAAAAATACCTGCTTAAAATTGTTTTTATATTATGAATTACGGTTGCAGGTGTATACCTACTCCGACCCTGTACGAAATTCGAGGCATTTTGTGGTCAAAGGGATAATGACCGTTTTATGGTAGGCAAAAGATCAACGGTATGAATGCGTAAAAACTTTAGTTAAAAAGTTACCTTTGTTTTGAAGCTTTGGAGTACTTGAATTGCACAATAAATCATCAAGAAAGAAATTCCCACGCCAACTTTTTAAAACACGCTCTATATTTTTTCCATATAATATGTTTCACACATCGTTGAAATTTACCCGTCCTTCTATTACCTATATACTGTTTGGCTTCATTTTTCACTATCTATCTATTGCCTATTGAATCTAAAATAATATTTAGCCGAGAGCAGAGACAGAAAATAAAGAACAATTGCAAATTGCAAGGTAAGGACTGCTATCCGTTCAGTCGTTCGGCCGAAGAATTAGCTCGGACTTGTGCAATTAGCTCCGCATTAATCAAACATATAAAACTAGAAACAATCACGAACTCACTTGAACACGTATTAGTTCCAACCATTAATCCACATCTTCTCGAATTCTAACGCAACCTGCGCTCAAGGTGTATTACATTAAATTTGTCGAACACGGAACGAAGCGCCCCGTAAAGCTGACTTTTCGCGAAATATCAATCCCAGAACAAAACAAAGTCGTAGCCTCGCGAGGCAGACTAAAGATATAGGCCAGGGAAAATAGAATTTGACCTAGACAAAAATAGCGCCTTGCGTTACCATATGGCAACGTCCAACAGGTGATCTTTTCGACGCGTCCTAACTTGTCAGCGATTTTATTTCGTTTACGGTAGGAATCTTATTACCGACGTATTACTGTTTGGAATACATTCGTACTGGCAAATTCAGTTTACATTTGATTGTTAGAGTGTGAGCAGTGCTAGAATATACCATTCAAATAAATCATCGAAAAAAATTCCCACGCCAACTTTTTAAAACACGCTCTATATTTTTTCCATATAATATGTTTCACACATCGTTGAAATTTACCCGTCCTTCTATTACCTATATACTGTTTGGCTTCATTTTTCACTATCTATCTATTGCCTATTGAATCTAAAATAATATTTAGCCGAGAGCAGAGACAGAAAATAAAGAACAATTGCAAATTGCAAGGTAAGGACTGCTATCCGTTCAGTCGTTCGGCCGAAGAATTAGCTCGGACTTGTGCAATTAGCTCCGCATTAATCAAACATATAAAACTAGAAACAATCACGAACTCACTTGAACACGTATTAGTTCCAACCATTAATCCACATCTTCTCGAATTCTAACGCAACCTGCGCTCAAGGTGTATTACATTAAATTTGTCGAACACGGAACGAAGCGCCCCGTAAAGCTGACTTTTCGCGAAATATCAATCCCAGAACAAAACAAAGTCGTAGCCTCGCGAGGCAGACTAAAGATATAGGCCAGGGAAAATAGAATTTGACCTAGACAAAAATAGCGCCTTGCGTTACCATATGGCAACGTCCAACAGGTGATCTTTTCGACGCGTCCTAACTTGTCAGCGATTTTATTTCGTTTACGGTAGGAATCTTATTACCGACGTATTACTGTTTGGAATACATTCGTACTGGCAAATTCAGTTTACATTTGATTGTTAGAGTGTGAGCAGTGCTAGAATATACCATTCAAATAAATCATCGAAAAAAATTCCCACGCCAACTTTTTAAAACACGCTCTATATTTTTTCCATATAATATGTTTCACACATCGTTGAAATTTACCCGTCCTTCTATTACCTATATACTGTTTGGCTTCATTTTTCACTATCTATCTATTGCCTATTGAATCTAAAATAATATTTAGCCGAGAGCAGAGACAGAAAATAAAGAACAATTGCAAATTGCAAGGTAAGGACTGCTATCCGTTCAGTCGTTCGGCCGAAGAATTAGCTCGGACTTGTGCAATTAGCTCCGCATTAATCAAACATATAAAACTAGAAACAATCACGAACTCACTTGAACACGTATTAGTTCCAACCATTAATCCACATCTTCTCGAATTCTAACGCAACCTGCGCTCAAGGTGTATTACATTAAATTTGTCGAACACGGAACGAAGCGCCCCGTAAAGCTGACTTTTCGCGAAATATCAATCCCAGAACAAAACAAAGTCGTAGCCTCGCGAGGCAGACTAAAGATATAGGCCAGGGAAAATAGAATTTGACCTAGACAAAAATAGCGCCTTGCGTTACCATATGGCAACGTCCAACAGGTGATCTTTTCGACGCGTCCTAACTTGTCAGCGATTTTATTTCGTTTACGGTAGGAATCTTATTACCGACGTATTACTGTTTGGAATACATTCGTACTGGCAAATTCAGTTTACATTTGACTGTTAGAGTGTGAGCAGTGCTAGAATATACCATTCAAATAAATCATCGAAAAAAATTCCCACGCCAACTTTTTAAAACACGCTCTATATTTTTTCCATATAATATGTTTCACACATCGTTGAAATTTACCCGTCCTTCTATTACCTATATACTGTTTGGCTTCATTTTTCACTATCTATCTATTGCCTATTGAATCTAAAATAATATTTAGCCGAGAGCAGAGACAGAAAATAAAGAACAATTGCAAATTGCAAGGTAAGGACTGCTATCCGTTCAGTCGTTCGGCCGAAGAATTAGCTCGGACTTGTGCAATTAGCTCCGCATTAATCAAACATATAAAACTAGAAACAATCACGAACTCACTTGAACACGTATTAGTTCCAACCATTAATCCACATCTTCTCGAATTCTAACGCAACCTGCGCTCAAGGTGTATTACATTAAATTTGTCGAACACGGAACGAAGCGCCCCGTAAAGCTGACTTTTCGCGAAATATCAATCCCAGAACAAAACAAAGTCGTAGCCTCGCGAGGCAGACTAAAGATATAGGCCAGGGAAAATAGAATTTGACCTAGACAAAAATAGCGCCTTGCGTTACCATATGGCAACGTCCAACAGGTGATCTTTTCGACGCGTCCTAACTTGTCAGCGATTTTATTTCGTTTACGGTAGGAATCTTATTACCGACGTATTACTGTTTGGAATACATTCGTACTGGCAAATTCAGTTTACATTTGATTGTTAGAGTGTGAGCAGTGCTAGAATATACCATTCAAATAAATCATCGAAAAAAATGGAGCCTCGGTTTGAGTAAGTATGTTTATTTTTATGTGTCACATATTTTTGTTACTTTGGATTTATATTTATGTATACAATGCGTTAGAGTATTCATTGACAAAATATAAAGACATTTTACTAAAAACTAGCTGACTTACACATTCGTAAACATGACTGTTGCCATATGGCAACGCTAGGCGCTTACATTCAGTAAATATTTATTTTTCAATTCCAGGAGAGGATTCTCAGTTTCTCAAGCACTAGATATGATTTACAATGATGAAACTTAGACCAATGATTGAAATGCTAAAAGATCGATGTATCCACAATTTTGTTCCGGAATTGAACCTAGCATACGATGAAAGTATGGTAAAGTATTATGGGAAGCACAGTTGCAAACAGTTTATTCGGGGCAAGCCAATCAGGTTTGGCTACAAAATCTGGAGCCTATAGGCTCCAGATTTAGTGTTTATAAACACTAAAGATGGCTACCTAATAAACTTTGATTTTTATCAGGGAAAGAGTCCTAAAATGACTTCGGACTATGATGTTCTATTTGATAAAGCCGCTAGCCCACTTCTGATAATGTTAGATGAACTTCCGCTAGGAAAAAGACAGTTGGGGTATACTTTCTATATGGAGAATTTATTTTCTAATCCAGCACTGTTTTCTTTTTTGCAATTTTGCGGCTATTCCGCCATTGGGACAATTCGAGAAAATAGAAGTCCAACACAGTGCACCCTAACTAACAACTTGCGTATCAAGTTCGTCCTCAGATAATAGCCGTATTTCAGATAATATTAGATTTGATAGAATTGACCACTTTGTTCGGCATACAGAAGGCCATAAAAAAAGAAGGAGCGCGCGCAGTACATGCAAGTCCATAATTAGAACAATGTGCTGGAAGTGTAATGTAGCCTTGTGTATTGACTATTTCCAGCCATTCCATTGTCGATAGCATAATCTGCTATTGCATATTATTGAAAATAATATATACTTGACGATATTACACTGTTTCATTGCTTTCCAAATAACTGCCAAAACCTTTTTGATTTCTTATAAAATTAGACACTTTGACTTCACAAGCTCCTAGCGTTACCATATGGCAACAGCCTATATTTCAAAAAGTACTACTCAGATATTTTTGGAATAAAATATTTTCGTTTCAGGGAGTCATTTTTTACAGTTATTTAAGAAAAAATATCGAAATTTGAAAAAATACATAATTCAGGCGTTAATGGGTTAACTGCAATTTTGTTTTACCATATCAATGTTATAAGTAAATACGTTGGTAGAAACCAAAAATTAAACATTTTGAAAAACGGAACCTTGAGTTACCTCAAAAAACACCTATTTTTCGTTAGAAATTTCGAGCAAAAATGTTAACTGGATTTTTTTAGACTCTTTAGGTAAAAAACATCCCTTGCTAACATATATTAAGAAATTAAACATTTTAAGAATATGGAAGTAACTTAGATCGACAAAGAGATAAAAATCGGATAATTTTCTATTTCGTCAAAAGCAAAGATATTAACTACGTTTTTATTGCAGATGATCATTCCCTTTTACAAATAGAATATAACTTATACAAAATTAAACATTTATCCGCATGTACGTCAGCTGTCACTTCTCATTGCATGGTATAGAATAGGCAAAAATATTAACTGTTTTTTGTTTGTTTAACTTTTTACAATATAACTATATTGAATTATATATAGCGAAATTAAACATTTATTTACGGCGCATACATAGGTCAACTGTCACTTGTCATTTCTTTAGAAGAAGCGTTTAACTTTTTACAATATAACTAGGTATATTAAATCACATATAGCGAAATTAAACATTTATTTAGGGCGCATGTAGGTCATACTGTCATTTGTCATTTGTATACTTCCGTTACCAATTTTTGTTTAATTTCAAAAAAATTAACAAGACTTAGTATCCACTTACAAAGTTTAACAAAAATCAGCCAGTTAATAATTTTGCTCTCAAAGACAGCTTTAAATTTCTTTAAAATGCGATTTCCGGCGAAACAATATGTTTAATTTCAGAACAAACTGTTAATACTTGATTTTTAAGGTAATGATAAGTAATAAAAACGCACTTAATATTTTTGCCCAACAAAATATTACGCAAAATGTCATTTCTACATCATTCGGACACTTGCGCAAACGTAACCTGTTTAATTTATCAATCTCAACTTTATATACGTTACTTACTAATAAATGCAGCTTAAAATTCGCAGTTAATATTTATGCCGTCTTTATTACAACAAGAAAATGTATTTTTCTAAAAAACACCCACACGCGTATGTTTATTTTGTATAAAAAACAATTCTGGCGTTCATTTATTACCAATATTTTGTGATGGCATTACAAAAATGCGGTTATGAATTTTGTCTAGGTTTCCTTATTTTTTACCGTAATTTCCCTGGCCTAATATGGCAACGTTGCATTGCACAGGTGACCTCGAGCGGTATCACCTCAGACAAATAATAAACATAGACTAATAATTCAATACAATATACAAACCCTGCCAAGATAAAAAATGTTTAGTCACAATATTTGTCTGAGTTAGTAATAGAAATCTAAAACAAAACAATGCAATGATTGCACCATTGCCAAACTTTTTCATACATTTATCTTACGAAATAAATGTATAACCAACGTTAAAAATCATCAATTTGGAACAATCAGTTGATAATATAATAATATAGTAAAAAATTTGGACAGTTAGTTATCGTTTAACAATAAATTTTACCGACTTTGCGAATTTACTGATCATACTTGGTGTATAAATAATATCCTTAATAAATTGCTTATTCTGGCTAACGTGGCAACGTCGCGCGAGCTCTTCGTGATCGATGCGCATTTGCTTTATTATGCCCCAACAGCTGATCCAGAGTTCGTTGAGATTTCGCCGGTTCGTGTTGATGTGTTTCGAGTCTTTACTTTTGCTTTATTCTTGTTTTTTAGGAGATTTTGGGGTTATTGGACAAAATACATATAGTTAAGTTGGTAATTAGTGAATTAGTGTAGTTTTAGGAACGATGGGGAGGGTAAAGTGTTGGATTTGTGGTATAGGAAACGTAACCTCTGGTTATCATATGATGCAGGCTTAAGTGTCAAATTTGGTGTTTTTGTTTTGAGTAGGCATTTTTTATGTTTTTTTTATGTATTTAGGTTTGTGTATGTTTATTACTTGTCTGAGGGTACCACCGATAATACTAGGGGGTGTTGCCTCGAACCGGAAAATCGGGCTGCTGGGATTCCTGTATGTAGAGCAAAAAACTATCTGAGCTCCCCATACTAACCAGTGGTAGAATAACTTTCGTAAGTAGATTGTGTGAGTAGAAAATGCTATAATAATTATATATAACACTAAAGGTTGGCAGAAAACAGGCTAACAGAAAAAACAATTTAACTCAACATTTATATTGTTTATTTAAAAACGATGTAAATAGCCTTTCATCTGCTAATAAAGCGCAATTTATTTATTTATTTAATCATAGGCTTTGCCGCACTTCCAAGATGTTCTATAAGTAACTGTTTACATATTCTTGTGGCGTATCCTACAGTAAGTTACGACCGTTTATTTTCGCATTACTGTCACAGCACGAATGGAACTGGATATTTGCGGGCAATCTATGCATGAATCTCCCAAAAACAAGGCCGTTCTTTAAATGAGCCGACGCTATCAGTACGAAGAAGCGTGTTATCTTCAATCATTTTAACGCATTCAGCACGTGAGGCACATGCTAGATTACAGGGCGGCCTGCAAAGAAAGACAAATTTTTACTTCTGTTTTTAAATCGGCACTGAAGAAAGCCAAAATTGCAGTGTTACACAAGACAAGATGTCTTGTCTTGCCAGGCCTATTCTTTTCTTGTCTTGCAAACCAAGACCAGAAACTAAATTCACTTTTATCTTGCCCGACTCTTGCTGGAAAAAATCTTGTCTTGCATGCAAGACTTCTTGCGACTTCTTGATCTTGCATTTTTTGTTTAGTGCCGCTATCACAGCAAGAGTCTTGCTACCAAGACAGTTGTTAAATTCTGTTTTTAAATACAACTCGTGGTAAGCCTAATAATAGATAATACCTTTCGTTAATTATCTCATTATTATCTCAAATCCCAATTGCAAAGCAAGACAAGAACTTTTTGTCTTGTTCTTGCAGCAAGAACAAGACAAGAACAAGAAATTGGTTGCCTGTATCGTATTAATGTAATTTTATTTACAACCAGTGCACTTTTTTGGCCGAGGAGGTTGTTTAAAGACCCAGGCAACGCGAGCGTTGCCTCGGTCATTAAGAGTACCTCCGAGGCCAAAAAAGAGCTTACGCATAGTGCAATGTATTACAAAAAATTCCCAATATCAACATCGAAAAATCTCATTTTTTTTCAAATGGAACCCATATTTTTTTATTGCACCATTGAAATGCTTGTGAAAAGACAGTTCAAAAAGATATTACCCACTATATGTCTAAATGAAGCGGTTGCTCCGTTATTACGCAAAATACGTATTTTTTCTGCTCTGTATCAACAAAGATGCCATTTCTCAAGGAGCGTCATATTATAGGGGGCCATGGAAAATGAAATAACGCAATTATATGACAAGGTTAAGGGCTATTTAATAATATTTTTTCCCTGAGAAGCAACAATACAAAATTAAATAATAATAATAATAGGTATACTATGGAAGAAACTACATATTATTATAAGTAAAACACTTTATTCATATTATGCTATTTACCTGTTAGTATTTACATTTGCTTCTCTTTGTTTGGACCTTGCCATGGACTATGAAATTTCGTTCGAACTTTCTGAATTTTCTTTTCGTCGAAGGTGGTAAATGTAAATGCCTTTCATTAAAAACTCTAATTGTTCTTTCTAAAATTCTTTTACACTCTCCATGAGTGTAAAACATATTCAAAATATAATTAATTTGAGCCATTCTTGTCAACAGTTAATATTTTATCGTTTGAAACACAATAAATGACAATCACAAATGAAAAATCCATGGCCGCCTATTAGAAAAGGTCCGTTGTTTCTTGATATGGAGCAGCAAAAATAGGTACGTATTTTGCGTGATAACGAAGCAACCGCTTCATTTAGACATATAGTGTGTTGTATCTTTTTGAACTGTCTTTTCACAAGCATTTCAATGGTGCGATAAAAAAATATGAGAAAATAAGATTTTTCAATTTTTCGATGTTGATATTGGGAATTTTTTCCCGAACACCCTGTACAAAATTTTAAAATGGCATACAGACCATTTAATAAAGATGACTTTCGCCTACGACAGTCCAAAATTTCAGTGTTCCAGATTCATAAATTTCAAAGTTATCATCACTATGGTCGATGGCTGCAACACTCAAAAAAATCAAAAATTTGCTCTCGAAAAAGGTTAGGAATAGAGTACACATTATATTCAGAAAAAAGATTTTGAATTTAATAGGGAACCAAATGGTGTAATAATATATAGGGTGTTCTGTTTGAAATAACAAAGTAGCTATTGACTTCCGGTATAACCGGAAGTGATCGGAAGTTGAACATATTTTAGAAAGAATGTTTACAACTTGTTATATAAGTAACCAAAATTTCAAATAAAAATTCGCACTCCTTCCCCGTAAACTTCTAATGAACCACTTACGTGAATCACCCTGTATACCAAAATTGAATTGAATGGTTTTTGAGAAAACAGAATAAAAATGAATTCTTTGCCCCTCTTAACGCTGTGGAGCTTCAAATCGAAAAAAATTACAATGGAAACCCTGTAGGTATATTATTTAATAAAATGCTTGTGTGGTAGGTAGGTACCACTTTATGGCATTCGTAACATAAATAACAATTAGCAAATAGCAGCCCATAGTACAGGAACTGTGGGTTCAAGTTCAAACGACTCGCCATAAATTTCTTTGTACTCCCAGCAGTACCTCAGTCTCTAACATCGTAAATTTCCTCAAATGAATGCAGGCAACATTAAACCCATTTCTCAAATAAATAATAACATTACGACCTGACCGACCGAGCGGCTAGCTCGACGCGAAGGATTATGCTCTCGGATTATAACCCCGGTATAAATCTCAAATTTCTATTAGAGACTAATTTATCGGTGTCTGTTTTGAAAGAAAATACGGATCGTCGTACAAATTTCAGTTTTACAACCAATTTCAAATATTTATGTGTACATAAATTTCCATTCGATATTAGGCTCTTGCAATCATAAACTAACGTGCATCTAGTGAAAGTGGCATGGTATTGCTTAATCTTCGTTCTCCGACAAGTGTAGGAGATTCAGAATCTTCGCAGATATAATGCAAAATAAACACGTTAAGAATGCATACGTATGAGATTTGCTAAATATTGAAATACTGGAAAAAACCCAATTAGTATCAGTTAGTAGGTGTAGGTAACACAAATTGCTTAAGTAATTATAGCCTCTTTATTTTAAAGAGTCATGTAGTAACAAGTTGGAGGAGCGGCATTTGCATCTGCAACCCTCTGTGTCTGAGCTTGAAATTCTCACGTTACACCTACTCGTACCTATATGACTCTTTAACCTAAATCTACTATAAATCATGCTAGAGGTTAGAAAGTTAAAAACCCCATTACCAGTTTTCATCAAATTTAGCACAAGTTACGAGAAAACAAACTCAAACTTCAGTCCTGTATACAGGGTGACCGTATTTCGAGTCTATGCATGGGGATCTTGGTTATCTTAAGAGATACGAGGTCGGTTAAATAGGGGCAAAGTTGCGGAATTTGATGCCGAGTAACATGGTAAAAAAAATTTTGGCTGGCCCTTCTCGTTTTGAAAATAATGTGAAAAACTGAAAATTGTCGTTTTCGTTTTTATTTTTTTAAACGAAAACGAATGGGCCTGGACATTTCTAAGTTAATAGTTATTTATGTACCAAGGCACTGAAGTTCAACTTTTTATGACTCATGTGGAGTTTAGTTGCTGAGGCCTCTGGCCGAGGCAAATAAACCACATGAGTCATAAAAAGAACTTCAGTGCCGAGGTACATATTATATTTTTCTTGAAATCGGAAAAAAAAAAGTTTTATTAGGCAAGAAAATAATAATAAGGGATCACCCGTCCACGAACCGACTACGCGCGGCGTTGCTTGACCTTACCGATCGCTCTACCTAGGACAAGTATAATGATGTACGGCACCTTCTGACAGAAAAACCAAACTGCTGCTTCTTGTACAGCCTACACAACAAATCTATTGATTTTCAAATTTACTAAAATATGTATACTGAAGGATTGCGCTTCTATAGGAAACAATTTCGCAATGTGTACGAAAAGTTAAATGAGCCTTTATCGGCCGGGTTTTGAATATTTGGTCACTTTTGACGGGCGATTTCTCCGCGTCTGACGTTTGATGTTTACATCTCGCCAAGGCCTACTTATTGAAAAAATCGTACAATAATGGGCTACATTATTGTACGATTTCTGTGCTTTTAATGACGATTTTGGGACATTTTAAAGCCGATTTCAAGAAAACATTATTAAGGCACTTTTTTACAACAAATCTAAATATGATCTCGCATTTCTTTTCTCGCCTCCCTGGACAAAGATATGACGAGCAACTTTTATTTTTCTTATGGGCGCCATATTGGATTTTTGCATTTTTGAAAAGAGGATTTTTTTCTGGTTAAAATGATATGTCACACATTATGCTTTACTTTGTTTCTTTGCCGTAATATCAAATTAATAGTTTTTGCATAAAGTGCCTTGGACATGACATGTAAGATTGTAAGCCCCATCATGTTTGACGTTTTTGCACAGAGTGCCTTGGAAACATACCTAAGCCTAGGTACCCATTGTTGCGAAGTGTGCTTTGGAATATTGTTTAAGGGTTCAGTAAAAATTCAGTTAATGTTAAATTTATCGATTAAATAAATCATAAACGTACCGCGGGGACAAGAGTATGATCTGAGACCTTGTTATTTATTCGCCATTTGCCATATAACACATTAACACTAAAAGAGTCAAACTGGAAACACAAAGAACATCAAAAACGTAGACGAGTAGACAATCCTATTTTACAATAAATGTTCAATTTGTCCCTTGTTCCTCAAGGCACAATGCAGCACGTTTCTTTAAATGGCTCGTCCAATATCCCTTCGACGTCATTTAGATTTGAGGAATAATACATTTGAATCATGTGAAAAAGACATTTTTTCAGTAAATAAAGTATCCGTGACATTTAAAATTGTACTAAACTATCAAACTTTATGGGGCTGATGTTTACAAGCGGTGACTATAGAAACAATAGTCACTGTTACAAGGCATTCTATGCAGAAATGTCAAACATTATGGGGCTTATGTTTCCAAGGCACTCTATGCAAAAACGATTGATTTGATGTTACGGCAAGAAAAACAAAGTAAAGCATGTGTGACATATCATTTTAACCAGAAAAAATCCTCTTTTCAAAAATGCAAAAATCCAATATGGCGCCCATAAGAAAAATAAAAGTTGATCGTCATATCTTCGCCCAGGGAGGCAACAAAAAAAATGCGAGGTCTCTAGATTCCTTGGTAGGTTTCCCGTTATTTTTTCGTAATAAAAGATGAGCGATAGTAGGAGTAGGTAGACATCCCAATGCTATTTCTAAGCCAATGTGATTTTGTGGTCAATTCATTCAGATGAAAATTTAAGAAAAAGTAAGCCAATTTACACAAAAAGTGCGGCATTTTTTTCATTTAGTTTTTATGTTTTTTATTTAAAAAGATATAGGTATGGTTTGGCACCGTTTTTCTGAACACCCTGTATAAAACTAAATAAACACTGAAAAAAGCTTGCTTTCGCTTCTACAACTTTTGTCTGAAACTTTTTTTCCTAACCTCAAAAATATAGAAAATAAGAGGGGTAAAAATATACGTAATCCTATGGTACTACTTACCTAGTCCTATTTATTTGTATTTTGTTCAATCCTTGCCTCAACCTTCGCAAATTACGTTAACGCAAAACTTCGGATTTTAAGATCGTTCCTGAATACATTGCTTTTCAATAAATAACACCGCCAAACTGGAAAGTCTTTCTTCCCTGTTGAATTTCTAACGCGCTTTAAAGTTGAAAATCTATGTTTAACTGAAGCACAGGAATGTTCAATGGGCGTTTTTCCAAATGTTTTCTCTTTAAATATTGCTGTTAAATGATCCTTACTGTTCACTTAACTTTTGACGTTTTTGTGGAATTTGAGGAAATTTCCTCACTTAAATTAAAAAGCAAACTGACAATTTTAGGTAACTTTTTGCACCCCGTTAACCATTCACGCTTTTTATACATTTTAAAGCGTGTAGTAATTTTGTTAACCGACTTATCGACATTTATTTCTAAATACCTAACGAAACAATGTCACGTTTCTCTTGGAAAAACGCGTTGTTAAAATCCCTTTTTCAATAATAAACGTAGTATCATTTGGCAAGCCTGGAATAAGCGAAAGCCGCGTCTACCGAATATTGACGAGTGCTGGCGAAAACGCGCGAACCGTGTTCGTCGGGAACGGGAAACGTACAGGCACGGCTCTAGTCGAAGGTGCACACAGATATAATTTATAAATGACGAGAAATAAAAATAATAGTTGACTCCGAGTACAATACCTGGCTAACCCGTATATACAGGGTGACATAGAAAAAAGTACATTACATAGTGCCACACCATAGAGGACACTAAAATAAGAAAAAAAGTTCCTATGAACATGGGTCCGCAAGGCCTTCGGTTAAAAGATACGGGGTGTTGAATTGTAATTTATTTGTTTTGTTTTTTATGAATATCTTTAGCCAGAGACGCAAGAAATGGATAAAATGTGGTATACAGTTTTTTTTTATCATGCTAAATTCAAATACGCTCTACATTACACGGTTCCATCTCTATTGAATCGGTCCTAACTTTTTTGCTATACAGTGTATGTTATTTTCGACTGAAAAAATGTTAGCCCATCTTTTATACTTACGAAAGGTATACCTTGTCCAAGTCGCTAGAAGCAATGGTTCCAGTACAAATGCATCTAAAGCCGACAATGCATGCAAAATACTTATTCAAAAAGCATCAAAGTAACCTTTGCAAAAACAATGATAAGTAACAATGAAATAATGTGTCATAATGACACTTTTGTCAAACTAATTTAATAATTGTTATTAGGTAGTAGGTATTTTGTGTTCTTGCTTATGTTTTTTATTGGTTTTCCCTTTGATAATTCAAAATTGATTTCAAAAATGGTTCACTATACTTTTGAAGAATACAGGGACATGATTATGTGTTACGGCGAAGCTAGATCAAATTCTTACGAAGCTCAACGTATCTATCGAGAAAGATATCCTTTAAAACAAGTTCCTAATGTTCGAACATTTATTGATGTGCATAGGCGTTTGGGAGAAGATGGCTGTTTTAGAAAACCAAAAGTGAATAGTGGGGTTTCCAGAACTTGTCGCACTGTGCAAAACGAAGAAACTGTTTTACGAATGGTAGAAAATAATTCGAGAACAAGCACCAGGAAAATAAGTTCAGCGGTGCGAAACGTTAACCGTGAATCAAGTAGACAAATTTTGAAAGAACAACTTCTTCGCCCATACCATTTCCAAAAAATTCATTCACTATTGCAACATGACTTTTTTCCTCGTGTACAATTTTGCGAATGGTTGCAAAACCAAAGACAAAACATTATTTCATCAATTTTGTTTACTGATGAACCTGGTTTTAGTCGTGATGGTATTCTGAACCTACATAACATGCACTATTGGAGTGATGAAAATCCTCATCAAACTGTAATTCGAAGTCACCAATATGGGTTTTCTATTAATGTGTGGGCAGGTATAATCGACAATTACTTAATTGGCCCATTTCGATTGCCCGATCGATTGACAGGTGCGCTGTATCGAAATTTCTTGGAGAATGATTTAAACACATTATTAGAGGATGTCCCATTGGCCATTACTGGAAGAATGTATTACATGCATGATGGGGCGCCAGCTCACTTTTCTCGAGTGGCAAAGGAATATTTGGACAGGAGATTTGGAAATACGTGGATTGGTCGAGGAGGGCCTGTACCCTGGCCAGCTCGTAGTCCCGACCTTAATCCCCTCGATTTTTCATTTTGGGGATTTACGAAAAATGAAGTTTATGCTGTAGAAATACATAATGAAGCACAGTTATGGATAAGAATTATGGAATCGGCAGATAGATTTCGTAATGACCCAGGAATATTTCAAAGATGCCGTCAATCATTAAGAAGAAGAATGGAAAAATGTATTGAAGTACAAGGGCAACAATTTGAACATCTTCTAAAACCTTAATGTTTTGTTTTAATTAATCATATTTTTCATCATACCATTACAATTTAATTGCTGGAGTATTTATCATTGTTTTTGCAAATAAATAAAAAAAATTACAATTCAACACCCCGTATCTTTTAACCGAAGGCCTTGCGGACCCATGTTCATAGGAACTTTTTTTTCTTATTTTAGTGTCCTCTATGGTGTGGCACTATGTAATGTACTTTTTTCTATGTCACCCTGTAGACAATCCTGTATGCTGTTCCTATCCGTAATATTACTACGTTTTACCATTAAGAAAATGTAAAATCGAGGCGAAATCTTTACATTTCAATGTTAATAGGAAAACATACTTTCCTTTGTTTATTCTCCTTCCGCGAAAGAGAAACAAGTTAATAGATATTCGCACCGCTGGTAGTTAAACCGGCAGTTAATAGTCTCTTATACTCTCTGGTCGCCCTACGTGGGTGGATGGCCACAACATTAAGAGCTTTCTCGCGAACGGCGCGAGTTCTGCACACAATAAAATGAATATTTAACATTCTAGACAATGCCGTTCGCTACGGCAACGGCCTGTTCTTGGGTGGACCACCGGTGGCGAAACTATAGTTACCAACCTGACTATGGTTACAATAACTGTTTACGTCGAAATATTTCGAGAAAAAAACATATTGGCTTCATTAAAATAGTTCAAAACCTCGTAAAATTATTTGTGGCTGTGTCTAAATAGCTTGGACGCGTGTGAAAACAACAAGATACAACCGCATAAATACACTTGCGATCGCCTTATTTCGAAGAACGTCATCGAACAAGTGCTTCTATTTACGCCAGGCGTTAGAGTTACTTGATTCGAGTTTAGTTAGTTGTTCTTGATGATACTGACAGGTGGCTTTGTAGAGACGTGACGTCACGTGAGGGGATGCGTTGTCGTTTACAGGGTGATCTCAATATTTTGTAGAAAAACTTCGACATTTTGGACAAATAGTTCGTATAAACACGCGTATAAACCCTTAGTTTTCCACATACAGAGCGGTTAAAAAAGAATTATTTTCATGCATATCGAGTCCAAACTCAGTAATAAATGACGCCTTTTCCCAAGAACAAACTGTCTTTATACAGTGTGTCCCAATCGGATAGTGGACACCTCAGAAATATATGACGGCAAGGAAAACAAATAGTCTCTATTTTTTATTGGTGGTCCCAAGGGAGAGTATCTCATAGGCGGTGGTATTCGGATGGGGTAATTATTTCATGGCCTGCCATGATTTTTTAAAATAGCAAATTTTCAAGAAAGCCTATTAGGTATTTTTTTACGACAAAATGTTATTAAGAAAACTTGTTCAGAATGGAAAACTGAGTGGATTCGCAAAATTTCAAAAGTCTAGGCCTACTTCGCCGAAACTATCGGTCACATTGTTTGGGCATAGTAGGATTGCTGTTTTTACAAGCTTTTATTTAACTTGCGATGTATGGTGAACTATGTATGTATGTTTAGGTCAAGTCTCGCAAGCTGAATTAGAACCACTTCCTGACATCCGATTGAGCTGATATTTTGCATACACCTTCAGTTCCGGTGACAATACAATATACAACACTCAATATTGTAATACTTTCAAAATGGCCGCCGCTTCAAGATGGTGGATGATGTATTTTTTTGTGAACCCCCTTAATATTTGTATCAAATGAAAGGGCTTGAAGAGTAGAACTAAAAAGTTGAAAATAAAATTATTAATAAAAAATATTTTTAAAAACAAGCTTTTATTTAACTAAATGCTCTAAAGAGAAGAAAATAATCAAAAAATTCAAACCAAAGCAAACCGATAATTTTGTTACGTTATAAAATTGTATATGATATTAAAGCTTGTCGCGAGAATATATACAGGGTGACATAGAAAAAAGTACATTACATAGTGCCACACCATAGGGGACACTAAAATAAGAAAAAAAGTTCCTATGAACATGGGTCCGCAAAGCCTTCGGTTAAAAGATACGGGGTGTTGAATTGTAATTTTTTTTGTTTTGTTTTTTTACGAATATCTTTAGCCAGAGACGCAAGAAATGGATAAAATGTGGTATACAGTTTTTTTTTATCATGCTAAATTCAAATACGCTCTACATTACAGGGTTGCATCTCTATTGAATCGGTCCTAACTTTTTTGCTATAGAGTTTATGTTATTTTCGACTGAAAAAATGTTATCCCATCTTTTATACTTACGAAAGGTATACCTTGTCCAAGTCGCTAGAAGCAATGGTTCCAGTACAAATGCATCTAAAGCCCACAATGCATGCAAATTACTTATTCAAAAAGCATCAAAGTAATCTTTGCAAAAACAATGATAAGTAACAATGAAATAATGTGTCATAATGACACTTGTCAAACTAATTTAATAATTGTTATTAGGTAGTAGGTATTTTGTGTTCTTGTTTAAGTTTTTTATTGGTTTTCTCGTTGATGATTCAAAATTGATTTCAAAAATGGTTCACTATACTTTTGAAGAATACAGGGACATGATTATGTGTTACGGCGAAGCTAGATCAAATTCTTACGAAGCTCAACGTATCTATCGAGAAAGATATCCTTTAAAACAAGTTCCTAATGTTCGAACATTTATTGATGTGCATAGGCGTTTGGGAGAAGATGGCTGTTTTAGAAAACCAAAAGTGAATAGTGGGGTTTCCAGAACTTGTCGCACTGTGCAAAACGAAGAAACTGTTTTACGAATGTTAGAAAATAATCCGAGAACAAGCACCAGGAAAATAAGTTCAGCGGTGCGAAACGTTAACAGTTAACAGTTAGACAAATTTTGAAAGAACAACTTCTTCGCCCATACCATTTCCAAAAAATTCAATCACTATTGCAACATGACTTTTTTCCTCGTGTACAATTTTGCGAATGGTTGCAAAACCAAAGACAAAACATTATTTCATCAATTTTGTTTACTGACTAAGCTGGTTTTAGTCGTGATGGTATTCTGAACCTACATAACATGCACTACTGGAGTGATGAAAATGCTCATCAAACTGTAATTCGAAGTCACCAATATGGGTTTTCTATTAATGTGTGGGCAGGTATAATCGACAATTACGTAATTGGCCCATTTCGATTGCCCGATCGATTGACAGGTGCGCTGTATCGAAATTTCTTGGAGAATGATTTAAACACATTATTAGAGGATTTCCCATTGGCCATTACTGGAAGAATGTATTACATGCATGATGGGGCGCCAGCTCACTTTTCTCGAGTGGCAAAGGAATATTTGGACAGGAGATTTGGAAATACGTGGATTGGTCGAGGAGGGCCTGAATGGAAAAATGTAGTACAAGGGCAACAATTTGAACATCTTCTAAAACCTTAATGTTTTGTTTTAACTAATCACATTTTTCATCATACCATTACAATTCAATTGTTGAAGTATTTATCATTGTTTTTGCCAATAAATAAAAAAAATTATAATTGAACACCCCGTATCTTTTGACCGAAGGCCTTGCGGACCCATGTTCATAGGAACTTTTTTTCTTATTTTAGTGTCCTCTATGGTGTGGCACTATGTAATGTACTTTTTTCTATGTCACCCTGTATATATCTTGAAAGTAATTCTAACAAGAAAACATATTTTTCTATAAAAGAAATTTACACACGAAAATCTCGCGACAAGCTTTTATATCATATACGAGTAGGTACAATTTTATAATGTAACAAAATTATGGGTTTGCTTTGGTTTGATTTTTTTGATTATTTTCTTCTTTTTAGAGCATTTAGATAAATAAAAGCTTGTTTTTAAAAATATTTTTTTCTTAATAATTTTATTTAGTTTAAAAAAAAAGAACAAAAACAAAGTTTTGGTGTGTGGAGTTAAGCAAAAGAAGTATTTTCTAAGTGCCAAAGGTTCCAGATTTCCAACTTAGTATGTATTCAACTGTTTTGAGGCCCTTGGTACACACTTGACTCGCCATACCTATGCCTTTAAAATTCCTATTTTGTTCAACTTTGAAACCCTGCAGAATGGAACTCTCAGTATATTTTTTGTTCAAATTTGGTATATAGGGGTTTTTGGGTGTTCTGATTAACGCTGTGGGGTCAGATTTTAAATAAAAAAATCACTAACTGGTTTTCGTGAAAATCGGGGGTAAAGAAATCGTAGTTCGCCCTAGATTTGCACGTTTGAAGGTAGTAAGTAGTAGCATAAAAACGCTTGGGCGCCATTTGCTTTGTAAAACAAGACCGAAAAAAGAATAAAATAAACTTTGAAATATTTCAAACCGAAGCAAACCAATAATTTTGCTACACACAAAACCACACCGCACAAAAATCTATACACAAAACCAAAATCCGCAAAATAAAGCGCAATCCTTATTTCCGTGCACGGCACTGGTTGTACTGGCCTAACTGGCCCACGGCGACACCTGCTCTATGGATCTCCGAGACGCCGACCAATCAAACCGCTACGCTCGCTTTCTTATTGGCTGCCTCCTTGACTAGGTCGACGTCGACCGCATAAGAACCTTTGAATTTTATACGGGTGATTTCTGCTGATAAGTCTATGGTGTTTTTACCAGTAGCAGAGCGTGGTAAGCGCTATGAAATAGATCGCGCCCCGTATATCACTGTGTTCGAAGAGAGTTCATTTATACTATACGTAGGGAGTCCGTACCTTGGCCGTACAATGGCTCGTAACTCGCGGCGCGACCCCTGAACTCGAACCGCGCATTCGATTAAATTATCCCAATCAATATTGCCGATACTAATCTGTGAGAGTATCTTCGGATCGGGAATAGACTTAGTACACACATCCGCGCATTATAACGACCAAGTGACGTACTGGCGGAGATGTTATCTGTGCTACCGCCGGCGCAGTCGGTGCACGACCCCAACGACAGAGTTTAGACTCTTATGGGTTATTAGCAACGTTAGAAGTTCTTAGTCTGCCGCACGTGGCAGAAATTTTAATATTCTTTATACAACTGACAATTACAATTATTATTACAAACAAATTATTTATTGTAAGCTATCACTAAATGTTTTTCTAATCAGTTTTTTGAAGCAAGACTTTAACAGGTCACAGATCTTCAAAAAATAACCGCACTATCTTCTATAAACTATATCATTTTAAGGCCTTATAAAAAAGTTACAGGGTGTTAAAATTGTAAGAAATATGTGGACTTGATTGAATATTTACCAAACTAGTTGAGATATTTAAGTCATATTTGGTATACGCTATAACGGCACGGGTTAGCATAAAACCTGTTAATATCGAACATCTTGCACAACCAGTGGCGGAGAAGTGGGTAACTGGTAAAATTATTTTTAGAAAAAAAAAAATCACCTTGTATTGTAATAAAATTTATTGAATTTTTTATGTAGATTTTAATTGCATACGAAAATGTCCTCTTGGTATTTGTTCGCATGTGTTCTAGTTTAATGGCAAATTTCATTTTTTGTATTATTTCGAGGTAGGTATTTCTGAAAATTATCTAAAAAAATTGCTCCATAAGTAACACTTAAAGTGCAAACAATGTGTTTGCTGCTTTAAATAATAAAGTATCTTTTCCAATAAACTTACCTATTTAAGGCTATACTTTTGAAGTTACAGGGTCTAAAACATTTAAGGGAGATACAATTAAGGTTACGCTCTGTATTTTGAAAAGTAAAACCTTGAATGGGTTAGTTTATTGGAAAAAGTTACTTTATTTAAAGTAAGAAACACGTTTTTTCTACCTTAAGTGTTACTTATGGAGCAAATTTTTTTAGATAATAATTTTTCAGAAATATGTACCCCGAAATAATAGAAAAAAATGAAATTTACCATTAAAATATAACACATGCGAACAAATACCAAGAGGACATTTTTGTCTGCAATTAAAATCTACATAAAAAATTCATAACCTTTTGTTGAAATACAAGGTGATTCATTTTTTTTATAAAAATAATTTTACCAATTACCCACTTCTCCGCCACTGGTTGTGCAAGATGTTCGATATTAAGGTTTTATGCTAACCCATGCCGTTTTAACGTATACCAAATATGACTTACATATCTCGACTAGTTTGGTAAATATTCAATAAAGTCCGCATATTTTTTCCAACTTTAACACCTTGTAACTTTTTTCTAAGGCCTTAAAAAGATATAGTTTATACGAAAAAGTGCCGTTATTTTTTGAAGATCTATCACCTGTTAAAGTCCTGCTACAAAAAACTGTTTCACCCTGTATAACAAATTTTGTCTTCTGTCACTTAATACCTATTATGTTTCTTAAAGTACCTACTTTCATCGGGAGCTCGTTTTTTATACCATTTTTCGATGAACATTTTAAAACTAGGATTACTTAATTTATATAGGAATATTCGACTCAACCATAAACCGGCAAAAATTTGATTTAAATTCATCTTCGCTTTTTCTCGAATTGACTGAAATTGACGGTCTTATGCTCAACTATTAACTAGGACATGTTATTTGAAGTTCTCCTTTCACAATTTCTTTGATGAAGTGGAGTTTTACAGTGATGATCTACAAAATACCGTTTGTTGCTGGAAATCTCAGAAAGGAAATGAAAATAAATAAAAATATTTGATAAAGTTTAAGAAATAACTTATTGCTTTGCACAGGGTTTGAAAAAAAAAACAAACAATATAACCATCAAGGAAAAGCTCAGGGTAAGGACGAATCCATGCACAAATTTTAGAAGACCATTCAAACTAATCGGAAATCATAAATTGAATCCCATTTCCATTTTTTTACGTAAATTGAGTCCCAGAATATTCTTAGAAATGAAAGTGTTAAGATTAGCACGATTACAATGTTATTTACATAAACAAAATTTACATTTGTTCTTGCATTTTGTTTAGTTTATTGTGTTTAGACGATATTCTTTGGGATACACTATAAATAAGATATACCTGAATGCTTAAAAAAAACTTTAATTCATTTACATAAGAATATATATACATGAAAGCTTATGTTACAATGGGAAGAAATATAAAAGACACTTTTTTTACAAATTCAAATATGAAAATGCATTCATCACACAAATCATTCATTGCTGCTCTTAAAAAGTTTTCTTTCTTTATAATAGGAGATTTCTTGATGATTTAGGTACTTCTAAGCTGAATATAGTTTCATATTTTAAAACCTCAATAAATATGAAAATATTATGATCTGGACTAGGCCTGAGACAAAATATGGATAAAATCGAAAGTATCGATACTATCGATTTTATCGATACTCGATATTCAATTTCGATAAATCGAAATATCGATTTTTTCGATTTTATCGATATTTTTGATTTTATCGATTTTTCCGATTATATATATCTTTCGAAATTGTTTGCAAAAATAAAGGAAATTGCTGCACCCATTGCGTCCAGACCGCGCCGCAGCAGGCCGATCGGCCTTTTTTTATAATATCGATTTCTTAATATGATCAATTTTATTCGAATTTCCAAATTGTCTAGCTTCTTAAATAAAATCGATTATATCGATTTTATCAATAAGATCAATAAGATCGATTTTATCGATAAGATCGATTATATCGATAAGATCGATCTTATGGATTATTCGATGTTATCTGGACTATTAAATAATCTATTCAATCGAGCATGGAAGGATTCACATGAATTTGTAGTCCTGTTACAGGAACTAGAAAAAGCTGCCCATGTTTGCGAAGGAAACGTTGCCTCTTCGGATATATAATTTTCTAACACGTAGTCGCAAAACTCAGTAACTTTTTGGTCATCAGAAAGTGCTGCCATTATATAATCGGTAAAAACATCTGAAATGTCTTCAGGCTTTAAAAAATGGTGCGCTACCAACTTTGGCCAAGGTGAAAACGGCATCCTTTAATTTTCGCTTTTGTTAATATTGATTGCACAGCTATATGTATGACCTCTTCAAAATCAATAAAAATATTTATTGGTGAAAACGTTAATGCCTTTATATTAAGAACATTTTGAAAACAGTTCTTATAACATTCTACAGTTGTTGCGGGGAGAACAAAGAATGCAAGAGGCACATACGAGTCGTTATTTAAGGCAAGGTAAAAAATTGATAACAATATTTAGGATAACTCTTAAACGTACCGTCTACATAAACGTCACGTGAAGGACATAGCACTTCTAAGTTCTTTTTGTAGAAAATCCTAGTATCTTGCTTTGAGAATCATTGACTATCACAAAATCTTCGTTGACTTCGTTTTGACTTCAATATTTGCCAATATAATGATTCAATGATCAATGGATTTTGGTTGCGGGGTTTTGATCGTCGTGAGTTTTGCATGTTCCTTTTAGTTAACGCTAAATCCCTACGTAAAAGTGAATGGATATCAAGTGTATAAGTTTAGCCAGGTCTTGCGCAAATATCATCAACGGCTTTTCGCTTTAAAGAATTGCTTAACCTTTGCCTTCGCCCTTTTGCCACACTTGCAATAATAGGAGATCTACTTACCTGCCCCTAACCAAGAATTGTAAATGAATCAAAACGAATTATAACGGAAAAAATATGTTCTACTCATTGGCATTTTGCAACCGACAACCCAAGGGAACATTTTTTCCAGACTCTGGACTACTATCATTAACACAACAATCCTATCGGCATTCGCCAAATGGAAAAATTAAAATCAAAGAGTTCAAGAGACAACATATGAATTTACCGATTCTCCAAAATTGAAAATGCCGTTGATTGATGATGTTATCACTTCTTTAACCACCCGTAATGGAGCCTAATATGTAATTCAATCACGCACACCTCGCCGATGTGTATACGCGTACTCTGTGATGAGCTTGACTTTGATTAATAACGTTAGCGTTTCTTGTTTCGAAATTGCCCACCAGCCGATAAGCATTTCTCCAATTTGCCTTTTTGTAATCGCCGATTAATTAGATACCTACGGTCTTTGGTGATAATTAAAATTATTTTCTTAATTGATTACAGCGCCTTGGTGAATGGCATAATTTACGACGAACATAAAATGATAAAAAAGGTATAAAAAACTGACTACTAACATATCTCTCGCATAGGTCGACATCGACACATACTTCAAGAATAACTGAACACTTGGACAATAAACGATATTTTCGTGCATTAGTTGAAATTTTGGTTCCATTCTCTCAGCATATGAAACAATTATAGGCTGAACAATAATACTTTGATAATCATTGGAATTCAGATACCGCTCCAACCAAACGAGATTGTTCTTCAGCCGCCCCATACTATGATCGTACTTCATCGAAAGGGGTGAACCGCTCGAACAGATGAAAGGCGTTCTGCATTTCCAGGACAACTCCACAAGCGATGTCCACTTGAATCTGACCGAAGTCCATATCTTGGCACATCAAAAAAGAATATTGGAGTCCATTCTTGCTGGTGCAAATTTAAATGTTCTTGACGAACCCACTGTAAACTGGTTGTGAGATTTCGTGTTTCGTGTTTCTTGGTATCTCATCCATAAACTATTAATACCACTCTTGGATGTGTTAAGAGTTTCTGCGACATCCCTCTGTGAAATTCTAGCCTCCAACATGCCAATACGTAACATCGTAAATACCTATTAAATTAAGAAAGTTTTTCGTTTGAATTTTAAATAATTCTGCAATGTTTTTTTAATGTAAAAAAAACATTAAAACGTTTGCATTATCAATTGCTAGAACTGCTCATAGACGTACTATTTTCTTAAATATTTAAATACGAAATAATTAAGAAAATATGCGCATTTTTGTATTTGTGTGTGTGTATTTTTGGTAATTCCCAGCGTTCCTATACTTTCAGTGTTTTCAACTTTATTTTATTCTGACTTGCCTACAGTCTAGGACACTCTGCATCTGTCTTATGACGTAGGTGTGGAGGTATCGGCCATATCTCTATGGCCCTGGCTCCCTCGACTGGTATTTTAATATCATCCTGACTAAGGCATCATTATCTTTCATATATCGGGTTTCCCATTTGTAAACGCGGTGTCTCCAATTGCGGCTTCCCTCCTGGTCATATCTCAGGCCGGCCTCTTCCATTCATCATACGTGGAAGCGCAATTATTAATTTGTAAATAGGTGCCATTCTTGTGTACTTTTATTAGGAAAAACCATAGAGATCATACCTATACCATATCCAACTTTAAAATTGTACAAATCCGTAAAATCTTCATTTTTGGAGATAATCACCTAAACTTTTATTTGTTTGAAAGGCCTTCAAAAACCCCTTCTTTTGACCTTCCTGGCATTTTCAAAATGCGAATCCAGGGCCGGCTGCGATTTTTTTATACCCCCGATTTTCACGAAAACTATTTAGCGATTTTTTTTATTTAAAATCTGACCCCACAGCGTTTATCAGAACACCCCAAAATCTCTATGTACCAAATTTGAACCACAAATATCCAGGGAGTTCTATTCTGTAGGGTGTCAAAGTTGAGCAAAATATAAATTTTAAAGACATCTGGCGAGTCAAGTGTGCCATAGAATCCCTTCAAAGCAGTTGCATGGTTAACAGGACCACTCAAAATGTTGGTGTGAAAAGATTTACTACAAAAATATACAGGGTATTTTTCTCTGAGCCATCTCAAAATTCTGAATTTATATTAAACTTTATACTGGTCAGGAGTGCTCTGGAATCATTGAAAAAATATTAATAAACACAAAAGTAATTTATTTCTTTACAAAATGCTGACCAACAAATAAAAACAATTTAAATTATTGGACCTTTCTCAACAAAGTCACTGTTTAAGATGATACATTTTCTGTGCATTTCCTGTTGTGGCACACCATAGCCACCTTAACTGATATGGACTTACTGACTGGCAGGTTTCTGTATTCTTTAAATTTAGTTCGTTTATAGTATGTGGAGCGGTTTTGATATCCTCGATTTTTGACCCGTATAAAGTTCCAAAAATTCAGTAATTTGAGATGGCACAGATTAGAACACTCTGTATATTTTGTATTGGACCTTTGCACACCAACTCCTTGAGTCGTCCTGTTAACCATTCAACTGTTTTGAGGGTATTCCATGGCACACTTGACTTGGCACATGTCTTTAAAATTCATATTTTGCTCAACTTTGACACCCTGCAGAATGGAATTCCCTGTATATTTTTTATTCAAATTTGTTATAAAATGGTTTTGGGATGTTCTGATTAACGCTGTGGGGTCAGATTTAAAATTAAAAAAATGGCTAAATGGTTTTCGTGAAAATCGGGGGTATAAAAAAATCGCAGCCAGCCCTGGATTTGCATTTTGAAAATGGCAGGAAGGTCAAAGGAAGCGGGTTTTGAAGGCCTTTCGAACAAAAAAAGTTGAGACGATTATCTTTAAAAATGAAGATTTTACGGATTTGTACAGTTTTAAAGTTGGACAACCTGTATATAGGTAGAGTGCTGAAGAAGTCCCTTTTTATGGCAAATTGTGGATTTGCGCATGGGCCTATGGAACCTTCAGACCGCTCAATTCAAAACAGTGGTTGTTTTTCTGAATTACTATCTCCCCACAAACTTGTATATTGATAATAAATTAAGCTTACCTCAACGTGGACTGGTCAAGACTTCGATAACTACAACTAGGTTCGTTTATACTTGTAAAACTAGTTTCGTCCAAACAACTAGAATTTGCTTCACTGATGCTGGAACTTGACTTGTTTTCATCTACCTTTATAACTTTAACAGTAAAACAAATAAGCTACTAATAGTTTCTTACACCACAATCATGTTAATATACTTACTTAAATGATGGTTTAGGTGGTTTCAAGAGTTGGTACCGCATTTTCAATTAGCTGCGTTTATTCGAGATGATCACTTAATTAGATAAAACACTCAAACAACTAAGACGCGAATAAACTATTAATAATTAGCTGAAAATCGAAAAAATTATGCCACAAAGCATCTATGATGCAAACAACGGTAGGTTATACTTAGTTTGTCGCTGTCAAATAACTGGCAAAGAGTGTCAAGTTTCACAAATCACTATCTCAAATTGCAAATGCGCATGTCCACTGGGCCTATTTATTACTATTTTTTACTATTTTATTATTTTAAATTCGTCAAAGATTTTCCGCGCATCCTATGTATAAAAAACATCGTCCAGCACTCTACCTATACAGGGTGTCCCGTTAATAATGGTCCATAGAGCGACTGCACATATTTGAGGCCAAAATATGACGATTGAGGCTAATATGGCTTATAGAAATGTTGTTTGTTTGAGAGATACAGGGCGTTGAAGTTCATTTTTTGAAATTAAATTATGACTACATCTCCCAAAATAATGAAGCTGCTGTACTGAAATTTGGCACTGCTGTGTTTTTGGGGATGGAGAATAAGCTAAAAATATCAATTTTGCTGTGTCTCACAGAGGGCGTCACTTGCGCTGTTTTTGGATCGTGTTTTTCCTCCTAACTTTTTTGAGGTTATCTTTTTGATGTTGCAGGTCCATCATTTTAGGGCATCTTTTCATTCTGCAACAAAAAGGTACTGTTTCATAACGACAAAATTAACCGTTTGTGTTGAAATTGGCAAAATGTGCCCCGAAACACCTGTTGACTTCAATATTCGAAACATAAAATTTTCACCTACCGCTTTCAAATGTTACAAATCGACTGTACATTCAAAATGAAGAAAAAAATGCCAGATGGGCATTGGCCGAAACAGCATTCGTTTTCTTGAAATAGAGTGTCCAAATTTTGCCAAGTTTCAATCCGTTCCATTTTGAAAAAAAAAACATTTTTGGTACATTGTATAGGATCTCTATAGGAAAAACTCTTCTGACTTTTTAACGTGAATTGATAGAAAAGCGCGTCAATCTGAAGCCCTTGCGCAAATCTCCGATGGGACAGATATCGACGGGACAAGTCGTAAATTGTCTCGTGTAAGGAAAGATCGAAACTATCGATCAAGAATCGAAACACGCCGCCTTTGATGGAAGCGCGGATTGACCGACGTCAACGCCGGCTTATTTTAATTGGCGGTATTTCACAGAAATAAGAAAAATTCGACAAGCAACTACTAACCGTAAACAGAGCAGGCGAGATATTTGACGAGCTCAAGACCAAAAAAAATACTTGATTTTGTGATATAGATCTCAAAAACTACTTAAAAAAAATCGAAAATAAAATTTCAATTTCAACACCCTGCATCTCGAAAACCAAACATCTGCGGACCCATGTTCATATGAACTTTTCGTCATATTTTCCATTTTTCTTTTTAATTTTTTAAGTTGGTGCATTTATTTCCGGACACCCTGTATTTATTTATTTCAGAAAATATGTTTTTGTTATGTTTTTATTCATTAAAATTATCGACAGAGTTTTGTTATATTTATAACTGATTGCCCCCCAACCAGACGTTAATCCTGGATACGCCACTGAGTTTGAATAAAGAAATAATAGTTATTTATGTACCAAGGCACTGAAGTTCAACTTTTTATGACTCATGTGGAGTTTAATTGCTGAGGCCTCTGGCCGAGGCAAATAAACCACATGAGTCATAAAAAGAACTTCAGTGCCGAGGTACATATTATATTTTTCTTGAAATCGGAAAAAAAATGTTTTATTAGGCAAGACAATAATAATAAGGGATCACCCGTCCACGAACCGACTACGCGCGGCGTTGCTTGACTTTACCGATCGCTCTACCTAGCACAAGCATAATGATGTAGGGCACCTTCTGACAGAAAAACCAAACTGCTGCTTCTTGTGCAGCTTACACAACAAATCTATTGTTTTTCAAATTTACTAAAATATGTATACTGAAGGATTGCGCTTCTATAGGAAACAATTTCGCAATGTGTACGAAAAGTTAAATGAGCCTTTATCGGCCGGGTTTTGAATATTTGGTCACTTTTGACGGGCGATTTCTCCGCGTCTGACGTTTGATGTTTACATCTCGCCAAGGCCTACTTATTGAAAAAATCGTACAATAATGGGCTACATTATTGTACGATTTCCGTGCTTTTAATGACGATTTTGGGACATTTTAATGCCGATTTCAAGAAAAAAATAATTAAATGATTTTCGTTTGGAATATTTTTTTGTTAAAATTACGACTTATTTCGGGACACCCTGTATACCTAACCTAGAAAGTTAGTTAAACTCGTGGGTTATGTAATAATCCAGTAAAAATCGGCCGTCACAAGTTATTAAAACCGAAATAAGATAAACTCTGGGAGACCGCCATTAAATAATATGCGGCGAAAAACTGGTCCTGTTAAAAATCTTAAATAACCGGTGAAGAAATTCATATTCGTGTCATTAATATTGTTTTACGGGCGTTTAATCGCTGCTCCGGCTTTCTACAGGTTAAATTGTTGACGTTTCCAAAGAGAACATAATAATTGGTCCATTACCCAATTTGAACATTCTCGGATTCGCATTGTACCTGTTTTTGATGCGTATTATTATTATTATTAATTCGTTTCCCCATGGAATATTAAAGTGAATAATTCATCAAGACAAATAAATTTTGAAGTTGTTTTCATAATAATTGTTTGTTCTTCACTAATATAAGTCTAGTCATTCTTCTCTGTCAACATTCTATACATGATTTTTTTGTTTTATTTTGTTACATTTTGTTACCAGCTAGAAATAAAATATTGGAAAGTTTGAAGTAGTATGTCTTGTTATAAAATAGAACGTAAATGAAAATATTCCACGGCTGCGAATGTGAAAATTAAAAAAAAAATCAGAAAATTAACCATAGCTCTTTTATTTAGCTAAACAATGGGCGATTTGATAAAGCCACAGCCAACTATGATTTACATTTAAAAAAAAACCAAGTTTATGTCATATCTCAAAAAATCACAAACAACATAAAAAATTGGATAAGATTTTCTTATTAAGCCCAAAATTATCTACATTTTTTGTCTCTACACTTTTTCTGTATAATCAGAAATAACGGAGCTACAGAGATCTGATGGAATAGCAAAAAAATCACTCTTCAAAATATCTAGTGAGCCATGAACTTTTTTAAAAATCCAAAAGGGGCATTAGATTGAGCATTCAAAACTGCAATTCTTTCCCCATTTAACCTTTGTTCTAGCTCTGCTAGCTTCCGAGATCCCCATAGTGGTCATCTCCAAACTATGATAAGGGTAACTGCAAACCTTATAGAATCAAATTTAACACTGAAATTAGCTATACAGGGTGAGTTTTTTTCGATGCCCACTATGGGGATCTCGGAAACTAGCAGAGCTAGAACAAAGGTTAAATGGGGAAAGAATTGCAGTTTTGAATGCTCAATCTAATGCCCCTTTTGGATTTTTAAAAAAGTTCATGGCTCACTAGATATTTTTTACCAGCTAAAAACTAAATATTAGAAAGTTTGAAGTATGTCTAATTATAAAATAGAACGTAATTATGAAAATATTCCACGGCTGACTATGTGAAAATTAAAAAAAAAATCAGAAAATTAGCCATAGCTCCTTTATTTTTTATAATTACTATGCCGAGTATTATATCTTTGGAAATCTCAAAAAATGGCCGATTTTATAAGGCCACAGCCAACTATGATTTACATTTAAAAAAACACATGTTTATGTCATATCTTAAAAATCACAAACAACATAAAAAATTGGATAAGATTATCTTATTAAGCCCAAAATTATCTACAATTTTTGTCTCTACAGTTTTTCTGTGTAATCGGAAATAACGGAGCTACAGAGATCTGATGGAATAGCAAAAAATCACTCTTTTCAAAATATCTAGGGAGCCATGAACTTTTTTAAAAATCCAAAAGGGGCATTAGATTGAGCATTCACAACTGCAATTCTTTCCCCACTTAACCTTTGTTCTAGCTCTGCTAGTTTCCGAGATCCCCATAGTGGGCATCGAAAAAAAACTCACCCTGTATACAGCTACTTTAAAGTCGTATAACGTTACTAAAATAATGGTGACCTTTATAAATTGCTGCATTTAAGTGGTTTAATGGGTTTATAAAGGTAACCGAAATATTTCCGCAACTGTATTAAATTACTAACAGTGGTTTAAGTTCGGTAATGTAGTTGTGGTTACTGTAATAAAACCAAAATGATGTGACAACATTTCTTCTATTGTTTTTTTCAATACTAGAGCTATAAGCTTTTATTTTTTTGTACTATAAATTATAAATAATAATTATTATTATTCGAATTGGGAATTTTTTTTAGGTTAGGTGGTACTTCCTATTTTCTATAACTGTGGTGCAACAAAAATAAAATAAACGGTAGAAGAGTCTCCGAACGTTAATGTTATCAATGTAAATGAAGACACTGATAGTGAGATTGAAATAAAATTTTAAGAATAATTGTATGTTCACTGCATCATTGTTTGTGTGAATAGCCGTGTATCTATCTGTATTGTTGTTGAAAATGTAAGGTGTGGTTAGAAAACAAGACGACAAAAAATATTTTGCCGAAAAAACTGATTTAAAAAATGCTAAAATTAACCGCGGAATCCACGAAACTGCGCAATACCTGGGTATACCCGTACAGTTCGGGCTACTCTAAGGTGAAGGTCTTGTACCCCTCATGAATATTGTTAAATTGTGTCAGTAAGACAAACCGAATTTAACATAAATCAGCATTGCGCCAAACTAGACCTATCGAGTTCTCTCTCAACATACGACTGCCTACCAGGGTGTAGGATTCCCAATTCAACAGTCCAACAGTTCTCTTTCTCTATACACCCCTAGTTGGCAAACAGCGATAAGCTCATTATCAGTCATCCGAATGCTTCCAGACGATAAACAGTATATAAAGTGCAGTTAGAACATGGGTCGGCCGTGTCTGTTGTTGTTTCTCGGTTCTTTGAGTGTTTGGTTTATGTTGGTGGGCGGAAAAGGTAAGTACGCGTGTAGATTCGAAAAGTGCGAAGAGAGATATTTGTTGCGTATTAGTTCAAGTGTTATTCGAGCAAGATTGTCTTCGCAAAACAATATTATCAGAAGAAACGCTGGAACAAACATCTTGGGTCAAAGAATAATCGGGGAATTGCGGCACACGCATGTGTTAGATGTAGGTTGATTTCGATTTTGATAAATTAATGATGAGACAGTTAAACACAAAATGAAAATATATCATTAAGTGACTGGGAGAAAAATACAGGGTGTCCTATAGTTGACACAAGGGGTGAAAACATTTTTAGATATTAAAAAAATGTTTAATGTCCCTTGAAAATTTAAAGGGCTGTAGACTCTTAGGGGATAATTTTTCCTAATATCTCGGAAAAGGCAAATGCAGTTATTTTGCTTTAAAGTCTTAATATAATAACTGTGTACCCAACATGGGGATTTTTTTTATTAATGATTTATTTTGAAATAAAACTTCCGCATTAACTTTCTGCTTTATTAATCACCAAAAGGGGATTAAAACTGTATTTAATTTTGAAAATTAATGAAATTAATTGAGTAGATACTATACAGTGTGACCTATTTGAAATAGAATATAGTTCGCAGAAAACTCTTTTTTTTTACTTTGGTGCAAAATTTCAGTTCTTAATCTCAATTTTCAAGGCCTACTACGATTTTTTTCTAGTAAAACTTGACGAAACTAATTTAGAGATTTTTTTATTTGAAATCTGACACCACAGCGTTAATCACGACACCCTACAACCCCCGTATACCAAATTTGAACAAAAAATATACAGGGAGTTCCATTCAAAATTGAGCAAAATAGGAATTTTAAAGGCATCTGGCGACTCAAGTGTGCCATGGAATGCCATCAAAACAGATGAACGATGAACAGGACTACTCAAAGTATTGGTATGCAAAGATTCAATAAAAAAAATTACAGGATCTTTTTCACTGGGCCATCTCAAAATGCTGAAATTTTATTAAACTTTATACTGGGCACTGGGCAGGAGTGTTCTGGAATTATTGAAAACATATTAATAAACACAAAAGTAATTTATTTTTCTACAAAATGCTAACCAACAAATAAAAACAATTTAAATTGTCGGACCTTTATCAATAAAGTCACTGTCTTTTCCTGTTGTGGCACACCAGCCACCTTAACTCGTATGAACTTACTGGACTACTCTTAGGCTTTTGTATTTTTAGACTTAGTTCGTTTATAGTGTCTGGGGCAGTTTCGATAAACTCGATCTTTGACCACAAAAAATTCATTATTTTGAGATGGTACAGAGAAAGACACCCTTTATATTTTCTATTGGATCTTTACACACCAACACTTTGACTGGTCCTTTTGACCATTCAACTGTTTTAAGGGGATTCCATGGCACATGCCTTTAAAATTCCTATTTTGCTCAACTGTGACACCCTGCAGAATAGAACACCCTGTATATTTTTTGTTCAAATTTGGTATGTGAGAGTTTTAGGGTGTCCTAATTAACACTGAGGTGTCAGATTTTAAATAAAAAAATCGCTAAATGGTTTTCGTCATTTTTACTGGAAAAAAAATTCGTAGTAGGCCTTGAAAATTGACCTGAAATTTTGCATCGAATTAGAGTTTTTTGTGACCTATCTTCAGAAAAAGAAACGGCTAAAATCGGGTGAAAAATAAAAATTTTACGGGTGTGTTTCCCTTTGAAATGGGTCACCCTGTATATAAATATCTATTATATTTACAACAAACTTTCATCGTGTCCTCTATCATTCGCGAACCACATTTCCAGGCGTTTTTTTAAGTGTTGCGTTGCATTTTTTACCTTTTTTCTGGTTATTGCCATATAAAAGCTACCTATTTTTTTTTCAACGCTACTACAGCTGTTGTGTAAATAATGTAGTTAAACATTGTGTGCACTCAATTTATTTTAAAATTCATTGAATATTAAATTCTCCTTATTCTTCCTTATTATTTATCCTTATTTAATGTTAAATAGGTAGCTAGAAGTAGGTACATCTTTCAGAACATTTTTGCAAATCAACAAACTATACACCCTATTCATAGGATTAAAATATTATACATATACTTTTTTGTTTTCGTTTGGTTTATATTAAACTGTCAAGTTCGACATTATCAGTGGTAAAAGTGATTACCCCAAAAAGTTTTTTAAGTGCAATGGCTAATCATGCGGAAAAAGTGCACATGTTATTTGTTTAAGGGGAAGACAGAAAAAAAATCTAAATATTTTGTCGGCAACGATATCTAGAACGATATGCCCCCAGCTACAAAATGTTCCAACGTATACACTGTGTCCCGGATAAGAATGAACAGCATGGGGATATTGCAAACGGTGAGAGATAGGGCAACGGTTAAATGAAGAAAAAGTTGCGCAATTTCGAGGTCAATAAAATGGCACAAACAGATTTGTAATATCGTTTTTCGTTTTTAAGTTATTTTGAAAAAAGTGAAATTTTGCGTTTTCGATTTTATTTTTTTCTGAAGTTGCTATCACAGATAGAGAAAAAAGAAAAGCACTTTCTTATGGCACTTTTTAACGGGCCTTAAGATGGCGTTTTTAGATTTGTTCTACAACGTTTCGTTTTTGAGAAACCATCTTCAACTTAATTTTTTTAAATACGAACCTGGATTTTTCTTCGCAGATTTTGAAAGCACTTTTCATTGCAAATACCATGATGTATGACAAGAAATATTTTTTAAATGTTTTGAGACAATTATACTGAAAATTCCTTTTTTCCATTATTTTTTTTTTCTAATGCGGCCCTGTATTTAATAATAAGAAGTCTAAATATTAATCAGTATTGTCAACAATTTAACTTACAACTTATCTTTCAATTGGATAACTAAAAAAAGGACGGCACATACGATAATAAAAAAGAAGGCTTTGAAACAACGAAACCAATCCCTTGTCATTTGTCATAACTCCCACTGTATCATTTAGTTAACAATTTATTTCATTACAAATGGAGGGTGCTTTTTCAAATGACGACAAATTTAACATGTCAGCATGTTATATCTTGTGTCACAGAAATAGTATAGAGGCCTAAGGAATGTATTTTTGCAATTAATAAATGGCAAAAGGTATTGATTACGTTGGCTTAAAGATTTCTTCTCGCAATTAGGAAAAGCGAAGAATTTACTCCAAAACACAATGCGACACTGTTTGCTGTACAACAACAGAGGAAATCACTTTACCAGACGCAGGGCCGTACTATTTAAAAATATTAAGTTTTCGAAGTAAAAATAAACTGTAAGTTAAATTGTTGTCAATACTGATTTATATTTAGACTCCTTATTATTAAATACAGGGCCGCATTAGACAAAAATGAATGGAAAAAAAGGAATTTTCGGTATAATTGTCTCAAAACATTTCATACATCATGGTATTTGCAATGAAAAGTGCTTTCAAAATCTACAAAAAAAAATCCAGGTCCGTATTTAAAAAAATAAAGTTGAAGATGGTTTCTCAAAAACGAAACGTTGTAGAACAAATCTAAAATCGCCATCTTAAGGCCCGTTAAAAAGTGACATAAGAAAGTGTTTTTCTTTTTTCTCTATCTGTGATAACAACTCCAGAAAAAAATAAAATCGAAAACGCAAAATTTTACTTTTTTCAAAATAACTCAAAAACGAAAAAAGATATTAAAAATCTGTTGGTGCCATTTTATTGACCTCAAAATTGCGCAACTTTTCCCCTATTTAACCGTTGCCCTATCTCTCACCGTTTGCAATATCCCCATGCTGTTCATTCTTATCCGGGACACAGTGTATAACACACACTAAGAAATAATGTAGATGCATTTAACGTTAGAAAAGGTAAAACAATGAGGAGGTCGATTACGAAAATGTGGCAATCGTCTTAAATTATTTCGAAAACAACCCAACGTCAATATATAGAAGCCCCTTAGACAAGGAGACAGAGAGGACACCGCGCTTGCCTACCCTGCCGTGTATAGATTTTGTTACGTCGCTTTGAACGGCGGCCATTTTATATGTGGCAGACAAAGCGAGTGCATTGTGAGTTAATTTCGCGAATTTGTGAATTAAAACTAACAGTGATAAGGGATAAGGGGAAAATATACTCTTGCGATGGTGAATTGTTCAGCGTCTGCTCGCAAGAGCAGAAGTGAAAGGCAAGAGCCCGTGATTTCGTTTCACAGGTAAATATTTAACAAGCTACCTTTGAAAGATACCCTAAAACTTTATTTTTTCTCAATATAACTTCTTCAAATTCCTTCTACCTTTTAGTATGACAAAGTACATTGTTTTCTTTCTAAATAGGACCAATATAATTATTTTTTAACGTCGTTTTTATTGAAAATTTCTTAATGGATTATGATAGTTTCATAAAATATGGGCTGGTTTCCATGGGTGTGCATTATTTATTTTATTTCGATTGATTCGAAATTGCCACAAATAAATAAATTTCAGCACTTGATACTAGCTTTACATTTGGGAAATTATCTGCAAATAAATACCAATATTTCAAATTACATGTAAGTCAAAATTAACTAGGTACCTACCTTTTCATTTTTAATCTTTTTGTGATATTAGCAAAGAACGCGTTTCACGCTACGCCACTGGCCTGTCGTGCGATGTGGCAGTCGGTAACACCGTCGCGAGCGCTGTTAGGCATCCTCTCTTTTTCTTTGTCTAAGAGAAACCCAATGGCAGCCGCTCGTCGCATTCATTTAGTTGCGGAAGCAGATTTTTTTTGCTGAAACACCCTGTATATTCGATTACCTGAGAGCCACTAAGTCTCATGTCCTTGGTCCTATTTAACATTTTAATCGACTTTTAAAAACATGTAGATAATAATTCAAAAATATGGTAATCTCTCCAATTCATGAAATTGTGTAAAATTTTTTATAGCATACCCGATATCGTTTCCAAAATAGGCGTTTGGTGCCATTAATAATTAGATATCATTTCACATGAACCGATAATACATTTGTTTACATTGAATCACTTTTTTAAATACAATGCAACCAAACAGGAAAAAATATTTCAATGTCTTATAGGCATTATAGGCCAGCCATAAAAAATTTAAAGTTTTTTTTTTTCGTTTAAAACGCAAAGTTGACGTTAATACTATTTGAAGATTCATTCCCGCTGTATTTCAGCGCTTAGCTTGAAGTCCAGAATCCAATGCTGCAACTCTGGAACAAATCATTCAGCAAGCGGGCAAGAATGCAAGAACTTTCGACCTCTCACGTTGGGAGTAGAAGCAGGAGAAGAAACTGCTTGTAGAGTACTGGCTGATGTTTGTTGCAAGAACCACTTCAAGTAGGTTAAAACATCACGAACGTTCATCCATTTGTTAGATAAAGACGATTGAGACGATTCTTCAGAAATGTTTTTTATCTTCTTCAGGTTGCATCAATGTGATATAGGGAAGAAAGATGCAAGGGAAGGATCTTGTTCATCCGAGGAAGGCGAGAGAAAAGTATACTTTTGTGATCTACAAAATTCTGTCATAGTTAGATTTTCTTTTTTTTTTTTGCTTTTCTAGGAGTGTTGTTCAGCATGTTTCGTTGGTATCGAAATAGGCAATGCGGGAGAGCTTTGCATAGATTCTATAGGCTTAAGTCCACCATATGACAACGTCTTTATAACCTGTTGTCAAGAAACTAAAACAACTCCAAGCACACCAAGTTCTACAACGAAAGCAACCAGCTTTACCGCTGAAATTCAAAAGTATTCCAAGGCAAACAATATTGATGGCAACACCAATGAACGATTACCAGGTATATTATATGTAGAATTGTTTAGAGAAAGACAGAACGTTGATTAATTATATTGTAGGTCTCTCGGAAGAAAACATCTGCGAAACCAGCGAATACTGCGCCCAACTATGTAAGACTGCAGAGAAGGGAGCCTATGAATGTGCCTGTTTTGACGGATATGTTCTAATGGAAGATGGAGTGTCTTGCAAACCTGTCAAGAGGTCTCTAAATGCTGGTGGCAGGTAAAAGTCAGCACTATAACAAGCAGAAATATTCGAGAATTATTGTTTGTAGATGTGAAATCAACAACCCTTGCGACCATGATTGCTTAGATACAGGCACACAAATAAAATGTTTATGTAGGGACGGATACGAACTTGGCGTGGACAAAAAGTCTTGCAAGGGTATGTGTAATGGAAAGTTTGTATTTATTGACATCTGCAAAAGTTTGTTTCTGTTGCAGATGTCGATGAATGCGCTTTGAATCTTCACGATTGCGGAGCAACTGAAGAATGCGTAAATGAAGAAGGGACTTACGATTGCTACGACCCAACTTTGTCTTCTTCGGAATACGACGGTCCCCAATGTCCAATTGGATATAAATTCAACAGCAAAAAGTTGGCTTGCGACGGTAAGATCTGAAGGAAATCTTTTTTGTCATGATAATATAAGTTTTGCAGATATCAACGAATGCGAGTTTGGTATAGTTTGTGCTCCTCCAAAAATCTGCAAGAATACAATTGGATCATTTGTTTGTGAAGGAGAAGATCGACCGGCATGTCCTCCTGGATTCTATTATAAGTCAGCCATAGCAACCTGTGCAGGTGAAATATAAGAAACAGATGATGCCGATGAGGTTCTTCTTGAGGTTGTAAACAATCTTCCCTTATTTGCAGACATAGATGAGTGTGTAACTGGAGACAATAATTGCAACAAGGAATCTCAAGTTTGTTTGAACACCAAAGGAAATTATACTTGTGTTGACAAGGCTTCAAAACACACGTGTCCTCCTGGATTTAAGAAGAACATCATCACCGGTGTCTGTGAAGGTAAAAATAAACAATATGCAATGTAGATATACAATAAACTTTGAAACTTTTTGTATGTAGACATCGATGAGTGCATAGAAGATGATTCAGCTTGTCCGCCAAATGAAAAATGTGTAAACGAAGAAGGAGGACACACCTGTATTCCCGAAGATGGCAGACCAATGGGCAACGACATAGTTCAACCGCCAGTAGGTTAGTCCACATTCACAAATTTCATGCAAAATGTAAAAATATACAATTGCATTTTAGAAATACTAACAACAACGCCTAAACCGGTAACTTGTCCTAGAGGATTTAAATTCGTAAGGGAACGAAACGCTTGCGATGGTAATTATTATTGTCTTCCGCGCATACCAGCTAAGAAATGAAGATACTTCTAAAGCAGAATAATTAATTAATTTTAGACATCAACGAATGCACCGAAACTTCTGAAGCATGCGATAGCAGTTCAACATGTGTAAACACACCAGGAAGCTACATTTGTCAGTGTAAAACCGGCTTCCAAAATGATCCAATAACAGGAGCCTGCGAAGGTTCGTTAACCATATTTAACAATAATAACAATACTTTTGACTGTGTATCTTGGTATGGTCTTTGCTAACCTGAGTTACTCACTTTGTTCACATCTTCTAGACATAAACGAATGCGTAATGGGTTCCAATATATGCGGTGAAGGCCAACGCTGTGACAACACCATTGGTTCATATCTGTGTACCAGAATCTATGGTTGTGGCACTGGATACACTTTAAACCACGCCAACGGTCTCTGCGTAGACGATGACGAATGCCGATTTGGGACTCACAATTGCGATAGGCTCGGGCCAAATTTCAAGTAAGAATTGATGTAGAATAGTAGATTCTGTTATGAGGTTAGTGAAAAAAATCGTTTTTTCATTCTAACCGAGTATTTTCTCCACGACCATTCGTGAATGTAATTATTCTCCACGAGCAGAAAGTCAAAAAACCATTAAATTAAATTGAACAAAACAAGTTATTTATTCACACATTTTGGATGTTACATTGTATTAATATGTATAATATTTATAGTACCTATTTGGACAATTATTGAAATTGAAAACTGGTGCATTGGAAATATTTTCCGTAATTTTTTTCAACACAGATTGGTTTTTAGATGCGGAGTTAACAGACGTATAGCAAGACGAATTGGAAGGTGAAGGGGCAGTTACTGACGATCCAGTAATTGACGAGACTAATTGATTTGTTACATTTATTCGACTTTGTAGAGAATTTTCTATATATCCTTCTGCTACTTGAGAAGACTTCCAGCCCCCATGTCTTTTTAATGTTGTAATATTCGCACCTGCGTTTACCAACGTAGTCGCTGACGTACGGCGGAAACAGTGGCCAGTATATTCTTGTGGGTTTTCTAGATTCAGGAACGTAGCAATTTGTTTAGGCATATTACCAGTGACTATAGAAAGAATTCTATAGTCACTGATATTACCCAGTTTATTTATGCCAATTACTTGGCGTGTACATTTATTTTTTTGGAAATTAGTAAAAAAATTATCAGACGGAACAAGAGGAGGTCTCAGTGCCCAGTATTTCTTTACAATATTATAATAAAAATCTCCCGTGATTGTAAATTCTCTTGGTTTTTTAGTTTTCGTATTAGGAACTGCAATTAGTATTGCGGAACCTAAATCTTTAATGTCAGAAACTTTTATGTTGCAAAGTTCATTCTTACGACAAGCCCCAAAAACACCAATTACAAGGGCGACCTAAAATAACTAAATTTTATTAAGTTATTTGAGAGATAATTTTTACTACCTTTGTAGCTAAATGTATCACATCCGGAGCATTTTCTAAGAATTGCCTAACATTTTCTTCTGTAAAAACCTTCGATTTCTTAGGTAAATAGTTTTCAGAAGAGCGTTTTAGTAAAGATTCTAATTTTTTGTATTTTGATATATCGATATCATGTTTCACATTTATAGTTGCTTTTAAAATTGAATACATTTTCCATAGAGTCAAGGATTTCCATTTTTTTTAAGAAATCACCAAAAAATGCAATTAAAACATTTTCAGAAAATGAGGTCGTTTTCTTTTCTTGTTGTCACTCCCTTAACAACGAATAATATTTTTCATATTCATGTTTCGATTTTTGCGGCAGCAGGTTCTCACTTATATTATTTGCACAATTTGTAATTTCAGGTGGAGTATTACCAAATTCCATATCAAAATCACTCGATTTTTCACTCATTTTATTTAACTTAAAACACGTTCGAAAATACTTATTATGACGCGCACCCCCACGCCGCTATTGTTGACAGCGAGGTTGACAGTCTTGAAATCCATGGCACTCTATGCTGTGTTTAGTTCGATTAGCGTATATTCATTCGTTGTCTTGTTATGGAATGAAAATATATAAAATAATGCAATGATTTATTATTATTAGTACGAAATATTAGTATCCTTATTATTATATTGTTTATTTATGTGCAATAGATTACAAAAATTATATTAAGAACCTGGAAATTCTTGCAAAACACTCGAGAAGCACGTATTTTTAAGAATAAATCATCTCGCTCTATTAAAATGATTTTAGAATACTTACATTCATGAGTGGTGGTGGAGAAAACTTAATTTCCTTCATTAATAGCGTCCCTCTGTAGATGCAGAAACCTCCTCGGCTCCTACAGATGCGATTATGTTCGACCAGCTCCGCCGCCTACTCAGAGAACGACCCAAAGAACAACTCCGACCACCAGCACCACTACTTCTACCACCACAACGAGTACCACTACAGAAGCACCGCGCAGGAGGCAACCAGATTATTATCCTTCATATGAAACCACACCCAGGTGCTTTAGAAGTCAGTAAACAAGGCGAACGAATCTGTAAGTTTACATTTTAGGCAATACCAACCACCACATTACCCAACACCAGTACCCAGACCGACGCCACCGCGAGTAGCGCCATCCCCACCACCAAGCTACACTTCTTACACTAGCTCAACACAGAGAACTTACCCCGACACGCCGCCAATACCTCTATACCAGAACACCACACCAATAGACTACTACTCGTCGACTACGCCAACACCATCGAGACCAAGCTACTACCCTTATCCGTATCCTGGTCAGAACGCCATCATCGGACAAAGGAAATTGTGCTTGCCCGGGTACGTCATGAATTCTAGAGGAGATTGTGAAGGTAAAGGCAGGGAGTTTGGTTCTAACGTATAAAAAACGAAGACTTTTTAGACATCGACGAATGCCGGAGTAATCCCTGTCCTAGAAATAGAAAGTGCGTAAACTATAATGGGAGATTCGAATGTGTGTCTGCAATGGTTTGTAAGAGAGGATATGAGCTTAACGATGGAGGTGACCAATGTGTTGGTAAGATATAGTGTTAACTGTGCAACCGAAGATGTTCTTCCATCCTGTTATTTCTTGCAGATGTAAATGAATGTGCCAGGGGTATCCACAAGTGCCACTTCAGCCAGATTTGCAAAAACGGCGAGGGTTACTACACGTGTGAATGCCCCCCTGGTCATCACCTTAGTAGATCCAGCATTTGTGAGGACCTTGACGAATGTAGAGTCTACAGGGTTAGAAAATTAGAGATTACGTCACTACACTATATTCCGAGGCCAACGATAAAGACAGGCCATGGCGCTAACGCATAATCGCGTAGTCACGTGACCAACTTAGTCCTATATAATAAAAGGCTTTTTTGGAGATAAGTAGAAAAAGCAAATTTCGTAACAATTTGGCGAGTTTTCTTTCATCTATTACATTATCGGTTTTGTGCATCCAGGCTTTCTCTAATTGTTTTCTCAAAATTTTCCACCTGCCTCTGGTGTTTTGGGCTGAGAGTTAAACGGCACTGCACTCAAATATTTTGGCACATTCTCAAAAACTATTGGGACAGCACCTTCCTTTAGCTTAGGTGATATTCTCTATAGGTATTTTCCTTACACAACTTAAGGGTTTTTTAGAAATTAAATCTCAGTTGGAATTTGACGAATCCATTTTTGGTGCAAATTTTCATCCCGAGGCAAAGCAAATGTTGTTATGGTGACATTTTCTTCCTGGCTTTTGTAAGATGTATAAATATAATATAAGCAGACCAAATGATTGGTATTTGGGTTATTTTTTACGAAATAAAAATAAAAACTAACCTCAGTAGGTATACTGTAAATATCGACGAGGTCCCAGTTGATCGGCAGCGTGAAAGGCCGAATAGGAACCGTATCAGGGTGTGGATCGACAACGAAAATCCTCGAGTACGTTACAACACCGGTTTATTTCGCACAAGGTGAATGGTGAATACAAAATATCTGTGACAAAATACACAAACCCGAACGTGGTCAACGGGAACGGCTTCCAGCCACCCGGACCGTCTGAACTTGCGGATCTCCCGTAAGCGGTTCACCCGTCTGTGTCTCAGGCTCCACTGTCCATTCCGGGGGGAGAATTCCCCTTACAGCGCTCTCGCGTCGGCGCGAGCGGCACCAATACTCCTGGACGGCACGACTCCCACCCAGAGGCCATAATAACACCTGGGTTCCCCTCCGCCAGGAGACACGCGCACTAGACACAAACTTGTTTCTAAAATATAAACTAAGACGTTTAAAAACACTTTAAACATTTAAAACTTCTCGAAACCCAAGCTGCCGCTTTCAGTTATGGGACAAATGACATGTAACGTCGGACCTCATTCAACGGTCGGACTAAGATGGTCACGTGATTTTCTTCCGGCATGGCCTGTATTTATCGTAGGCCTCGCTATTTTCTTACATCTACGTGTCCGTTTTAGCCTTGCGGTAACAATGCGGAGTGTATCAACACGAAAGGTTCGTACCAATGCAACTGTATGGAAGGTTTTAAGAAAACCGACAACAGTTGCCGCGATATAGATGAATGTGCTGAAACACCTGGACTATGCGAACATACTTGCGTGAACATTTGGGGTTCTCACAGATGTGCTTGCAAGAGGGGCTTCAGGTTAAACCCGTCCGACAACAGGCAATGAAAACTTTTAACCTTTTCACCACTTGCCACTTAAATAGACATTTCCAGGACTTGCATCGATATCGACGAATGTGAACAGCACAAAAACGATAGGCTCTGCATAGGGAACTGTCAAAACGTGCCTGGGAGTTACCGATGCGTTTGTCCGCCAGGTTACAGGTTAGGAAGTGATTCCAGAATTTGCTTAGGTATGCATATTCAGTGATACTTGCCTTCATATTACAGTGTCCTCCAAAAAGTTCGCAGCATAGGGGGGAAATTTTTAATTAATGTTTTATTTTGAAATTTAATTATGGGCTTACCTTTTGCCTGAAAAAAAGATGAAAAATGACCCACTCAAACCTGGTCATGTGACTTTCGTTATCTGTCAAAAATGACATTTAAAAAAATATATCGCCAAAAATGGGTTTATTTGTTAAAATATGAAAAAGTTTTACTTGAAAAAGTCGTTTCTTCTTCAATTTTACGTAAGTGTACCAAATTTGAACGCTCTAATAAAAGATTTAGTTTTTGCAAATTTTAATAATAATGAAATTTCTGAAAATTTTAAAAACTTGTAACTTCGTAAAAACTTTTTTATATCACTAGCTTTATCATTCTATTAACTTTTTATTACTAATTAACGATAAGAATAGGTATTTTTCAAAAGGGAATGATATTAACGCTTTAAAAATCTGCTACGTTTGCTGCAAAATTGATGTACCGTCTAGCATTTAGGGTATAAATTTAGTTACATTTCGTTCTTCAGTTCTAAATTGATGCCAAAATAATAATAAATTAAATTGTCATCAAACTATTTTACGTATCTAAGCAAAATTCTTGACTTTTATGGAACACATAATTATTACTTTTCAGTTTAATTTCGCATTAATGGATATTGATGAGTAGGCCATGGAGAGAATTGAATCAATTGTTTTTATACTGTTATTCTTGAAATAGAGAATGGTAAAAACAATTGCTTCAATTCTCTTCATGGCTTAGGTACTCATCAATATCCATTAATGCGAAATTAATGCGAAATTAAACTTAAGGGTAATGATAATTGTTAAAATTATTATTATTATTATGGCATCAATTTAGAACTGGAAAACGTAATGTAACTAAATTTATACCCTAAATGCTAGACGGTACATCAACTTTGCAGCAAACATAACAGAATTTTAAAGCGTTAATATCACTTTCTTTAAACTAAACGTTAATTAGTAAAAAAAGGTAATAGAATGATAAAGCTAGTGATATAAAATAGTATATTATACACTTAGGTTGAGAAGTGAGCCATTATTTACCGAGCATTTTTAGCGTTCAAATTTGGTACACTAACGTAAATTTGAAAAAGAAACAAGTTTTCCAAGTAAAAATTTTTGATCTTTTTACAAATAAACCCATTTTTGGCGATATATTTTTTTAAATGTCATTTTTGACAGATAACGAAAGTCACATGACCACGTTTGAGTGAGTCATTTTTCATCTTTTTTCAAGCAAAGAGTAACCTCAAAATTAAATTTTAATATAAAACAATAATTAAAAATTCCCTCCCCTATGCTGCAAACTTTTTGGAGGACACTGTATACGATAGAAAAATATTTTTCAGATATCGACGAATGCGAGAGCAATGTTTGTGGGTACGACAACGTGTGCTTGAACACAAGAGGATCGCACAAATGTTTCCCGATCAACTGTCCACAAAATTACGAAAAGGATCATGATCACAAAGCGTAAGTCATCGGTTGGTGTTTATCGCTAAGTTTTGTGTATTGTCGGCTCGCTGCTAGATGTCCCTTCTCTTAAATCCAAGGTTTGAATTCTTCAGGGAGGGTTATGTCTGCCTTGATGAACCCAGTAACAAACAGCTGTTGTACCTTGAATTTTATCATTTTTGTTCAAACATAATAGTAATGTACATTCTTTGCCGCCTCTATTATGTGATGCTTCTTTTAGTAAGAATGATTGGAAGGCTTCTTGAATTGAGACATAAATTGGAAGTAAGCCGAGCAGGTAATTTAAACTAAAGGATGGAACACGATTATCTGGTGCCCTGAATAACCGTGTGAAAATTGCGGGGAATTCTGATTACTCTTCAATTCCAGTAATTGGAGGCTATATAAAGAGATGACTGGATTCCTTCGGGAGTTACCCCGATAACATGATAATTTCGGATAATTTAATGAAGACCGTAACAGGATGAACGCCTCCTTGATTACAATTTTATCGTTTTATTAATGATTCTTGCTCCCACTTTTTTCTGCTTTTGAAATGAAAAATTGAAATATTAAGTAAACAATGACAGTTCCTAACCATTTTTTAAGCAAGAATATTATTTCTTAGGTTAAAATTATGTAAAAAAACGATAACAGGAATATTAAAACTATTTGAAAATGATCCAGTTATTAAAAAAAGTTGTGTATGGAATTTGGGATCAATACGAAAACTATTAGAAAAAAATTTTGATAACAAAATTTACCACTTTTCTGCAAATGAAAATAAATTGTCCAAAAGGGTAAATCGGACCGACACAATTTTTAATATACCTAACATGTTTTTAAAAAGGACAAAAAGTATAATAAAATAGCATAAAGAAACGAACTAAAAAGTATAAAATATTTTTTCCTGGCCCCATAAAGATTTAAAGTTAGATAAATTAACAAATTACAAAGATTAGTTGAGGAAAGGCACATGGTGAGGAATTTAATCAAATAGACAATGATTTCGTCAACAGAACAGTAATTAATTTATCTAACAGAGAACATACCATTTCAGAAAAGTTAGTTTTGGCAAAAGGGTTAAATTTTTCTGTTGTAGAAAACAAAATTTCTAAGCTTGAAATAGTAGCATCGGTAGTCAGTAATTACCTAAGTAACTAGGTCAAGAATTTTAGTCAGGTCAAAAATAATTTTAGAAAAAGATTTTAAACCAAAGTAAAATATTTCAAAGGAAGAGAAAGCAGCAATTGGATCACTATAAAATAAAATAGAATAATTAAAATATCACCAGCAGATAAGGGAAATGCAACTGTTATTTTAGAGAAAACTGTGTTATGACAATAAATTAAATGATTTATTAAATGAAGGAACAACTTACACAAGGATAAACAATAACCCTACAACTTCAGTAGAAACTAGAATATACGAAACACTATAAATACCGTGAACAAATGACACAAAGACAAAGTGGACACTTTTAACTCCGCATCATTTAATACCTTAACATTTATATGGTTTACCTAAAATACACAAAACTAACATTCCTCTTCGCCCTATTGTAAGAGCAATAAATTCACAGCAAACTATTTACTTAAAATAATTGTTAATCCGAAACTAAAATTCATTTATCAGCAACAGTAATCATTTTTTAGGAAAAATTAGGGTACATAAATTTGCGAATCATTCTATCTTCTATCTATCTTAGCTATATAGCTATATAGCTAGGTTAGTCTTTTTACAAAATATGCCTACCTGTTGACAAATCATTGAATATTTTATGCAGAAAGTTATAAAACGATCAAACTTTAGTAGAAAGGACAAATTTTAATATAGATGCAATATTAGAACTAACAACACTATGTGTTAAAACCACTTATTTTCAACTAGGAAATGAATTTATCACCATTCATAAAAAAATTTATTCATGGAAGATTTAGATATTTCTATACTAAAATCAGATAGTATAGAAACTAGTGTGTAGATTCAGGGAATCAACAAATATTAATAGATATTTCCATTTTAATTCCAATCATCATATTAGTGTCACAAGAGGAAATTAAACATATGGTGGACTGACCGGTAAATTTAATTAATCCTTATTTTCCTTTACTATCAAATAAGTTAAAACGCACAGGCAATCTTTTTAATTCCAGAACAGTATTTAAAACCAAAAACAAAATAAGATCGATGCTAGTTAATACGAAATCATTTAATGAGGTACAATGTTAAAAAATTGCATTTATAAAATCCCTTGTTTGTATAAAAGAACATAAAAAATTTATTAGGCTAAATCGAATTTCAAAGTCAATAATATGTAAATACTCTTTTGAAAATAATTATAGAAGTTTGTGGGATAGGTCCCAACAAATTCTCAAAGAAGTAGGAAATAGGCCAAAAATTAAGGAATAGGGACACTTGTGTTGCCTTAATGTTCAGTGGAATTCAGTAAAATATTATTGCCACTTATTCAAAGAGAAGTATATACAGGGTGTCCCAGAATATGTGGGCAATCTCTCGGATTTATACAAGCCCCTAAAAGGCTCCCCTAAAAATCGATTTTTTTAAATAAATTTTAAAATACTTTGTTTAATTTAATTATTTTTTAATACGATGGACAATAGATAAGACTCCTTAAAAAGGGCCCATGAAAGCAATTTTGGCTTATTTGGTTTGCCAGGGATGGACTACCTGTAGCACAATAATGTCAATTTACGATAAAGGCACAAAAAATAATATTTTTAGATACTTGAACCATAAACTAAAAAAATACACTCTTGGTTGATATCGATAAAATGAACTGTTTACGAGAAAAAACTATTTTTGTTTAATACGATTTTTATTATAGTCCAAAGCACGAAAGAAAACGTTTCTAAAGAATGCGGGCAGCGTTGCGAGATTTCCTATACGAGTAGTCGTTATTTATTGGCGAATACAAATTTTATCATATTGAAGCCGAATTTCTGAACTCTGTTATACCGAAAAAACAAAGCTCGCATCACGGGACCACTTACCCATTTTTGTTTATCATTTATTTTTAACGCGGTGTGATAAAACACCTATTATATTTTTTTCAACATCGTCGCGTCTACCATCGCCTATGAAATACGGCAACACAGCACTTCTGCGAAAGAGTCGGCTGGCAAAAGCAGTTAGCCAACGCGTTTTGTGCCTGTTTCTATAGTACCTACGTAAAGTTAAGTGCGTATTTGGGCTACCACTCAGACCTCATTTTTTAGGCCGCTGGCAAGTTTTTTGCGAGTTCTTCCCCCTTACGTCGCACGCATTCTGCCGTAAGGAGGATTCTACATGATGTTGTATGTCGGTTCAACATGAGCTCCTTCTAATGTTATGCATTCCCTGGCTCTACGAATTGAAGATTGTTAAATCGGTACATGTAAAAATAAAAAAAAAAAACAAATACAAATAAAAGTGGCATTTTTTTAAATAGTCACAGAAAGAATGTAAATTTCATCGGTTTAGGTCTCTGTACGAATGTAATAAAAACAAATATGTTTTTTTTTTCTCGAAAAAAGTTGTTCATTTTATCAATATCAACCAACAGTGTATTTTTTTAGTTTAAGGTTCATGCTATCTAAAAATATTATTTTGTGTGCCTTTATCATGAAGGGTGTAAAACAAAACATTATTGTGCTACAGCTAGTCCATCCCTGGCAAATCAAATAAACCAAAATTGTTTTCATGGGCCCTTTTTAAGCAGTTTTATCTATTGTCCATCGTATTAAAAAATAATTAAATTACAAAAGAATTTTAAAAATTATTTAAAAAAAAATGACTTTCAGGGGCGTCCTCTAGGGGCTTGTATCTTCGTAGGTGGGCCCTCTGAGGAAAATTTTTATAGGAACTTGTCATGTTATTTTAACGTCCTCTGTATAAATCCGAGAGATGGCCCACATATTCTGGGACACCCTGTATAATTAGATAGAACACAGGGTACAATATCAGACAGGTGGCTAGGCTATTATTGTTCTGTTGTCATGACACTTTGATTTGACACTTATCATTCTGTCATTTTATTTTAATTTGATTATTTCCCTCATACTGCTTGCATCCCAATAAGGTAGCTCCTTCCATAATCCAACCAATCATATGCCCCTGCTAGCGATAATTGCACTTGTGCAAAACCAAAGCGGTAATACCACTAGTGCAATTATCACTTCGTTGCTTAGCAACCGCGAATCTGTTCGATACAAACACGTACTTCTTAAAATCGGTGTGTTTTACACTGTTTTAAATTACGCAGCTTATAAATTATGTTGCGGTATTATTAAGCATTGTATCAATGACTTTATATAACTTTTACATTGCTAAATTGTTGTTATTAGACCTCCCACTCCGTTTAAATTTACGACACACATTCAGACGCCAACAGGATAATCGCATTTGCCTTGGATATCCAAGCGTCATGTTGTTTGTTTACTCGAACGCTACCGTCGAAGCTGTCAATAAACTCGTTTAAAATGAGTTGTTTTGGAAATGTAAACATAGAAAAAAAATACAGAAATTATTAAATCGTATTCGTGAAATAATCTCGACAAATACCACTAGTGCCGGAAATTTACAAATTGGGCTTTCATTTTCAGAGGCAAAATCCCTCAAGCTTCGCTCTCGGGATTTTATCAGAAAATAAAAGAACAATAATTTATACTCGTGATCTTTCTAGGCTAAATAGCGCTTTCGAAAAAATTATCACTAGTAATCGTCCTAGTGCTTGAATTATTGCCGGGAATTTTTCGGGTACACGAATTTTCTTAAAAAATTCGTGTTCGAGAAAAATTTCCGGATATTAATAATTCAAGAACGTGGGGGATTCGGTAAGAAAATTCCATACCTACACGTAAATTAAACGAAATTATTATCAAAATTTTTGTCGGGTATCTAATTGTTACAATGTCACATTATAATAATGACATTTGTCAAAAAAAAAATCCGCTGTAATCACCTCCTGCTTCCTAGAGCAAGTGAGAATATTTCTGGAAATTTTTTGAATTGCCATGACAACGAAGCAAAAAACGAGCCTCTGATTGGTCAAAAAAGGTACCTAGGTATGGAATTTTCACTTATAATCTAACTAGAGCATGAATTATTTCCGGAAATTTTTTTTGAGGTGCGAATTTTTTGAAAATTTTCTCGCGGGAGATTCGGTACAAAAATTTCATGTCAAAACTATTTGAAAATACAATTAAATTGGTGACATATGGTGACTGGTGTTATTGTTGTATAGGAGGGAGATTTCCACTTATTAATCTTACAGCTAGGTGCTTATGGGAGGGTGATTTCCGAAAAAATACACAAGTTGCCATGGCAACGTTAAGAAATGCTTGTGTTTTATTGGTTGTACATTGTCGACACGAAATTTTCAATAAAATTTCCGGCACTTATGATATTGCACACGACAATGTCTTTGGGAAAGGAAGAAGATTTGTTCTCCGAAAGCTCACAAAAACAAAGTTGTTGAAATTATTTGTTCAGTTCACGTCCGAAGTTTTGTTCTTTGTGAATTTTCGTGGCAACTTGAACAAGTTAAATGAATATTTCCCGCCCGCTTTGCTTTATTTCAGTCGATGCAAGCGCACCTGCGACCCAAGAGACAATTGGTGTCTAGTCCAACCAGACCAGTACACTTACCAGTTCGTATCCCTTGCTTCCGACCTGCCAGTGAACGGCAAGGTGCAACTGTTCCAAATCAAGGGACCCCAATGGACCCACACGGTGGCAGAGTTCTCCATGAAGGTGCTCGAAGCCAGAGCCCCCGGCGGCGTTGAGAGAGTCTCGGATCATTTCTTCCAGAAGGTGAGAAACATCTCTGGAACCGCTAAAAGAAATTGTTATTGTACTTCTTTGAAAACGCCTTATTTTCATCTGTTTTGGCAATAATGAAAGATGGGGTCTTTCGGGCTAGCGCACGGAAACAGCGCATGGAAAAACTTTCCGTGCGCTGAATAAAAATACCGAATATACAGTGTGTAGGACGACCACCCCTGTAAAATTGTTATTTATGGCTCGATTTCCATAAACTTTTTTTTGTTGGATAGAGCTTCAATAATGGCATTAAATGTTCAGGTGCCTCGTGCGTTACATTCGTAGCCCACTGAGACGAAGTTTTAGTGCTGAAATTTCGAGAAGTACTATTAGGGACTTTTTTAGAGAAAAATTAATGCCAGATTTTTATTCAACGTTGTTGGATACCCAAACGTACCAATTTGCATTAGAAAATGGAGGACTAATTGAAATGACTGAAATTTATGTTGTGTTGTTTATTCATGTATTTGATGTTATTAAATTAAATAAAAAATTTGTTCGCTAATAAATTTTTGAAAGAATGAGTTCCTCATGAATATTTTAGTGACCAACTTACCACAAATTAAGAAAATTAATTACAAATTAGTACGTCTTTGTTTGGAACCTCTCACTGCTAATAAGAATCCGGCCTTACTTTTCCTTTTAATTTTTTTGGAACACCGTGTTGGAGCTATGGTAATGCAAATTGGTACGTTTGGGTTTCCAACAACGCTGAACAAGAAACCGGCATTAATTTTCCTCTAAAAAATCCCTAATAGTACTTCCCGAAATTTCAGCATTAAAACACCGTCTCAGTGGGCCATGAATTTAACGCACGAGGCACCTGAATTATGCATTTAAAGCCATTTTTAAAGCTCTACCCAACAAAAAAAAGTTTATGAAAATCGAGCTGTAAATAAAAATTTTACGGGGGTGGTCAGCCCTTAAGTGTGGCAATAAAAATTTTGAAACTCCCTGTAGAGCTACGGCAATGCAAATTGGTACGTTTGGGTTTCGAACAATGCTGAATAAGAGTCTGGCATTAATTATCCTCCAAAAAAATCCCTAATAGTACTTCTCGAAATTTCAGCACTAAAACACCGTCTCAGTGGGCCATGACTTTAACGCACGAGGCACCTGAATTATGTGTTTGATGCCATTTTTGAAGCTCTATCCAACAAAAAAAAAGTTTATGAAAATCGAGCTATAAATAAAAATTTTACAGGGGTGGTCAGTCCTTAAGTGGGACACACTGTATGGCTTTAAAATAGAAATATACAGCAAAGTAAACTAAATTTAAGAATCTTTATATGCTCTCTGATATTTAACATATACCAATTTTGTATTTTAATTCGTAAGTGTTTCAATATTTAGATACATTTCTGTAATATTTTTGACGTTTTATTCACCTTATCTGACAATAACTAATTTACAACAAAGCACCTTTGAAATAATTTGAGAGTAACCATGGAAACGCATCATACATAGCAAACACTATATTGTCTGCATTGTTTATTTTTTGTCAATTAAATTTATTATAATATGCCGATAAAATGTTTTAAGTTTCCGTTTTCAAAGAAGTACATATAATAAAAAATATCGTTCATTACACGTCCAGATATAGATTTTTCCAGACTCCGTAGTTAATGAAATATACTATTACTTTCCGTTTATGTTTAGGTCAACCAAGATGTTAACTCTATGAGTATATTCCTGGTGAGAAGTATAAAGGGGCCTCAAGAAGTTAAGTTGCAGGTGGAGATGAAGTTGTTTGATGGAGGGAGGCTGATGGGCAGTACGGTGATATATATAATTATAGATGTTTCGCAATACACTTTTTAATACTATTGGACAGCCGATTTGTTTTTTTTTTTTAATATTATCACCAAACGTTTTTTTTATATTTTGTTGTAATATGTGTAACAGAAGATTGTTTGCGGCCATTTAACAAAAAGTTTTTCGTTTAAAAAATATTTATACCAACACTTTAGAGTAGAAAACCTAAGTACGTAAGATCTTTGACGTTTTTTATTTCTTGTACATATACAATATTGCCCAGTAAAATAAATTATTTTCATAATACCATGTTTGTTTTTAAATGCAACCATATTTTCTTATTATTATTTTATTACACAGGGTGTCCGAGTAAAAATACCAAATAAGAGCCAGGGTAATGCAGTTTTCTCTGGGCAATCAGAATCTAGATTCAGAATTGCCATAAACGGTTTCCTCGAAAATATAGTGCCAAAAATAAAAAATATTTTTCGAGTTCATTTTTGATTTTAAAGACAACATTAATGAAATCTGCTCATTTATAATTTTAATGTCACTTCCGGTTTAACTGGAAGTAAATACATATTTTCAAAAATTATTATTATTTTACTTATCCAATGACATATTCTTTTACACCGGAAGATAGTGATAGATTTTTGTACGTGATTTTACTCAGTATGCCTTTCAAAGGGCTATATGTTGCGTATATTCGCACAATAATAAGGTATAAATCAGAGAATTTTTTTTTAACGTGTTTGACAACTCTCGTTAGTGTAACAAAGAAAGGTAATTTTGGTGATTTGGAGACTTTTTGGTTGTTTCTTCTTAATAGATTTAGTTTTCTAGTGTTTTGCGTGTCTGAGGATGTGAATATTGTAATTCATGAAACCGGTCACACTTTTTTAGAAAATAAAATAAAAAAATTTTGGGACGTAATAAGGCTTCTTTGAAACAAACCCTAGAGATAAATCAGAGAGTCATCTTGAGTTTTTCATATGGAAAAGTGAGTTTTCATTTATTCGAAAAATATGCTTAATACGATTTTAGTCAGGCTGCCATGAGTTATGAGTTTTATAATAAAGTTCTAAATCGAACATTCCTCGGAAAACCATAGGCATACCGTTAGGGTGGGTCCAAAGGGCTATTATTGCCACGTGATCTTGTATTTTAATAATTAATTTTTTCACGTTTCTGAACAGGCTGCCAAAGATTAGTATGTAAGTTCTTGTCATAAAACTGCTTCAGAAAATATGGCATACTGTTTGCGCATGTCCGAGTACACTTTACATCGAATAAATCGGTTAAATGATTAAATAACATTCAATTTAAACTGTACTTGGACATGCGCAAATGGTATGCCATCCTTTTTTCAGTATACAGGGAGTCACATCTAAAGGCAGAGCCGAAAACACAAGGTAGAACTCGCTAAAATAAGCACATATGCTTAATAAACATTAGCCCAAAAAAGCTTGGTTCTCCATATACAGCGTGTTGAAAATTTTCCAAAAATAACATATTTTTTTAATTTCTTTCGATCCCATTTAGGAATTCCAACCAAATTTGGTACACATTATACACTGGACGGTTGCCATTTTGTGGAATAATTTGACCCCGTTCCGATCACCAGCGGCGTAGGTACAAATAGTTACTGTAAATAATTGTAGAAAAAAAGTAGTACGGCCCTGTGCAAAACCAAAAATTTTGCCTTTTTTGGATAGCCCATTTAATTTGGAACAAAAAGTGCCTCTTGGTATTTTTTTATTTCTGGTACAGCTTCTTCGTAATTTCGGATTTTTTAAACTAGTGTCAAGGTGATTATGCTGTCATTTAAAATAAAATTATTTCTATCTACGCCGCTGCTCATCTGAACAGGGCCAAATTATTGCACAAAATGACAACCCATAATATGTATAAAATAATTCCTAAACGGGCTAGAAAAAAATTAAAAAATATTTGGAAAAGTTTCAACACTCTGTATATGGAGAACCAAGCGTTTTTGAGCTAATGTTTATTAAGCATATGTGCTTATTTTAGCGAATTCTACCTTGTGTTTTCGGCTCTGCCTTTAGATGTGACTCACCCTAGTTTCATAACAAAAATAATTATTAAAATATAAGATCACGTGGCAATAATAGCCCTTTGGACCCACCCTAACGGTATGTCTATGGTTTTCCGACGAATGTTCGATTTTGAAGTTCATTATAAAACTCATGGCAGCCTGACTAAAATCATATCAATAAACGCATCTTTTTCGAATAAATGAAAACTCAGTTTTTCATATGAAGAACCCAGGATGACTCTCTGATTGATATCTTATTGTGGAAATATACGCCACATAATGCCCTTTGAAAGGAACACTGAGTAAAATCACGCCCAAAAATCTGTCACTATCTCCCCATGGACCGAGAATTTATTTCATCCATTTAGATGTAAGAGATAACCCCATAATGTTATATACTTGAATATTGTTAGAAAGATAACTTTATGTCAAAAAAATGTTTAAGTTAAATTTTCAGTGGAAAAACTTATACTTCTTTTTCTTTCTCCTGGTAGTTTGTAGATCATTTAATAAAAATCCTGGGTTTCTACCAATTTGTATTTATTTCATCGTTTTTTTTTTGTTGTACAACGTACTTTTCGGCGAAAAATTATGCCATCTTCAGGTACAATACATTTTGACAGTCTAATTTTTTTTGTTTTTCTCTTTCTTATACAAATACTAACATTATATTTACAGTTTAATAAAAAAGTACGACAAACATATTAAAATAGAATTAAAATATCTTACTTAGGTTCTTCGAGAGCAACAATCTTAAATAAATTGTGGTCGAAAAAAATAGCTCTGTCTAGTCAATTTTTAAAAAAATACTTCATGACCATAAGTGTACATGACACATTAAAGATAAATTGAGAGATTAATTAATGGAAACTTGGTAGAAGAAGGAAGTCTGGTGGTGTTTTTACGTAGGCTACATGTTAGCAAGTGGCCCGAAATGTGTTTTGATTTGCCGCGCGTTTAAATATTTTATCGATATAAAAAATATAAAAAAATTGACAGATAAGCTACAGATTTTCACACAGTAAAAATTCAGAAATACATGGTGGCAATAATAAAATTAAAATTAAACATTGGTGTTGGTGAGATGCAAACAATTCCTTTTTTATTATTATTAATTAATATAAAAAGTGCGTAAAACAATAATTTCCGTTTTTTGAGAAGTTGATATAATAACGCAAAACATTGCATTTATTTTTTAATTTGTCGCGTTCACATATCCACGTGTAGGTACATATTTCTATAAAAGAAGGAAAGAGAAAGGACGCCTAACAGCGCTCGCGGCCGTGTTACCAACTGCCACATCGCACGACAGGCCAGTGGCGTAGCATGAAACACGTTCTTAGCCAAAATTATAAAAATATTAAAAATGAACAGATAGTTAATTTTGACTTACACAATATTGGTATTTATTTGAAAATAATTTCTCAAATGTAAAACTAGTGTCAACTGCTGAAATATATTTATTTGCGGCGATTTCAAATCAATCAAAATAAAATAAATAATGAACGCCCATGGAAACCACCCCATATTTTATGAAATCAATTAAGAAATTTTTCAATAAAAACGATGTTAAAAATGATTATATTGATCCTATTTACAAACAAAACAATGCACTCTATCATACTAAAAGGTAGAAGGAATTTGAAGAAGTTGTGTTGAGAAAAAATAAACTTTTAGGGCATCTTTCAGAGGTAGCTTGTTAAATATTTACCTGTTAAACGAAATCCCGGGCTCTTGCTTTTCACTTGTGCTTTTGCAACCAAACGCTGAACAATTCGCCATCGTAACAGTATATTTTCCCATTAATCACTGTTACTTTTAATTCACAAATTCACGAAATTAACTCACAACTTACTCGCTTTGTCTGCCACATACAGGGTGTTCGAAAAATAGACGGAGATATTTTAGAGGGTGATTCCCTGTTAAGAAATATGAAAAAAAGTTTCTATAAACATGGGTCCGGAAATGCAGGGTTTTCAAGATACAGGATGTTAAATAAAAAAAATAAAACATGAAATTATTAATGTCTTAAAAATTATTTACTCGATTCTGTTGAAATTTGGCAATGTTATTTGTTGTATTAAGAGGCTAATTTCGGCCTAACTAGATTAAATTTATTTAAATTTATCAAAAAAATGTACGCCACTACCTTTTTTGTAACTTTAATATTTTTTGTTTGATTAAGCATCTAAAAATACAACTTCTTTCCCTCTTGTATTGTTTTCCTATCTCACTTGGTTTTCGAGAAAAAAAAAATAAAAACCGTTTTATTGCATGTCACTGGACAAAATTGGTTGTAGTGTACTTTATGTTATGATATTGGAAAAGTTGCAATAACACTCTTTCCTAGAAATGCTTTTGATTATTTGTTTTCCAAGGCACTTGTGATTTTTTTTGCAAAAATTGATAAACCAATTTTGTCCAGTGACATGCAATATATTTAACATCCTGTATCTTGAAAACTCTGCATTTCCGGACCCATGTTTATAGAAACTTTTTTTCATATTTTTTAACAGGGAATCACCCTCTAAAATATCTCCGTCTATTTTTCGAACACCCTGTATAAAAAGGCCGCCGTTCAAAGCCACGTAACAAAATCTATAACGGCATGGTAGGCAAGCGCAGTGTCCTCTCAGAACGTCAGAACCAGCGCCCCATTTTCCATTTGTTTCCATTGTCGTGTGGTATTATTATTATAGAAGAAGTCGTCCTGGAATAGGTAGGTAGGTACTGCCTTCAACTATTTGTTTTGAAAGTTGTTTAGCAAATCATTTTTGCCGATATTGATTATGATGATGATGGATAAAAAGACAAGATTGTTTGTTCCTACCAACCACAACAATTAATAATATTATAAAAAAAATGTTGAAACTAACATTTAAAAATAACTCATCGCTGGATCGTAAAGCATGTCGATGACTTCATTATGCCCCGTATAAAAAATCGTCGGAGCGTCGTAAATAACATGGGCGCCCTTCCTTCCTTATTAAAATGTACGGGGCCCGTAGGTCTTACAGACGTCCGCTGCGATTACGGCCCAGTTATTATTTATAACTAATTATTATTTGCGATAAATTAACGCTGAACATGCAACGGCGGCCGGTTGCACGTGGGCCGGTGGCCACGCAAGATATATCGCGCACATTGTCATCCTTTTTTTGAGTTAGCGCAAACAGTTCTCGCCCGGGATGCGTGTAAATTAGACGGGGCACTTCCGCAAACCTAAACAGATAACTGTACGCGATCTTAAATCAAAGTTGGAAAACGTTTGCGGCGAGATAGGCCAGGGAAATTACGGTAAAAAATGACGAAACCTAGACAAAATCCATAACCGCATTTTTATAATGCCAGAATTGTTTTTTATACAAAATAAACATACGCGTGTGGGCGTTTTTTTAGAAAAATACATTTTCTTGTTGTAATAAAGACGGCATAAATATTAACTGCGAATTTTAAGCTGCAATTATTAGTAAGTTAGGTAGGTATATAAAGTTGAGATTGATAAATTAAACAGATTACGTTTGCGCAAGTATCCGAATGATGTAAAAATTACATTTTGCGTAATATTTTGTTGGGCAAAAATATTAACTGCGTTTTTATTATTTATAATTACCTTAAAAATCATGTATTAACAGTTTGTTCTGAAATTAAACATATTGTTTCGCCGGAAATCGCATTTTAAAGAAATTTGATGCTGTCTTTGAGAGCAAAATTAATAACTGGCTAATTTTTGTTAAACTTTGTAAGTGGATACTAAGTCTTGTTAATTTTTTTGAAATAAAACAAAAATTGATAACGGAAGTATTTTGAAATGACAAATGACAGTTGACCTACATGCGCCGTAAATAAATGTTTTATTTCGCTATATGTGTTATATTGTAAAAAGTTAAACAAAAAAAGTTAATATTTTCGCCTTCCTAAATAAATGACAAGTGACAGTTGACCTATATGCGCCGTAAATAAATGTTTAATTTCGCTATATATGATTCAATATAGTTATATTGTAAAAAGTTAAAAAAAAAAACAGTTAATATTTTTGCCTAGTCTATATCAATGAGAAGTGACAGCTGACGTACATGCGGCTCAGATAAATGTTTAATTTTGTATAAATTACATTCTATTTGTAAAAGGGAATGATCATCTGCAATAAAAACGTAGGCTTTTGCCGAAATAGAAAATTATCCGATTTTTATCCCTCTTTGTCGATCTAAGTTACTTCCATATTCTTAAAATGTTTAATTTCTTAATATACAGGGTGTTCACTTTTAAGTGGACACAAATCAATAAAAAATTGATTTGTTGGAATATTTTCAAAAATTTTTTTTATACAAAGGTCTTCAAAATGCGCAACTTTCTACGTGAACACATTTGTCAAATTGCAATTCCAGGGCCGGCTAAGATTTTTTTAAACCCCGATTTTCACAAAATCTATTTAGGCATTTTTTTATTTAAAATCTGACCCCACAACGTTAATCAGAACACCCAAAAACCCCTATATACCAAATTTGAATAAAAAATATACAGGGAGTTCCATTCTGCAGGGTGTCAAAGTTGAGCAAAATAGGAATGTTAAAGGCATCTGCCAAGTCAAGAGTGCCATGGAATCCCCTCAAAGCAGTTAAATGGTTAATAGGACCACTCAAGGTGTTGGTGTGCAAAAGTTCAATACAAAATATACAGAGTGCTCTTATCTGTGCCATCTCAAATTACTGAATTTTTTGTAACTTTATACGGGTCAAAAATCGAGTATATCAAAACCGCTCCACATACTATAAACGAACTAAATCTAAAAAATACAGAAGCCTGCCAGTCAGTAAGTCCATATCAGTTAAGGTGGCTGGTGTACCACAACAGGAAACGCACAGAAAATCTATCATCTTAGACAGTGACTTTGTTGAGTAAGATCCAATAATTTAAATTGTTTTTATTTGTTAGTTCGCATTTTGTAAAGAAATACATTATTTTTGTGTATATCAATATTTTTTCAATGATTCCACAGCACTCATGACCCGTATAAAGTTTCATAAAAATTCAGCATTTTAAGATGGCACAGATAAGAACATTCTGTATATTTTGAATTGGACCTTTGCACACCAACACCTTGAGTGGTCCTATTAACCATTTAACTGTTTTGAGGGGATTTCATGGCACACGTGACTTGGCAGATGCCTTTAAAATTCCTATTTTGCTCAACTTTGACACCCTGCAGAATGGAACTCCCTGTATATTTTTTATTCAAATTTGGTATATAGGGGTTTTTGGGTGCTCTGATTACCGCTGTGGGGTCAGATTTTAAATAAAAAAATGCCTAAATAGATTTTGTGAAAATCGGGGTTTAAAAAAAATCTTAGCCGGCCCTGGAATTGCAATTTGACAAATGTGTTCACGTAGAAAGTTGCGCATTTTGAAGACCTTTGTATAAAAAAAATTTAAAAATATCCCAACCAATCATTTTTTTATTGATTTGTGTCCACTTAAAAGTGAACACCCTGTATGTTAGCAAGGGAAGTTTTTTTACCTAAAGAGTCTAAAAAAATCCAGTTAACATTTTTGCTCGAAATTTCTAACGAAAAATAGGCGTTTTTGAGGCAACTCAAGGTTCCGTTTTTTCAAAATGTTTAATTTTCGGTTTCTACCAACGTATTTACTTATAACTTTGATATGGTAAAACAAGATTGCAGTTAATATTTTTTTCTAGGTCAAATTCTATTTTCCCTGGCCTAAAAGAGAAAGAATCAGGGCACTCTTTTAGCTGACGCCACACTGAGCGCTACGCGATGTTCGCTATATACAGGGTGGCTCGCTATAAATTGACACCCCCCCCCCCTTAACATGTTAGTTTTTGAGGTTAGAAAAAAAAGATTTTTACGAAAGTCTTAGATACTAATACAAAGTTTTTTGTGACGCTATTGGACCTTATACAGTGTGTTCTACAAAGCCGTGGCAGACATAACTTATGCTTTTTTAATGGAACACCTTGTATATTTTTTAATTATTGAAATCTGCGCATTTTTCTGATTCCAACGAAGTATATATGTTATATGTTCGTTCCAACCTTCGTTCAGGACTGAGCCTTTTTTGTGAGGGATTACTACTTGGGTCATAGGTTGAAATGGAAGACAAATACCAAATTATATTAATAATTATTATTGACAGTTCACAAGTAGTATATTCGCACTTTGGAAAACAAAATAGGCTATTTTAAGATTTCAGGGGAAAATGAAGAAGGGAAATTGAGAGAAATGTGAAATTTTTAATAGTAACAATAGTTAATAAACTTAGTCAGATTTGTTGTTTGAAATTTAATTTTCATTGAAAACTTCAATAACATTTGGAAGAAGGATATATATTTATACAGGGTGGTCATTTAAGTGTGCAACATATGGGACTTTTTTTTTATTAATTGCACTACCAAAATACAAATATTCCCGAAAGTTGATGCATGTATAATAATCATATTAGGTGTACCTACTTAGAATAGTTGCAAGTTAAACAGCATACAGGGTAGGTAAAAAAATATAAAAATTATACAACAATAAAGTACCCTTATTTCAGAAAATTCAGCAAAAGGTTGTTAAGAAAAGCTGTTTAGAATTAAAAGCTATGCCTAAATACCAAAACATAGCCTCCTAAGAAAAAAAAACATTTTTTCGTCAATTAATTTCCTCAATTTCTTAATAAACATTTAAAATAAAAATTTTACACCCTAAATGAGATTTTTTTAATATACACATTATCACATAAGAATTTTTGCGAAATTTTAAAGTTCTGTTTAATATCGTTGCAACAAACATGAAATTTGTGATTCCCTAAAAAATTAAAAACCTAAATTAATTTTACAAATATTGGTGAATTTAAACAAAGTTGTGCGAAATTGATTTAATTTTAATTGATTTATGAAATAGTTTAGGGTGAATATTAAAACAAAATTTTTTTAGGTCATTATTAATGTTTTTCAAAAAATATATTTTTTAGGAATTTTTTTACGTCAAAATGTTATTAAAAAAACTTGTTCAGAATGAAAAACTGAGTAGATTTGCAAAATTTTAAAAGGCTAGGCCTACTTTGATTTTTAGATTTATCTCCCACTTTCTTCTTAGAAAAGTGTCCTTTCCGGAGATTTCACGTCAAAATTTTATTTTTTTCACGATGATCAAGTTTCCTTAATAATATTTTGACGTGAAAGCTCCAGAAAGGACACATTTTTAAGAAAAGAAATGGGAGAAAATTTCGAAAAAGCTAAAAATCAAAGTAGGCCTAGACTTTTGAAATTTTGCAATTCTACTCAGTTTTTTATTCTGAACAAGTTTTCTTAATAACATTTTGTCGTAAAAAAATCCCTATTCTTGAAAATTAGCTATTTTAAAAAATCATAGCAGGCCATGAAATAATAATTACCCCATCCAAATACCACCCCCTATGAGATACTCTCCCTTGGGACCACCAATAAAAAAATAGAGACCATTTGTTTTCCTTGTCCTTCATATAGTTATGAGGTGTCCAGTATCAAATTGGGACACACTGTATATTATATACTTCGTTGGAATCAGAAAAATGCGTAGAATTGAATAATTAAAAAATGTACAAGGAGTTCCATTTAAAAAAACATAAGTTATGTCTGCCAAAAATACACCCTATATTTTCCTAGGTATTCGGGAGAAAATCTTAACTTTCTATTTCTAAGAATCTTTCTTTTTTCTCACTTTCTACTTGCTTTTCAAAGTCTAAGTTTAAGGCGTCTCATCAACATCATGAAGAGTGCTTTTGGAAGTGAGTTACTGTAAAGATTTGTTTTTTTTTCTTATACATCCTGTAACATATTGAGAAAGCAATAATAAGATGTTCTCTTAGATTAGATAGATCGATACCTAAATCATAATAACATTAAATGAGCTCGTTAATCTATGCTAATAATTATAACTCAACTTGAAAAAAAAACAGCTTATGCATTTTTTACAGTTACCTCTCCTAGACTGGGTAAACAAGGCGCAGATCTAATACAACCTTGATTGTCTCTCCGATATTACATAAACGAATATAAGGATGTTAATTTTTAAACTAATGCATTCGATACTTTAATAATCTCCATTAAACTATTATTAATAAAGCTCCGATTGGTGAAAAATGAAGGTTTATGGCATACTAGCACGCAAAAAGCTACGCTTGTGGTGATGTGGTAATCGCCTATCATGGCTGGATGTAATTGACTTTATAAGAATGGTTTATGCGCACTAAAGTTCATAAAATACGATAATTCGACGAGGGAAGGTGATTAAGGAAACATTGAATTTAGATTGCAATCGGCAACCTTACAAGAGATATCATCGAAATACAAAGTTCAGATATATCTTATAAGGAAGGTTCAAAGTTGCAGAGAGCATTAATGCATTTTTTAGATTCCCTCCTATGCATTTAATACATTTAAGTTCGTTTTAATGAATTTACGTGACATTGTAGTTAATCGATAGGGAAGTTGCATGATTTTAACATACGGGTTTCCCAACGAAAACTTGACCCCCCCAAAAATTAGAAAACCGAAAAATACAGAATACAGTGATGTATCGTTTTTAGAATTCTGTTGAGATTTGACAGAATTATTGGCTAAAAGCGGAAAGTTGACAATCCATTGTAGGTGCGCGTAGTAATTTCTACACAAAAATGCCCGCCACTAATAAGTTTTTTTATCTACTACACACGACCAAATTGCCTAGTTTTTATTGACTTATCGATTAGTTTACAAAAATGTCACAAATGAAAAGCTGAAGCAAAACAAAAAAGTTCGCAAGAATTCAAACGTTATATCGTTGACTGACGTATTTATAAAGACTTCTCACGGCTATAGCTTTATGTCCTGGAAAACAGATGGCTCTGATGCTTAACAATGTATTCTGAATTGTATTTTATCTATGGAAAGCGCATGGTGAGCCAAAAATGTGTCAGACGTGACAGCCGTGAACAGTCTTTAATAATATACCAGTCAACGCTTATATCTTTTTAAAATATGTAACAAAAAGTCACTGTTACAAAAAAAGAAGTTTCCGTTTTTTACTTGTAACCACGAAATCGTTAGTTTCAGCCTGCTATTGAAAGTGGAAACGTATTTTCGAAATGGTTTATTCTATCGCGGAAAGGGTAGAAATTGTTGCAATTTGTTATCGAAATCATGATTGCGCTAAAGCTACAGCACGAATTGCAACAATTTTTAACCTTTCCGCGATAGAATAAACCATTTTCAAAAACACGTTTACATTTTCAATCGCAGGCTGAAACTAACGATTTCGTAGTTACAAGCAAAAAAACGGGGACTTTTTTTGTGACGGTGACTTTTTGTTATTTTAAAAAGATATAAGGTTTGAATTCGTACGAACTTTTTTTTGTTTTGCTTTTTCATTTGTGACTTTTTTGTCTGACTGATGACTGATCGACACGTCAATAAAAACTAGGTAATTTGGTCGTGTGTAGTAGATAAAAAACTTATTAGTGGCGAGCATTTGTGTAAGAAATTACTACGCGTACACTACAGTGGATTGTCAACTTTCCGTTTTTAGCCAATAATTCTGTCAAATCTCAACAGATTTCTAAAAACGACGCATCACTGTATTCGCAATTAAAATGGCTTTAAAATGATGCGCCACAAGTGGGGTAGTTCCATTTGAAATTTTAATGTTGGGGTTGCTCCCCCCAAGAACAAAAATCGACGGGTATCGGCGAATTTTCAAATATTTTTCGGTTTTCTAATTTTTGGGGGAGGGGTCAAGTTTTCGTTGGGAAAACCTGTATAGCCTTAATATTGCAGGTATTGTGTGAATCGGCTGTTTAGGTAATTTTTATTTTTATGATCAATATTTTGAGCCATATTTGCCATTTAATAGCGATTCGCTTCGAAATGCCATTACATATGCAACGTCTCTAAATTACTGACTTTAAATAGTATATTTCATTACGAGTATGGAAATAAAGATTTTTCCGTGCGCGCGCGACATATTCCCGTGTGAGGCGCAGCCGAACACGGGAAGTCATGCAAGCACGGAAAAATCTATTTCTGGACGTGTTATGAACGATATTTTTTATTATACTTCTTTGAAAACGGAAACTTAAAACATTTTATCGGCATATTATAATAAATTTAATTGACAAAAAATAAACAATGCAGACAATATAGTGTTTGGTATGTATGATGCGTTTCCATGGTTACTATCAAATTATTTCAAAGGTGCTTTGTTGTAAATTAGTTATTGTCAGATAAGGTGAATAAAACGTCCAAAATATTACAGAAATGTATCTAAATCATTGAAATGACAAGTAGATGGAAGGAGTGTAGAGAGAGAAACTGGCAGCCAAACTTGAGTAAGTGAAATAGTAAATAAATCAGCTGATTCCGGCAAAAACCACATAACACAAAATAGGTGTTTGTCCTAACTTTATAATTTTGTGTCCTGTGCTTCAAACGAGTTCCGTTGTCAAACGTCCCAAAGTCCCAAAGTCCCAAGTCCCAATACGAATAGGAGTAATTATTGTATTATTTATATTTGATTTGAGTTCGTGTCGTGGTGGCAATTTCGAATAAAACGGCGTTGAGTTTTCTTAGTTGGTGTTTGGTTTAATATTATATTTTTAGATCGGAGAGAAAATTTGATTTAGCTATGTGGCTATATTCTTTCTGTGTAAGTTGTAAATTACAAAAAAGAGGGCCAACTCCTGTTGTGTATTTGAATGTACCTACCAAACGGGGCGGAAAGAATAAGAATAGTGGGGTTTCTTTTCATTCGTAAGTCTTAAAAATCTTTGCTAATAACTTTGCAGTTTTCCAAGAGATAAGGTGATATTAGAGACAAGTGGATTGCAGCAATAAAAAGGAAAAATTTTGTAGTCTACAAGTATTTACTTGCATTTGTAGTCAACAATTTATTGAGAGCAATTATTTCATAGAGAATTTTGGGCAGCGCAAACTTAAAAAGTATGTAATTACTACAGTTTTTTATTTTCCAAGTCCCTATGGCAAAATATTGTGCTAATGAACCTAGCTCTTCGTAGTCAAAGATGGAATTAATCTTGAGGTTCTGGTCCCTTTAATAAGGTAATTATTTGTAATTCTTTTTGTTAGATGCCTAAACAATATAAAATATATATAAAAATATGTAAAAGCTACCTGTCTTACATGCTTTTCCTATTAAATTGAATTTTAAAATTAATAAATCAATTAAGATAAGTAATTAAAGTTGAAAATGTATACCTTATCCTAGATATTTTGTCGCCTTTATTTTAAAATAAACTTTTATTTTGTAATTTGTATTTTATTTGTCTCAATTTACTTCCAGGTACATACAATTGCCATGTAGGTGTTTTCTTAATCAATTCACTACTTTTTTCTGTGCAATATTTACATAATTGTGGTTATATAGAAAAATTCTCATTCCTACAAACAAGCCCCGAATTTCGGAATACAGATCATACAATAAAGAGAATTACGGAACATACCCATTAAATTCTCTCATTAATATGCAACATCCCTATATACCTCCTTTGCCTGAATCAGCTGACACGTTCATTAGGCGTCCTTGTCTTACTTATTGCCATTTGAAACCTATCTCTCTCTAGAGTTGGCTGCCCCAAACAACAATGAAAGTGGTACCTGTGCGACTTCCATTGTACTTATCAATTCGATGATTTAAATACTATCTACTACTAATAACACTTACGAATTAAAATACAAAATAGGTTTTTATATAGAGTTTCTTAAATTTAGTTTACTTTGCTGTATATTTCTGTTTTGAAGCCATATATTCGGTATTTATATTCAGCGCACGGAAAGTTTTTCCATGCGCTGTTTCCCCATTGCTAAAACAGATGAAAATAAGGTGTTTTCAAAGAAGTATAATAAAAAATATATACCATATAAATTTGCGAGTTTTTCCTATGCAAACGTCGGCACGGTAATGATGGGACTTTCTCCCCTGCTCCTTTGCATTTTTATTTCCTCCATAAATCGCAATCTGCACCCGGTTATGGGCCCGCAGAAAGGAGAGAGTCCCGCTGATTTATCTGGCAGAGCCCGATTTGGCTAATTAGACGCACGCAACACGCGTTCTTGGGCGACTGCAAATTAATAATTTAGGCCCGTTTAGAATATTGCGCGCATCGAAAGAAGCGGTTTCTTACGTCCTTAGATGGTGTAGATAGGGTGTTTAAAACTGATCGCCGGGCGCTGGTTTTCCTCTTATATTAGGTTGATCAAGGCAACCATAACACCCATCAAACCAAATTCTGGCGATCCTGTATGTGGCATTGACAAAAAGAATCTGGTTTGATCATTTTGTACAGGGTGATTCAGTTTTATTCTGCGACATTTTAACAGGTGATAGAAAACCAAAAAATAACCGCACTTTCTTTTATAAACCATATAATTTAAGGCCTAATTAAAAAGTTACAGTGTGTTAAAGTTTTAAGAAACATGTGGTCTTTATTGAATATTTACCAAACTAGTTGAGATATTTAAGTCATATTTGGTACACGTTATAACGGCATGGGTTAGCATAAAACCTGTTAATATCAAACACCTTGAACAACCAGTGGCGTAGAAGTAGGTAATTAGTATAATTGTTTTTAGAAAAAAATGAACCATCTTGTATAGCAATAAAATGTATTCAATTTCTTATGTAAATTTTAATTTTAAACAAAAATGCCCTCTTGGTAATTTTTTGTATGTCATGGTTTCGTGGCAAATTTGATTTTTTGTATTATTTCGGGGTATTTCTGAAAAATTATCTAAAAAATTTGCTCCATAAGTATAAATTAAAGTGAAAATAATGTGTTTGCTACTTGAAATAAAGTAACTTTTTCCAATAAACTTACCTATTTAAGGCTATACTTTTGAAGATACCCTAAATAATAATAAATTAAAATAACATCAAACTATTTTATGTATCTAAGCAAAATTCTTGAGTTTTATGGAAGAAATAATTATTAACTTTCAGTTTAATTTCACATTAATCGATATTCATGAGTAGGCCATGGAGAGAATTGAAGCAATTGTTTTTATTTGACAGTTCAATACTCTTGAAACGGAGAAAGGTAAAAAATGTTGACTATACAAGACAAAATTTAAATTGTTTTCATGTGTGTAGAAAATATGACCTATCGACAAGTTGCTGAAATTTTTAATGCACGACATCCGGAAAAAAATGAACATATCTCGACTATGAGTAGAATTTTAGTAAAATCTAAATAATTTTAAAAACCCCACAATCACAAACAACAGAATTTTAAAGCGTTGATATCATTTTCTTTTGAAAAACACTTATTCTTATTGGTAAATAGTAATAAAAAATTAATAGAATGATAAAGCTCATGATACAAGTTACAAGTTTTTAAAATTTTCACAAATTTCATAAATATTAAAAATTGGCAAAAAAACTAAATCTTTTATTAGAGGGTTCAAATTTGGTACACTTACGTAAATTTGAAAAAGAAACAACTTTTTCAAGTAAAACTTTTTGATATTTTAACAAATAAACCCATTTTTGGAGATATATTTTTTTAAATGTCATTTTTGACAAATAACGAAAGTCACATGACTACGTTTGAGTGAGTAGTTTTTCATCTCATTTCAAGCAAAAGGTAATTCCAAAAATTAAATTTCAAATTAAAACAATTAAAAATTTCTCTACTATGATTCGAACTTTTTGGAGGACACTGTATATAGCTGACGACGGATACCGACGCATCTCCACGCTGGCGGGGTGCAGGGACTCGGGAAGCACCACATTGTTGCCACTGTTGTCGAATTGGGCCAAATTTAGAAAGGGTAGCAGTAGAAAAATAATAAATAGGTAAATCTAATTTAAAAAATATACATTTCCCTTCCTGCTATACTTAATCTCGTTCTAATGGTTTTTGTGGGATTATTTTGTGGGATTATTTATATTTCCTTAATATGGCGGCCGCCGCGGGGCCCCTGGTTGATCCGGGGCCCCGGGCACTGCCCCGGTTTGCCCTACCATAGCTACCCCTCTGAGTCCAATGAAAAACTAATGTGGGCACGGGCGGTTAGACTGAGTTTTTCATTGGACTTCTTTCGTTTGCCGGACTGTAATTACCCACTTCTACGCCACTGGTTGTTCGAGGTTTTTGATATTAACAGGTTTTATGTTAACCCATACCGTTATAACGTGTACCAAATATGACTTAAATATCTCAACTAGTTTGGTAAATATTCAATAAATTCCACATATTTCTTACAACTTTAACACCCTGTGACTTTTAGTTTATAGAAGAAAGTGTGGTTATTTTTTGGTTTTCTGTCACCTGCTAAATAGAATAAAACTGAATCACCCTGTATACCCACATACCTATAAAGCCTATTCATTTAATTTATACCCTGACGTCATCGTTTGGTGTTTTTTGCTGCCAATATAAATTCTAGTGACACTACAAAAATGCCACACAAATAATAGTTAATTTTCATCTGTCATGTTGGCATAATAGGGCTGGGTTGCAATAATAATATTCAAATTTTTCGTTAAAATTTTGACACAGTTTGTCACTTAATTTTAAAAATGCCGCGCAAGATAGGTTCTCAAAATCTTGATAAACGCGCGCAGGGTATGGTGCGTGCTTTGGGCGAATATTTTGAGAGGGAAAGGGAAAACGGGGGTCCGCTGCTTCCGCTTTGTGCTGTAAAAGATGTAAGTACTTTTTATTTTATTTCACTGATATAAATTCCGATAATTTCTAAAAAAATCATATTTTTGTTTCTATTTAAGAGGGTTGCAGCAGCTCTAGGAATTAGTTTTGACACGGTCAAAACAATTATTTCAAAAGGACCAGCTACTCGAACTGCAAGGAGAGAAAGAAAAAACCTGTACCTAGTCAACATTGATGATTTCGAACAGACAGCAATCCGAAATGTGATATATGAAATGTATATAGGGACAGTATGTTAAAGAATTTTGCCAATTTGCCCCAATATGCGTCTAATTTTATAAATATTCTTTTAGAAAAGCACTTTACAGTGAACGCCCTAAAAGCGAAATTAGAAGAAAGAGATATTTTTCATGGTGGTAGAACATCTTTATGGAAAATATTGAGGAACATTGGATTTAAGTACCGCAAAGATAATCCTCGACGTGGACTTTATGGAGGTGCCTATAATATTGCTATAAAACGTATTAAATTTTTAAGAAATCATATGCAAGCAAAAAGAGAAGAAACACGAGAGTTTGTTTATTTGGAAGAAACATGGATTTTCCAAGATTTTCCAAGATTTTGAATTAAGGGAAATATTTTCTTTGTAAATTTCCACTGCTTTATTTTTACATAAAGGAGTATCAGATGGTCCAAAATTTTTTTTAAATTAATTATTCGGAAATAGTGAATTTTTTTCATTTTTTTAAAATTTTTAAGTACCTATTAACACAGAATAGCTGTGGTATTAAGCTTTTCCTCATTTTTATTCACATGGCCTATTAAGGTTTCATATTAAGAAAACACAGTGGACATTAACTAACCTGTAAATGGTTTAAAAGTCAAATATTGTGGCAGCTGAAGTCTTCGTATTTGCAATTTGTCATAAAGTTTGGCAACGCTGTTATGCTGGTATCGATGACGTCAGGGTATAAATTAAATGAATAGGCTTTACCTAAAAGTTGTTTCAATAGGATGTGAGAACTTGTAGGAAAATTTTCTTTTGTTAGGTTGACAGCAATGCTTTTTTGTGAACAACTTATATAAGGTTTGTAAAAATTTTATTGTGACACTGACATTACATAATAATATGTCGAAGAATTTAAACATTTGGTATTTCAAATTGTTATTAAAATGAAATCTAAAAATGAGAAAGAAGGGCAATTATTGTAATGAAAAATTGAGAAAGATAATAAACGTTTTTATCAGCTAAACTATTATCAGAATATATGAACTCCAAGTTTGAATAGTCTTTTAAGAAAATGGTGGCTTGATTTTCTTCCGTATGAAGGATTTATTTCGACTATCTTTTTAAAAATTTTAGTGTTCAGTAAGTAGGTACATACCTAATGTAAAAAATATATTGTCAGTATAATATGCACTCGTTTAGATATTTTATTCTCAAATCTACCGCCAAACTTCAAAAGTAGATGAAATGTTAAAATCGTTATTTATGTAAGGCACTGAAGTTCAACTTTTTATGACTCATGTGGAATTTAGTTGGCAAATAAACGACATGAGTCATAAGTATGACAAGGCACGGCGCTTCCCAACAGAAACTCCAAAACTGCTGCCTGTTGTCCAGCCTCCAAAATATATCGATATTCAAACCTACTATTTATACTGAAAGATTGCGCTGCTATAGCAAAGTTTAGAGAATAAAATTATTCTGTAAACTTTGACTATAGGTAACAATTTCGCAATGTGTACGAAAAGTTAAATGGGCCTTTATTGGACGGGCTTTGATATTTGGTCACATTTGACGGGCGATGGCTCCGCGTCTGACGTTTGATGTTTACATCTCGCCAAGGCCTACTTATTGAAAAAATCGTAAAATAATGGGCTACTTCAGTGCCGATTTCTGAGCTTTTAATGACGATTTTGGGACACTTCACTGCCGATTTCAAGGAAACTAAATTATAATAATAATAATAATAATTGTCACCCTCACAGAATACTCCAAACTAGGAGTACCCCAGAAGCAACCACATGCTTGTGCGGGGGAGGGGGGCAATTACTATTATTTTGTCTTCGTTGCCATTTGCGGTTAGGGCCGACTTTTTTCCCGATAGAACTAGGATAGCATTCGCTCAATTACTACGGAAAACCCTAGAAAACCGTAGTAATCCCAGTGAGTGTAGGACAATTAGTAAATCACACGGATAAAGCTATTTAGGAGCAATACCGTGAACCCACATTTGTCCAGCGCTCTTGGCCATAGCGGTGTTTTTCTTTAAAGACATATATACATGCGCCTGCCTCGAACCAAGGTCGATCGAAGGCAGAAAAACATGCAGTTTAAAAAGTCAGCGCCGGTACGAGCGACGCCACGGCGGCCCCATGTTATTTAAATGTTTCCACGTCTTTTTCAGAGCAGTTTTTTTGCTAATATTAATAATAATTGTAATAATTATCGGTAAATAGTTTGGGGGATTTTGACAAATGTGAAAACTATCCTTGGAGCAATAAATTATGATAGCAGTGATCCCACAACAAAGTCGTAACTATAACTAGATAAAATCTGGTTCTTACATCCTATTAAAACTGCTTTTATAATTGAATACCTCAAGTTTTTGTTTGATGTTATAAATGTAATCTAAATATACATATAAACGCGGGTGTCCTTGTTGACCTTACTAAGAATTTTCATAAAAAAAAAAACAAATGCCGTTCACCGATTATCTTGCTGTCTGACCGCAAAAAATGCCGGTTGAGTCTGGTAATATTTATACGGCGAAATTTGCAAAAAAAATCAAGGAAGACGGATGACTGGAATCTCTTATCGTTGACCTGGATACTCCAAGACTAAATAAACACTATTTTTTTAGGTATCTGGTCGTTCACCTATGAAATAAAATAATTCCACAGTACCTATGTCCCTGCATGAGATTTACAAGAGGGGGTATGTCACCATTATTAGTACTATACAGGGTGAGTCATTAATAATGGCACATAGTGCAACCGCATATATTTTGGGCCAAAATATTTCGATTTATGTTTTTGGATCGTGCTTTTACTAGTAACTTTTTTGAGGTTATCTTTTTGGTCCTGCAGGTCCATCATTTTACTGCATCTCTTTATTCTGCAACAAAAAGGTACTCTTGTTTCATAACGACCAAATCAACCGTTTGCGTTGAAATTGCCAAAACGTGCCCCAAAACACCTGTCGACTTCAATATTTGAAAAATAAATTTTTCTCCTACTGCTTTCAAATGTTACAGATCAACACTGTACATTGAAAATGAAGAATAAATGCCAAATGGACATTGGTCGAAACACATTCGTTTTCTTGAAATAGGGTGTCCAAATTTTGTCGTCTTTCAATCTGTTCCATTTTGAAAGTGAACATTTTTTGGGACATTGTTCATAGGTATGGTTTTTTCTCGCTTTAAATGGTACAGTCGTTGTGCAATATTTGAAATTAGTAGGTGAAAATTTTATGTTTCGAAAACAGGTGTTTTGGGGCACGTTATGGCATTTTCAACGCAAACGGTTGATTTGATCGTTAAGAAACAAGAGTACCTTTTTGTTGCAGAATAAAAAGATGCACTAAAATGATGGACCTGCAACACTAAAAAGATAACCTCAAAAAAGTTACGAGTAAAAGCACGATCCAAAAACAGCGCAAGTGAGATACGTAGAAATTGACAGCTTATTATCCATCCCCAAAAACATAGCAGTACCAAATTTCAGTTCAGCAGCTTGATTATTTTGGGAGATCTAGCCATAATTCAATATCAAAAAATTAACTTTAACGCCCTGTATCTCTTAAACAAACAACATTTCTATAAGGCATATTAGCCTCAATCGTCATATTTTGGCCCAAAATATAAGCGGTTGCACTATGTGCCGTTACTAATGACTCACCCTGCATAAATTTCATTTGTTGAAAATGAGATTCACATTCAAATGACTTAATTCTGGCTACAATGTATAATCCAAGAAAGTTTTGCTGCAAAGTGTTTTTAATTAAGTAGGTACCTATCTACCTAGCCTTAATTCAAGTAAAGTTTACTCTTTTACAATTTTTAATTTTTTGCCTTTTTGAGACACCTTGTACGTTTGATCTAAAAATTTTCAACGTGAGTAGTATTTTCGTGACAAGTAAAACGTGTTAGGAAGAATGGCCTTTTGTAGAAAAACGCATACCTACCTAAAAAAATACAGGGTAGGTATCAAGACTTAGAAAATTACGAATTGTGAATTACATCCTGTATAAAACTATGTCTGAATCCCATCGCCACAAAAACATAAATCGGCCTTATTTACAAAATAAATAGGAACAGGATATAAAAGCGGAACCATAATAAATACAAATAATATAGACAGTTATTTCGACGGCGATACCGCTTATTTTTTGCGAGGTTACCAGTTGCTACTCCCATAAATACGTATCATTATATGCAAATCTTGCTATTTCTGTGATTGATACATCAAACTGCGATTGCGGTTAATGATTTAGTAGCTAGCAGTTACGGTTTATGCATCTTTCATAATTCCATCGAGTCGTTTTCATCTTAATTGACTACTTGATCGCTGCGGTGATTATTTATTGAAGATACAGAACGCTCAAAGTTCAACCTACATTTTAATTATTTTGTTGAAGTTACATACTTTTTTTTGTTTCATACCACGTTGTTATATTTGTTGTGTTTTGTATTTTAAGCAGATTATTTAGGCCAGGGAAAATAGAATTTGACCTAGAAAAAAATATTAACTGCAATTTTGTTTTACTATATCCAAGTTATAAGTAAATACGTTGGTAGAAACCAAAAATTAAACATTTTGAAAAAACGGAACCTTGAGTTACCTCAAGAAACACCTATTTTTCGAGCAAAAATGTTAACTGGATTTTTTTAGACTCTTTAGGTAAAAAAGCTTCCCTTGCTAACATATATTAAGAAATTAAACATTTTAAGAATATGGAAGTAACTTAGATCGACAAAGAGGGATAAAAATCGGATAATTTTCTATTTCGGCAAAAGCAAAAATATTAACTACATTTTTATTGCAGATGATCATTCCCTTTTACAAATAGAATGTAACTTATACAAAATTAAACATTTATCTGAGCCGCATGTACGTCAACTGTCACTTCTCATTGGTATACTCTAGGCAAAAATATTAACTGTCTCTTTTTGTTTAACTTTTTACAATATAACTATATTGAATCATATATAGCGAAATTAAACATTTATTTACGGCGCATGTAGGTCAACTGTCATTTGTCATTTCAAAATACTTCCGTTACCAATTTTTGTTTTATTTCAAAACATTTAACAAGACTTAGTATCCACTTACAAAGTTTAACAAAAATCAGCCAGTTAATAATTTTGCTCTCAAAGACAGCTTCAAATTTCTTTAAAATGCGATTTCCGGCGAAACAATATGTTTAATTTCAGAACAAACTATTATTACTTGATTTTTAAGGTAATTATAAATAATAAAAACGCAGTTAATATTTTTGCCCAACAAAATATTACGCAAAATGTCATTTTTGCATCATTCGGGTACTTGCGCAAACGTAATCGGTTTAATTTATCAACCTCCACTTTATATACCTTACTTACTAATAAATGCAGCTTAAAATTCCTAGTTAATATTTATGCCGTCTTTATTACAACAAGAAAATGTATTTTTCTAAAAAACGCCCACACGCGTATATTTATTTTGTATAAAAACAATTCTGGCGTTCATTTATTACCAATATTTTGTGATGGCATTATAAAAATGCAGTTATGAATTTTGTCTAGGTTTCGTTATTTTTTACCGTAATTTCCCTGGCCTAATGTGGTAAGTACAAGCGACAAGAAAAATGGTGAGTCCAAAAGAAAAACAATATTTGATATTTGTGACTAAAGATTGCGCCGGAGAATTCTTTAAAAGATTTTCAAGGTCAAACAATTAAAATTAATGAAAAAAATAACAAGTAACCTGACGATCACACTGAGACTGTCTCAGTCTGATCGTCCCACCCTGAGGACGTCCCGTGCAATCGAGGACGAAAGCTTGGAACGAGAAGTTTTGCCGAATATTTCTAGTTATAACAGTATATGCGATAACGGTGTATACTCCGATCACATCGATATTCGCTTGGCAGAGGAACCACGCCCACCAAACAGTTATTGCGATCCCAGTCGAGTGCTATGTGAAACCGCCTCCATAGGCATAAGTAGAGTAGATAGTAGTAAAGTAGAGTAGAGAGAGTACGTCGGCGCGCGCCGAATGCCGAAAATATGGCGAAAATAGCGTAGGTACGTAAACGCGACAAAAATCTTTCAAAATTTCGAAAAAATAGTCCATTTTCTTTCAGTGGAGCAGGAAGATAAAATTAAAGCAAAGTAGAATTCTTATAGTCAAAACTCCACAATCAGTTTCTTTAATGAAAACTGTACATGTTTCAAACCTCTAAGGGTTCATCATCAGCGGTAAAATTTCTTTAGTAATAAATGACAAGGCTTCCAATCAACTCTGAAGATATTAAATCATTTTAGTAAACTATGAAACGAAAACTAAAGGTTTATGGAGTTAAGTGACATATTTATATATACAGGGTGAGTCACATCTAAAGTCAGAGCCGAAAACACAAGGTAGAACTCGCTAAAATAAGCACATATGCTTAATAAACATTAGCCCAAAAAAGCTTGGTTCTCCATATACAGCGTGTTGAAAATTTTCCAAAAATAACATATTTTTTTTATTTCTGGTACAGTTTCTTAGTAAACAGAATGAATATTTAGTGTCCCCATTATAATTTTAAAAGAAATGGCTTGTGGCATATGGGACAAAATGCTTTAGTAATTGGCAACACCAAACTAGTTTCCAATATCTAATGGAAATTGTGTATGGGTCTTTCGGAGGTGTGCAGACCACGACAGGTACCTGTTTCGGGCTTGTTGATTTCTATATATTAGAAGATACTCGGTGATGAATCAAACGAGTTTCTTGGCCCCCGTATGTATGCTTCTTCTGGTTTTTTTTCCACCGCGCCGCGCCGCTTTGCCGAGTTCTTTTTATATGTCGATCGACCGGTCGATATATACACACTCACATTGCTTTGGTTTTGGCAGTACCAGCTAGATGGCGTTGGATGGTAAATGCTCACCGCATTATACTAGTTCCTTTTCCACTAAGCCAACGTGTTTGGGTCTTTTCGGCTGAGGTGCGCTACGTCTGCCTGATGAGGGCCAACAAGCCCGAAACAGGTACCTGTCGTGGTCTGCACACCTCCGAAAGACCCATACACAATTTCCATTAGATATTGGAAACTAGTTTGGTGTTGCCAATTACTAAAGCATTTTGTCCCATATGCCACAAGCCATTTCTTTTAAAATTATAATGGGGACACTAAATATTCATTCTGTTTAATCATCGTTTGGCTATAGACGTAAGCACACGAGGATTGAAACTCACGATTCGATCCTTGTTGATTTCTATATATTAGAAGATACTCGGAGATGAATCAAACGAGTTTCTTGGCCCCCGTATGTATGCTCCTTCTGGTTTTTTCCACCGCGCCGCGCCGCTTTGCCGAGTTCTTTTCATATGTCGATCGACCGGTCGATATATACACACTCACATTGCTTTGGTTGTGGCAGTACCAGCTAGATGGCATTGGATGGTAAATGCTCACCGCATTATACTAGTTCCTTTTCCACTAAGCCAACGTGTTTGGGTCTTTTCGGCTGAGGTGCGCTACGTCTGCCTGATGAGGGCCAACAAGCCCGAAACAGGTACCTGTCGTGGTCTGCACACCTCCGAAAGACCCATACACAATTTCCATTAGATATTGGAAACTAGTTTGGTGTTGCCAATTACCAAAGCATTTTGTCCCATATGCCACAAGCCATTTCTTTTAAAGTTTCTTAGTAATTTCGGATTTTTTAAACTAGTGTCAAGGTGATTATGCTGGCATTTTAAATAAAATTATTTGTATCTACGCCGCTGCTCATCTTAACATTGCCAAATTATTGCACAAAATGACAACCCATAATATGTATAAAATAATTCCTAAACGGGCTAGAAAAAAATTAAAAAATATTTGGAAAAGTTTCAACACTCTGTATATGGAGAACCAAGCGTTTTTGAGCTAATGTTTATTAAGCATATGTGCTTATTTTAGCGAATTCTACCTTGTGTTTTCGGCTCTGCCTTTAGATGTGACTCACCCTATAGAAAAAACCCAAATTTGAAAACCAAACCGAAAGGCCTCAATCCAATCATACACCAATAAAATACTTAAGGAAATCACATCAAAAACTTGAGGGTAAATGGCAAACATGTTTGTTTTTATAACGGGAACGTTTAGGGGATCCTAAGAACCAAAAAAGCAATATAATTGTTAATAAATAATGGGAGCTCAAGTCACCATGGCTTGGAATAGTTTCCGTTTCCATTTTCTATTCCAAGCCATGGTGACTTGAGCTCCCATTATTTATTAACAATTATATTGCTTTTTTGGTTCTTAGGAACCCCTAAACGTTCCCGTTATAAAAACAAACATGTTTGCCATTTACCCTTAAGTTTTTGATGTGATTTCCTTAAGTATTTTATTGGTGTATGATTGGATTGAGGCCTTTCGGTTTGGTTTTCAAATTTGGGTTTTTTATACAGGGTGAGTCACATCTAAAGGCAGAGCCGAAAACACAAGGTAGAACTCGCTAAAATAAGCACATATGCTTAATAAACATACGCCCAAAAAAGCTTGGTTCTCCATACACAGCGTGTTGAAAATTTTCCAAAAATAACATATTTTTTTAATTTCTTTCGATCCCATTTAGGAATTCCAACCAAATTTGGTACACATTATACACTGGACGGTTGCCATTTTGTGGAATAATTTTACCCCGTTCCGATCATCAGCGGCGTAGGTACAAATAGTTACTGTAAATAATTGTAGAAAAAAAGTAGTACGGCCCTGTGCAAAACCAAAAATTTTGCCTTTTTTGGATAGCCCATTTAATTTGGAACAAAAAGTGCCTCTTGGTATTTTTTTATTTCTGGTACAGCTTCTTCGTAATTTCGGATTTTTTAAACTAGTGTCAAGGTGATTATGCTGTCATTTAAAATAAAATTATTTCTATCTACGCCGCTGCTCATCTGAACAGGGCCAAATTATTGCACAAAATGACAACCCATAATATGTATAAAATAATTCCTAAACGGGCTAGAAAAAAATTAAAAAATATTTGGAAAAGTTTCAACACTCTGTATATGGAGAACCAAGCGTTTTTGAGCTAATGTTTATTAAGCATATGTGCTTATTTTAGCGAATTCTACCTTGTGTTTTCGGCTCTGCCTTTAGATGTGACTCACCCTATAGAAAAAACCCAAATTTGAAAACCAAACCGAAAGGCCTCAATCCAATCATACACCAATAAAATACTTAAGGAAATCACATCAAAAACTTGAGGGTAAATGGCAAACATGTTTGTTTTTATAACGGGAACGTTTAGGGGATCCTAAGAACCAAAAAAGCAATATAATTGTTAATAAATAATGGGAGCTCAAGTCACCATGGCTTGGAATAGTTTCCGTTTCCATTTTCTATTCCAAGCCATGGTGACTTGAGCTCCCATTATTTATTAACAATTATATTGCTTTTTTGGTTCTTAGGAACCCCTAAACGTTCCCGTTATAAAAACAAACATGTTTGCCATTTACCCTTAAGTTTTTGATGTGATTTCCTTAAGTATTTTATTGGTGTATGATTGGATTGAGGCCTTTCGGTTTGGTTTTCAAATTTGGGTTTTTTATACAGGGTGAGTCACATCTAAAGGCAGAGCCGAAAACACAAGGTAGAACTCGCTAAAATAAGCACATATGCTTAATAAACATACGCCCAAAAAAGCTTGGTTCTCCATACACAGCGTGTTGAAAATTTTCCAAAAATAACATATTTTTTTAATTTCTTTCGATCCCATTTAGGAATTCCAACCAAATTTGGTACATATTATACACTGGACGGTTGCCATTTTGTGGAATAATTTTACCCCGTTCCGATCATCAGCGGCGTAGGTACAAATAGTTACTGTAAATAATTGTAGAAAAAAAGTAGTACGGCCCTGTGCAAAACCAAAAATTTTGCCTTTTTTGGATAGCCCATTTAATTTGGAACAAAAAGTGCCTCTTGGTATTTTTTTATTTCTGGTACAGCTTCTTCGTAATTTCGGATTTTTTAAACTAGTGTCAAGGTGATTATGCTGTCATTTAAAATAAAATTATTTCTATCTACGCCGCTGCTCATCTGAACAGGGCCAAATTATTGCACAAAATGACAACCCATAATATGTATAAAATAATTCCTAAACGGGCTAGAAAAAAATTAAAAAATATTTGGAAAAGTTTCAACACTCTGTATATGGAGAACCAAGCGTTTTTGAGCTAATGTTTATTAAGCATATGTGCTTATTTTAGCGAATTCTACCTTGTGTTTTCGGCTCTGCCTTTAGATGTGACTCACCCTATAGAAAAAACCCAAATTTGAAAACCAAACCGAAAGGCCTCAATCCAATCATACACCAATAAAATACTTAAGGAAATCACATCAAAAACTTGAGGGTAAATGGCAAACATGTTTGTTTTTATAACGGGAACGTTTAGGGGATCCTAAGAACCAAAAAAGCAATATAATTGTTAATAAATAATGGGAGCTCAAGTCACCATGGCTTGGAATAGTTTCCGTTTCCATTTTCTATTCCAAGCCATGGTGACTTGAGCTCCCATTATTTATTAACAATTATATTGCTTTTTTGGTTCTTAGGAACCCCTAAACGTTCCCGTTATAAAAACAAACATGTTTGCCATTTACCCTTAAGTTTTTGATGTGATTTCCTTAAGTATTTTATTGGTGTATGATTGGATTGAGGCCTTTCGGTTTGGTTTTCAAATTTGGGTTTTTTATACAGGGTGAGTCACATCTAAAGGCAGAGCCGAAAACACAAGGTAGAACTCGCTAAAATAAGCACATATGCTTAATAAACATACGCCCAAAAAAGCTTGGTTCTCCATACACAGCGTGTTGAAAATTTTCCAAAAATAACATATTTTTTTAATTTCTTTCGATCCCATTTAGGAATTCCAACCAAATTTGGTACACATTATACACTGGACGGTTGCCATTTTGTGGAATAATTTTACCCCGTTCCGATCATCAGCGGCGTAGGTACAAATAGTTACTGTAAATAATTGTAGAAAAAAAGTAGTACGGCCCTGTGCAAAACCAAAAATTTTGCCTTTTTTGGATAGCCCATTTAATTTGGAACAAAAAGTGCCTCTTGGTATTTTTTTATTTCTGGTACAGCTTCTTCGTAATTTCGGATTTTTTAAACTAGTGTCAAGGTGATTATGCTGTCATTTAAAATAAAATTATTTCTATCTACGCCGCTGCTCATCTGAACAGGGCCAAATTATTGCACAAAATGACAACCCATAATATGTATAAAATAATTCCTAAACGGGCTAGAAAAAAATTAAAAAATATTTGGAAAAGTTTCAACACTCTGTATATGGAGAACCAAGCGTTTTTGAGCAAATGTTTATTAAGCATATGTGCTTATTTTAGCGAATTCTACCTTGTGTTTTCGGCTCTGCCTTTAGATGTGACTCACCCTATAGAAAAAACCCAAATTTTAAAACCAAACCGAAAGGCCTCAATCCAATCATACACCAATAAAATACTTAAGGAAATCACATCAAAAACTTAAGGGTAAATGGCAAACATGTTTGTTTTTATAACGGGAACGTTTAGGGGATCCTAAGAACCAAAAAAGCAATATAATTGTTAATAAATAATGGGAGCTCAAGTCACCATGGCTTGGAATAGTTTCCGTTTCCATTTTTTATTCCAAGCCATGGTGACTTGAGCTACCATTATTTATTAACAATTATAATGCTTTTTTGGTTCTTAGGAACCCCTAAACGTTCCCGTTATAAAAACAAACATGGCTTGTTGAAGAGAGCGTTCCTTCTTCTATCAAATGATTGTCCAGTATGATCATTTCGAATTTCGTGGTCACCGCTAGAGGGCGCAATTTGAAAAATTTCCCTTTTATTACAATTTTCTCTGAAATTTTAAATGCAATGACATATTTTTTCTGTTATAATCGAAAAGTAGATTATATTTACTACAAAAAATACCCAAGGTTCAAATCGATATCTTCATTAGTTTCGTAGTTATCGCCAAAAGAATAATTATTAACATGTTATTTGAAAGAAGAAGGTAGGTATTAAATTTGTTGTCAAAGATTTCCGTGGTGAAACATGCCATGAAATAAATAAAAATCTGCTTGAGCTTTTCGTAAATTGCTATTTTTCTCACTTTTTATTCCGTTAAACGAATTTCGAACGTACTTACTTTACCTGTCGTATCTCGTATCGATATGAATTTATATCGGAAATCATCTAGTAAGCCATGAAACAAAATCGTTTGGTACCTGACAGCGTATTCAAGTTCCGAATGCCTCGGCATTCTTATAAGGCATTTTTTAATAAATACAACACACAATTTTAACTCAAAATTTACAAAAATCCAAGATTTGCCACAATACTTATTAAAGCTTGATTCATGTGACGTTTATTTTTTGCTTCCCTAGAAACCAAACGATTTTGTTTCGTGGCTTACTAGATGATTTCCGAGATAATTTCATATCAATACGACAGGCAAGGTAAGTAAATTAGGAATACCTACGTTTAACGGAATAAAAGTGGAAATCTTTGATAACAAATACCTACCTTCTTCTTTCAAATAACATATATTAATAATTATTCTTTTGGCGATAACTACGAAACTAATGAAGATATCGATTTGAACCTTGAGTATTTTTTTTTTGGTGTAAATTTAGTCTACTTTTCGATTATAACAGAATAAATATGTCATTGATATTTTCTAAAATTTATTTGTGGCGCAAACAGATCCATTTAATTTTTAAATGGGTTTTTCGCCACCAAACTGATTGAAAGACAACTTTTTCAAGTTGCCTCGAAAATTCATAAATTCTTAACACTGAATGAACGAAACTTTAAACGTGTAACTCAAAAAATAACTTCAACAAATTTGTTTTCTGAGCTTTCGGAGAATAAATCTTCCTCCTTTCTCAAAGATCATGTCACGTCAAAGTGAAGTGACAGATTAATAAATTTCAGGTTAAAATGTCATGACAACAGAAACAGTAGCCTAGCCACCTGCCTGATATTATACCATGTGTTCTATCTAATTATCTATACTAACTTCTCTTTGAATAAGTGGCAATAATATTTTACTGAATTCCACTGAACATTCAGCAACACAGTTGCTCGTATTTCCTAGAATAAATGCAGATTCTTTAATTTTTCGTCTATTTCCTATACTTCTTCTTTTAGAATTGGTTTGGAACTATCCCACAATATCCTATGATTGTTATTAAAGGAATGTTCACATATTTTTGACTTCGAAATTTGATTTTGCCTGATATAATTTTTATGTTCTTTTAAACGAACGTTAAATGGCCTACAAGACTCCCCAATATAGAACTTTCCACATTCACAAGGAATTTTATAAATGCAATTTTTTGAACTTTGTAACTCGTTAAATGGTTTTGTTTTAACTAGCATCGATCTTAATGTATTTTTGGTTTTAAATACTGTTCTCACATTAAAACGATTGCCTATACGTTTTAGCTTATCTGATAGTCCAGGAATATAAGGAATTATTAAATTTACTGGTCGGTCCACCAGATTTATTTATCTAATTCTATTAGCATTGTTATTTTGTTGGCAATCCTGAAAAACTTGCTCAACAAATTCAATAGGAATTTATTAATCTGTCGCTTCACTTTGACGTGACATGATCTTTGAGAAAGGAGGAAGATTTATTCTCCGAAAGCTCAGAAAACAAATTTGTTGAAGTTATTTTTTGAGTTACACGTTTAAAGTTTCGTTCATTCAGTGTTAAGAATTTATGAATTTTCGAGGCAACTTGAAAAAGTTGTCTTTCAATCAGTTTGGTGGCGAAAAACCAAATAAAAAATTAAATAAATATGTCATTGCTTTTAAAATTTCATAGAAAATTGTAATAAAAGGGAAATTTTTCAAATTGCGCCCTCCAGCGGTGACCACGAAATTCGAAATGACTCATTTGATAGAAGAAGGAACGCTCTCTTCAAAAAGTCCAAATTCGACCAATTCGGTTAAGCCAAACCGGAGTTAGCAGCATTTTTTCAAGTCAAGGTTTATCCAGTTTCACCTTTATTTGAAGATCCAGAGCGAAAAATCCTTAACGAAAATTGTTCGGAATTTGCTGAAGAGTGCAATAAAATTATTTTTGATATGCCTTTATTAGTCATTTTTTTGAGAAAACTCAAATTTACTGTTTCGAATACGCCCCCTAGCGGCGGACCTATAAACTCAAAAATAATTTCCAGCGATTTTTCGTCACCACATTAAGGGAAAGTCGCCGAATATCGGATACTATTCTAAATTTACTAAGTATTTATTATACAGAAGTGTTTTTTATTTATTTTTTCATATAAGCATATGCAACGTGTTATAATGAAACAAAATTTATTGTCAAAAGAATTTTACTACATTTGGTTTTTCCAAGAAAACGACGGTATATGAATTCGGTACTTTTTGGTGCGACTGAAAAAATGTCCCTGATTTCGGACACTGTATCCGAAATTAAGAGACTACTTTCTACAAGTGTAAAAACTATGTATTTAAACAAAAGGCGCACACATACGTTTTTTCTAGCTCCTTTATTAGCTTGTTTGATGTAATTTCCAATGTTTCTGGACCGAAACAAAATTGGAGACATTAGGATAGGTAGGTATCCCATTTGTTTTCCTCTGACCTCATTATAATAGCCAGTTTCGATGGATCTGTCACTTTTTCTGAAAATAACCAATTTACTCGAACCAGCATATTATATTAAGCCAGAATTTTGGGTTTCTGGTATCCGAAATTAGCAACTTCAGACTATTCGAAATTAGGCACCTTTTCACTTTTTAGGTTAGAGTAATGCAGTATGCACTATGCAGTACTGTTATTTTTGAAATCTGTTCAATTGTGACTAGAATACCGGCTTAATTAATATGTTAACTTACCTAGGACGCAAACACAAAATTCTGGAACGATTATTTCAAAGATCGACTCAGCTCAAAACGCGACTGAACATAAAACTCCGCCATGCAATTTAGACGTTTGGAGCTGCCATCTAATGGAGAGAGATTGTACCACCACAATATTGCATAGTGGGCTTAATTTGACTTTTTGCATTGTGTAGGGTGAGGTTTCAATTTAAAACAACAGATGGCTTCTTAGATAAACCACTATCCGAAATTAGGAAACCATCCGAAATTAGGCGACTTTCCTCTACTTAAGAAGATTTTTTCCCAAAGATCCAGGACCATTAATTCCTGAGATAAAACATAAAAAAATACATAAAAGTTAATTTGTGCGTAAATAGCACTATTAGCACTCTAAAAAATTTCGACTGCTCGAGACTATATCCACCCGCAGTTGCCACGCAACACCGTCCATTCCTCTATTTCTCTACCCAACAGTGGAACCCTGGGACATCCTCGGTACCCGCTGGGACGTCACGTCGGTCGAAGCTCAGCCCCGCCATATAAGGCCGTGTTTTTATTGCGCAATTCTTTCTTATTGCGCAATTAGCCGGACGAATCGCCGATGAATTCCGGGAAATATTGTCCCCGATTACGGCCGCGGCAAATTAATTAATCTTCTCTAATTAACCGGCGGCCAGAATGCCGGGGCAATTGTCGTAACAGTCCCGTACTTTTGTCGGCGGCCGTTCGTTGCAGCCATCTTATCAGATAATGTCGATGGTATTGTCTCAATGTCCCGAACTCTATGTTTGGCGGAGGCCGAAGGGAATCTCGGAAATTTTCTCAAGCGGAAGAACTGCTCCTTGTTTTTTACAATTTAGGATGACATAACCGACCCAACGACGAGGAGATATGAAGAAGAAGAAGAAGAACGTTTAAGTTAAAGTCTATCCCAGTTACAGCGGCAGTAGATCAAGGATGGTGTACACACCATTCTTGGCAGTAGATATAAACAAAGTCACATGACCGCCTTGCGATCGATTACCAGGGTCGGACTGATATGAGATTCCAAGTGGCTTGTAATTCTGAACTAATTCTTTTAGAAGTTCTAAAATTTGTGTTTCTACCTTTCGTGGATCTTTATAAATTTCCTTAAATTAAGTAGCAAAATAAATTTACAGAATATACTGCTCGCGATCCGATCTAAAATATGCAGGAAACTCGACTGAGGGAAGAGCCGGCCCTGCATTCTGCTCGCCGCGTAAACACTTGACATTTTATAGTAGGGGAGCCCACGATGCTAAATGAGGATTCACTCGAGCGTCGTGGGGACCTATTGGATTTTGAAGATTAGATGGTAGAAAGAAAAAAAGTTTATATGATATATACCCTTCCACCAGTGGGGGGAGCGTCTACAGGCTTTCACAAATGTAAAAAAAATAGTCGCATGGAGATATTCGAGCGCGTCAGATATTGATAGTGTATATGCCCCACGTGTCTCCGATGACGTAGGTATGTTAATCTGCCGGTTTGCATGGTGGGAGCGGCCGTACGGAAGGGTTAAAAATGATAAGAAAAAAAATTTACTCGTGCTCGTCAGATATTCAGAAGGGATGTTAAGTGAACCCGAAAGAAGCTTCCATTCAATAGACTGACGATTCGGATGTGACGCCAGCTCGTGGCGGCTTTTTGAAAATGCAAAAAAATCGCCATTTTGAAATACTCGAGCGCGTCGGATTTTCATATAGACGGTTCAGCTTGATGTCCTGGTCGTGCTGATCCATACTCTGACGATTATTTGGAGGGGTTTTCTTAATCTGACGGTTTGAAAAAAATTTTCCTGATTTATTTTAAAGAATATTCGCCTTTTCTAAGAAAAAATATGTTTTCTGTTAAAAATTAATGAATTTTTGTCTATAAGCATATGCTCTTAGTAATTTATTTTCTATATTACAGGGTGTTGAACGTGGACTTTTCAAATATTTTATTACCTATATTTCTTAAACTAAACAAAATTTGACAAAACGTCTAAAATAAAACTTATAGATAAAAAGCAGATTTATCCAAATATGAAATAAAAAATGTACGTTCGTTAAAAAAAATTCGAAGGGCGCCGCGAGGCAGAGCGTCGTTTGTCAAATATTCTTAATTTTATCGTAATTTAGTCTTCGTTTGGTCCCATTTAAGACCCCGGAAGCAGATATATTTTTTCTCTTTTCGTTTGCCGACAATAGGCCAGGGACATCGAATTTGAATAACCCTGTACATATAATACCACGAGTGCTGTGATCAGCTGTGATGGCGTGATGGCTGGCATGTGGGGACGGTGCGAGAGAAAGAGTGAAAGGGAGAGAGAGGCGCGTAGTGGGGAATACATGCTTCACTGCAGCTAGCTGCACGCGCTAAATTTTATCGACGATTTTTGTTACTTCGGCATGTGGAAATCGGCAGATTATATTTTTCCCGTCATCCTTGAATGATTTCCTTCAAAATAAGAAAATATTCGACCGCGCTCGAGAAAGTCGAGGTAACGTTTTTTCTTTGCAAGTTTGTGACCCTCCCACCCCCTCACGTTACACTCAAATCGTCAGATTATTGAAATGCACACTTTTCAGCATGTAATTAACCCATCATATCTTAATCTGACGCGCTCGAGTATATCCACCTATCGATTTTTTTTTACTATTCTGATCGGCTGCCCTACACGCGCGGCCCTGTATAAAGGGCTTAGATATGGTGGAGGTCAATGACGTCAGAACCTATAGACAGGTTTGTTTTGATAAACGCTTGACGCCCAGAACTAATCACAATCTAAGCGCTCCATTAAATTATTCCGAAAATGTCGCGAGATTGTCAGAAATTGCCCTTTTTGTCGAGCCGTAGCGAACTTATTTCGACTCTGGGCTCGGAGGCTGGCGTCGTTAGACCATCCCCCGAGTCTTCAGGTGAGGTTCCGATGCTTCCGGCGCCCCCAAACAAGAAAAAACACGCGATATCTAAGTGTGATTCTGGAGGAACTATAACCGGGAATCACCGGGTGTATAGTGTATAGTTGGTTGATGGTTGACTTTCTGTCTTTGTTTGTAGCATGTTTTTAGAGTAGTATGGACTCAACAGGGTGCAAGGTATCCCCCCATATGTTAACCCATTAACGCCTGAATTATGTATTTTTTCAAATTTCGATATTTTTTCTTAAATAACTGTAAAAAATGACTCCTTGAAACGAAAATATTTTATTCCAAAAATATCTGAGTAGTACTTTTTGAAATATAGGCTGTTGCCATATGGTAACGCTAATAGCTTGTGAAGTCAAAGTGTCTAATTTTATAAGAAATCAAAAAGGTTTTGGCAGTTATTTGGAAAGCAATGAAACAGTGTAATATCGTCAAGTATATATTATTTTCAATAATATGCAATAGCAGATTATGCTATCGACAATGGAATGGCTGGAAATAGTCAATACACAAGGCTACATTACACTTCCAGCACATTGTTCTAATTATGGACTTGCATGTACTGCGCGCGCACCTTCTTTTTTTATGGCCTTCTGTATGCTGAACAAAGTGGTCAATTCTATCAAATCTAATATTATCTGAAATACGGCTATTATTTGAGGACTCTATTGATCCTGCATGTCTTCCAGCACCTTTAGGACGAACTTGATACGCAAGTTGTTAGTTAGGGTGCACTGTGTTGGACTTCTATTTTCTCGAATTGTCCCAATGGCGGAATAGCCGCGAAATTGCAAAAAAGAAAATAGTGCTGGATTAGAAAATTAATTATCCATATAGAAAGTATACCCCAACTGTCTTTTTCCTAGCGGAAGTTCATCTAACATTATCAGAAGTGGGCTAGCGGTTTTACCAAATAGAACATCATAGTCCGAATTCATTTTAGGACTCTTTCCCTGATAAAAATCAAAGTTTATTAGGTAGCCATCTTTAGTGTTTATGGAGTCTATAGGCTCCAGATTTTGTAGCCAAACCTGATAGGCTTGCCCCGAATAAATTGTTTGCAACTGTGCTTCCCATAATACTTTACCATACGTTCATCGTATGATAGGTTCAATTCTGGAACAAAATTGTGGATACATCGATCTTTTAGCATTTCAATCATTGGTCTAAGTTTAATCATTGTAAATCATATCTAGTGCTTGAGAAACTGAGAATCCTCTCCTGGAATTGAAAAATAAATATTTACTGAATGTAAGCGCCTAGCGTTGCCATATGGCAACAGTCATGTTTACGAATATGTAAGTCAGCTAGTTTTTAGTAAAATGTCTTTATATTTTGTCAATGAATACTCTAACGCATTCTATACATAAATATAAATCAAAAGTAACAAAAATATGTGACACATAAAAATAAACATACTTACTCAAACCGAGGCTCCATTTTTTTCGATGATTTATTTGAATGGTATATTCTAGCACTGCTCACACTCTAACAATCAAATGTAAACTGAATTTGCCAGTACGAATGTATTCCAAACAGTAATACGTCAGTAATAAGATTCCTACTGTAAACGAAATAAAATCGCTGACAAGTTAGGACGCGTCGAAAAGATCACCTGTTGGACGTTGCCATATGGTAACGCAAGGCGCTAATGGGTTAATCTGCCGCGCTTGAATAAATCCCAAATTCCCCTTTTGGGCTCCTCTACTATTATGACGGTCAGACCAATAAGAGAATAGGTCACGTGGTGGCCAATGTTTTGATCCACTGCCTCTGTAACTTGGATAGACCTTAGAGTTAGGCAGTTTTTTTATTTTCGAAAACTGTCTAATTAATGTTTGGCTTACCTTGATCACAAACACAAAGTTCTGTAACAATATATTATCTATTGTTTGTAAGATAAACACAGCTCAAACCGCGGCCGAATTCAAAACTTGCGCGATTGGATTGGAGCTGCCACCTAACGAAGAAAAATGTTGTATCACCACCACATTGCAGAGTAGGTAGGTAAACTTTTGTAAATGAAATTCAAGGTCTTTTCAGCAAACACAGTGTGATTCAGGCATGGCGTAAAATAAATATTTTAACCGCAGGTGGAAAAAAATTGCTTAATACCACAGACTAACGAGTAGGTAATTGGTACAGACAAATCCTTAGCGACATGTGTTAAATGGAGACTCGCTTTTTAGCAAAATATCTTCTGAATACATGAATAATGTGCATTTTATTTGATTGTACGTTAATCTACATAGCGAAGACCTAAACTCGCTTATTTCTGATACAGGTCCGTAAGGAGGCTTCTGTTGCAAAGCTATTTATTCTGTGTTAATAGGTAAGAATATGAAATTAAAAAAATTGTAAATTGTAAAGTCAGCCAAAAAAAAGAAGAAAAACCCCTTCCTTGCGGTGCTTGCCTCGTCAGCTGGTAAGCTCACTCGTCAAAGTTGGTGCGCATTTGCCACTTGCACAACATATCGTAAATGTGGGTTCTTAAGTTTTCACAGAAATCTCAAAAAATGCCGAAATATTGCACTCGAGCGAATATTGTACTTGAGCAAATGCTATACTAGTTCTAAATTACAATTGCTGAAATAATAGTAATTGCCACTCCTCCCACGCATAAGCATGTGGTTTATTCTATAGCATAACTCCTAGTTTGGAGTATTGTGATAATTATTATTATTATAATTGGACCCCTTTCTGGATAAATAATACCCTACTGATTTGTATGACAACTATGAAATGTTAATGAGGTTCCATGGCAGACCGAATTTTTTTAGTAAGAAACATGTAGATATGGAGTTAATCCGTAAGGTAATTATTGAACGCATAATAATATAAAAGGAACAGACTGCATTGATTTATATAGTTGTAATGAAGGTCCTGCTAGTAGTATTGGGACTGGTTGTCTTTTCTCAGTCCCACGACAGCGACAATACAGTAAAATATTACGAAAATGTAATAATTGAAGGAATTGAAAAAGCGAAAAAGTACCAATTTGCGAAAAACGCAGCAGAGTACGAACCAAGTACTCTTGCGGTAAGTAAAGGTGAGCATTTAGTTACGATTAACTGCATATTCATAAAAAAAATCCTCGTACTACGCATAATATTGGCTTAACCTTAGTTGGAAACAAGGTTTTTAATTTTCTTCCGTTAAAAATAAATTTGTTTTCTGGTAGGTATACATATACAGGGTGTTCCGAAACTACGTGAGATATTAGGATAGTTGTAAAAACTCCTCAGAACATTATTTTCTCGTCTTTTGTGGTGCCGATTAAAGCAAAGCTGAAAAGCAAGTTTTTGACTGTGATTGTTTTTATCACATGCACGTTGGGAAGTTCATTTGCGAGTAAATCAAGTAAGGAAAATGAACGGCCAAAGAAATTTGTCAATTGAGGATGCAGTGCGAGCATCAACTCTCCTGGATGAAGGATCCCAAGTAACATTTTAAATTCCAATTGGCCTCTAGTATGTTTTATAAGAGTTTTATGGCTACTTAGAAAAGCCAAAGAGCTTTAAAAAGGCTCTGATAAATGCAAACTTTACTTGAGGTAAAATGGTTTTATGATAAAGTTTTATAGCAGCCCTCAAGAACTATATGCTTTTTTATCTTGAAGTGCTCATGCCCTTATAGATGCTTTATCTTTGCCTGACAATAAGAGCTTTATAAAGCCACTTGATCTTAAGACGGTGTTAAATGAAAGACAGTTTTATTAGGGCGGAAATAAGCATTATTGCTTTAATGACTGGTTTTATAGCGTCCTTGTAGTCTTCTATAAAGCTACATCACGTCAGGCTTTATGCTTGCTTTTAATGAGAAGCGGAAAGCATCATTAAGTCAAATTGGAATATAAACTGTCCCTAATAAAACTATTGTGCTAGCAAGAAGGTAGATTAAAACCTTTTGATCTTGAAATAAATATAAACGCCATCTTAACCATAGACACACCACGGATGAGTGTCAGTAGCGTAGCGCATACATGACGCGATCAGCTAGTGCGAGTGCATTTTAGTAAAAATTATTATTATGTCCACTTTTTTGGATAACTGGATGCTTAAGTTATTTTATCCAGGCAGGCACACACATACCACTCAGGATCACATGAAAATAATTTGAGGTTATAAATGCGAATGCGGCCACTCAGAACACACGAGTCAAGGGCACTATAAAACTATTTAGCTTTGTGGTGTACTTATACAAAGCCAAAAGGTTCTGAAGATCTAAAATAGAACTAAATACTCTTGAACAAATGAAAGTTGGCCTTTTGAATGACTTATGGAAGGCAATATTAAGAATAATTGGTTTTGAAGTGGATTTAGTTATGCACACATAAGGTAATTTGGTTCTATAACATCATTACAGACTAACGCGAAATACAGACAAATCCTTAGCGACATATATCAAAAGGAGACTCGCTTTTTAGCGAAATATCTTCTGAATACATGAATAATGTGCATTTTATTTGATCGTACGTTAACCTAGATAGCGAAGAGATTGTATTAGAACCAAATTTTTGCTTAAAATACTGTCTGTCTTTCTGTAAATTGAAATGGAGACTCGCTTATTTCTGACACATGTGCGAAAGGAGGCTTCTGTTGCAAAGCTAATTATTCTGTGACATCATTTATCGCTGCCTAATAGACTTATTGTGAAAGCGGACATATTTTTTGTTTGATTATATGCGTGATATGTCATATTCCACGTCAACCTTTATGTCACATAACCAAAAATTAATAATTTTTATTTGGGGACGGGGTAGGTATACAAAATGAATATCGCGTTTATCAGTGGAATGAAATTAACTAAGTCGCCGTAAATGGGAAAGCGTTGAAAAATTTAAAATAATTTTTTTATTATATATATAGATTGTATAAATATAATGTATTTCTGGGGCGCTTTAATTTTCAGTGCGTATTTTGTGCAATTGCATCAGAAAACTTTTCTTCGTTTGCGTATTTGGGTTACGGATCACGCGTATTTCGCGCTTATTAGAACCACAAGTTGGAACGCCATTCCCAATAATACACGCTTTTAAATATGTAATGCCTGAAGACCCGCAGAAATATGCATAGAAGGCAAATAAATCTTCTTTGTGGAAAGCTTAAAGCAAATTACCTATCTCCCAGGGTTTCTCAAATCCACTATAAACCCAAAAGGAATTACACTGCCAATTCAAGACCATTTAGCCTTACTACTCAGTTTAATGAAGGTTTTATAGCAGCTTTATGAACGGTTTTATAGATACCTTGAAGGCTTGGCACCTAAGGTAAAGATAAGGCGAAAATGTTTTATGGAAGTTTTATCATTTTACCCTTAGAACCTTCATAAAGTTCTCCACTTTTGATTTAAGGCCGTTTTATCTTTGCCTTCAGAACGTTCTGAAGGCAAAATAGCTTTAAGGGATACCCTTGAAAACTTGTTTTATAGCTACCTTGCAAACCATAATAAAACTTGAAATGTTACTTGGGATATTCAATGCGATATGTTGCTGGTTTATTAGAAAGCCATCATTCCAGCATCTGCCGCATGGTGAGACGACATAATGAGACGGGCTCGTACAATCGAAGACCAGTGCAAGCCCGAAAACGTTGCAATAATCAAAGTGATGATCGCTATTTGAGACAACATGCTCTCAGAGACAGGAGAGTCACTACCTAGCACTCTGCTAAAAATGAATTAGCAGATGTTCGACATATCGGTATACCGTCTCGAATGGTTAGAAACACATGGCTGTATAAAATCATATCAAAACGCATATTTTTCGAATAATTGAAAACTCTGTTTTTCACATGAAGAACCCAGGATGACTCTCTGATTCATACCTTATTATTGTGAGAATATGTGCCACATAATGCCCTTTGCAAGGCATACTGAGTAAAATCACGTCCAAAAATCTGTCACTATCTCCCGGTCTATGAGCGTGTCTGGCGAAGGCGAGGAGAAAGGTTTACCAGCTGCAATATCTCTCCTAAAGTACCTTTTGGTGGTGACTCTAAAATGTTTCTGGGAGGGGATTTGCTTCGATGCTCGTACGGAGTTGGTCCCTATACGTACGAAGTCTATGAATGCCCAATATTGCTTAGACAACATTATTGTCGAACATGTAATGCCTTTTGCCCCGTTTCTTGGACCTAATTTTTTATTCATGCAGGACAACGCTCGTCCCCTTGTGGCTAGACAGGTTATTGGCTACCTAAATGATGTTAATATCCCTTTATTACAGTGGCCACCTAACCGTCCTGACATGAATCCTATATCTAGAGCATCTATGATGGGACCATCTCAAAGAAAAAGATTCAAAATCGTAGACCCCCTGTTGCTATAATCAGAACCAACTCATGGAGGTCGCTATTGAAGAATGGGAGAATATTCCGCAAGCTTTTGTTATCATTTGATATCAAACATGCTTCGACGTACGAATGCAGAAATAAGAAGTTGAGGAGGGCCTACACGGTATTAGTGTTGACCCAGATGCATTTATTCTGTTGTGCTGTTTTTTTCTTTTTTTTTAATTTGGAGTTATGCTAGCTTATTTATGTATTTTCAGCAAAAACACGCATTAATTTGTAGGTGGTCGTTATCATTTCAATGTGTTATTTTGTGTTTTTATTGTAAATATTTAGATTAATTAAAGTGGTGCGCTAATTTTGTCCAGGAGTTTAATAGAGATAATCAAAATAAAATAATTCTCCCCTTTTTATGCTTTCTATGCTTTTTTAGATTATGGCACCTACGATTTCATTGTGGTAGGAGCTGGATCAACGGGGGCGGTGCTGGCTAGCCGACTATCAGAAAATAGAAAATGGACAGTTCTGCTTCTGGATGCTGGAAACTTCCCAGATGTTTTCTCATCCATCCCTGGCATGGTACCGGACAATTGGTTCAGTGAATACAACTGGCCGCTGATGAGTGTTCCACAATCTACTTCTTGCCTAGGCGAGAAAAACTTTAATTTTCCTTCATTATAATATCATTAATTAAATATTTTTAGGATACAAAAACCAGTCGTGTTCGTTGCCGAGGGGTAGAGGCGTAGGTGGACAAAGTATTACTGACCCCCTTTTAGATATAAGAGGAGTCTACCAGGATTACGACAGATGGGCTGCTCTTGGAAACCAAGGATGGTCTTTCAGAGAAGTCCTTCCTTATTTCATGAAAATGGAACACATCCGAAAGACAGCTTGTGATATTAAGGTTGACTACTCGTTTCATGGTATTGATGAAAAAGTTGTACCTTCAAGATTTAAGTATTTTTATATTTTGTTGTGTAGGTGACGAAGGACCGTTGGGCGTTGAATGCCCTGTTCCCGAAAACGCACAAACCAAGGCGTTTATAAAAGCAAATCTAGAGTCAGGTCTGAAACAGATTGATATCAATGGTCAACATACAATTGGAGTGTCACTAACCCCGGTACGTTTGTTTTTCGTTCAGTTCTGTTCTCAGAGAGATAACCAAGGATAGAGGGAACAAAACTATCAAAATGCAAACTGCGGAAAGTGATATTTAGCATACTATAACTACACCGCAATTTAGTTTTAGTTTAAAATTGTCACATACAAGGAATCAATAGCTACATTTGTTAATTTAATGTTATGGAAGGTGTGTCTTCATTTAATCCCATATATTATTAATTGGAAATGCAGTAAACAATGGAGTCCGTGGCATCACTCAAAAAGATGTTGGCTCTGTTTACTTTTTCTGGTTACTGTCTTTATACTTAGTTATTTCTCTGATCAGGGGCGTGCCGTGACATTTTAAGTAAGAAAAGCAATGTTTAAAAACTTACCTATTTGTAATGTTATTCGATTCTTCGATCACTTTTTGCGAATTCGTCAATGACGTCATCATAAAAACGTCGATGCTCTAACATGTTCTGGAGAAGTATATTCTCAATAGACAACAGCGATATCTGTGAAAGTCATTCATTCATTTTTGTGGTTAAATTTTTCATAGGGGGTTTTGCTCTTCCGTTTGTAATTAATTGAAGCTTATCCGCAAAGTTATTCTTGAAAATCCCTTTATTATTAAGGCATACACTACACATTCACACACACTCTTACTTCATTGTCCAACTTTAACATTTTCAACGTCATTCCCGACAGCCGAAGTTGACGGTATTTGCATGTCCATGTCCGTATCGTCTTCCATATCGCCCGAAATACGACGCGCGCGACGCACCAACGCAGATATCAAAACCAACTAAACTAAAAAACTAAACAAAGAACCTACTGCAACGATAGCTTCCACGCCCGCTTAAAACAGGCGTTCTCATTCGCGTCAGCCAGTGCGGTGGAGGTGGAATGTTCAATAACCTCTCGACTATCGAACGCTACAGAAAAGCTAGCGGCCGGCATAGCTTAAATTGTACTGTACTGTCGCTCGGTAGGATGGGCGCAGTCGCAGTCAACGCCGCATTTGCTATAGGCATAACATATTGTAGATTTGATATATGATATATAAGATAATTTTTAGCGTTTTTTGAGATACCTAGGAAACTAAACTAATTGCTTCCAGTTTAAAAAATTCAAAAATTACATTTTATCATTTTACATTGTTTTGGTATAGGGGAAGCACTCATTCCCTTGTTTTCATGGACTGCACGCCCCTGTCTCTGATATTTTGTTAATTTTTAATATTACTTTAAATTTAGATGTTTTCGAAACACGGGAGACGTCAAGATACAGGAACGGTATATGTTAGACCATTTCTGAGAAGAGAGAATTTAAAAGTTTTCACAAGGAGTTACGTTACGAAGGTTCTCATAAACGAATCCGGTATAGCCAACTCGGTTGCCTTTACAAAAGATGGTTTAATTTCTCATGCAACGGCTAGGAAGGAGATAATATTATCTGCTGGAGCGTACGGATCGGCTCAAATTTTGATGTTGTCGGGAGTTGGTCCAAAGGATCACTTGAAAGAAATCGGCATTCCAGTGGTTCGAAATTTGGAAGTTGGTAGCTCAGTTCAAGATGCCGTTAATTTTTACGGTTTATTTTATACTACAAGTGCGACAAGACCTTTACAAAGTTTAGACGAGGAGGTCAGGGACTTCTTAGCAGGTTTGAAATTTATTAATTTTTGTAGAAAAATATTATGTTATATACAGTGTGTCCCAAATTCGATGCTCACCATTGGGATCTCGGTAACTACAAGAGATAGCGAGTCGGTTAAATGGGGAAAGTTCTAGACAATTTTATGGTCAATCTGATGCCGCTGAGAAATCAAGGCTAACTGGGATCGTTTTCGAGTTATTACCAAAAACAAAATTTTAACATTTTCGTTTTTCTTAAATATCTTAGAAACCGATGGTTTCTCAAAGACAGGACTTTGACATTATTAAGGCACTTTTGTCCAGGCTTTTAAGCGGTAATGTCAGTTTCTTTAAGAAAGTTTTCATTTTCGAGATATGACTCACAACTTTTGATTTTCTTATGGATGCTATCTTGGATTTTTACAAATTCGAAATTTACATGAAATTCTCTTTCCAATGATGTGTCACACTAATGATTTTTTTCGTTAGTTGTAACACTTAAAAGCGTTTTTTTTGCCTAATACTAAGTAGGCCATGACAAGTCTGTCAAAACAAATGCAACAAAGCAAACATTTAATCCAAATTTTTGTTGAGATCTGGAGTCCTTAATACCATATGGGTTATTAACAGCCCAGTAATGGTGCTTATGTTTATTAAAAATGCCATTGTTATGAAATCTTGTTTCATCGGTCCAGCAAATGTTTAATGGAAAGTTATCAATAACTTCACACTGATTGTTAAACCAATGACAGAAATCAAGTCGGTGTTCAGTATTTCCCGGCCTTAACTTTTGCACTATCACGGGGTGATATTTTTTGTCAAGTATCTATGAATAGTCGTTTTCGGCAAAAGAGTTCTGCGACTTATCTCTCGAAATGAAATCGTCGGTGCTTCATTAAACTTTGTTCAATGTTTTCAACATCTATTGGCGCAATCGATTGGAACCATATTTCGGTCTGGGCACAACAAAACTCTCATGTTGTTCTAAATTCCTACTCAATCTAAGAAAAATTTAACGGTGAGGCTGCTGATAAACTCTTTTTGCCACTGTACTATTTCTATAGTTTTTTGTGTAACAATAATTGTACATATCCACCTTTTCGCTCGAACTAAACGGCATTTTTACACATATCTCAAAACACTGACGGCTTCATAACAATAAGAACAACTGAGAGTTTCATTTGTTTTGACAGACTTGTCATGGCCTACTTAGTAATTAGACAAAAAAAAACGCTTTTAAGCGTTACAACTAACGAAAAAATCATTAGTGTGACACATCATTGGAAAGAGAATTTCATGTAAATTTCGAATTTGTAATCTCCGAGATAGCATCCATAAGAAAATCAAAAGTTGTGAGTCATATCTCGAAAATGAAAACTTTCTTAAAGAAACTGACATTACCGCTTAAAAGCCTGGACAAAAGTGCCTTAATAATGTCAAAGTCCTGTCTTTGAGAAACCTTCGGTTTCTAAGATATTTAAGAAAAACGAAAATGATAAAATTCGGTTTTTTGGTAATAACTCGAAAACGATCCCAGTTAGCCTTGATGTCTCAGAGGCATCAGATTGACCATAAAATTTTCTAAAACTTTCCCCAATTAACCGACTCTCTATCTCTTGTAGTTACCGAGATCCCAAGGGTGAGCATCGAATTTGGGACACACTGTATACAGGATGAGTTTTTTTTCGATGCCCACTATGGGGCTCTCGGAAACTAGCAGAGCTAGAACAAGGGTTAAATAGGGAAAGAATTGCAGTTTTGAATGCTCAATCTAATGCCCCTTCTGGATTTTTAAAAAAGTTCATGGCTCGCTAGATATTTTGAAAAGAGTGATTTTTGCAATTTCATCAGATCTCTGTAGCTCCGTTATTTCTGATTATACAGAAAAACTGTACAGACAATTATACAGATAATTTTGGGCTTAAAACGACAATCTAATCAAATTTTTTATGTTGTTTTTTAAAATGTAAATCATAGTTGGCTGTGGCCTTATAAAATTGGCCATTTTGTGAGCTTTCCAAAGATATAATACTCGGCATAGTTATTATAAAAAATAAAAGAGCTATGGCTAATTTTCTGATTTTGAACTTTACGTTATATTTTATAATTAAACATACTTCAAACTTTCTAATATTTTGTTTTTAGCTGGTAACAAAATGTAATAAAATAAAACAAAAATTAAAAAACTGAAATTTAAATTATTATTATTTTAAAAGGTCATCAAAAAGGTGTTCAAACAATCCACCATTATTATTTATGCAAATATTGCATCTTTTTTTCTTAGAAGAGCACCTGTCAATACTGGCAATTGCTTCTAAAATAGCTGCTCTTAATTCAACAATTGTCTCATACTTTATTTTGTACTGTTCCCCTATCCAACTATTTGGATAGAGCTGATCTAGGTAATTTCTTACGGGCAAATAATTATGTGGTGGAACTCCATCATGATAATTTTTGTTTTATTTTTTTACATCTTGTTACCAGCTGAAAATAAAATATTTGAAAGTTTGAAGTATGTCTTATTATAAAATATTTCATGGCTGACTGAAAATTTAAAAAAAAAATCAGAAAATTAGCCATAGCTATTATATTTTTTTATAATAACTATGCCGAGTATTATATCTTTGGAAAGCTCAAAAAATGGCCAATTTGATAAAGCCACAGCCAACTATAATTTATATTTAAAAAAACACAAGTTTATGTCATATCTAAAAAATCACAAACAACAAAAAAAATTGCATTAGATTATCTTATTAAGCCCAAAATTATCTACAATTTTTGTCTCTACAGTTTTTCTGTATAATCAGAAATAACGGGCTACAGAGGTTTGATGAAGCAAAAAATCACTCTTTTCAAAATATCTAGTGAGCCATAAACTTTTTAAAAAATCCAAAAGGGGCATTAGATTGAGCATTCAAAACTACAATGCTTTCTCCACTTAACCTTTGTTCTAGCTCTGCTAGTTTGACAATTTTTTCAAGTTGCCAGGAAAAATCATAAATGACTAACATCAAAAAAACAAAGAAGTTTCCTTCTTTCAATGTTAAGTATTATTTATGAGTTTTCCTGGCAACCTGAAAAAGTTGTTAAGGTTATTATTATACTTTCTTTTTAGGTAAAGGAAAATTAACATTTGCACATGGATTTTCAGCTATAACTTTATACAAAACATCGATAGAACCAACTGAAGGTTACCCCGATATTCAATTCCTGTTCTCATTTTCAAACTCCAGTGCTCGAAGTATGAGATATTTTCCTGTAGAATCTGCTGTGCCAATAGGTAAACTCTTTTTAATAGCAACGTGTGGCTATCCTATGGTCGTAGTTAGAATGAAATGTGTTAGGATGTAATGATATAGAAGTAGTTTTATTGATCACTCGCTAAACTGTTTCGCTAAACCACGGGCGTAGCCAGGATTTAGTTTTGGGGGGGGTTAGTTTGAGAAGTAAATAAACCAACAAAAATATACTTACATGAAATTTAATATCTATATATTCATCCGAAAAACTACGACATATTTATAAAGTTCTTAACTTTAAATGAAATGGATAAATTAATTTCGTTCCTCTGCGCTAAATCTAAAACCATTAAAGAAGAAATCTTCGGCTTTTTCTTTTAAATATATCCACTACTTCATCTGCATGAATTTCTGTTCCATAGTGAATGTTCATTAGAGCCAAACCATTAAGTCTGTTTTCACTTGTAGTGTTTCGTAAATAGTTTTTCAGTCTCCTTAGGCTCGAGAAAGACCTTTCTGGGGTAGCAGTGGTTACAGGAATGGTAGCCAAGCTTTGTAGTAATGTGTAAATATTAGGATAAAGGTTTTTATCGCACATATCTAGGCATTCCAAACTAGATTTCGTGGTAGGCAGTCTTCTTATCAGCATGCAAGGTAGCTGAAGCTTTGATAGCTAAATCCAAATTTGTTTCTTTATTAGAAACCCCTTGACCTTGACTACACCACTTTTTCCAGTAGTCCATACCTTTAGGTTTATCACCCTCCCTTTTCTTCCCCTCCATTTTTCGACAGTAATAATGATTCACGTATCTATCCTTAACAAGGTCATCGAATAACAGCGCACTAAAATTACTCACTTACACGGTACACTTAATTCTCTTCACTATTCGTTCACCACTTTTCACTTTTATTCGATTCGAGTTCGCATGGAACAATACTGCCGTAAGCGCGGTCACGCGCCGCGGCGCCGCTTATATAGCAGCCCAGTAGCCGTCCAGAAACTTCCACGAACTTCCACAAAGTTCCGCTCATTTCGACCGAGGGGCGTGGCGAATAATCGAGAAACAACGCAAAGTGTCCCTACAATACAAAATAGTTCGGCTGCAACTGCGTCTGCCTCTCGTCAAAAGATGGCGCTAGGCGCTACTATTACTACATATATTCAAACGTAATAATAATTTAACTCTTCACTCCTCGTATTTTTTCGGTATAATATTAGGTAATATTTTGCTTATTTCGGGGGGAACCCCCGAAACCCCCCCCTTGGCTACGCCCGTGCGCTAAACGATTTCTGTACCGAAAATTGTGTTTAATCTACGTTTCCCCAAAACTTTCCCCATATCTCCCATATCTCACAATTAAAAATCTTTGTTGAAATTTGAACTGTATTTCATGTTTTTGTTTCAGATGCTAATAATACCTTCGGTATAGTGTTGACTTTGACCAGGGTCGAATCTAATGGAACAGTTAGGCTCAAAAACGACGATCCATATGAATTTCCTCTGGTCAACCCAAATATACTCTCCGATAAAAACGACCACGATATAAACGTTCTTTATGAGGGTATACAATTTACTACCAAGTTAGGACAGACCCCTGCTTTCAAGTAAGTTCTGGGATGGGTTTGTATGATATTCTGACGAGTTTATTTTAGGAAAATAAATGCGAAACCAGCATGGAAGACCGTACCGCAATGTGCCCATCACAAATTCGAATCCAAGGAATACTGGCTTTGCGCTTTGAAGTATATTGCAACCACTGGTGTGCAACCATCTGGTAGTTGCAGAATGGGTCCAAATCCCGCAGAAGGCGCTGTCGTGGATGCAGCATGCAAAGTGCACGGAATAAAAAAATTGAGGGTGGTTGATGCGAGCATCTTCCCGTTCACTTTGACAGGGCACTCGATAGCACCTTGTGTGATGATTGGAGAGAAACTAGCTGCTATGATAAAGAAGGAACATAATATGTAGGATTAAAAGATAATGATGTTGAATTTAGTTTTTATTTTAATAGAGAAGGGTTGTTGTAGTTGGTATTAAAAATTATGATTACCAATGTCACAATGTAAATTTTATTAAATAAAAGTCTACAATTTCAGTAGCGCGACACGCTCTTTGTGTAAACTGAAACAAAAGCACCGTTTTGTTAATAATTAGTGCACCATTATCCAAACAAAACTTAACAATTTCAGACCGTTGCAATCGATAACGAATCCTATACTAGTACAGTAAAACTAACACAAAATTAGGCCAAGGCCAAGGACAAATTAGATATGGGAATGACTTGACATAAAATAACGAATGTAAATCAGAACGCTATAATGAATGAGGGCAAAAAGTGAGTACAAATTAACTAAGGCTACTAACTTGTATTGGACATATTTACAGTCATATACTTATGAGGTTATGTTGTGACAAAAAATAACAATCTATGGGTGTAATATGTATCTATATATGCATAGATATATCTATATATATTCTACATACATTATTCAGTTAATAATTTATACTGTAATCATTTTAAGTTTTTTCAACAAAAACTACGTGAAATAAAAACAAAGAAATCTTTACCCCTCCATATCATGGAAACCGTTCACTTTACCATAATTCTGTATATAACAATTCTTGTTCGGAATTTAATGTATATCATTTGCGTATAGGATAGCAAAACAAACTACAGAGACGACAAGAAAGGACAAAAAGTTAAGTGTTTTCGTTGTAATAAAATAGGCCATTATGCTAATGACTGTTCCAAACAGGCAGCGAAAATGTTTTGCACTATATGTAAAAAGTCTAATCATACCGAAAAAAGCTGTTTTTTCAGAAATAAAAACAAAAATGCTAATAATAATAACAAAAACTCTGATAAAGTAGCTTTATTAACTAATAGTAATGTTAGTGATAAAGACTGTAATCAAAATAATATTATTAATTTTGTAGTTGATTCCGCCTGTACATATCACATGGTGAACGGAGCTGCATTGCTCGAAAATAAAACATTAAATAAAAGTAACATTGGAATTGCAAAAAAATCGCAATATATGTCATCAGAATGTCAAGGTGAGGTTATAGGACAAACTTGCATTTTGAAAAATACCTTGTGTGTACCTGAACTTGATAAAAATTTACTTTCCGTTCCAGCAGTAACAGCACAAGGGGGAGAAGTTTTATTTAAAAATAATACAGTTGAAATACATAAAAACAATATTGCTTCTTACCGGTAAAAAATAAATTTCCGGTTTATATATTATTCAACTAAAATTAGAAAATAACAATTGGTCGTCTTTCATGACACACAAAACTTCGACTAAAGAAGAAACTCGAATTGAATGGCATAAGAAAATGGGACATCCAGGTGACAAAGCCTTAACAATGCTGCTTGATGTTGCGGAAGGAATTAACTTCAACAGAAATGAAGACAAACATGGAATTTGTCAAACATGCATGAAGGCTAAGCAAACTAGAATACTTTTTAATACAGAGCGGACACGTGCTAATAGGATATTGGAAATAATACATACGGATATATACGTGGTCCTATAGAAGAGCCTACGTTCGATGGAAAACGATATTTCTTAACAACTATAGATGATTACACTCACTTTACAAAGACATATCTATTAAAAGACAAGAGCGAAGCGTTTGTCTGTTTAAAACAATATATTGCAGAAGCAGAAAGAGAGAAAGGTGAAAAAGTATGTACAATACGATGCGATAATGGAGGTGAATATACTTCAAATAAAATAAAAGAATGGTGTAAAACAAAAGGAATAAAACTAGATTATACTATCGCATATAGTCCTCAATTAAATGGTAAAGCTGAAAGACTCAACAGATCTCTTATAGAAAAGGCACGAGCATTGTTATTTGATGAAAAATTTAAGAAAGAAATGTGGGGCGAAGCAGTTTATTGTGCAACTTATTTATTAAACAGATTACCATCAACTTCAATAAATAATAAAACACCTTTTGAAATGTGGACGAAAAATAAACCAAATTTATCACACATAAGGAAGTTTGGAGCTCAAGTCTATAGCAAACAAATAAAACCGATACAAAAATTAGATTCGAGGACACAAAAATTAGTAATGGTCGGATATGGTACATGCGGCTATCGTTTATTTGATGAAGCTAAATCTAAAATAGTGTATGCCAGAGATGCGGTATTTGAGACAGAAAAAGATGAAGAAAATTTGAAAATAGAAACTGAAGAAGAACAAAGACAGACATATTTCGAACCTAATGATGGATATGATAAAACCTCAGATAAAACTGAAGAAGAAAATGAAGATGATAATAAGAACACTTTTGAAGTTGAAGATAGTCCTAGACAAGAAAGTAGTCCTAATACAGAAGAAGAGGAAGACAATGAAATAATAGATTCAGAAAAGAATAAAAGAGACAGAAAAGTCCCAACTTATCTTAATGACTATGTTCTACTTACATTTCAAGAAGTAATAACTGCACCAGAAAAACAAAAATGGCAATGTGCTATAAAGGAAGAATTAAAATCTCTAGATGAAAATAAAGTTTGGAATATTGTCGATAAAGAAGAAGCAGTTGGACAAAAGATTTTGACAAATAACTGGGTTTTTAAAGTAATGGAAGATGGTACCTATAAAGCAAGACTAGTGGCTAGGGGATTCGAGCAAGGAGATATAGATTATGAAGACATTTTCAGTCTTGTGGTAGCACAATCATCTTTAAAAACATTATTTGCCATTACAGCATCAAGAAACTACTGTATGATGTCATTAATTTGATGTGAAGACAGCATTTTTATATGGTGAACTGCAAACTCCAGAATATATGAGGATACCAGAAGGATATGAAAGTGATAGTGAAAAAGTTTGTTGTCTGCAGAAATCACTATATGGCTTAAAACAGGCTCCACAGAGATGGAACAAAAAATTTGTTAAAATCATGAATGGCATTGGTTTTCACGCAACTGTAAATGAGCCCTGTGTTTTCAAAAATAATGACATTACTATAATAATAGCTGTTTATGTTGACGATGGACTCATAATTGGAAAAGAACAGACTGAAATTAAAAATGTATTAAAAATATTGAGTGATAAACTTAAAATTAAAATTTTTGAGAGTCCTAAAACTTTTCTGGGCATGGAAATAAATAGAAATGAAACAGGAATTTATTTAATACAAACTAAATATACGAAATATGTTCTCGAAAGGTACAATATGACGAATTGTAAACCAGTATCAATTCCATGTGAAAACAAAGAAAGAAGAAATATATCAAAGACCAAAAAAGTAAAATTGCCATACAGAGGAGCAGTAGGAAGTCTTCTTTATTTATCCACTAAAACTAGACCGGATATATCATACGCCATCGGAGTAGCAAGTCGCCACATGGAAAATCCCTCGGAGGAAGATGTGACATATTTGAAGAAAATTTTTAAATATCTAGCTGGCAGCTTAGGAGAGGGTATATTTTTCAAAGCATCTGGAAATGTGGTAGATTTAAATATATTCTGCGATGCAGACTATGCTGGAGATGGTGAAACTAGGCGTAGCACAATCGGATATGTGATTATAATGTCAGAGGGACCTATATCGTGGTGTTCTCGAAGACAACCAATTGTTGCATTATCTTCAACTGAAGCAGAATTCATATCTGCAGCAGAAAGTTGTAAGGAAGCAATGCTCATAAAAAATTTCTTGAATGACTTAAATATTTTTGTAAAAATTTCTTTTAGTATCGATAACCAGAGTGCTATTTATCTTATAAAAACTGGTACATTCAATAAACGTTCCAAACACATTGATGTAAGATACCATTACATTCATGACTTATATATAAATGAAAATCTTGAAATAAAGTATTGTCCTACAAACCTACAAACAGCTGACATTCTGACCAAACCCCTAAACAAATTTAAATTTGAAAAACATAAACAAAGTTTGATAAAATGCTGGATCGAGTAATGTAGGTTAGTTTTTTCAATGCACCCGTTTAATTTGTATAACGAATTATCTAATTAAAATTTGGAGAGGGTGTTGAGTAAAATTTTAATTAGTGAAAACACTGTGTAATAAATTTTAATGACAATAGTTGTTATTTACATATAATAAAAATAAGACATACTTCAAAAGATTATTTAATTTTAAAAAATAATTTTCACGTAATACTGCATTTTTAAATACTCTGCTAAAACGCCTTTCACTCCCTCCCCCCGAAACCCGACGCTGGTGGTGGTGTAACTTTTTAGTACTAACTCTTAGCAGGGCATGGAACTATTTCGCGCTAGAAAGGACTTTTTTTATGTTTGGGTTTTGGCCCAATTTTACTGTACTACGATAGCACCTTGTGTGATGATTGGAGAGAAACTAGCTGCTATGATAAAGAAGGAACATAATATGTAGGATTAAAAGATAATATTGTTGAATTTTGTTTTTATTTTAATAGAGAAGGGTTGTTGTATTTGGTATTAAAAATGACGATTACCAATGTCACAATGTAAATTTTATTAAATAAACGTCTACAATTTCAGTAGCGTGTAAACTGAAACAAAAGCACCGTTCTGTTAATAATAGGGTAGTTTCCTCTAATCAAATTTTCAAATAAATTGCACATAACTTGATTCATCAAGTCCTAAGATAGCTTTAACCATTTTTTATTTCCCGAATAAGTCTCCACGTAGTTAGAATTTTCAAAATAAAATTTGAATTTATTTGAATTTGCGTTCGGGACCCGACCGCGTGTTGACGTCATAATAACGAGCCGAACATTTTCATTCGTGTTTTTATCATGAGGTACGGACTTGAACTGGAGACCTAATCTTATTATTTTGTGATTTGATATGTCACTAGTCAAATAATATCAGCTGGAGTTTTGTTTACATTTCAAAGTTTGTAATTTTATCAAAGTTATTGAGGGGTTCCAAACGATTTTGAATTTTATATTTTATTAAAACCATTGTTTATCGCGTCGTCATAATAGTAAACGACTAAATGAGGTATTAATTCATTTTTATACCTGACCTAAGTGTTCACAAATCAACAATTAAAATAAGGTAAGCAAGTAGGCAATGTAAATTTTTATCATTGCTCCTTTCTTATAATACAATTAAAAATTGTGCTTGTGTTTGAAATTGAGAGAGATAGTGTAATAAAATCTAATTAATTACAAATGCAAATCTTAACTTATGTACATAGTACAATCCTAAACCCTATAGTTTCAATTACAAAGAAAAATGAATAGGTACCATAAAACTGATATTGGTAGTAGGTAGTTCAATCCCCAGATAAAAGTGTTTGAGAGCAAAGTTTAATTTAGTAAGCACTCTTTCTCAATTTGATTGTAGTTAGGTACCTAAAGAATATAAATAGGTAATCATTTAAATTCCAAGAAATACCTATACCTACCTGATGCATTTATATAGGTATGAGAGTAGATAGAGTGTTTAATTTGCTTTCTGTTTCAGTGCGAAGAAGTCGACAAAGAGTAAAGTAATGGCTCCTCCTGTAGTGAATGTGGGTTTTGTTAAAGCAAGTTCAGACAATCTTTCGGAAATTGACATACCTATTTATGCTCTCACAATTTTTAAAGCGAGATGCCAAAGCGAAATAATCTTACTAGTTTGCTGCACCGTTGCCAGATCCCCTTTCGGACTTGTATTCAGAAGTAAATCCTGTACTCCAAAGACCGACTATTCTTCAACAAATATTGAGAAAGTATATTATATCTTTACGGAATATAGTGTTTTTTTTTTATAAAGTTAACTGCTGTTATTATTTATTGCAATTAATAGGTTTGTTCTAGGAAGCAATCTCAAACTAGTCCGAACCAATAACCAGAGTTAAAAACAGTCAGAGAATTTGAACTGTATAATCAACTTTATGTTGACAATTTGAGTTTCCATACTAGAACACAGCTATTCTAATAACAAAATATTCGACCAGCAAGGAAAAATCACACGAGTTGGCAACATACAATAAACGAATAAAGCTTCAAGGCTTCGCGGTCCTATTCACATAGCTCAAAATTATTATGACGTCAAAATTAAGAAAACCGTTAAAAGCGGAAATAATTTTGAACTCAATTTTCTCCCAAAGGAGGTAAAATTTTTAGTTTAGAATTTTACTAGTGTAGTCTGCATCAATACAGGCTTTCAACAAAATAAAATTTGAAAAACGGTTAAATACCCTATTAGTGCACCATTATCCAAACAAAACTGAACAATTACAGACGGTTGCAGTCGATAACGAATCCTATACTGAATGTTTATAATACCTAAAACAATACACATATAGCACATATTTCTAAAATATGTACTAACAAAAATGAAGACGTTGATAGCAGTAGTCGGAATTGCCTTGGCTTGGTATGGCAAGGCCAGTGAAATAGATTATTACGAAAACTTGATAGAAGCCGAATTGGAGAAAGCAAAAGACTACCAGTTTCCGAAAGATGCTTCTGAGTATGAACCAAAGGAATCAACAGAAAGAAAAGGTAAGAATACAATTTACGTCTCATAACTGTGTGTTAATCTTTAAAAGGTGCATTTTCTCTAAGAGAGAGCGAAATTTCTCCCTCATTTTAGACTTCGGTACCTACGATTTCATTGTGGTAGGAGCTGGATCAACGGGGACGGTGCTAGCTAGCAGACTATCACAAAATAGAAAATGGACGGTCCTTCTTTTGGATGCTGGAGATTTTCCAAACAACTTCACGTCCATTCCTGGAATGGGAGCAGATAGTTGTTTTAGTGACTACAACTGGCAACTTCACAGTGTTCCACAAACTACTGCTTGCCTAGGTCAGAGAACACTTGGTTTAGAATTTCAATTTCTGCATAATATTTATTAGGATTATCCCTTCTTCCGTTGGCAACGTTATGAATGAAATTATCAATGGCAATAAGTTTACCATTACTTTAGGATACGAAAATCAATCTTGTGGGCTGCCCAGGGGAAGAGGTATAGGTGGGAGTAGTATCATTAATGGGCTATTGAATGTAAGAGGAGCTGACCAAGATTTTGATAGGTGGGCTGACCTTGGAAATCCAGGATGGTCCTACCAAGACGTCCTGCCTTTTTTCAAGAAGAACGAAAACTTCCATAAGACTGATTCTAGAGCTAAAGTCGATCGGGGATACCATGGTAATATATAAAAAACAAATCTTCAATTTTTAATCTGTATCTCTAGGTTACAGTGGAATGCTGAATGTTGAATATCCTCTGCCTGAGTATGATAAGATTAATGCATTTATAGGTGGTCATTTGGAGATAGGCTACAAACTTTTTGACGTAAACGGAAAAGATACTATTGGAGTCTCTCCATTGCAGGTAGGTATATTTTGGTTTGATTTTGTTATTTTTTTATTTTTTCCTCAGGTTTTTTCAAAACATGGAAGGCGGCAAGATACTGGAACGGTTTTCGTTGTACCATTTTTGGATAGAAAGAATTTTAGAGTTATGACAAGAAGTTTTGTTACTAAAGTTAATATAGACAACTCCGGAACAGCTACGTCAATTGAATTTTCAAGGAACAAACAAAATTTCATTGCAGCAGCTAATAAAGAAATTATCCTATCAGCTGGTGCTTACGGATCGCCTCAAATTTTGATGTTATCAGGAATAGGCCCAAAAGCTCATCTAAAAGAAGTTGGCATTCCTTTGATCCAGAATTTACAAGTTGGTAGTTCAATTAAGGATCACGTCTTGTTTCCCTATATCACATATTCTACCAATTCTACGGTGCCGGTACAAGATTTAACACAGCAAATCAAAGAATTTGTCGCAGGTTAACCAACTCTCTTATTTTTATTTCAAATTTAAAATTTAGCGTTTTAGGTAAAGGGTTTTTAACATATCCGCATACACTTGCAGGGATCAGTTATTCAAAAACATATCTTGAGAAAATGAAAAATTCTCGAGACTTGGAATTCATGCTGGTGCTCACAAGCCTTCGCTCTAGAAGTGGAAGACAGTTTTCCACATTTACCAGTGAGACTAAAAAATCATTTTCAGGGGGCAACGGTCAGGGTAAGTAGGAAAGTGGTTTGTCCATCTAAAAAAGTTTACGTCACCTAGTTGGGCATTTTTCAGAAACTTCAAACTCTTTTGACATAGTGTTGAGCTTGGTGAGGATAGAGTCTAGCGGAACCATAAGGCTTAAGAGTAGCAACCCCTATGAGTACCCACTTGTCGATATAAAATTCCTATCTGATAAAAATAACCAAGACATAGATGTCCTCTACGAAGGTATTCAACTTGCTTTAAAGTTGGGAGAGACTCTTGCCTTCAGGTAAGTTTGCATTTCGATTCTCAGAGCCCTTCTTGATATTTTCTTGAGTTTTGTTTTGTAATAAAAATTGTTGATGATTTGGGTTTATTTTTTTAATTTTCAGTTTACTCAAAAGGCCGTGGGCGCCATCTGTCTAGTCACAAAAAAAGGAAAGCTATTGTAATCAAAGTAATTGAATTTTGTTAAAGAAATTTTTTTTTTTATAAAATATTAGAGAAAATTGAAAGATCTATGAACAAGATCGCTAGTTATTTTCAGAAATGAGATTCTTTCTGTTTTTCTAAAAATAATGCAATAGGTATATTTTCAATCCAAATAACTATATTCACATACTTGAAACGTTTATAATCAAAACAAAATGAAAATTTTTTGTAAGTAAACTTACAAAACTTTGCAAAAAAAAGTAACTTTGAAATTTTCTAAATTACTAGGTTTGTTCCCTTAATAACTAATCAACCCCAAAATATATACAAAGTTTAGTTTTTTTTTTAGCAATAAACACGATAAGGTAAGATATAAACAATTTACAGTTAACGATAAATTCAAAAGCAACTTAGATTAATGTAGGCAAACATTTATCCAAAGAAGAAAATCTCATTATTTCATCATGAAATAACTTTCTTTATATTATGTAATACACACATACCTTCTAAGGATAATTTCCCACAAACTGAGGCATTTGTATCACAAAATAAATAGGTAAATGTGATACAGGTAAGCAAAAATTGAGCTTGATAGATAATAATTATTAATTCGATAAAGCCAACATAAAAATATCCAAAATAAAGGTACTTATCTCGTCATTGACGTTAAATCCAAAATAGGTGCAGCGATCGCCTCATTCCTCTCTTACATCGGTCAAAGTAGACAGTGGCCAGTACCAAACAATGTTTTGCCTAACCATTCCCAGAAGAGAAAGTGATCCTCCAAATCAGGTGACAACAAACCATCAAATGATGCAGATTTCTCAAATAGAAAATATGTCTTGATTTTGGGCTCTCACTCAGTTACCAATCGAAGAAAACGGGTCGAAATTAGGTAGAGGAAAACTATTTGAATTTGGATTATTTTGACTTCAAATTTTGAGATTTGAGGTTGAGATTTTGAGGTGGAGATTTTTGAGGCCTACAATAACAGAAAAATATGGTATAAATACCTTGCTCAAAAGAAAATAAATTGCATATGAAAATGTGCGAGAAATATCAACAAAAATGTATATCACCTGTGATGGAGTGTGGCCTCTCGGCGTGGCTGGATCGGAATCAACGAATATTCGTAAAAATGCCGCCGTTAAATACTATTTTTAGATGTATAAAAACTTCCCGCGTCTCCCGAAACATTATACCAGAAGAATCAAAAAGGAAGGCAGATAGAAAGTTGATATTTTTGGTTCTGCATTAAAAGGTGTGGCCACAAATGATACAAAAATTGTTAAAAATGAAATTTAGACTGGATAGAAAAATTGATAATTGAGTTTTTGAGATAAAAGTGAAACTTGATTAATAGATTTGTATTTGTTATACGGTATAGATCTAAATTAACTCTTTTGAAATTTGAATTGATTTGGTAAATTATTACTTCCTACTTGTTGTAATGGAAATGACAAAATTTCCGTTACAGTTTAGAAAAATAAATGCCAAACCTGCCTGGAAACCACTACATCAATGTTTCCACCACAAATTTGAGTCCAAAGGTTATTGGTATTGTGCGATGAGACATCTTTCTACTACTGCTCTGCACCCAGTTGGCAGTTGCAAAATGGGACCCAAACCTGAAGGCCTTCAGGTAAGTTTGCCTTTCGATTCTCAGAGCCCTTCTTGATATTTTCCTGAGTTTTGTTTAGAAAAATAAATGCTAAACCTGCCTGGAAACCACTACATCAATGTTTCCACCACAAATTTGAGTCCAAAGGTTATTGGTATTGTGCGATGAGACATCTTTCTACTACTGCTCTGCACCCAGTTGGCAGTTGCAAAATGGGACCCAAACCTGAAGGCGGAGCTGTTGTAGACTCCAAATGTAGAGTGCACGGAATAAAAATGCTACGAGTAGCATCAGATGGCACCTTGCGTTATGATTGGAGAGAAGCTGGCCGATATGATAAAAAAAAGAATTAGTGCCTACAGTAAAATAGTACCTACTTGAAAATTGCGGAAACGATTGTTCCCAAATACAAATAATTATAACAAGTCCCTACCATTTCTTTCTCATAAAATTCTTCTAAGGCACATCTAATAATACGAGCCCCGTCCCATATTAGTTGGCCCAGCTCGCTAAAAACTATAATTCGGTATTTTAATCCTAAACCAGGATTCGTAAATTTACTAAAACATTATTTACTACTTACATTTGGCGAGTTTTATATTATTTTACACATTTTCTAAATAATTCCATTGTACGCAAAGAAACATTATTTAGAATGTATTTTAGAGTACATGCAGAGCCAATGTATTAAAAATTTAATATCAATAACTATGGCTTTGAAATAAACAAACTCATTGTGACAACTAATTTCATTTAACATTTGTAAGTCATTCAGTAGTCTCATACACCCAGTGTCAAGTTAATATTACTCTTAAAAAATTATTAAAATGACGAGAGGAAAGGCGGTTAGTGAGGATGTACGGAAGATAATCATTTCTTTGTCACAATCGGGAAAATCGGCATCAGAAATTGGTAATATTGTCAATTTATCTTGATATACCGTTCGAAAGATCATACAGTTATATTAAATTAACAACCTCTATCGCCCAAAAGCAAAAAACTGGAAGAAAGCGTAGAGTTGCTGATATCAATAAAAGAGCTTTAAGAAGAATACTTGTTAAAAACCACCGATCCAATTATGGAGAAATAAGTATATTATGGAATACTGCAACTGGGAAGAAGTTTTCTAGAACAACATGCCACAGGGTTGCTATGGAATTGGGTTTTAAAGTTTACAAGGTAGGTTTAAAGTTTATTTGTATCTGCAGTTTTAAATCATTTTTATGAGTACTCTTTTAGGCAAAAGAAAAACCATTACTCACTGGCGCACAGAAAAAAACTAGGTTGTTATTGGTAAAACAATACAGACACTGATCTCAGGAACAATGGGATTCAGTTCACTGGAGTGACGAATCCAGATTTGAAGTGTGTGTAGGTGATAGCCGGAGTAGAGTAATAAGAAAGAAAGAGGATTCGTATCATTCAGGCTGTGTGAAAAGAAAAAGAAAATTTCCTGCATTCAGTAATGGTTTGGGGATCCATGTCTGCTAAAGGAGTATGCAGCCTGCACTTTGTAGAAGGTATCGTGAATGCCGAAAGATACATTTATATTCTGGAAACATACCTAAAACCTACTTTAGAGGAATGCCGAAGAACTGGACTTGAATTTATTTTTCAACAAGATGGCGCTGCGTGCCATATAGCAAAACGGGTTAGAAACTGGCTGTTGGAAAACAATATTCTGCTTTTACCATGGGTATCCAGTAGCCCAGATTTGTCCCCAATTTAAACTTTATGGCATATCATGAAGAAAAAATTACGATTACGAATTACAAAATATATGGGATAGTTTTGCCCCAAATGATTGCCAGGAGTTAGCCAATACCATGTCTAGACGTGTTCAAGCTGTTATAAGTAGAAAAGGTGACGTAACTCAGTGGTAGCATTAGTTAAGTAGTAGAGTGCCTTATTATCTAGGGCCAAAACTTTGCATTGGATACTACTGTTCTTATTTTTTGTTAGGTACTTTATCTAGTAAAATAATACTGTTTTGTATATTTCGAAGTTTATTTGTTACCGATTTGACTAAAAGAAACCATTATTTCCTTATATTTTATTTTTATTCAAGTATATTCAAGAATTGCCACATTTAGATTGACTGGGCCAACTAATATGGGACGGGGCTCGTAGTAGCCCACAATTTCTGTAATAGACTATTATTTACTATCTTAACTCCCTATTCCCAAATTTATTTATATTGTTTACTATTTTAATCCCCTATTCGCAAATTTAAGTGTGTAGTAAATACTAACTAGCGTATATAATGAAACCAAATAGTCGTGGGGAAAATTTGCACACGGATATATGTATTTTACTGATCGCTATTCCTTTAGTAGGCTAGAACCTAAGCCATTCTGATGCAATAAATCATTAAATTTTGATGAGAAAATATTTTCTAAATTGATTATATATTCACTATATTCTTGTGGGGGTACTGTCAAACTGCCAAATGGTCCTGGACTGCCTTCATGGGCCTTTAGTTAATCTTAATGGAACAGCAGTTGTTAATGAACTTTTCCCGGACGAAGTGAATGATTGGTTATCAAAATGTGCCTTACAAATTTGTATACGTTTATATACCTCTTCAGGTGCAATATTCTACTATTATAGTCTTTGACGAACCCTAAGGCCTTCTTCCATTATACTAACATCTGCAATTATCAATATTTTTATTTACAACAAAGAAAGAAACACACTTGCGACATGTTGGATTTATATTGTCAACAAAGTGACATCTGTGGACCGATGACCAAACTATTCAAACTTACTTCTACTGAATCATAACAAATAAAGATAACATTATACAAAATACAGGGGACAATCAATAAAAAATATACGAGGATTACTCGATAAGATAAACATTAGATAAATCAAAGTCCAATCGCCGAGTCGGCAAAATCTGCGAGTATAAATCCAGCACCGGCCACAGGCTGGGGATCAGTAAGCCCCGCTTATTAGCAGCTACTCGATCACTGACCACCCTCGGTGGTCTGACCTGGCAATGGATCCCGCTTAAATAGCCTCCTTGTTCAGGTCGGGCTCCGAGGGGCAGACGACAGCGCCCCTGGGCACTGTTGAAGACGTCAGTGGGTCAGTAGCGGCACCCCGCCGTCGCGTCGGGTCAAGGGCGCAGCTCGCGTCCCGGTCACTTCCACGTACTATCGGTCGCGTCGGTCCACAGTCCGCGCTACCTCCGCCATGGTCCAGATACTGTTAGAGGCATATCTGTGAGTGCAAGAATAAACATCACCCTAGTTTGTACCTGCTGTCTTTCTTCTGCGCTTCGCGACTCCCGCACCCAGTGATCCCGGCAAGCTGTGAGGGTTAATCCAACCCTCCGGCACACACCACAAGTAGTGCGTCACATGGTAAAGGCTCCGTGTGAAGGCACCCAGTTGTGACACGTGGTGGAGGCGCGCAGTCTTCAAGCTGCACCACGCGTCTCCCACGTAAACTTGTGTGACAATATTATTCAGCATATACAATGTATATGTCATATAATATTATGCATAATACGAGTATTATCAGTGTCTATAGAAAGAATTTCTATGGTCACTGGTATTATGTAATAATATAATAATATTTCGAGAACTATAGAAATAATTGATTAAGGCAATTTTCTTAATTATACGTCAAACTAAATCTTTCCTTTTAGGGTCTTTAGGAATTCGAAAAAAGGACACACAGATTTTGAATTGCTTTTACAGCCATCCGCACTGGAATAAGAAACGTGATAAACCATCACTACTCAAAAGTGGCAACGGTATTGGATATAGTTTACGCGCACCCGGTACAATACGAAGCACACCGTTCCGAGAGACACTGTGTAACAAAGTGACGCTCGGAATCGCCCGCTCAGCGGGATTTCTATCGAGGGCTAAAGGCGAAGGGAGCGGGATCGGGCAGGAGGGAAATATTTGTTTACATAGGCCAAGTGAGCGGACTTATAGCACAGCTTACCGTAAGCTGTGCTTATAGTATTCTCTAGACTTTGCTACAAGGGTTTTCTACGTTCACTAATGAGGCTACAAGGTACAAGGTGGCGCTGTAGCTGATTCTAACAACAAACGAAAAATTGACCCTGTAAATGTTTATTTTACTGCGATGGTAGCATAAAATTAATAATTTTGTCACGAACTTAGAAGATAATAATGGAATTGTATGTATAAGGTGTTTCATATTTAAATCCATATACAGGGAGATTTTTTCGATGCCCACTATGGGCATCTTGGAAACTAGCAGAGCTAGAACAAAGGTTAAATGGGGAAAGAAATGCAGTTTTGAATGTTCAAACTAATGCCCCTTTTGGATTTTTAAAAAAGTTCATGGCTCACTAGATATTTCGTAAAGAGTGACTTTTTGCTATTTCATCATCTGTAGCTCCGTTGTTTCGGATTATACAGAAAAACTGTAGAGACAAAAATTGTAGATAATTTTGGGCTTAATAACATAATCTAATCCAATTTTTTATGTTGTTTGTAATTTTTTAGATATGACATAAACTTTTGTTTTTTTTAAATGTAAATCATAATTGTCTGTGGCCTTATCAAATCGGCCATTTTTTGAGTTTTCCGAAGATATAATACTCGGCATAGTTATTATAAAAAATAAAAGAGCTATGGCTAATTTGCTGATTTTTTTTTTAATTTTCACATAGTCAGCCATGGAATATTTTCATAATTACGTTCTATTTTATAATTAGACATACTTCAAACTTTCTAATATTTTGTTTTTAGCTGGTAACAAAATAAAACAAAAATTAAAAAACTTAAATTCAATTTATTATCATTTTAAAAGGTCACCTTTTAAAATAAAAAAGGTGTTCAAATAATCCACCATCCACCATTATGCAAATATTGCATCTTTTTAAAACCGAATTTGTCGCCTTTCTTACAGAGCGCCTCTCAACACTGGCAATTGCTTCTAAAACAGCTGCTCTTAATTCAGCAATTGTCTCATACTTTATTTTGTACTGTTCCCCACAAAAGAAATCCAAAACAGACAAATCGGGAGATCGGGGCTGCCAGGAAATAAGTCTATTTATCCCTATCCAACTATTTGGATAGAGCTGAGAGCTGATCTAGGTAATTTCTTACGGGCAACTAATTATGTGGTGAAGCTCCATCATGATAATTTTTGTTTTATTTTGCTACATTTTGTTACCAGCTAAAAATAAAATATTTGAAAGTTTGAAGTATGGCTTATTATAAAATAGAACATAATTATGAAAATATTCCATGGCAAACTATGTGAAAATTAAAAAAAACAGAAAATTAGCCATAGCTCTTTTATTTTTTATAATAACTATGCCGAGTATTGGTGGCCAAAAACAAAGGAAAAAGGGGCGCAAGGCAAGTTGCAGAAAATGCAACGGCTGGCTTGCCTGGGTATCACAGGGGCCTTAAGTACATGCCCCACAGTTGCAATGGAGGTAATGCTTGACCTCACTCCGCTATACATTTTTGTGCAAGAAGAGGCACCAAAAAGTGCCTCGCAACTTTACCAAGACAACAAATTGAAAGCAGGGGACCTTATTGGTCACCTAAAAATACTGGACACTGTCCAACTACAATCCTTGACAATGCCAAAGGACTACATGCAGAAGAAATACGACTTTGAACTATCGTTTGAAGTGGTCATCCAAGATCGCCAAACTAGTCAAATCGCAATACCAGAGACATCTTCAGGAACAAGCATCTGGTACACAGACGGATCTAAAATGGATGATGGGGTTGGAATTGGGATATATGGTCCTAATCATAGGACCTCACAGTCCCTAGGCAAGACACCATCCATCTTCCAGGCAGAACTTCAAGCCATAAATGTATGTGCTCATGAGTGTATCAACAGACGCATCAAGGGGGCAAGAATATACATCTTATCAGACAGTCAGGCAGCATTGAAAGCTCTAAAGTCTTATACTTATGAGTCTAAGGTTGCGTGGGAATGTAAAACACATCTAAAGCAACTGGCTATAGGCAACAGATTGACCTTAATGTGGGTGCCAGGGCATGAAGGTGTTCATGGGAATGAAATTGCTGATAGCCTCGCTAGAGAAGGGGCTAAGGCTCCATTTTACGGTCCTGAACCATTCTGTGGCATAAATAAAAGCCACCTATTGACAGAGATCAAAACATGGGAAAAGGAACAAAAGGAAGCCTACTGGAGTAACACTCCGGGACAAAGACAAGCGAAAAGATTTTTGACCTATTCGCTTCAGAACGCCAAAAAGCTTCTCACTCTAAACAAGAATGAATTAAGACTCATCACAGGTCTCCTGACTGGACACTGCCCTTTAAGATATCATCTTAAAAAAATGGGCAAAACAGACAATGGACTATGCAGATTTTGCAACGAACGGGATGAGACTAGCGAGCACATACTGTGTGAGTGTCCCCTCTTAATTCGAAACAGACTTAAATACTTCGAAAGGATCAATATAAATCCAAATGAAATTGGCAACTTAGCCCCAAGGAAAATACTAAGCTTCGTCAAAAGCCTAGGTGACCTTGGAATTTATTAGAGCAGGGTCATTCACAAAAGATCTAATTAGGTCGCAGTGAAGAAAGGCCGTAAGGGCAAAAAAAACGACCCTTAAGAAATCTACAATCTACAATGCCGAGTATTATATCTTTGGAAAGCTAAAAAAAAATGGCCGATTTAATAAGGCAACAGCCAACTATGATTTACATTTAAAAAAATACAAGTTTATGTCATATCTCAAAAATCACAAACAACAAAAAAAGTTGGATAAGATTATCTCATTAAGTACAAAATTATCTACAATTTTTATCTCAACAGTTTTTCTGTATAATCAGAAATAACGGAGCTACAGAGATCTGACGAAATAGCAAAAAATCACCCTTTTCAAAATATCTAGTGAGCCATGAACTTTTTTAAAAATCCAAAAGGGGCATTAGATGGAGCATTCAAAACTGCAATTCTTTCCCCATTTAACCCGTGTTCTAGCTCTGCTAGTTTCCGAGATCCCCATAGCGGGCATCGAAAAAACTCACCCTGTATTAAGTCTCTATTATCATTTCAGATAGATTTATCTAGCAAAATACTCCTTGTGTTATTATTTAAATGCTTAATTTTTTTTACCTTATCGACATCGTTATATTTCTAGGCAGCCCTTGAATAGATATTGTCGAATAAAGAAACAAAAACACCGGATAATTCCTAAGTTTCAATCGACATTTTTATTTTTTATTAGAAGACTACGAAAAGTTGGAATGAGCAAAATAGACATAAGGTCGAGTCCAATATTTTTATACTTATTAATGTATAATTTATAATATTGTGGAGGTCTTGCCAAAATAAATAATTAGCAAGTGATATTATGCCGTTTCATTTCTCAAGTCAGGTGATTGCAAAGGATAAAAAACACATTGTCTTATTCGATATGGAAATACAGAACTGGTTAATTTTGGTACTAGGTGCAGTTAGAATCATATTTCACTGACTGCAAACCACATCATCCTTAGACAAGACACCTTTTAATAGTGTTGTTTCTACAAATTTATTGTTTTAAATTTAACAGGTTTTGCAAATAGTGAGGTCAACTTGGTTGACTGGAATATGTTAGCATTCGACAAATCAAAAGTAATGGAACTGCTATTTTTTATAGCGTTTTTCCAAAGAATGTTGTAAATTTGCGTCCCAGTTAACCAGCTTCACCTTACATGCCCATATCCTAGAGGTAGAGGATTGGTGGTGGCATTATAACAAAGAAAATGTTTACCTTGAGACGATCTCGCCATGACTTCGACAATTGGTGTAGACTAGGTAGGTCTTGTGATGAAGCTTTTCCATACTTTCAACAGTCTGAAAATTTCACAAGACAAATCATAAAGCACAAGTAGACTGGCTTTATAATGGTAGATCTATGTACTCTCTTTATTATGGGAGAGGAAACATATACCTACTCTTCTATTTTAGGTTTCAGTGGATTTCTAAATATGGAAACTTCAATAATAGATAACCAACTGATTGATGCAATGGCTCATGTATTATTCTTCTAGCAATCATCACATTTTTTAAATAAAACCATATTGTATAGAAAACGAAAATAATCGTCTCACTCATTGCTCCCCTCAACATGAAAGCACTGCCTCCTTGAACCAAACTATCAAAGGAGTACTGGTTCTCTACTATCAGGAACCTAGCAATACCCTTTATGGCTTATCGACTTGACCAATGGTTTTGAGTGTACAAAAACGGCGACGTGGTTGATTCGAAGGTTCATGGAGTGAATGAATTTCCTGCATATGTAGGATCGCGCGCAGACTTGTTGCAGAATCTCATATATTAGTCCGACCAATGACGTCAAAACCTATAGACGTATGGTGAGCCATTGTTGAAATGCCCTTTATTTTGACTCCAAGATTAAATATATCCATACTTCTCTAAAAACATGCTACAAACAAAGACAGAAAGTCAACCATCAACCAACTATACACCCGGTGATTCCCGGTTATAGTTCCTCCAGAATCACACTTAGATATCGCGTGTTTTTTCTTGTTTGGGGGCGCCGGAAGCATCGGAACCTCACCTGAAGACTCGGGGGATGGTCTAACGACGCCAGCCTCCGAGCCCAGAGTCGAAATAAGTTCGCTACGGCTCGACAAAAAGGGGAAATTTCTGACAATCTCGCGACATTTCCGGAATAATTTAATGGAGCGCTTAGATTGTGATTAGTTCTGGGCGTCAAGCGTTTATCAAAACAAACCTGTCTATAGGTTCTGACGTCATTGAGTCCGACCCTGGTAATCGATTGCAATGCGGTCGTGTTTATATCTATTGCCTCTGTAACTAGGATAGACTATAGGTTTGTAGAATATCTGTTGAATTCTCAATCGATAATAATAGCGCATGGTATAATCGGTTTAAAACGGTGCGCAATTTGTGAGGTAGTAATAACTAATGAGTGCAATTCGCCATGCGACTGTAATAAGTTTGTCCTATAAGTAGGTACTCACATGATCACGGTAAGAACATAATGAAAACAATCGGTACTTACAGTTTTCTGTTTTCCAAACAGATTGTTTTCCAAATAATTGTTAAAGTCGCAACTTTAAACATTATCACGTAAATATGTGGTTTCAATACGTGTGCAATTATTTTTTATGTTTCAGTTTTTAAACAAATAAATTTGGTGAGCGAGACTTAGTTTGTGGCGTGGTAACGAAGTAACAGGACAAAATGGTATTGAAGCTATTATTGTTTTCAACGTTTGTTATATTTTGTCAGTGCAATTTGATAGAATTCTACGAAAACTTGATAGAAACTGAAATCGAAAAAGCTAAAACTCATCAGTTTGCTCAAGATGCTTCAGAGTACAAGCCTAAAAATAACGTCCAAAAAGGTAAGGTTTTTGTTATAAGTATCTCATAATTTCTACCATAATTTAGCCAAACAGGAATTTATTAACCCATCAATCTTAACCTCAACAATCCTTGAGGTATTTTCAACATTGAATACCATATCTTAGCTTATTATATCTACCGAGTTTTCAAACAGAAAGAACAAGTTTCTAGGACATAAACAACAGAAAATTTCATATAAACCTTGGTTCTAAAGGGACACAGGGAATACCACACCAATTTTTAAAATTGAAGAAAAAATTATGTCATGTCAAACATGTGGAAACTTTGGGTTTGAAATATTGCTTCTAGATGGCGGAACCTACGACTTCATCATTGTGGGTGCTGGACCGGGAGCCTGCGTTCTTGCCAACAGACTAACAGAAATTAAAAACTGGACTGTTCTACTACTAGACGCTGGCAGATTTTCGGACAACTTTACCGCTATAGCCCACTTGGTGACAGACGTAGTTTTTACCCATTACAACTGGCAACTGAACACTACTCCTCAAACTGGAGCTTGCTTGGGTAAGTCAGTACTTTGTATGTGAACTGTAATTTTTTCGCATTTTAAATATGACAGGGGTGATGAATCGGAGGTGCAACTATCCCAGAGGTAGAGGCATAGGAGGTAGTACGATAATAAATGAAATGTTCTATGCAAGAGGATCACGCCATGATTATGACAAGTGGGCTGCCCTTGGGAATGATGGTTGGTCTTATGATGACGTTCTTCCTTATTTCAAGAAGACTGAGAATTTTCACCGGACTAATCCTGAAGCTAAGATCGACTTGGCTTTCCACGGTATGTTTATACTGATGCTGTTGTAGAAGAGCTGAAATTAGTTACAAAATCATGAACGAGAATGTCCCGTGCAATCGAGGATGAAAGCTTGGAACGAGAAGTTTCGCTGACGCAGGATCCATCCGGAAGAAACTCAGGTCCATTACAAAATTAAACAAATTATCTGTATTTCAGGTACAAATGGTTTACTAAATGTCGAAAATCCTGCATTCAATAACATACAGATCGATGCATATTTTAAGGCTGCGTCAGAAGCTGGATTCAGTATGATCGATTACAATGGAAAAGGCGGTATTGGTGTAGTTGTCCCTCAAGTATTTTTCTACCAAACATAATTTTTCTCGTTTGAACAAAAATCTTTTTAGCAATACACGAAAAAAGGCGTAAGGCAAGATGCCGGGGTGGCCTTCGTCAGGCCAGTTCTTGGTAGAGACAACTTGAAAGTTCTGGAAAGAAGTTTTGCAACCAAAATCAACATAGATGGATCCAAAACTGCTAGATCGGTGCAATTCACACGCAACGGCGAACATTTCGTGGCCAAGGCTAATAAGGAAATAATTATGTCATCTGGGACTTTTGGAACACCCCAACTTCTTATGCTATCTGGTGTTGGGCCAAAAAAGCAACTACAAGAGTTTGGGATCGATGTGATTCAAGATTTGGAAGTAGGAAGTGTTCTTATGGACCACACATATTTTCCCGGGTTATCTTTCAGTACCAACTATACGATACCGATTCAAAGCCTGAGGAAACAACTTCAGGATTGGTTCGAAGGTGTTATCTCATATTTGCAAGATGCAATGTATAATCAATATTTGTTTAGGTAAGGGAATACTAACTGCACCTTTCTCACTCGGTGCAGTAGTTTTCACCAATTCTACACATGAGAAAACGCCAGACTATACGGATATGGAAATAATCTTTCTTGCTGCCAACAGCACTTCGCAAAGTGGAAGAAATTTTGTGCCATATACTCAAGCTACAGCTGCCGCAGCATTCGGAAGTAGGCATATTTTTTAACTTGTTCTATGGATTCTTTACTTTTCTTTATAGAACTGAATTCACTGAATTCAGTCAGCATATTCGTAAGTGTGCTTGAAACTCAATCTGTTGGCACCGTAAGACTACAAAGCAACAGTCCCTTCGACTTTCCTGTGGTCAATTCAAATTTATTAACAGACCAAGACGACCACGACGTGGATGTTCTCTACCAAGCTGTACGAATCGCATTAGATTTGATAAGTAGTCCACCATTTCAGTAAGAGCACCCATCCCATTTAATTTTATGTTCAACTTGTATAATTTTTCAGGAAACTTAACGCGTCTCTCAACCTGCGGCCTCTACCTCAGTGCTCCAAACACGAACATAACTCAAAGGACTATTGGTACTGTACCATTAGAAACATGGCGGTACCTTTGTATCATGCGGTGTCCACGTGCCGAATGGGACCAAGTCCTGCAAACGGAGACGTGGTAGATGCCAGGCTTAAGGTTCATGGAGTAAACAGACTGAGGGTGGTCGATGCAAGTGTGATCCCTGTAACCGTAGCGGGACATATCAGTGCGGCTGTCATGATGGTGGGAGAAAAAGCAGCGGATATGATTAAGGAGGACGAATTGGGCACTAACAAGGCCGGGCAACCGGGCCATGGCCCAGGAGGCCATGGTTCAGGAGACAACGGTAATGGGAATAAGGGTCAAGGAGACCATGGCTCAGGAGACAACGGTTATGGGAGCAAGGGTCCAGGAGACAACGGTTATGGGAACAAGGGTCCAGGAGACCATGCCTCAGGAGACAACGGTTATGGGAACAAGGGTCCAGGAGACCATGGCTCAGGAGACAACGGTTATGGGAACAAGGGTACAGGAGACCATGGCTCAGGAGACAACGGTTATGGGAACAAGGCTACAGGAGACCATGGCTCAGGAGACAACGGTTATGGGAACAAGGCTACAGGAGACCATGGCTCAGGAGACAACGGTTATGGGAACAAGGGTCCGGGAGACCATGGCTCAGGAGACAACGGTTATGGGAACAAGGGTCCGGGAGACCATGGCTCAGGAGACAACGGTTATGGGAACAAGGGTACAGGAGACCATGGCTCAGGAGACAACGGTTATTGGAACAAGGGTCCAGGAGGCCATGGCTCAGGAGACAACGGTTATGGGAACAAGGGTCCAGGAGACCATGGCTCAGGAGACAACGGTTATGGGAACAAGGGTCCAGGAGACCATGGCTCAGAAGACAACGGTTATGGGAACAAGGGTCCAGGAGACAACGGTTATGGGAACAAGGGTCCGGGAGAAAAAGGCTCAGGAGACAACGGTCATGGGAACAAGGGTCCAGGAGAACAGGGCTCAGGAGTCAACGGTCAGGGGAACAAGGGTCCAGGAGACCATGGCTCAGGAAACAACGGTTATGGGAACAAGGGTCCGGGAGACCATGGCTCAGGAGACAACGGTTATGGGAACAAGGGTCCGGGAGAAAAGAGCTCAGGAGACAACGGTCATGGGAACAAGGGTCCGGGAGAACAGGGCTCAGGAGGCAACGGTCATGGGAACAAGGGTCCAGGAGGTCATGGTGAAGGAGGCCATTGAAGCAATATGCCAGCAGCCCAAAACCCATGAAGTAAATCCCGACGCATGTTGCTCGAGGGATACATTTTTGTATTTCAATGATTTTTGTTTGTAAAAACTCTAAAAATAGAATAAAAATTATAAAGCATATGAACGATTTTATCGATTTGGTTACCAAAACATTTTTTGTGACACAATTTATAGCTATAGGTAGTTATTATTATGAAATAGTAGTGTTCATGTTGTTTGTTAAATAAATGCGGGCGCCATGGTATAAATGAGAAAATAAATTTAATAAACAAAAAGTTATAATAGTTTTTGAGCAAAAAAATTAAGGTTTTTGTGTTAGTGCTTCCTCTGCTGGAATGGCGAGGTCACAAGCTGTTTTCAAAAATTCACTTGTATGATTTATTATTCCTCAATTTATTATATTCATCAATGCCAGTTCAAGGCATTGTGCCACTTTTTTAAAGTTTGGATTGGCACATAAATCTTTCTTACATTATTTATTTATCGATTTTTCCAAATATCTGCGCTATACCTACGTAATTTTATATTTTCATTTCGAAGAAAAATTAACATATTAAATTTAAATAAAAATATGTACTTATTTTCCACCGGAGCTTGTTGCTAAGCGATATCTATAGGAAATTTATTATAAACCTTAATAATTCCCTCATGTGCCTACTATTAAAATTATCTCGTAATTATTCTACTGCCGTAACGTTGAAACCGGGGTCATTATTATTATGCTATTATCATTTCTTTAAGCAATTCGAATTGTTGAAAAATCTTGGATAAGCAATTATTAAAATATTTCTCTGTCTCATCAACAGAAAGCAGTTGCAAAAAAGTAGTTGGTGAACTAAGTTGTAATGCAAAACTATAAGATGCAACTGATACTGATATCCACGTAAGTACATCATATTTTACTGTGTTCTTCATTTCGTTAATTACTTTATACCTACCTCATTATTTAAATTATATGTGATCTAAATAGTTGGTACTTACCTTGCGGTGATATATAAGTAGCCCATATTTTCTAGCACTGTTTGTAAGCCGTTCTCACGTGAGAACTGGTAAAAAAGGGGTTATGTGAGAAGCTAATTAAGCTACCTACCTTATTAGAAATAGGTGCTCAAAAGTACTTATTATTATCTACAAGTCTGCTACTTGGGTAAATTTTATACCAACCTTTAGGCAATATTTCCTTATTAAATATTTATAATAATTTGCAACATTCGTATCTTTCATTTCATTACGCAATCACTATTTGCTGTAGGAACCCACTCCCACACGCCCACTTGAGCTGACTAGTGGGCCATTTCTCTCTCTCTTTGGCCTCAAACGGCGCACTATAAACAAATTTGTTCGGGTTATCACATACAGAGTGAACATCATTGGCCCTGCGAATAAGAACTTGATTATAACAATTTCATTACCTTGCTTCAAAGTTATAATTATATTATGGCCATTTAAACCCGTAACAGTGTGCCTCTTAGTACCCATAATGGATTTCGAATGAAGTCATTCACCTTATTGTTTTCTACCCGTCGATCCCTTTCATTTGATACCCATTTGATACCCCTTTCATTTCATACCCATGTTGGGTATCAAATAGGTAATCCGCCATCTTATAGCGGCGGCCATATTGAATTTAGTGTGATGTCACTAACATTTTCGTTTTCTACTGTTACTGTTAAGTAATTCAAATAAAATTCCTGGGTATTCTACCAATTTGTATTTAAAAAACGAAGAGCCAAAAGCTATCCTTTTTTTATATTAATGTTTACAACGTACGTTTCGGCTTTTAAGCCATCTTCAGGTACATGTTAAAAAGTTGTCAGTCTAAAAATTTTTTTAAAAAGTTTATATAAAAATATAATACCGAAAAAGGAAAACATAAATAGTCAGAAAAACGTTAAAATTACTTACATTTTTGAATCATAACGCCCATATGAACGTTATGTTATAAATACGGTTCTTTAAGTAAACCTCTACGTCGCATTCAAAATGATTAATAAGTTTCTTTAAAAAGTCAAAATAAATTCAAACATATTTGTTGTGGAGGATATAATTATTTTAAACAAAGATGTTTCAGAGGTGGCTACATGTTAGCAAATGGTTCGAAATGTGTTCAGGTATGCTCTGCGTTAAAATATTTTATACAAATAAAAAAGGTGGAACTGATACGTAGTGGGTTTTTTATCAACATTTCGGAAATATACCGGGACAAAAATAATTTTAAATTTTTCAAAAAAATTGTTTTTAATAATTTTTAACAAATTCCGTTGGTGAGGTCCAAAAAACAAAATAAAAAGGAAACATGAAACAAAGTTTAAGAAATTAGATTGTTATAAATATGTGAGAGGCCTTCTGTGTCAGTTCTAAAGTTTACGCAATTTTGTTGTTTTTTTTTATGTGGATCATTTCAATTCGTCATTTTCTTTACATAGAACAACAGGGTTATTAAAATCAAAATTGTGGAAATTATCTAATGCATGTTTACAAATGGCAGTTGAGTTTAAATTTTTATTTTTTACATCATATTGGTGTCTATAAATTCTTTTGTGAAGATATTGTTTTGTTTGACCTTCACGTAAACTTTAGAACTGACACAGAAGGCCTCTCACATATTTATAACAATCTAATTTCTTAAACTTTGTTTCATGTTTATTTTTATTTTGTTTTTTGGACCTCACCAACGGAATTTGTTAAAAATTATTAAAAACTATTTTTTTTTAAAATTTAAAATTATTTTTGTCACGGTATATTTCCGAAATGTTGATAAAAAAAACCCACTACGTATCAGTTCCACCTTTTTTATTTGTATAAAATATTTTAACGCAGAGCATACCTGAACACATTTCAAACCATTTGCTAACATGTAGCCACCTCTGAAACATCTCTTTGTTTAAAATAATTATATCCTCCACAACAAATATGTTTGAATTTATTTTGACTTTTTAAAGAAACTTGTTAATCATTTTGAATGCGACGTAGAGGTTTACTTAAAGAACCATATTTATAACATAACGTTCATATGGGCGTTATGATTCAAAAATGTAAGTAATTTTAACGTTTTTCTGACTATTTATGTTTTCCTTTTTCGGTAATATATTTTTATATAAACTTTTTAAAAAAAATTTTAGACTGATAACTTTCTAACATGTACCTGAAGATGGCTTAAAAGCCGAAACGTACGTTGTAAACATTTTTATAAAAAAAGGATAGCTTTTGGCTCTTCGTTTTTTAAATACAAATTGGTAGAATACCCAGGAATTTTATTTGAATTACTCTATAACTACCAGGAAGAAAACCAAAAAATATTTATGTTACTGTTAAGGGGGTTAGCAAAAAATACATCATCCGCCATCTTGAAGCGGCGGCCATTTTGAAAGTATTACAATATTGAGTATTGCATATTGTATGGTCACCGGAACTAAAGGTGTATGCAAAATTTGAGCTCAATCCGATGTCAGGAAGTGGTAAAAATCTGAAAATATACTGTTTTTTTTTAGGAAAAGATACTGTTAGGTTATATCTTAAAAATTGAGCGTTCAATTGTTTTTCTGAAAGCGCGCTGAGATGGCTTCTGTACCTATTTAAAATTTTTTGCTTGGGCGAAAAATATAAAAATTCTTGGGCGACTTAAAACTTAATAATACAATAATTTGTATGTCCTTTATTTTTGTCTATACAGGGTGTAACTAAACTGATGGTCAAAAATGAAACCACGTATTCTTAGAGTCAAAATAAGGGCACTTCTTCATATATTTTTTTCTCCTACGGGCCATAGTTTTTTTTATACAGAGCGTAGAAATTTAGAGAAAAATACACATATTTCTTAGTATCACTAGAAGTATACGAGATATTTTCTTCAAACTTTTCGTGTCACATGAGCGGATGAGTTGTCAAATTTAAGGTTAATATGAAGCTTGTGAGGCCCCCAGTTGCAAAGATACAGGGTGTTATTAAAATTAATTAGTTCAGAAAAATATGAATATACCCTGTATAATATAATAATAGATCTTCTTTAATAACGGCTGTATTTATATATCAATGAAGTAAAATAACGGGTATTTCAGGCAAAATTATGTTTTATTTATTCGTTACAATAAACCAAGCTTTCGGCCATACTTTTGGCCTTCGTCAGGGCTAAAATAGTGTTAGGTAAAATATGTTATTGAGTGAGAATTATTTATATACTTACTAATGACATGAATATTGAAAAGTTATGGTTCTATGAATATAAACGTCCAAAAATGGAATAAAATTGTTGTGTAAATATTTTTGTTGTTGTCAACTGAAAATTTTGTCATAAATATTTATAGTTGTTATAGAAATTTGAAATAAAAGAGAATCTTCATATTATGAAGCAAGCCATGAAAAACAAATGATAGCAGACAGTAATATTGTTTTGAGGTTATAAAAATTTTTAGGTTATAAAAATTTTTAGGTTACTAAAAAGTTTGACAATAAACAAAAGAAATATAAATTTTAGGTTATTTGTCAAAAAGGTTAGAAATATTTGCCAATAAAAATGTTTAGTTTGAAAACCGAACTTGGAAAATATAGATATAGGGTAGTGTACAATAATATTGCAGACAAATTTTTATAAATATAGGGTTATAGTGAGTTATTTTGATTGTTTTTCATCTAAAAGAAAAATATAAGAGTAAATACAACTTAGATTTTATATATCAGTTCTTTTGTTCATTGGATAATTTTCTTTATTAATTTCATACATCTCAAGGAATAACCTCTTAGTTAGATTTTTTCTTTGTGTAAAATTTTGACATTGTTAAAATTTGCATGATGGCCTGTGATATTTATATATTCAGAACAAGCAGAAGAAATTTTATTTAATTTAACATCACTTTTGTGTATTGAAATTAAAATAATAGAATGGTTAATGATATTGCAAATTACTATGAAAAACTGATAAAATGTAGTGGAAAAGTTAACAAATTATAAAAGTGACATATTAAATGATAATATAACAATAAAACCAAAAGTTCAAAACAACATGGTATTTATGTAGATCAATATACATGGTGGCCCTCCACGAACTGCATCGATCTACATATGGAAAACTAAAGGAAGGAAAATTCTGAAAATTTGGCACCTCACCAATGCCGATGGGCGCTGCTCAAATAAAATATTTTGGCGAATCTGGCACTTCTGGTTATACCGAAGCGCGCCGGCATTATTGTTGACAATAATTTATAAACCAAGTGACATTTCCTCAGCCGCGATTGTCTTTTCAACGTCCACGGCTAATATGATTTTCCAAGCGTTAAGCAAACCCCGCATTTTATGGGCGAAAAGTGGGTTTTTCGGAAATTAATCGAAAATTACTGCATTTAGGTATAGGAAACCTTACACAAAGTTGTCATCATTTTTAGTGGTGAATAAGATCGCATTAAAAAAATGGGGGTTTCCATTTGAAAATTTCGAGATTTAAGCACATTTTGAATGTAATTTTTATTATTTATTTTGTACACCCTGTATAAGAACGGATTTATTTCTCAGTAGAGATCACTAGGTCAGGGCTTCTGTTACACGATGCCAAAAATTCGTTTTGAAATTTCGCGGTTTCCTCGTATAAATTGCTAATTGACTTTAGGTCTGCACCTGTATTTTTTTAGGAAAAATGCAAATATCTCAAAAACGGTTGGATTTAGAAATAGGACATGTTGCATGTTTTTGTTCCAAAATGATGCATAGAATCCAAAAATGCAATAATATACAGGGTGTTCCATTTGAGATAAGAAAGTTGATATCGACTTCCGGTATAACCGGAAGTGCCAGATTCACCAAAATATTTTAATTGAGCAGCGCCCATCGGCATTGGCAAGGTGCCAAATTTTCAGAATTTTCCTACTTTTAGTTTTCCATATATACAGGGTGACATAGAAAAAAGTACATTACAGAGTGCCACACCATAGAGGACACTAAAATAAGAAAAAAAGTTCCTATGAATATGGGTCCGCAAGGCCTTCGGTTAAAAGATACGGGGTGTTGAATTGTAATTTTTTTTATTTATTTGCAAAAACAATGATAAATACTCCAACAATTAAATTGTAATGGTATGATGAAAAATACGATTAATTAAAACAAAACATTAAGGTTTTAGAAGATGTTCAAATTGTTGCCCTTGTACTTCAATACATTTTTCCATTCTTCTTCTTAATGATTGACGGCATCTTTGAAATATTCCTGGGTCATTACGAAATCTATCTGCCGATTCCATAATTCTTATCCATAACTGTGCTTCATTATGTATTTCTACAGCATAAACTTCATTTTTCGTAAATCCCCAAAATGAAAAATCGAGGGGATTAAGGTCTGGACTACGAGCTGGCCAGGGTACAGGCCCTCCTCGACCAATCCACGTATTTCCAAATCTCCTGTCCAAATATTCCTTTGCCACTCGAGAAAAGTGAGCTGGCGCCCCATCATGCATGTAATACATTCTTCCAGTAATGGCCAATGGGACATCCTCTAATAATGTGTTTAAATCATTCTCCAAGAAATGTCGATACAGTGCACCTGTCAATCGATTGGGCAATCGAAATGGGCCAATTAAGTAATTGTCGATTATACCTGCCCACACATTAATAGAAAACCCATATTGGTGACTTCGAATTACAGTTTGATGAGGATTTTCATCACTCCAATAGTGCATGTTATGTAGGTTCAGAATACCATCACGAACCAGGTTCATCAGTAAACAAAATTGATGAAATAATGTTTTGTCTTTGGTTTTGCAACCATTCGCAAAGTTGTACACGAGGAAAACAGTCATGTTGCAATAGTGAATGAATTTTTTGGAAATGGTATGGGCGAAGAAGTTGTTCTTTCAAAATTTGTCTACTTGATTCACGGTTAACGTTTCGCACCGCTGAACTTATTTTCCTGGTGCTTGTTCTCGGATTATTTTCTACCATTCGTAAAACAGTTTCTTCGTTTTGCACAGTGCGACAAGTTCTGGAAACCCCACTATTCACTTTTGGTTTTCTAAAACAGCCATCTTCTCCCAAACGCCTATGCACATCAATAAATGTTCGAACATTAGGAACTTGTTTTAAAGGATATCTTTCTCGATAGATACGTTGAGCTTCGTAAGAATTTGATCTAGCTTCGCCGTAACACATAATCATGTCCCTGTATTCGTCAAAAGTATAGTGAACCATTTTTGAAATCAATTTTGAATTATCAAAGGGAAAACCAATAAAAAACATAAGCAAGAACACAAAATACCTACTACCTAATAACAATTATTAAATTAGTTTGACAAAAGTGTCATTATGACACATTATTTCATTGTTACTTATCATTGTTTTTGCAAAGGTTACTTTGATGCTTTTTGAATAAGTAATTTGCATGCATTGTCGGCTTTAGATGCATTTGTACTGGAACCATTGCTTCTAGCGACTTGGACAAGGTATATTTTTCGTAAGTATAAAAGATGGGCTAACATTTTTTCAGTCGAAAATAACATACACTGTATAGCAAAAAAGTTAGGACCGATTCAATAGAGATGGAACCGTGTAATGTAGAGCGTATTTGAATTTAGCATGATAAAAAAAACCTGTATACCACATTTTATCCATTTCTTGCGTCTCTGGCTAAAGATATTCGTAAAAAACAAAACAAATAAATTACAATTCAACACCCCGTATCTTTTAACCGAAGGCCTTGCGGACCCATGTTCATAGGAACTTTTTTTCTTATTTTAGTGTCCTCTATGGTGTGGCACTATGTAATGTACTTTTTTCTATGTCACCCTGTAGATCGATGCAGTTCGTGGTGGGCCACCCAGTATATTTGTAATTCTTTTTTTAAACTAAAACGTCGATAATCGATTGTTTCCATCAAAACAACAACAAAAAAAAGAGCTTGTAAACGTAGGTATTCTCTTCTAAATACAGAGTTGAATCCATTCCCGAAGTTTATTTGTAACCTCAAAGCTAAGGGGAGTGACATTTATACTTACAACCGTTCACCTTTAAACAAAACTTTTTTTATATTTATTTATCTATATAAGGGTTCTATGTAATTCTCTACATTCCACATTCTTTATAAAACGTAAAAAAAATTCCCATATAACAGTGACTATAGTCACTAGGTACCTACCCATTGCTAAACTTACTAGGGTCAAGTGGTGTAAAAATGAGACAATCTTCAAATATTTTTTTTAAGAATTTTTGTTCAAAGATCTTTTTAATAATGCACCTATATTGCACGCTGGGGTACCGGACAAGTTGAGATAATAAAAAAAATGTAATACATAACCCCACTTTTTTAAAAAACAAAATATCATTTTTTGCCTCCATTTTGTCTAAAAATGAGACACCATAGGTCCAAAAACGAGACAGGTATTTTTCTCGCTTATTCTGTGTTCTAAGCGCGTCTACGAAATATGAGACATAGTATAGGTAAAAAAGAGACACGGATTTCATTTTTTTTAATTTTCTGATCAAAAATACACCGCAACGCGCAAATAAAACATTTATTCATTTAAAATGTTAACTTAAATTAAAATTTCCTTGGTTGTACACTTTGATAACTAAACAAAAACAGCGACAAAAAGATTTATCAATATTTATAAATATTCCAGGGAAAATCTTTCTTCTCTTGAGGGAAAGATAAATACATTTCCCTATCCTAAAACTAATAAATTCTTAACAGTAAATGAATTAAACTTTGAACTTGTAACTCAAAAATATCTTCAACAAATTTGTTTCCTGAGCTTTCGGAGAATAAATCTTCCTCCTTTCTCAAAGATCATGTCACGTCGAAGTGAAATGACAGATTAATAAATTTCAGGTTAAAATGTCATGACAACAGAAACAATAGCCTAGCCACCTGTCTGATATTGTACCCTGTATTCTACCTAATTATTTATACCAACTTCTCTTTGAATAAGTGGCAATAATATTTTACTGAATTCCACTGAACATTCAGCAACACAGTTGTCTGTATTTCCTAGAATAAATGCCGATTCTTTAATTTTTCGTCTATTTCCTACTTCTTTGAGAATTGGTTTGGAACTATCCCACAAAATCCTATGGTTGTTATTAAAAGAGTGTTCGCATATTTTCGACTTCGAAATTTGATTTTGCCTGATATAATTTTTATGTTCTTTTAAACGAACGTTAAATGGCCTACAAGTCTCCCCAACATAGAACTTTCCACATTCGCAAGGAATTTTATAAATGCAATTTTTTGAACTTCGTACCTCATTAAATGGTTTCGTTTTAACTAGCATCGATTTTAATGTATTTTTGGTTTTAAATACTGTTCTGACATTAAAACGATTGCCTATGCGTTTTAGCTTATCTGATAGTCCAGGAATATAAGGAATAATTAAATTTACTGGTCGGTCCACCAGATTTATTTCTCTAATTCTATTAGCATTGTTATTTTGTTGGCAATCCTGAAAAACTTGCTCAATAAATTCAGTACGATAACTATTCTTCTAAAGAACATGTTTTATATGTTTAATTTCCTCCTAAAATTTTGTGTTATTAGAACAAATCTCTTTAGCCCTGTCATACAAACTTTTAATTACTCCTTTTTTAACATTAATATGATGATTGGAATTAAAATGGAGATATCTATTGGTATGTGTTGGTTTTCTATAGACACTAGTTTCTATACAGTGTCTCGTTTTTGCACCTGCTATTGAGTAGCGTCTGCTCCCACGGCGGTTTGAACAAGACTCAATTTTTTTTTTTGGAAAAAAATCTAGAACCTCTGCCCGACCGTTTGCGATGTCGGCCGAAGTGATCAGATTTATTTTGCCGCGCCACCGCAACGGCTAAAGTTTCAGTTAAAAAATTAAGTTTTTGGCGGTAAAAATGACCGATATTTTACACTACTTGACCCTACGTGTAAACATTTATTTACTTAAATAATTATTTACTTTTCAACAATACCGAGGTCTTAAACTGACATTATTATTTCATTTTTACAGCAACTCATTGTTATTTAATTTTTACAGCAAGTCATCATTGGATAAACAATAGATACTATACAGGGTTCCCCATAATAGACTAAGTACCTATTTTAACCCATTAGCGCCTTGCGTTACCATATGGCAACGTCCAACAGGTGATCTTTTCGACGCGTCCTAACTTGTCAGCGATTTTATTTCGTTTACGGTAGGAATCTTATTACCGACGTATTACTGTTTGGAATACATTCGTACTGGCAAATTCAGTTTACATTTGATTGTTAGAGTGTGAGCAGTGCTAGAATATACCATTCAAATAAATCATCGAAAAAAATGGAGCCTCGGTTTGAGTAAGTATGTTTATTTTTATGTGTCACATATTTTTGTTACTTTGGATTTATATTTATGTATAGAATGCGTTAGAGTATTCATTGACAAAATATAAAGACATTTTACTAAAAACTAGCTGACTTACATATTCGTAAACATGACTGTTGTCATATGGCAAGGCTAGGCGCTTACATTCAGTAAATATTTATTTTTCCATTCCAGGAGAGGATTCTCAGTTTCTCAAGCACTAGATATGATTTACAATGATGAAACTTAGACCAATGATTGAAATGCTAAAAGATCGATGTATCCACAATTTTGTTCCGGAATTGAACCTAGCATACGATGAAAGTATGGTAAAGTATTATGGGAAGCACAGTTGCAAACAGTTTATTCGGGGCAAGCCAATCAGGTTTGGCTACAAAATCTGGAGCTCCAGATTTAGTGTTTATAAACACTAAAGATGGCTACCTAATAAACTTTGATTTTTAACAGGGAAAGAGTCCTAAAATGAATTCGGACTATGATGTTCTATTTGGTAAAGCCGCTAGCCCACTTCTGATAATGTTAGATGAACTTCCGCTAGGAAAAAGACAGTTGGGGTATACTTTCTATATGGATAATTTATTTTCTAATCCAGCACTATTTTCTTTTTTTCAATTTCGCGGCTATTCCGCCATTGGGACAATTCGAGAAAATAGAAGTCCAACACAGTGCACCCTAACTAACAACTTGCGTATCAAGTTCGTCCTAAAGGTGCTGGAAGACATGCAGGATCAATAGAGTCCTCAGATAATAGCCGTATTTCAGATAATATTAGATTTGATAGAATTGACCACTTTGTTCAGCATACAGAAGGCCATAAAAAAAGAAGGTGCGCGCGCAGTACATGCAAGTCCATAATTAGAACAATGTGCTGGAAGTGTAATGTAACCTTGTGTATTGACTATTTCCAGCCATTCCATTGTCGATAGCATAATCTGCTATTGCATATTATTGAAAATAATATATACTTGACGATATTACACTGTTTCATTGCTTTCCAAATAACTGCCAAAACCTTTTTGATTTCTTATAAAATTAGACACTTTGACTTCACAAGCTCCTAGCGTTACCATATGGCCACAGCCTATATTTCAAAAAGTACTACTCAGATATTTTTGGAATAAAATATTTTCGTTTCAGGGAGTAATTTTTTACAGCTATTTAAGAAAAAATATCGGAATTTGAAAAAATACATAATTCAGGCGTTAATGGGTTAATATGAGCTTAAAATTCAAAGGAGGTAACTGTGGGCATTTTCCTTTAGTTGACCATGTTGAAAGTTGATTTTCCCCCGCAAAAGTGAAAGCGATATTAATTTTTGTTTATTTTCGTAAGTTTTACGTGATGAATCTGTTTTAAATAATCTTTTGTGATGTCCAATGCATTACTCAGTCCAACAATGTGTTCATAACAGTTTTGGACACATCTCCCCAACCAACACATTTTGGACTGAATAAAATTTAAAATCGCAAAGAATAACTTCTTTACCCAAAAATTACAAAAATAAACAAGATTTAATAATAATAAAAATATTTAATAGTTAATATGGCCTTTTTCACAGAGAAAAAAATCACCATTTAATAATTTAGTAAATTACAGTGATTTGGTGACAGGTGCCTACTTGATCACAGTAATTTAATTAATCCCAAAGATAACAAATCTTGGCCAACTAAAGAAAAACTCTATCGGTTACCTACCTGGTTTGAATTTTATACGCATATTGAAATGGATAGCCTATTACGGGCGACCCTGTATTATATTCGCAATGATGACACAATAAATAAATTAGAACTTTACCTCACGTTTGGCGAAAACTATTTAAATAACAAGAGCTTAAAACATTACTAGACGTGTGGAGAAAAGTATTTAAGTAGCAAGAGCTTCTTAAAATTCTGTCATTTGATATCATCACAAATTAAAAAAATGAAGTTGTTAGTCCTCTCGACATTTGTATTATTTTGCGGTTGTGATTTAGTGGACTATCATGTAAATTTGGTCGAAAGCGAACTTGCAAAAGTTGCAGTGTACGAATTTGCGGAAGATGCTTCAGAGTACAAACCAGACGATCCAACAGAGAATGGTAAAAGAAATTTGTTGAAATAGTATATTTCATTACGAGTCTGGAAATAAAGATTTTTCCGTGCGCGCGTGACAAATTCCCGTGTGAGGCGCAGCCGAACACCGGAAGTCATTCAAGCATTGAAAAATCTATTTCTGGACGTGTAATGAACGATATTTTTTATTACACTTCTTTGAAAACGGAAACTTAAAACATTTTATGGGCATATTATAATAAATTTAATTGACAAAAAATAAAACAATGCAGACAATATAGTGTTTGGTATGTATGATGCGTTTCCATGGTTACTACTTTCAAATTATTTCAAAGGTGCTTTGTTGTAAATTAGTTATTGTCAGATAAGGTGAATAAAACGTCAAAAATATTACAGAAATGTATCTAAATATTGAAACACTTACGAATTAAAATACAAAATAGGTATATGTTAAATATCAGAGAACATATAGAGTTTCTTAAATTTAGTTTACTTTGCTGTATATTTCTATTTTAAAGCCATATATTCGGTATTTTTATTCAGCGCACGGAAAGTTTTTCCATTCGCTGTTTCTGTGCGCTAGCCCGAAAAACCCCATCTTTCATTATGGCTAAAACAGATGAAAATATGGTGTTTTCAACGAAGTAGGTATAATAAAAAATAATTTCTAATGAAATTATAACAATTTTCGAAAAAAAAAACCTTTCATAATTTTATGTCCAATGTTGGTTTAACGGAGGTACAGAGTGTCCCAGTGTCGGCCCCTCAGGGCTGTTGTAAATAACAGAAAAACGAAAGAAAAAATTGCAACTTCGGCCTTTAATGAGACCATCATGCAAGATTCATTTTATTAAATAAATTCTTCTCTATCTGTTTTCGTTTAAAATCTATATATAGCAAATATGTTCTGAAATAACTGTAAAAAATTCAAGTGAACGGAGGCTGCATTGAAAACACTGACAGTTGGAGCTGTTTTATATTTTGTATCTGTTATATCAGGCGTGTTTAATTTAATTCAGTGCAATTCTTTATTGATTCCAAGCACAATACAGATAGGAACAGGTCAAATACTAACGACTTGTGTACCTACATTACTGTGCTCTTAAGTATAGCGTTGAAATAAGTAGATAAACTAACACACCAAAGGAGACAGGATACGATCAAATAAAAAAATACAAAATATTAACTACGAACATCTATCCACAGCAATAGCTATAAGCTATATAAGTAAAACCTTATCTATCTACACATAAATTACTCTTATTAAGTCCTATTTTTACCCTTTAGGAAGTCTGCAGTTTCGTAAAAAATGTATAAAAAGTATTTTTCAATAGTAACAGGTAGCAGCGTGACTTCACTTTTAAATTTACTGGTGTAAAATCATTTTTAAAGTAGACAGCTGTTATCGTTTTTAAATTAGAATTTTTACGTTCCCGCTGTGTAGGCCTGGGATGAGTTACAGGGCGTTGTAAAGGTCTTTTTTTTTAAATTGAATTATAGCGATATCTCCCAAAATAATCAAGCTTCTGAACTAAAATTTGATAGTGCTCTGTTTTTGGGGATGGAAAACTGAAAACGTCAATTTCAACCCATCTCACAGAGGGCGCCACTTGGTCTGTTTTTGGATCATGCTTCTACTCGTAACTTTTTGAGGTTATCTTTTTGGTCCCGCCCCAAGCAGCATTAAAGTTGCGGTAACTGAGATGGGAACTTTGAATAAGTAGTTATTACGTAATTATTACTTAAAAATCGACTTATTAGTTTTTATTACTTATATTGAGAAAGTATGAGTAATTACGTAGTAATTATTACTACAAGTTGGAACGTTATGGTTTCAGTACTTCTAAGTAGTTTTTGAAGTATCTGGAACGGGATTGTTACTATGCAAAATTACGTTAAAGTCACGTTAACTCTAAAGTTATATTCAATGGTCACAATTACTTTGTCGTGTTACTTGTTTATCACTTTAAAGTTTTCATTACTTTATGGTAACGGTGAAAGTAACTTCTACATCTTAGCGACTTTAGAAATACCTCCAAAGTTACGGAACTATATAGTCATATTTAAAGTGAAATTAACTTTCCCACTATTCGAGAAAACTACTGTATGGTAAGTTTTACTTCTCACTCCATATTAAAATTACTAGAAAGTTCCAATTACTACAAAAAATACTTTAAAGTAACTGTCACTTCTATAGGGACCAAAATGGAAACTACATTTAGTTCCTTACAATATCGTTTGAAGGATTGAGTCGTTTTTGCGAAGTGATGAAAATGTCAGCCATTAGAAAGAAGAAAAATTATAGATACACATTCACATTTTATAGAAAATTAAAGCAGCAGTTGGATGAAATGAATCGAAACACGAGCACTTGTCTTCAATACAAAATTACAAAACGCTTCTCTTGAGTGGCTACAATTTTAAATATCAACATTTCAAAAATTATAGCACGAAACACACACCGGCCGAAAACAACACTCACATATAAAAATTATAGGTTAAAGTTCCAAATGGAACCTAGTAGTAGCATTCGGAACTTAAACGAGGCTTCTGGAACTTTGAAGTTCTCTTGTAGTAATTGGGACTTTAGAGTTTAAAATATCTAAAACTAATTTTCGTCTTAAAGGTAGGAATTACCTTAAAGTGAAAAGTCTAGTTGCCGTTACTACCAGTTAAGTGGCAAAGCCTTCAAACACCCATTTTAAGGTAAATAATACTTAGAAGTAATTACTGAAAATTACGCCATATTTTCTTATAAAATGGTAGACACCATTAATACCAAATGTCAATTTCCTTTGGTACTGAAATAGTTATTTCTTCAAAATTGTCCCAAAAAAGAGAAAATTGACCAAAAATGAACTCGTATAACTTATAGAAACATTAAAAAAGCTTTTTTCAGCATTTTTAGGTAATTTCGCACATTTTCGTAATTTATCCTCCCGATAAAAAAGTGTTAAAACATGCATTTTGAGAGGGCGCGTTGTTACTTTTCAATCTATCAGCATTATATTTGACAGAAAATTTTCATTCGTTTTAGTTTCTTGAATCTAGCAACGAGAAATAAATCAGCAAATTAATACCTTTCTTATACCTGCCATTATTCATAGATATGAGTTCTAAATAAATATTAGGTACTTCCATTTTCCACGGTTATTGAAAAATGACGGAAGATGCTGGACTAGAATACTTTTTAATTATTAAGACAAAGACAAAGCGAGGACGCGAGTGTAAAGAAGCAAACAAATCCAACAAAGTAGCGGTGACCACGCTGCTACGTCTCCACCACGTTGCCGGAACGTAAGCACGTCATAGCGGTGTAAGTTGCTAGGTGGTCGCCGTTACGTATCTATCACCCTCAAAATGTTCCCCATTTTGGTCGCAGGGACGTAATAGGAACGTAGTAATTACGTTCCTATCAGTAGTAATCACAACTTTAAAGTTGCAAACAAAAGTCGCTGGAACGTAACGGCGACTAAAAATGCTGCTTGGGGCAGGTCTATCATTTTAGTGCATCTTTTCATTCTGCAACTGTATAGGGAACCCAACACAAACTTGCCCTAATTTTTTGTGCTGAATACGGCTACTACAAAAAAATATGGTTTTCCATTTGAAAATTTTGAGTTTTTGCAATTTTTTAAATTAATATTTGAATAATTTTTGTGAGCACCCTGTACAAGATCGGAAACTTTCTTCATAGTATTGCTCTGAATCAAGCCTTTGACTACAAAATGCCAAGAGCGCGTTACGAAATATGTAGCCGTTATGAAGAAACTGTCAATTAAGTACTGGTCTGCATCCGTCATTTTTTCTCTAAAATGGCAAATATCTCAAAAACGGTTGAATTTAAGTATAGGACATAATACATAAAATGTACCTATAATTTTCTGTAGAATCCAAAAATGCAATAAAATACAGTGTGACCCATTTGTTTTGGGGTCAGTCTGTAAAAAGTGTATCAATCGTGCGATTTGGCTGATTTTTTTTTTAAATTGTAGAGCTCGATGAACTGCACATTTTGAACAAAAATTGCCTGGTTCGCATAAAATCCAAAGCCTACTATGACCGTTTTTATGAGCAAAATTTTAAGAAACCATATTAGCGTTTTTTTTTGAAAAAATCTGTGTGCGCCAATGGATTGAGCACCCCTCGAAATGGGTATGTACAAAATTTCATCAAAATATTTCAAGTAATAACGATTTTGTAGAAAAATTAAAAATGCAGCCAAGGTACGTCTTTATTTTCAAAAATTCAAAGTTGGCCATGGAAAATAATTGAATTGTTTACTTTTATTAAGTGTCAAACTGTCTAAATTGAGTTCAGAAATTGTTTGTGCTCAATACAATTAATTATCATAATTATGGAATATTTAAGCATAAGAGACAAAATAGAAATTGTTCGACTCGTGGGCGACAACGAGCGCTCGGCAGCAGAAGCTGCGGCCGAATTTAACAATAGACACCCAGGTAGATCAGTGAGTCGAAGTACTGTACAACGTATAAACAATATTTTTGATGAAACTGGATCGATTTCTAAAAATTTATTAAAAACTAGGCAAAATGGACGCCGTGGACTTGTTGAAAATAACAATCAAATTCTGCAATACTTTAGTGACAATCCTCGAAATAGTGTTCGAACGGCTAGTTTAGACCTTCATATACCCAGAGAGAGTATAAGGAGATGTTTGAGACAAAACAAAATAAAACCGTTTAAGCCAAAATTTTTGCACACCCTGGAACCAGGAGATGAGGAGAGAAGATTAGAATTTTGCTATTGGCTGCAAGGTGAATATCTCCATAATGGCAACTTTTTAAATGAAATTTTATTCACCGACGAAGCCACGTTTACTACAAATGGTGTAGTATCAAGTCAAAACTGCCGTCACTGGTCAGCTGAAAATCCAGAGTTTATAATAAATGCAAGGAGACAATATTCACAAAAAATTAACGTTTGGTGTGGAATACTACGCGACAGAATAATTGGCCCATTTTTCTTTGAAGGGAATTTGAATGCGGCTGGCTTCTTGAATTTTCTAGAAATTGAATTTAGAAATGCTTGTTACCATTAAGATACCGTTTAAATTTAAAGTTACAGTTAGATGGCAGTCCTATTCATAATGCTCGTTTAATCAGAAACTGGCTAGATAATAATTTTGAAAACTGTTGGATAGGGCGAAATAGTCCTTTCTGTGAGTGGCCACCGAGATCTCCGGACTTAACTCCTTTAGATTTTTTTCTTTGGGGTACACTTAAGCAAAATGTTTATAAGTCAAGACCCCATAATTTACAAGAACTGCAAGCTAGGATAAACCGTAGTTGTGAGGAAATTACTCCACAGCAAATACGAAATGTAATTTTGAATGTACGCAAGAGGAACGACAAATGCATTGTAGAAAATGGAGGCTTGGTAGAAGTTACAAAAATTTTATAATTTTAATTGTTTTTATGTTTTGTGTTTATAAGCATAAGGTTGTATTATTACAATTCAATTATTTTCCATGGCCAACTTTGAATTTTTGAAAATAAAGACGTACCTTGGCTGCATTTTTAATTTTTCTACAAAATCGTTATTACTTGAAATATTTTGATGAAATTTTGTACATACCCATTTCGAGGGGTGCTCAATCCATTGGCGCACACAGATTTTTTCAAAAAAAAAACGCTAATATGGTTTCTTAAAATTTTGCTCATAAAAACGGTCATAGTAGGCTTTGGATTTTATGCGAACCAGGCAATTTTTGTTCAAAATGTGCAGTTCATCGAGCTCTACAATTTAAAAAAAAAATCAGCCAAATCGCACGATTGATACACTTTTTACAGACTGAATCCAAAACAAATGGGTCACACTGTATATTGTGTTCCATTTAAAATAACGAAGTTGTCATCGACTTCCGGTATAACCGGAAGTGCCGCCGTTTTGAAAATATTTTAGATGAATAGTACTCATTGACGTTGGTCAGCTGCCAAATTTTCGAAAAAATTATATGTTTACTTTTTGAGATATCGCTCGATGCAGTTCGTGGTGAGACACCCTGTACATTGTGGTCATATAAAAGTGTGCAACATATAGGATTTTTTTTATTAATTGCACAACGAAACTATAAATATTCCCGAAAGTTGGTGCATGTTTGATAGTCATATTAGGCGCACTTAGAATGGTTGCAAGTCAAACAGCATATACCTACAGGTTACGTAAAAAAATATAAAAATTGTTCAAGAGTAAAGTACCCTTATTTCAAAAAATTCAGCAAAATGTTAAGAAAAGTTGTCTAGAAATAAAGGTTATGCCTAAATACCAAAACATGGCCTCCTAAGAAAAAATATATTTTTCCGAAAATCAATCAGAAATATTGACATTTTTGATAACATTTTTGAAAGAAAAAGTCAATATTTCCTTGCACTTAGTCGTTGCCAGGCAACGGAAAGTAACTGTTAGGAAATATTTATTTTTGTACTGTAAGGAAATATTATTTCCTTACAGTTATTTATAAACTAAAAAAATGATTGAGAACAAGTTTTTCGAAAACAATTTTTACTACAAATGATCTTGATGTATTCGTTTTAGAGTCTGGTATGCCAACTAAAAGCTTAGATTGTAGGTCTTCTACATCTTGTAAGGTCATTTTAACTAACTCGTCCATTCTACAAGCTCCAGAAATACCAAATATTACAGCAACCTACAACAATAAATAAATATGTAAATAATCCGAATAAAAATTGAAGTTTTGTGACCTACCTTAATCATTAAATATTCTTTATCTGAAGCTTCCTGGATAAATTTGTTGATTTGTTCTTTAGTTAAAATCTTGGATTTTTTTGGCCTATAGCCTTCTGCCTGCCGTTTCAATAATGAACGAAGTTTTGGATATTTAGATATATCCACATCATGTCTAATTGCAAGGGTTGCCTTCAACATTGAATAGTTCGCCCACAAAGTAGAAGATTTCATCTTGGAACCAAGCTCCAAGAAGTATGCCATTACAACATTTTCTGAGAATGAACTTGCATTTTTATTCTTACGATATTCCATAAAACGATTGTATGCATAGTTATATTTTTCTCTGGATTTTGTTGGCAACAAATCCAAGGAGGCAGTATTTACTGCTTCCGTGAGTTCTGGGGGGGTTCCAGAAATGGAACAGTCATCATCACTCATCACTTTATACTTTTACTTTTGCTTTTTAGAACGTTCGAAAACGCGGAAAACACTATGGGAAAACGCCAAAAATAAACTTTTCATGCGTCAAGTTTGACAATTCAATATTACTTTGTTTCCATAGTTACAAAACAAATATTTCATGGCATCCTTTATTTGTGAATAAAATTAATAATGCTTATTTCAAAATTTTAACAAGTTGATTGTAATAATTTATGTTCTTTGAGTAATTTTCGATTTTCGGAAAAATAGTATGTATACCTCGTAGGAAAAGCCACATTCCCCGACTCCGTATTGCCAGTCTCGGCTTACGCCTCGACAGGCAATCTTTACGGTCGTCCGGGAATGTTCAGCTTTTCCTACTAGGTACACAATGTACTATTTTTGAAAAACATTAATAATTTCCTAAAAAAATGTTTTATTATTCTCCATAAACAATTTCATAAATCAATCAAAATTAAATCAATTTCACATAACTTTGTTCAAATTCGATCATATTTATTTTGTAAAATGAACTTAGATTTTTAATTTTTTTGGAATCACAACCTTCATGTTTGTTGCAACGACATTAAACAAAACTTTAAAATTTCGCAAAAATTCTTCTGAACAAGGTAAAACATTAGTAATGATAATGTGTACATTAAAAAACTCTCATTTAAGGTGCAAAATTTTTATTTTAAATGTTTATTTAGAAACTGTGGAAATTAATTGACGAAAATTTTTTTTCTTAGGAGGCTGTGTTTTTAGTATTTAGGCATAAATTTTAATTCTAAACAACTTTTCTTAATAACATTATAAGAAATTCTTTGAAATAAGATTCCTTACTTGTACAATTTTTATATTTTTTGACCTACCCTGTATGCTGTTTAACTTAAAACCATTGTAAATGCACCTAATATGAATATTAAACATGCATCGACTTTCGGCGATATCTGTATTTTGGTTGTGCAATTAATAAAAAAAAGTCCCATATGTTGCACACTTAAATGAACACACTTTATATTATCACCTGTAAACAATAACCTAATTTGCTAAAATATTATTTAATACTGTCATTAGCTCGAAATCGAGGTCATTAAACCGTTATTGCTTATTCCATTTTTGCAGCAATTCATTGTTGAAAATTCCTATAAAAATAAAATGCATGCTAAACATAATATATATAAAATTTGCCCGCCTCAGAATGGAGTAACACAAAACACTCAGTGGACGTAAAAGATGAAACTGTTTTTGCTATCCACGTTCGTTGCATTCTGTCAGTGTAATTTAATAGACTACTACGAAAACTTTATCGAAGCTGAGGTAGAAAAGGCTAAAGTGTATCAGTATGCCATTGATGCTTCGGAGTACAAACCGAAAAATCTAGAAGATCAAGGTAAGTCTTTTCATAAGGTAGTCGTAAGACACCACTTCAGGATTCATGTGAATGGGCTAGTACGATTAAATTTTAAATATTAATTTGATGATTGCAATGGTGATCTACAGTCATCTAAAGTCTATCCAAATTACAGAGGCAGTAATCGATCGCAATGCGGTCATGTGACTTTGTTTATATCTACTGCCGCTGTAACTTGGATTGACTTTAGTTCCCTAAAAGCCCCGTGTCCAAAAATATCCAAAGGTAGTAGTAATCTTCTTTTCCGACATCATAATGTATCCATGGATCTGCGGAAACTTTGGGATACCTAATTGGTAAGTGATTTGTGGGCTGACAGTAATATGACAGCATGACTGCCTAAAGTATGGCTGGATGAGGGTGGATTCTAAGTATAAAACAGCTTGCTTCAAGGGTCCCTGTTGTTAAATACGCAAATACCAGGAGGCAGGAGGTTAGGTACCTATAGGTAGCCATTAATACCTTTTATAAATAAGCTTAAATCCCACAGTATTTCCGTATACATATTTTGTTTATTTGAAAACATATATTTTCCATTTAGTGCTTGTGAAAGTGACCTTTTGAAGTTTAATAAGCTGCAGAAAACGGAGTAGAGTTTTGAAAAAGCTAATTCCAACGATCTTCCTATTATGGCAACAATAAATGTGTTGCACTAATATTATATAAACAATTAAGATCTATTTTCACCAGAAAATAGGACAGTGAAAATACAAGCTTGCCTGAAGAGTAAATCCTCACCCAACGGTACAAGGGTGGGTAAATTGATATATTAGATAGTAAATATTCTTGCTTACAAGTTATGTAAATATAGACATTCGCCATAATACTAATTAGTAGGTATCATGGACATTTGATCATTTGATTTCAAAATGCTTCTTTTCCTCTTTTTTGAATTTGGGATACGGTCGCAGCGCGTAACCGTATATTAGGCAAAACAACCTACTAAACGTATTTTGCACAATTATTACAGAATACACCGCCACGCCAGAAAGAACATTTTGAAAACTGAAAATTTTAAAAATTTATATTAGAAACAATATTAGCGAAAACCCACTGAATGAGGGTATTTGACGAGCTCAAGACCAAAAAAAGAATACTTGATTTTGTGATATAGATATTACTGGTTCGAAGAAGAATTATTTTTATGTTATACAGGGTGTTCGGTAATAACTTAAAAAAATAAAAAGAAAAATGGAAAATATGAGGAAAAGTTCGTATTATTATGAACATAGGTCCGCAGATGTTTGGTTTTCGAGATGCAGGGTGTTGAAATTGAAAATTGATTTTCGATTTTTTTAAGTAACTTTTTGAGACGACAAAATTTTCTTGCAAAAAAACAACAAGTTAATTAAACTGTAAAAAATAAATGTGCTTGCTTATTTAATATTTATTTTGAATTTAATTGCATACGAGTGTCGATATGCACCTGCATCGGTGCAGAAATTTGAAAATTTCTCGAAAACAGTCACCTTTGGCGTTATTCACCAAGTATAACTTTTTTGCTTAGAAAACGTATGGGAACAGGATACATTCACAAAATGTCGTAAAAGTTTGCCGTCAAAAAAGTTAGGGCAAATTAAATTAAATAATAATAGCGTTCGGATTGCACCAAAAATAATACCAAATTATGACTTCTCTTCTTAAAAAAACCCAGGCTACCAAATTTTGCAAGGACATTTTGTCGTCTCAAAAAGTTACTTAAAAAAATCGAAAATAAAATTTCAATTTGAACACCCTGCATCTCGAAAACCAAACATCTGCGGACCGATGTTCATAATATTTTAACTTTTTAAGTTGGTGCATTTATTTCCGGACACCCTGTATTTATTTATTTATTTATTTATTTATTTTAGAAAATATGTTTTTGTTCTGTTTATATTCGTTAAAATTATCGACAGAGTTTTGTTATTTATAACTGATTGCCCCCCCCCCCCCAGACGTTAATCCTGGATACGCCACTGAGTTTTTGTGAAAAAATATGGGGCAGAACGTAAGGTTTATTCGAAGGCGAATACGTGGACCTTGTAAGAATTTTCCCTAATTTATTGTGTCTTTTTCAAGCTGGGTAGGAAAGAAATACCTACATTGAAATAAAATTACAGCTTGGTATTTAAATAAGTACTTACATTAATAATTATTTATGTACCAAGGCACTGAAGTTCAACTTTTTATGACTCATGTGGAATTTAGTTGCCGAGGCCTTTGGATTATTTTTTATTTAAAAACTTAGAGAACTGGCAAAAATGTTTTCTCTATGACCAGACTAGCTTCAAAAAATGATTTTGCGTGAATTGTTCAAAATTCTGGTCAGATTATGTCACGCTTATATCGATGAATCTGTATTTAGATGGTGGAACCTACGACTTTATCATCGCCGGTGCAGGTCCAGGAGGTTGTATTCTGGCAAATAGACTAACAGAAATAGGCAACTGGACAGTTCTCCTATTGGACGCCGGAACATTTTCTAACAACTTCACTGCTATACCCCACATGGAGGGCGATGCCTTCTTCAGCGATTACAACTGGCAACTGATGACTACCCCACAAACAACCGCATGCTTAGGTAAGGCACTATTTTTAAGACTGTACATTTCTTGAAATATTTGTCGAATTTAAGGTACGGTAAATCAAACATGCACATATCTCAGAGGCAGGGGTTTTGGAGGTGGTACTATTATAAATGGTCTTGTGTACGCAAGGGGATCCCGACATGACTTTGACAGTTGGGCTGCTCTAGGAAATGAGGGGTGGTCATATGAAGAAGTTCTTCCATATTTCAAGAAGACTGAACATTTTCACAAGACAAATCCTAATGCACGCGTTGATTGGCCATATCATGGTATGTAAGCTATTTTCGAAAAAGTTTATTTCTATGTACAGGGTTATTCACACAACATTCTACCCCCTTAACTTTTTTGTTTTTAATTTTGGAAAAAAATGTAAATATGAAATTGTATAAAAATTTTCTTCCGATTTCAGGTATGTATTCAGCACGGGCGTAGCCAAGGGGGGGGTTTCGGGGGTTCAAACCCCCCCCCCCCCCGAAATAAGCAAAATATTACCTAATATTATACCGAAAAAATACGAGGAGTGAAGAGTTAAATTATTATTACGTTTGAATATATTATGTAGTAATAGTAGCGCCTAGCGCCATCTTTTGACGAGAGGCAGTTGCAGCCGAACTATTTTGTATTGTAGGGACACTTTGCGTTGTTTCTCGATTATTCGCCACGCCCCTAGGTCGAAATGAGCGGAACTTTGTGGAAGTTCGTGGAAGTTTCTGGACGGCTACTGGGCTGCTATATAAGCGGCGCCGCGGCGCGTGACCGCGCATACGGCAGTATTGTTCCATGCGAACTCGAAGCGAATAAAAGTGAAAAGTGGTGAACGAATAGTGAAGAGAATTAAGTGTACCGTGTAAGTGAGTAATTTTAGTGCACTGTTATTCCATGACCTTGTTAAGGATAGATACGTGAATCATTATTACTGTCGAAAAATGGAGGGGAAAAAAAGGAAGGGTGATAAACCTAAACTTATGGACTACTGGAAAAAGTGGTGTAGTCAAGGTCAAGGGGTTTCTAATAAAGAAACAAATTTGGATTTAGCTATCAAAGCTTCAGCTACCTTGCATGCTGATAAGAAGACTGCCTACCCCGAAATCTAGTTTGGAATGCCTAGATATGTGCGATAAAAACCTTTATCCTAATATTTACACATTACTACAAATCTTGGCTACCATTCCTGTATCCACTGCTACCCCAGAAAGGTCTTTCTCGAGCCTAAGGAGACTGAAAAACTATTTACGAAACCCTACAAGTGAAAACAGACTTAATGGTTTGGCTCTAATGAACATTCACTATGGAACAGAAATTCATGCAGATGAAGTAGTGGATATATTTAAAAGAAAAAGCCGAAGATTTCTTCTTTAATGGTTTTAGATTTAGCGCAGAGGAACGAAATTAATTTATCCATTTCATTTAAAGTTAAGAACTTTATAAATATGTCGTAGTTTTTCGGATGAATATATAGATATTAAATTTCATGTAAGTATATTTTTGTTGTTTTATTTACTTCTCAAACTAAACCCCCCCCCCCCAAAACTAAATCCTGGCTACGCCCGTGGTATTCAGAAAAACAAATTAATGAAGGTCGCGTTTCGGAGATATAGACCAAACTTATGTTTTTTAGGTGCACCTTGTAGATATCTTGATTTTCGAAATATACGTTTACCATGGAAAATTCTAAACAGTTATAACGAGAATATTATAAATGGACATTTTTATGGAAGGAACGTGATACTTTATTATGAATTAAATTAAATTGTTGAAGGTGTTCTATAATGCTTCTAATTTATGCAACTCAGAGAGCATACCTTCTTAATAAACTTGTCTTGTAGTTAGCACCTTCGAAGTGCCCCACAGAAAGAAATCGAGTGGGGTCAAGTCTGGGCTTCTGCCAGGCTATAAAATAGTTCCATTTTGAAAATTGGACTTTATTTTTTCTGGCACCATTTGCAATAATATTGAAAAATAAATAATACTTTTTCATTGCAACGTCATGGTATTTTTAGATTTTCGGGGCGACGCGACGTTTCGTTTTGGAGATAGAGGGATCATCTTAACTTTTTTGGATCGTTTCTTTACTCCTAACTTTTTTGAGGTTATCTTTTTGGCCTTGCAGGTCCGTAATTTTAGTGTATCTTTTCATTCTGCAACAAAAAGGTACTCTTGTTTCATAACGATCAAATCAACCGTTTGCGTTGAAATTGCCAAAACGTGTCCCAAAACAACTGTTGATTTAAAAAATAACCCATATGGACAATGTCCCAAAAAATGTTCACTTTCAAAATGGAACGGACTAAATTTGACAAAATTTTGACACCCTATTTCAAGAAAACAAATGTGTTTCGACCAATGTTCATTTGGCATATTTTTCTTCATTTTCAATGTACAGTTGATCTGTTAAAAAAATCAACATAAATTGGTGAAACCTCAAATTTGTAACCCTCTGTGGATTCTAAATGACAACCTTGATAATATTTTTCGATATTGTCAAAAACAGCGGTTCTTTACTCTTGGTGACTAACAATTTTTTTCTAAATTTTTCGAAATACTGAACACCCTGTATAAAAAATCAAAAATATTTTAATAGTTTTGGGCGTTTCGGAACAAGCAGAAGTTTTTATAAAGAGTGACTTTTTGTCGTAAACTTACGAATACAAAACTTTTCCCTCTTCCGGGCATCAGAGCGGGTCACTCTGTATACAGGGTGGTTCACTTTTATGTGGTAGGACTTTAACATTAGATAGAAAAAGATAATCTAAAATGAAAATTTTATATCAACATATATCGGGGAAAGCTTAGTTTCCGAGATACAGGGCGTTGAAGTGTTGGAAAAAATATGAAGTATTTTTTACACTGTCCGAACCAGTGGAGATATTTAAACCAAATTTGATGTGTAGTACCACCTTTTTGACTACGATATTTAGTGATAATATGAAGGTCCTGAAATAACCAGTGGTGGAGTTATGGGTTTTCACTATCACTAAATTTAAAAAGACCTGTCTCACATCAACATAAATTTTTTTTTCGTAAAGTTCTTTCAATTCTCTACAAAAAGTGTATCTTGACATTTTTTTGTATCTGCCACGGTTGTGTAGTAAATAAATTATTTCGTTTCCATCTCAGCCTTTTTTGCCTAAAAATGTGTTTTCTAAGATTATCGATAAATATCGCAAATAACAGAAATTAATTATGGAACACTTATCGGATTCAGCTATTTTATTTTCAATTTTATGGAAACAATTTTAAAAATAAACTGGCACTTGGTTTGAGGTACATTACTTTATTATCATTTTAACATTTTTATCAAATCTGTATTATTTCTTAATAATTTTTATAATTCTAAATTTGTAGAATTCTAAATTATACCACGACGAGTAAAACATGATTCTTCCGCCCATAAAATGTTATTTAAAAATTGTCTTATTTCCTTTGACTACAAAATCCATCGGCAAAATACTAATGTCCTTTCTGCATCGCCGTACTGGTGAAGATAAGTGTGCCATGGAAAAGAAAATCTTATTGACAGTTAATAATACAATAATCTGTCATCCAGTAGATGAACGTAGCAGCGCCGCAGTTTGTCTTTGTTAATAATTAAAATGCCGTTCCAATTTACAAATGAAGAGCAGGCTGACATCCATTTCTGCTATGGAGTTGCAAATGGGAACTCTGCGGAAGCAGCCAGAGAATACCGGAGGCGATTTCCAAATAGGCGCCATCCGCGTTTGTTAACATGCACCGGCAATTCAGAACTCGCGGTCTGAGAACTAGAATCTTCGAACGAGGAAATGAAAACAATATCCAACAAGTCAGACGCAACAATGAGATTCTTCGTGAATTCGATAGGAATCCTACAACAAGTAGCAGAAGAGTGTCAGTGGCCCTACGTGTTTCAAAGTCTGCAACTTTGCGAGCTTTAAAAATAGATCACAGGCATGCGTATCATCGTACAAGGTTTAAGGCCCGGCGATGCAGAAAGAAGATTAGTGTTTTGCCGATGGATTTTGGAGTCAATTGAAGGAAATAGACAATTTTTAAATAACATTTTATGGACGGACGAGTCGTGTTTTACTCGTCGTGGAGTAGTAAACTTTCATAATCAGCATATTTGGGCACAAGAAAACCCACATGCAATCCGGCCAAGAAATTTTCAGGTCGAATTTAGTGTCAATGTTTGGATTGGACTGTACAACCATCATCTGTTTGGACCCTTTTTTTTGCCACAGCGAGTGAATGGTGACAATTTTTTGGAGTTTTTAGTAGCTGAGCATAATAATATGTGGGAAGACATTCCTTTAAACTTAAGGTTGTTGGCTTGGTTCCAACTTGACGGCTGTCCTGCACATTTTCACCGAAATGTGAGGAACTGGTTAAATAATAACTTTCCAAATAGGTGGATCGGACGAGGGGGACCGGTCGCTTGGCCACCACGTTCTCCGGACATAACACCTCTGGACTTCTTCGTATGGGGATTTTTAAAAGAACAAGTCTATGCGACTCCTGTAGAAACAAGGGAACAAGTTATTGATCGTATCAGAAATGCGTGCGATGAATTGAGAAATGGCAATTTAATCGATGCTGTTCAATCCGTTAGGCGTCGAAGTGAATTATGTGTGCAACAGAATGGATCACATTTTGAACAATTGTTGAATGTTGTACAAATTTAGAATTATAAAAATTATTAAGAAATAATACTAGATTTGATAAAAATGTTAAAATGATAATAAAGTAATGTACCTCAAACCAAGTGCTAGTTTATTTTTAAAATTGTTTCCATAAAATTAAAAATAAAATAGCTGAATCCGATAAGTGTTCCATAATTAATTTCTGTTATTTGCGATATTTATCGATAATCTTAGAAAACACATTTTTAGGCAAAAAGGCTGAGATGGAAACGAAATAATTTATTTACTACACAACCGTGGCAGATACAAAAAAATGTCAAGATACACTTTTTGTAGAGAATTGAAAGAACTTTACGTTGATGTGAGACAGGTCCGTACTAATTACTTTTTAAATTTAGTGATAGTGAAAACCCATAACCCCACCACTGGTTATTTCAGGACCTTCATATTATCACTAAATATCGTAGTCAAAAAGGTGGTACTACACATCAAATTTGGTTTAAATATCTCCACTGGTTCGGACAGTGTAAAAAATACTTCATATTTTTTCCAACACTTCAACGCCCTGTATCTCGGAAACTAAGCTTTCCCCGATATATGTTGATATAAAATTTTCATTTTAGATTATCTTTTTCTATCTAATGTTAAAGTCCTACCACATAAAAGTGAACCCTGTATATTCTTGCAAAACATTATTCCATGCTCTCATGACACCTTCTAATAGTTGTTGTTCTTTGGATTCATATTTGCCATCGTTTTTTTCTCTTATTTTCCTATCAATATGTTCCCAGAGTTTCTCAACAAGATCAGGACTTTAGCAAGCCACTTCTTTACATTTATTTTTCAGTTGTAAACCTTTCTTTTGCCATCTTGGCGGTATGCATCGGATTGCTGTCGTGGTGAAAAATCCACCATAAGGACAAATTCTCTTGAACAAATGGAAGCATTTGTTCCTTTAAAATGTCTAGATAAACAAATTGTCCATGATACCACTGATATGAAATAAGGGGCCCACTCCGTGTCCAGGAAAACAACCCCACAACATCACATCATTATTGAATTGTACCCTTACTGTATTTAGGCTTAAACCTTTCATTCTTCGGACGTCCTACTCACTGTATTCCATTAGAACAAAACAAGTTAAACTTTGTTTGATCAGAAAATAAAACGCTTTTCTATTGACGAACTTCCCGGTTAATATAATTTCTTGCAAATTCTAACCTGGCTCATCTGTTTTTAGCAGAAACAAAAGGCTTCTTCGCTGGTCTTCGCCCATAAAGACTTAATTCATTCAATCAACGCCTAATAGATCTTACAGATTAGTCGAATTTCCTTTTTTATTTTCTCCGCATGTCAAAATGGATTTCTTGAAGAAATCAGTTTTATACTGCAATAGGTAGCTCACAACCTTCTCAAACCCTGTGCAAACATGTGGCAACGCAGCGGGACGGTTCAACGTGTCTATGGAGTCTAAAGCAGTCTGCACTTTGGCTTAGTTTATCATTTCTAATAAATGTTCAGCCCTCTTTTTAATTATAATTAGATACATTTGTGACCTTTGTTTCAATAATTGGGTGCCTAAGTAAGTAGGTACGATTGTTTAACAGACAATAAAAGCAGTAACAAGTAACAAAATATACCTACAGTATGAGTATTTATTACAAGTACGATTCCTTGTGTGGATAAGTACATTTTCGACAAATAATATGGTAAATTTTGGCAAATTTAATAGAGGGAATTAGTGAGAATTTTTCGCAAAATGCGCAGTCAGGCAAATGATGATTACCTATCTTTCAAAAAAATTCAAACAACAAGCGAACAGAGAACTGCGCATCTTGTGATTGAAATGGCAGTTTGGGTCAATTTCATAATACATTCAACTAAAATATATTTTGATTTTAAAATTAGGTAATGAAACTTTTGCAACAATATTAAACAATGTTTGGATTGTTAGAAAGCTCCTCTAATTTTAGTTTGTCTATGTAATTGGCCCGTAATCATTTCATAAATTTTCGTCCTTTGGAAAGCCCAAAACGAATGCAAGTCTACCTACCGCCTGCCGTCAAGCAAAGAAAATCTAGCTACTTCAATTTATTATTTCGATTTGACATTTGACTTAAAGCCAGCTAAGTTCTAGCATTCCTCGGCGATTCTAGGCATCTTGAGGCTTGAAATTGTAAAGGCACGATTCTCCACTTCGAACTTTTAGAGAAATGTTTCATTTTTTCACAAACAAAACAAATTATAAAAAAGCTGTCGCCAGCACTTCGAGCTGACTGTTTCCACCCAGAGACACACTGCCTCGTCGTAGCAATCTGACGCGCTTGGACCCTAATCCCTCGTTGCCAGATTTCTCTACTTCAGGGCTTCTCCTAGAGTCGGCTGTGGGTAGCTTTAGGTATGTTTTACGCTGCCTTCCTGATTTCGGAGCATTTGTTTCGTTCATTGTACATTTCATTTTTTTGTGATACCTAACACAGCGGTGTAATTTTAATTGCCTCGCAATTTCAATTTTTTCTCGCCAGCTCGAAATTATTTATTTGTTTCTTTACTTTTGGCCGATACCGTACATACATCGTTGTACTCAGGACAACGAATCATTTCGAAATGTGGAATAAAAAATACAGATCCATATTTTAAGATGGTCCCTCTATCTCAAAAACGAAACGTCTCCACAAAAACCTAAAAATACCATGATGTAGTAAGGAAAAAGTTGCAATGGAAAGGTATAATTTATTTTTCAATATTATCGCAAATGGGACCAGAAAAAAATAAAATCTAATTTTCAAAAATTCGATTTAATTTTATACAATTTTCGTATTCACATCTTTTCCCAAAATTAAAAACAAAAAAGGTCAAGGGAGGTAGAATGTTGTTGAATAAGCATTAGCCATGAAAATTATAATAATAAAAGAAAGGAGTATGCTCGAAACTGTACTATAAATGACAAGAAACTATATTTTAGGTAAAAGAGGGTTGCTAAGTGTAGAAAATCCTACACCAGTGGACCCCCAGATCGACGGTTTTATCAAAGCCGGCTTCGAAAGGGGATACAGATTAATAGACCCCAACGGACTTGGTGGAGTTGGCGTAGCTCAAAATGAAGTATTTTCTTTTCCGTTGTACCTAAATATCTTCTATTTATGACAATAAATCATTTTAGCAATATACCAAAAAAGGAAGAAGGCAAGACGCGGGCGTCGCATTTATCGAACCAGTCCTCCACAGAGAGAACTTGAGAGTCCTGGAAAGAAGTTTCGTAACCAAAATCAATTTTGACGACTGCGAAACTGCCAGGTCTGTCCAATTTTCTCGAAACAATCAAACCTTTGTGGCCACAGCTAGAAAAGAGATAATTTTGTCTGCCGGTGCTTTTGCAACTCCTCAACTTCTTATGCTTTCTGGTGTCGGCCCGAAGGAACATCTAGAAGAATTTGGAATTGAACTAGTTAAAGATTTGGCCGTAGGAAATGCTATTAAGGACCACGTGTTTTTCCCCGGACTGACTTTTAACACCAATTGGACGATACCAGTTCAAACCTTGAGAGATCAGCTTAGGGATTGGTTGAAAGGTTGTCCAATTTTCTATTACACAATACAAGACTGTAGTTACTTAATTTTTAGGTAGAGGCATATTAACCAGACCAGTTGGTATAAGTGCAATTGGTTTCCTGAAATCCTCTCATGAAGAATTACCGGACTATCCAGATACCGAAATGGTCTTGATAGGTGCTAACGCAACAACATTTAGCGGAAGAAACTTTTTGCAGTACGACGATGAAACTACCCTTGCAGTATTTGGAAGTAACATCGCTACTAAAAGCTACTTGTAGCAATATTTTCTCTGTTGTTTTTTAGATCTAAATCCACAAAATGGCTTCAGTTTGTACGTAAGTGTGCTAAGGGCTCATTCCACGGGTACCGTAAGACTGCAAAGCAAAAGTCCCTATGACTTTCCTCTGATTGATTCAAATGTACTATCCGACAAAGATGACCACGATATTGACGTCATCTACCAAGGAATTCAAACGGCGTTAGAATTAGCAAGTGCTCCAGCATTTCTGTAACACGAACCATCTGGCTTATTCTTCCATTTTAACCGTTTCGTTTTACAGGAAACTAAACGCTACTCTCAACCTAAAGCCCCTGCCTCGATGTACTCAATTCGAATTGAATTCAAAGGATTACTGGTATTGCGTTATTAGAAACGTAGCAGTACCTTACTTGCACGCAATATCCAGCTGTCCAATGGGTCCAAATCCAGGTAACGGCGATGTGGTAGATTCGAGGTTGAAGGTTCATGGGCTAGAAGGATTGAGGATAGTCGATGCAAGTGTGATTCCTCTGACTTTGGCAGGACATCCGAGTATCCCTATTATTGCTATGGGTGAAAAGGCGGCAGACTTTATTAAGGAGGATTATTCTCAGTAGAAAACTAGGAAAACATTACGTGCTAGGTGTTAAATGACACCTGGAACTTTGCGTTAGTTAATTTGAACTGCCTGTGAGTTAACTTTTATCGATAATGTGAAAATAAACTCATTTTGCTGTGTATCTGTTTGGGTTATCCCATGGGATGAGGGTTAAGGGTAAGGATATACCCACCCAAGTCGAAAACTAATTCAGTATTTTCAGATGGCACAGAGAAAGACACTCTATATATATTGGATTCCATAGCCATAGCACTTGACTCGCCAGATGCCTTTAAAATTCCTGTTTTGCTGAATTTTTCTCTGTGTAGAATGGAACTCTTTTTTATATTTTTTGTTCAAATTTGGTAAAGTGAGGTTTTTGCGGTGTCCTGATTAGCGCTGCGGTGTCAGATTTGAAATAAAAAAAATCGCTAAATGATTTTCGTAATTTTTTACTAGAAAAAAAATCGTATTAGGCCTTGAAAATTGAGATTTATACCTAAAATTTTGCACCAAAGTAAAGAGTGTCTTGTGACCTATCTTTAGAAAAAAAACAGGCTAAAATCGAATGAAAAATAAAAAATTGAAAATTCAAAAAAATACAAATTAACTTTATGTATAGTGTAAAAGCGCTTTGGCCCAGGGTTCGCAAAAGGACTATTTAAAAATGGATGCCTTCATAGTAACACATATAGAATGAAATTGATGAAAGTTAATATATCAGTAGCAAAATAATAAGTTATTAAAGGATAACAAAATTAGTAGTGAGAACAATTTTCATAATCTTCAAAATAATTATTCGTCTACATTTTTAATTCCATTGTAAATATTTTTCCCTGGAAATGTACTCATGTAAGTTAGAGATTTAATTATTAGATTCATAAGCTTAATAATTATTACATTTATTTGAAGCTCATCTAAAAGCAGGTACGGGTTGTTTTAACAATTTAAAATATTTAACCAATAAATATTTATTTTATATTAGTTTTTTAAACATCAAAGCGATCATTAGAAAATTTCGCACAAATTCACAGTATTTCTAAAGAACCACAAACTGTTCTTATTCCCGCCTTTGCACACCTCACCACACAACAAAAGTACGATATTTTTACAATAAAACCAATAAAATTTGCCGATTTTAACAATATACCTAAACCAGTGCAAACAAAAGCAAATCCTAGTTTTTTTTATTGCGATTAACCTAATTCTCGCCACAAAAATTTGGGTTTCCAAAAAATTATAACCCTTGTCTAGTATAGACGATGGATATACAGGGTGTTTCTAAATTGCACCAAAATATTTTACAGGGCGATTCTCCCGTCTTTCATATAAATTTTTCCTCAAAATCCCCCCCCCTCCCCTCCGAGTTACACACCTCCAAATAAGGGGGTTAAATATTGTTTTCATTTATTTCCTCCTCCGTGGAAAGAGGTAAAAAGTTGAAATTTGGTGCACTCATGGAAAGACATTTTGTGGCATTTTTTCAACCCTAAAGTATGTCAAAATTTCAAAACAAAAAAAATTGGTTTGTAATGACAAATGCATTTAAAAACTTTTTCAACTCTTGTCTTTTTGTCCTAAACTTGACAGATTTTTCAGATAAAAATAAAACTTGTTGACACCCGGGCGACTTACCTACGCATGGTTAAAAGTTATTTTATGAATCAGGTAATCTAGTAGGCTATTGTCAAACATCTAATTACTGCCACGCTCTGCCACTGGTAAAAATACCAGACTTATCAGCAGAAAATCACCCGTAAAGAATTCAAAGGTTTTTATGCGGTCGACGTCGACCTAGTCAAGGAGGCAGACAGTAAGAAACCGAGCGTAGTGATTTGATTGGTAGGCGTTTCGGAGATACATAAAGCAGGTGTCGACGTGGGAGAGTTAGGCCAGTATAACCAGTGCCGTGCACGGAAATAAGGACTGCGCTCTATTTTACTGATTTTGGTTTTGTGTATAGATTTTTGTGGGGTGTTGTTTTGTGTGAAAGAAAATTATTGGTTTGCTTTAGTTTAAATTATTTCAAAGTTTATTTTATTATTTTTTAGAGCATTTAAATAAAATTTGTATAATAAACGCCGCCATGCTGTTCCAAGTGAGTTCATTTATACCAGACCTAATTTGTGAATTTTTTTAAATATATAACCTAATAAAGTACCTAGCTACCTAAAACTTGTTGTTGTTTTATTTAGAATTAAAAAGTGTATGTTTTAAGTATCTATAATGTTAAGCCAATATATTTGGGAGTCTTACTTACACACATACGGCATTTGTATTGTATAGCGAAGATAACATTATAATCCAAAAGGCCGTATACAGTGTGTCCCAAATTCGATGCTCACCATTGGGATCTCGGTAACTACAAGAGATAGAGAGTCGGTTAAATGGGGAAAGTTTTAGACAATTTTATGGTCAATCTGATGCCGCTGAGAAATCAAGGCTAACTGTGGATCGTTTTCGAGTTATTACCAAAAAACCGAATTTTATCATTTTCGTTTTTCTTAAATATCTTAGAAACCGACGCTTTCTCAAAGACAGAACTTTGACATTATTGAGGCACTTTTGTCCAACCTTTTAAGCGGTAATATCAGTTTCTTTAAAAAAGTTTTCATTTTCGAGATATGACTCACAACTTTTGATTTTCTGATGGACGCCATCTTGGATTTTTACAAATTCGAAATCTACATTAAATTCTCTTTGCAATGATATGTCACACTAATGATTTTTTCGTTAGTTGTAACGCTTAAAAGCGTTTTTTTTGTCTAATACTAAGTAGGCCATGACAAGTCTGTTAAAACAAATGAAACTCTCAGTTGTTGTTATTGTTATGAAGCCGTCAGTGTTTTGAGATATGTGTAAAAATGCCGTTTAGTTCTAGCGAAAAGGTGGATATGTACAATTATTGTTACACAAAAAACTATAGAAATAGTACAGTGGCAAAAAGAGTTTATCATACATTATTCCCTGAAAGGCAGCAGCCTCACCGTTAAATTTTTCTTAGATTGAGTAGGAATTTAGAACAACATGAGAGTTTTGTTGTGCCCAGACCGAAATATGGTTCCAATCGATTGCGCCAATAGATGTTGAAAACATTGAACAAAGTTTAATGAAGCACCGACGATTTCATTTCGAGAGATAAGTCGCAGAACTCTTTTGCCGAAAACGACTATTCATAGATACTTGACAAAAAATATCACCCCGTGATAGTGCAAAAGTTAAGGCCGGGAAATACTGAACGCCGACTTGATTTCTGTCATTGGTTTAACAATCAGTGTGAAGTTATTGATAACTTTCCATTAAACATTTGCTGGACCGATGAAACAAGATTTCATATTTTAACAATGGCATTTTTAATAAACATAAGCACCATTACTGGGCTGTTAATAACCCATATGGTATTAAGGAATCCAGATCTCAACAAAAATTTGGATTCAATGTTTGGTTTGTTGCATTTGTTTTGACAGACTTGTCATGGCCTACTTAGTATTAGGCAAAAAAACGCTTTTAAGTGTTACAACTAACGAAAAAATCATTAGTGTGACACATCATTGGAAAGAGAATTTCATGTAAATTTCGAATTTGTAAAAATCCAAGATAGCGTCCATAAGAAAATCAAAAGTTGTGAGTCATATCTCGAAAATGAAAACTTTCTTAAAGAAACTGACATTACCGCTTAAAAGGCTGGACAAAAGTGCCTTAATAATGTCAGAGTCCTGTCTTTGAGAAACCATCGGTTTCTAAGATATTTAAGAAAAACGAAAATGATAAAATTCGGTTTTTTGGTAATAACTCGAAAACGATCTCAGTTAGCCTTGATTTCTCAGCGGCATCAGATTGACTATAAAATTGTCTAAAACTTTCCCCATTTAACCGACTCGCTATCTCTTGTAGTTACCGAGATCCCAATGGTGAGCATCGAATTTGGGACACACTATATATGTTTTTTAAATTAAAATTGATGAATTTTGACTTTTTTATAATCGATTTGTGTCTATACTTGGTTAAAAAATCACATTTGTTTCTTTAAAAATATCTGAATATTTAAGGGATAAGGAAATAACTTTAAACCCATTTTTTTCCACTTGGCGTTCTCAGTAGATACGGCATATGTTTTTAGCACAGCCAACGCCGCGTAATATTGGCCAACCAGTCAGTAAACTAACTAAAAAAACTAAAAAACAATAAAAAAATGAAAACGTGCAAAATATGGATTGCGGTAAGCGTCCTTACGTGTTACCGATGGGGATATTCTCGTGCAATTTAAAAACTGCGATACCGATGTGTGTGCGGAAATTCGCGAGAAAACTTTAAGCAAATACTGATGGTGTTTATGATGAGAATACAACATTTTCTTAACTTACTTTAAACCCATTTTTTTCCACTTGGCGTTCTCAGTAGATACGGCATATGTTTTTAGCACAGCCAACGCCGCCAGCGTAATATTGGCCAACCAGTCAGTAAACTAACTAAAAAAACTAAAAAACAATAAAAAAATGAAAACGTGCAAAATATGGATTGCGGTAAGCGTCCTTACGTGTTACCGATAGGGATATTCTCATGCAATTTAAAAACTGCGATACCGATGTGTGTGCGGAAATTCGCGAGAAAACTTTAAGCAAATACTGATGGTGTTTATGATGAGAATACAACATTTTCTTAACTTACTTTAAACCCATTTTTTTCCACTTGGCGTTCTCAGTAGATACGGCATATGTTTTTAGCACAGCCAACGCCGCCAGCGTAATATTGGCCAACCAGTCAGTAAACTAACTAAAAAAACTAAAAAACAATAAAAAAATGAAAACGTGCAAAATATGGATTGCGGTAAGCGTCCTTACGTGTTACCGATAGGGATATTCTCGTGCAATTTAAAAACTGCGATACCGATGTGTGTGCGGAAATTCGCGAGAAAACTTTAAGCAAATACTGATGGTGTTTATGATGAGAATACAACATTTTCTTAAGATGTTTGAAGTGTTATAACGCTTGCCCTTTGCAGCATCAAGACTGAATACAACAAAAATGCAAATGAAAGGTAGGTATTTTTATTTCTTCAGTTTTGCGACTGGAAAAGCATCTAAACATATCGAAAAGCGCCTAGGCGGCTCGAACAGCATCTAAGTGACTGGAAAAGCGTCTAATCGACTCGAAAAGCGCCTCGAACCGTCTCGAGACGCTTCCTACGAGAGTTCTGAAACGAAAGTGAATTCATCAAGATGGCCAGTAAGTTGACGGTCAATAATCTCCCATCTCACCGGATATATTGATGAATTCACATCCGCTCCATCATAGTATCTACAGTAAAACTAACACAAAATTAGGCCAAACCCAAACATAAAAAAAAGTCCTTTCTAGCGCGAAATAGTTCCATACCCTCCTAAGAGTTAGTACTAAAAAGTTACACCACCACCAGTGTCGGGTTTCGGGGGGAGGGGGTGAAAAGGGCAGGAAATTCCTATTTTTCACAGTTTTGCGTGAATATCTAGTAAACTATGAGGTTTAGCGCAAACGTCATCCTATACGCAAATGATATACATTAAATTCCGAACAAGAATTGTTATATACAGAATTACGATAAAGTGAACGGTTTCCATGATATGGAGGGGTAAAGATTTCTTTGTTTTTATTTCACGTAGTTTTTGTTGAAAAAACTTAAAATTATTACAGTATAAACTAGTAAAACTGAATAATGTATGTAGAATATATATAGATATATCTATGCATATATAGTTACATATTACACCCATAGATTGTTATTTTTTGTCACAACATAACCTCATAAGTATATGACTGTATTAGTTAGTAGCCGTAGCCTTAATTAATTTGTACTCACTTTTTGCCCTCATTCATTATAGCGTTCTGATTTCCATTCGTCCTTTTATGTCAAATCATTCCCATATCTAATTTGTCCTTAGCTTGTAAAAATGCGAAAGTCATGAATAGCAAGCTGCTCATGTGAAAAACAAAAATATAGCTATATTAAACAATCCTGATCGTATGTTTCTGCAGAGATGGATGCGTGATGCGTCCAAAACTGCGAGTGTCGAAGAAGTGGTCTCAATTGTTCAAGTATGTGCAGCAATTGCTTAGGACTTGCATGTCTCAATGGAGATACTGTAATCATCCACGACGCCGACGATTTAAATGATGATTCTCAAGTGGACGAAGAACACGAAGATTTGTTTTCTCTCACCAGCCCGAGTGAACTATTTGGTGCTGACTGATAACGCAAGTAATGATTCAGCTAAAACTTATAACCTTTTGTATCATTTTGATTTCCCTCCCATTTTTTCAATATAGATTGTTTAATATATTTTCTTGCTTTTCACATGAGCTTCCTATTCATGACTTTCTCATTTTTACAAGCTAAGGACAAATTAGATATAGGAATGATTTGACATAAAAGAACGAATGGAATTCAGACCGCTATAATGAATGAGGGCAAAAAGTAAGTACAAATTAACTAAGGCTACTAACTTGTATTGGACATATTTACAGTCATATACTTATGAGGTTATGTTGTAACAAAAAGTAACCATCTATGGGTGTAATATGTATCTATATATGCATAGATGTATCTACATATATTCTACATACATTATTCAGTTACTAATTTATACTGTCATCATTTTAAGTTTTTTCAACAAAAACTACGTGAAATAAAAACAAAGAAATCTTTACCCCTCCATATCATGGAAACCGTTCATTTTACCATAATTCTGTATATAACAATTCTTGTTCGGAATTTAATGTATATCATTTGCGTATAGAATGACGTTTGCGCTAAACCTCATAGTTTACTAGATATTCACGCAAAACTGTGAAAAATAAGAATTTCCTGCCCTTTTCACCCCCTCCCCCCAAAACCCGACGCTGGTGGTGGTGTAACTTTTTAGTACTAACTCTTAGGAGGGTATGGAATTATTTCGCGCTAGAAAGAACTTTTTCCGAAAATCAATCAGAAATATTGACATTTTTGATAACATTTTTGAAAGAAAAAGTCAATATTTCCTTGCACTTAGTCGTTGCCAGGCAACGGAAAGTAACTGTTAGGAAATATTTATTTTTGTACTGTAAGGAAATATTATTTATAAACTAAAAACAAGTTGATTGTAATAATTTATGTTCTTTGAGTAATTTTCGATTTTCGGAAAAATAGTATGTATACCTCGTAGGAAAAACCACATTCCCCGACTCCGTATTGCCAGTCTCGGCTTACGCCTCGACAGGCAATCTTTACGGTCGTCCGGGAATGTTCAGCTTTTCCTACTAGGTACACAATGTACTATTTTTTTATGTTTGGCTTTTGGCCCAATTTTACTGTACTATCAGAACGCTCGTAGAAAGCGTCTCGAAATGCTTCTCGAGTGACTTAGGTGTCTTTCGAGTCGCATAGACTTTTTCGAGCCCTTTTTCGAGTAGCTTAGACGCTTTTCGAGTCGCCTAGACGCTTTTCGAGTCGTTGTCCGTTGTCGTGACGTCTAGACACTTATCGACTCGCTTAGATGTTTTAAAGTCGTTTTTCGAGACTTTATTAGATGCTTTTCGGTGTTTTGATAATGGCCTGGCGGAAGCGGTTTGTGTGAACTTAGCTACGCTTTTGCCCGCAGCCGCGATTTTTGACGTAGCGACTGCTGAAGAGGAATTTTATTTCTCGGGTTTCGTGAAACGCGGGTACAGCAAACGGTTTTGGGTTTAGAGCGCTTACGGCTGACGACTAACTCTGAAAAGTAATTTGCCAATACAATGAGAATTCTCCAAGTTTTCCAGTTCCGTTTCACAAGACCACTACTGCAGCTAGATAGAGCACACTTGGGGGTCACTTTGTGGGCAAATAATTTTCTTTGTCTGCCCGTGTTAACGGTTGAAGAAATTTGCAAACCAACCGGTAATTTGCCAATACAATGACAATTTTCGAAATTACAAAATTTTAATTTTTTTCAACCCTTGAAACCTACAGGACTTTTCCTGTTTAAATTCAAATTATAATAGGGCCTGCCGGCCGCATTCTCTCTATTGGATCTCTATAATTCATTTCATATATCTTAACATGCTTTAAATAATTGTAGGATCGTTCTGCATTTATCCTAAAATTACAATACACTGCATGTAAAACTACAGTATATATATTCTGTACAATCTGATTCTGATTATTCGTTGGAAAATTACGACTGAATATATGTAAAATGTACTATTAAATCAATGCAATTTTAGAACAATTACAGTACATTTTCTGTATAAAAAGACAGTAAATGTTCTGTATAGTTTATGTAGAATCACAACTAATTCGTTTGAAAATTACATTGCAATAGATGTGGTTAATTTATATCCCTTAACTTTTTCCTTTTTTTTTAAGTTAGAAAAAAATAGTTAATACAAAAGTTATAGAGAATTTACTTGCGATTTTGGTGGTCTTATCAGATTTTTGAATATACGGCTAGTTGTGAAGATGTAGACCAAATTTTGTATTTTTTAATGGAATGCCCTTACTTACTAAATTAAATACCTACCTCCTCTTGATTCTGAATCAACTTTGGTCTACATCTTGACCACTCAAGAAAAAGTAAATTCTCTATAACTTTTGTATTAACTATTTTTTCAAACTTAAAAATGAAAAATTTTAAGGGTTTAGTTAAATGATAAAAAATCACCTTGAACATTTAAATCGACGTGATTTTATTTGATTTACCTCCAAAGCTTATTTTACATAACCGACACAAAAGAAACACAATTCTTTAAGGAAAACTTAGGTAAGTGTAACATAGAAACAACAATTTCTCTGAAGCATATACACAATATAAACATTTTCTTTCAAATAGGTACTTACATATCGTTTCATTAGGCACATTATTTTTGCAAGTCACAAAAAACACCTAATTCATTCAGGTAAAACAAGAACGCAATTATTTAAGCCATTTCAGTTTAATAATAAACACTGAAAGAGTAGATATCTAATAGCCTTTGTTTTAGCACATATAATGGTACTTAATAATTCTTCTTGAGCAACATGAAAACTTAAAGTAGGTATTTATGAAAAATCAAATAATGTTGACTCTAACTATTTACAACTCAGTTTCTTAGTTTAAAATAAAATAAAACTTATGTTGGCAATTCATATATCATTTTTCAATACCTCTAGAAAAATAGTATTTACAACTATTATGTAAATTGGATGTGATTTTCAAATAAAAAGGTAAAATAATGGATGCTGATGTTTGAGCTTTCACATAGCAAGATGGAAAACTATTGTAAATTTACATAACTCGTTGTAATATTTCTCTAATTTTACAATTCAGATACGTAATAATTCGGTAATTTTCCATATTGTGCTGTACTTCCATAGTATTTTCTCATTTGAATGTACTTTCTGGATAATTTTGTACTAATATTATATTTTTTCGTATTTTCACATATTTTTTTTTTAACAATTACAGTAAATGCAATGTAATTCTCTTGTAGAATTACCCTCGACTCTTTTCAGTGTACTGTGGAATAAGTAGAATAATTTAATGTCCCTAGAGAGGATTGTACAGTATTTTTTTATTTAAAATCTTATCCCACAGCGTTAATCAGAATACCCCAAAACCCCCATATACAAAATTCAAACAAAAAATAGACAGTGAGTTCCATTCGGTAGGGTGTCAAAGTTGAGCAAAATAGGAATTTTAAAGACATCTGGCGAGTCAAGTGTGCCATGGAATCCCTTCAAAACAGTTGAATGATCAACAGGACCACTCAAAATGTTGGCGTGAAAAGATTTACTACAAAAATATACAGGGTATTTTTCTCTGAGCCTTCTCAAAATTCTGAATTTTTAATTACCTTTATACTGGTCGGGAGTGCTCTGGAATCATTGGAAAAGTATTAATAAACACAAAAGTAATTTATTTCTTTACAAAATGCCAACCAACAAATAAAAACAATTTAAATTATTGGACCTTTCTCAACAAAGTCACAAGCCACTGTCTAAGATGATACATTTTCTGTTCGTTTCCTGTTATGTTGTGGCACACCAGCCACCTTAACCCCAGAAAAGGACGAATCAGAAGTGGCACTTGGCTAATTTAACAGGGCAGAGGGGTATTTTTATGAGGTGGTGGGGACGGAGAGTATTGCTAGGCCGCCAGATCCTTAGAAAGGTTAAAACATGTCAACATATTTTTCACTATCATTTATTCATTTTGGGTAGGTATACCAATAAAATTAATATGAAAGCAATTAATATTATCTAATGTGTGCCGGTAGTAAAATTATAATGTTTTACGAACCATTTATTCTATTTATCTGAGCCCAGAAAACCCACAACCTGACCCCTGTTTTCTGGGACTTGATTATGAAAGCGGAATGCTTGACAACAGCGCGGCGCGGCGCCACAGATTCCGTTCTTGCGGTGCTGCCAGATCGTCCAGTCGGGAGCCGGTAACCAAGGCAACCCACAAAAATATAATGCAAATTAATTTAGTATAAAATGAAATCGATGATAATTTACTTATAAAAATGTTAGTCCTTGATAGTATTTTGGTTGATATTAAATTGAAGGCGATAAAAATAGCTAAATGAATTTAAGGAAATTGTCAGGCATAAAAGCTGACGAAGTCCGGCAACGTCGTTCGTGGCCTACGACTGACGCGCCACCTAACGCCAGACGCCAGACAGCGTCAGTATGTTCAATTGAGGTTAAACTCCTTATAAAACGTAAACAATAAAACGAAAAACGATTACCAATTTCTAAGTAAAAAAGCCCAGTATTATTATCATGACTGTGATAAAAGTATCCAATATGTATTCAGCTCAACTTGACTGCTTGTGTTGTTACTTCGAATACTTCGTTGCTGTATTTACACTAGTGCATTGTGCCCCAGAAAACCCACTTTGTGCTTAGGTTTTGTGACGAAATGGCCCCGCAATTATTGCTGTGTTCGTGGATGTTCTAACAACACGAGGAATGTTGGGATAAGTTTTTTCAAAATACCTGCTGATGAAAACAGGTAGGTACATATGTGTAGTTTGTCCCTACCTTGTTACCACATTATTATATCCTTAGGTATTATAAATTTTATGTCCTACGTAGGTACTACCCCTTTTACTGGAGTATTACCTACCCCAGAAAACCCACAAATGGTTTCCTACTGATAATACCTACCTAACTATGGTTTTTAATTTTTTTTCAAGGTGTTATGCATGGACGAGAAAGTGTGGAAGGCAGGATTTGTTAGAAAAAACACCCACACAGCTTTTTATTAATTATAAAGTTTGTTCAATGCACTTTGAAAATAGTATGTTTGCAAACCAGTCGAAGTCTGGGCTAAAGAAAAGAGCAATACCAACTGTGTTCTCATCATGTAAGTACCTTCATTGGTAATTATGGAAATTAGTGTATGCACCGCCCGATTTTCTTGACATTTTGACCCCATAATTACCCCTTCATTATTAGATAATAATATGTATTTTTTGCTGATACTTGTAATTTTGCTGCATTTAATTTTTTTTACTAGGTTATATCGATGAGGCTTCTCCACAGAGTCCTTCTGTGTCTGTATGCAGCAATTTGACTTTGTTAGAACCTCAACGAGAACTTGATCAACCAGTCTCGATCGCTCAACCTTTGGATCAACCAAGTACACCCCATCTGTCACAGTCACCTATAGGCGATCTCCACAGCATTACCGAATTTTCAGTTGCATCAAAAGGTAATGATCTATATTCACAAACTGTTATTATAGTATACACACCCAAACTTATATGGCATCACGCATTATTTGCGATAATTTTTTTTTGTCAAAAAAATTATATGTCATGGAAAGTCAAAAGTGTTTACTAACAAAAACAGTTAAATGTGAAAAACCCGACAATATAAATTGTAATAAATATTAAGTGATTCCATATTATAAGTTTGGGTGTGTGTACATATATTGTAATTTTTTGTATTACTTATTTTGTTATTGAATAATTCTATTTTTAGATGCTAGCCAACAAACTTCTCTTAGTTTGAATGCACATAGTCCGAGAAAGCATTCATTAAAGTTACAAATAAAAAAACTCCAAAGAAAGTTGCATCCGAAGTTGGAGCAAGCTGTCGACAGTGCCGACACTGAAATAAATGACGAACAATTTCTTGCCATTTGTGAGAAAAAACTGTCTGCTTCAATGCTACTATTTGTAAGGCATTATTTAGAAAATCCCAAAAAAGATCCACAGGGATATCGTTACTCTTCAGATATGAAACAATTTTCCTTAACAATTTATTTTCTAAGCCCAAATGCTTATAGATTTTTAATGAAACCACTTTATTTGCCATCTAAAAGCACTCTTCAAAGAATAACTAGCAAATGACATATAACTGCAGGTCTTAACAGTTTCATTTTTGAGGTTATTAAATCAAAAGCTACAAATTTAGAGGGTTCTTCAAAACAGTGCATTCTTTGTATTGACGAAATGTCATTAAAAATGTTTTTATTTTACAATAGATCTTCCGATACCATTGTTGGCTTTCATAATACATTGAAGGAAAAAAGATATGCTCCTGCTAAATATGTTTTAGCTATTATGGCTAGAGCAATATTTGCTAAGTGGAAGCAACCAGTTGCTTATTTCTTTATTGATACTTGTTCAGGGGAGGAATTAAAATTTATTATTTTTGAAGCAATAAGGAAACTTAAATCTGTAGGATTACTAGTAAGTGCGTTAGTGTCTGATCAAGGATCAAATTTTGTACAATTTTCAAAATCAGTTGGTATCTCTCCAAACTCTTCACATTTTTATGTCGATAGCGAAAAAATATTTTATATTTTTGATGTGCCGCATCTCTTAAAATCAACACGAAATAATTTTTTCAATTACACATTCGAAACCTCTGAAGGATGTACAAATAAAACGTATAGGTATTGACCAAATTTATAATAAACAAAAACAGAAGCCTTTGGCTCTTCGGCTGTGTCCAAAATTTACATATGAACACATTAATTCGAATCCTTTTAAAAAACTGAAGGTTAGTTTAGCCGTCCAAGTTTTCAGCGCAATGGTAGCTGCGGCACTTAATTCCTTTATTGAATTCGGACAATTCCCCCCTTCGGCAAACGCTACAGTGTCATTTGTAGAAAAAATTGATAAGTTATTTGATATCTTAAATTCCTCAAAAATATCAGGCAGTAATACAAGTACAATAGACCTTCCAAAGGAGCAGATTACCAAGTCGATTTTTTAAAGGAAATGTTTACATATTTTGAGAATATTAAAATTTTAAAACAAAATATAGAGGTTACCAATAAAGTTAAATTTTTGAAAGGGTGGCAAATCACAATAAATTCATTTTTAGGTCTTTGGGAAAAATTTCATTGTTTAGAGTTTAGTTCCTTATACACTCGACGCTTAAATCAAGATTGTCTCGAAAAATTTTTCGGCACTATTAGGCAGCAAGGGGGAAATTGCTTGAATCCAACCCCCATCCAATGCGAAAGGGCTTTCAAAAAATCATTTTGTTTAAATTATTTCCAACACGCGGATGGGGCTAATTGTATTGAGGATTTTGATTCATTATTGTCATACGTAACCACCGAACATACACAAATTTACAACAAAGTTGTTGTGGGAAATGCAAGATCTATTTTTTTCTGATTTAAGTTCGGTGGCACCAGATTATATTGATTTCGAACTACATGAATCAAATAGTATATCATATGTTTGTGGATATTTATTAAGAAAGTGCTTGGAACAACATTCATGTGAGGTTTGTATTAAATATTGTAAACGTCATACATTAGGGGATACTGATTTGTTTACTTATTTTAAAGCATACAAATCAAGTGGTAACGAAACCTTTGGACATTTATTTTCACCTCCTGATAATTTCCTAAATTATATTAAAACTCTCGAAGATAATTTTTGTACCCCCTTTCCAAAGTTTGCTTTAGAAGAAAATGTTGGTGTGAAATTAAAAAATAAGCTGCAAAACATTTCATATCAACATCCATGCCCTAGTTTTAATCATGCCTATTTATTATCCCTTTATGTAAGATTTGGAATCTATTCTTCTTTAAAATTTTTAAATCGTGATATTGTTTCTAATAAAACTAATAAAAATTATAAACTTCGAAATTTACATTTATAAGTGCTGCCAGGGGTCATTATTTTTAAAAATTAGGCTAAGTTGATAATGTATAGTGTGCATGTGCATAATATGTACGTAAGTAGTTTATAATATCTTTTGTATTTATAGGTATTATATTTTATATGTCCTATTGTTTTGGAATTTTTTTTATAGATTTTAGTAATAAACATTTTTGATAAATAACCTTTTTTTACTACCAGTGATACGAAGGTCAACCAATTTTGCAAATAATAATTGTTATGGATCTATATAAAAAAACAAATTAATTGCCAAGCTATGAGTTTGGACGCAAGTCGATTGAAATATTGTAATATTTCAACCACCCAAGTAGAATAGTTCACTTGAACCTAAATCATAGTTGTTTCTAATTAATATAGGTAAGTATAAAATAATAAAGAGGAAATATTGTGAAATTTCCATGTACAATAAAAAAATGTATTTTTCTCTTTAGTAAAATATTAATATTTATATTTTTTTCGTCAGTAAAATACCTACTTAAAATCACTTCTGGAGATTCAAATTTAACTAGATCTAATCCCAGAAAAAAACTTTACTATTCTAAAAATTAATTTTGCTATATAAAACACAAAATTTTCTATAGCCCGGACCCGATCGCCAACGCAATGGGCAAGTTCTACTCTGTCCAAAATACGGTGGGCGTGGCCAATGCGCAGATGTCAACGGCGGAGAGTTCATTTCCTATGCGCGAGAGGGGAAATTGGAACCGCGACATCAAAGGCGCCGAAAGCAAGTGCCACTTCTGATTCGTCCTTTTCTGGGCCTTAACTGATATGGACTTACTGACTGGCAGGCTTCTGTATTTTTTAGATTTAGTTCGTTTATAGTGTGTGGAGCGGTTTTGATATACTCGATTTTTGAGCCGTATCTATAAAGTTCCAAAAATTCAGTAATTTGAGATAGCACAGATAAGAACACTCTGTATATTTCGTATTGGACTTTTGCACACCAATACCTTGAGTTGTCTTGTTAACCATTCAACTGTTTTGAGGGGATTCCATGGCACACTTGACTTGGCAGATGCCTTTAAAATTCCTATTTTGCTCAACTTTGATGCCTGCAGAATGGAACTCTCTGTATATTTCTTGTTAAAATTTTGTATATGGGGGTTTTGGGGTATTCTCATTAACGCTGTGGGGTCAGATTTTAAATAAAAAAATCGCTAAATGGTTTTCGTGACAATCGGGGGTATAAGAAAATAGCAGCCGGACCTGGATTTGCATTTTGAAAATGGCAGGAAGGTCAAAAGAAGCGGTTTTTGAAGGTCTTTCAAACAAAAAAAGTTTAGGCAATTATCTCCAAAAATGAAGATTTTACGGATTTGTACAGTTTTAAAGTTGGACACCCTCTATATCTTTTAGAATTGATGTGGCAGGAAATAAATGGATCTTTATTTTTTTTAAGTGGTTTGTTATGATATTTGGGTATCTACATCTAATGAGATCTTTATCAGAATCTTCCGTATTTAGCTCTATAGAGTAATCAACGTGGCGTGATTGAAAATTAAAATTATATTTTATTATATTTTTTATGCCGATATTTTTGTTATCCAAAGATAATAATTGATGTGGACGATAAATACAATCTGACCTGTTTTTATATTTGTTTTCATATTTCTAAGCATATTACTGGAAACTTGTTAAATTATTTCGGAATTTTTATTTCCCAATTGAGATTCGTTGAGGCTACTGATAAAAATAATATTGCTATACTGAATTTTTCGAAGACGATCCTTTATATTTTGAATGGTAATATTATTTTAATAAATAAAATTCTCTATGTGAAATTGTATTGCCAACATTATTATAAATATCAAATAGTGTCTCAAAATTTAATATTTTTGCAGAATGGTTCGGCTGGTTTTAGGAATAGGTAAAAACGATCATAAATTAATAAACTTTTTATTTTCCTTATCTGTCCCTTAATCCAAACAAACTATTTCGCAACCGACCCTTCGCCTATTGTTATTTGGAGATTACGGGGTGCGCCCAAGGAAGAACGCAGATAAATACATTGAACAATTGGCAAAGCTTTTCGTCGGGCACAGGTAGTCTCTTGAATTTATAATGAGGGCAGCCTGCTATCAATTCTACTTGAACAGAGTAGAGTGAACAGTAGAGTAACTACGTTAACTAAGTAGGTATACTCAACTATACAGGGCACAAACATGTTCTATGACAACATGAATATGCAAATCTTAATCTTCATGACGAACCTACACCTATACTGTCGTAGCCATTGTTGAATTTTCCGCCAGATAAACCAACAGTTTTAGATAAAATTTTTGAATAAAAACTAATAATTAAGTTAAGATAAATATACCTCAACTTAGTATTCGATCGGATTGAAATGAATCCGATTGAGTGAAATCGATTCTTTAATAATGCTGGTATTTACATCATCAGTATTGAATCAAACGGGTTTTCAGTCGACTCTAACATTATCTTGTTATAATTAATGTAACCTCACATACTGCGTAATGAATGGTACCTACCACGTAGGAAACGAGTTTGTGCGCCAACTTTTTCTTATTTACTAATATTACAAACACAGAAAATCTTGATTTTTGAGAATGAATAATTTGTCAAGCCTGTTGGTCGCCAAAAATTTATTTTAGATCCGATTGAATTTCGATCTGTAGGGTTTATGCCGTCTATTTGAATTCATACCTCTCTCAATCGAATGTGGAGATTAGATAACCATAAACAGCTTAAAGCATTATTATTACCACTCGTCTGGAGAAAATTATATAAATAGGAAGAGCTATTTAGAATTTTGCCACTCGATATCACCGAGTAAGATAGTAAACAAATTGAAGAAATGAAGTTGTTAGTCCTGTTGACGTTTGTATTATTTTGTAGTTGTGAGTTAGTGGACGATTATGTAAATTTGGTCGAAAGCGAACTTGAAAAAGTTGAAGTGTACGAATTTGCAGAAGATGCTTCAGAGTACAAACCACATGATCCGACAGAGAATGGTAAGAATTGTGTTAATTTAGAATACATTTGTAACAATTTTCGAAAAAAACTTCCATAATTTCACGTCCGATGTTGGTTTAACCATGTACAGGGTCAGGGCGTTAATCAGTCCACCACAAAACCCCCATATACCAAATGTGATATAAAAAATATATATATCAGAGCAAAATAAGAATTTTAAAGGCACTTTAAGAGTCAAGTGTCCCATGGAATGACCTCAAAGCAGTTCAATGGTCAAAAGGACCACACAAAGTGTTGGTGTGCAAAGATCCAATAAAAAGTGTACAGGTTGTTTTCTCTTTGCCAAGAAATACCTTATCGGAGGCAGAGGATTCCTTTTTAAAAAACTTATTTCTTTTGACAGTATTTTGTCTCTCTCTTACTCATTACAATGAAACACAGATCACTGCCGATAGCGCTAGGTCATTGACAGCTGGAGGAGAATTATGAACGAATTATGAATATATTATAGTGCTGTGCGTCCATTTGTATACAGGGTTCGTTGAAAAAGGGATAGTGCAATTTGTTTTTTAATAAAAAAATTAACTCTCGCTATTAAGCTATTAAACTGACTCCTATCCCAAATCGAAATAGAGTAAAGGTGATATACTTATATCATAATTTTCTGCGTTAGTTATTGTCATTTCCAAAATATAAGTAATTTTGTTGTTTGAGATATATAACTTTTAATTTTTATTAAATTTTGAAATGTTTGGATATTTTCTTTGGTAACATCAAGAGGTAACTGTTTTTTGACAATAATTGATTTTGTATTTGAAGGAGTTCTAGGAACAAGCCAATTTTTTATAATACTAGGGTATATAGTTTGCAATTTGGAAAAAGTGTTCGAGTTTTATAGGTACGTCATGAAGGATAGAATTTATAATAATATACATATTAATAATTTATTAATTGTGGCTGTGATAATCAAAGAATTTTCTCTGCCTGCTTGACTCTTCGCAATTAAAGAAATTTGCTTGATTTTTGATTCCAAATGTATTTCATTATTATGTAATATTTGCTGTCTGTCTTTTAACAGACGAAGCTAGTATTTATTGCTTAGTTTGTAATACTCTGATTGATTTTTCCTATTTTTTTCCATCATTTCAGTCTAAATTTCCAGAAATTGATTTCAAAATTGTGCCTAAACCATTAGTGACTGCTCACTTAGCTCGTTGTACCTGGTAAAATTTCTGATATTTTTCTTTGACTTTCCATTCCGTAAAATTTACTATTTCCCAATAGTTGATAGTTTCAGAGAGATTTTGCAGGTTTACTCTTGAACTTTTGTAGGTCCTAGCTTTTCAGGTATAAGTCCGAGGTAATTTTTAAATTTTTGGATTCTTATTTTGTCTTGAAGAACAAAGGAAATTGTCCCAGTTAGTCCAGAAAGAGAGGATATTTTTAGTTTTTGTTGCTCGTTTTTCAGGGTCTTTTAAGATTGTCCATAATACGAGTAATTTTGGGTCTGCTTTCAATAGTTACCGTTTTTCTTTTAGTGTTAATTAATTTTATGGAGGTTTATTTTGTAAATTTATGTGCATGCTTTTGACTTATATGGTTTTTAACAAACGCTATATCTTGATTTTCAAAAATTTCAGGTTTATCGCCGTTTTGATTTCTTTTACTAATAACATGTTCTTTATATTTGATAATATCGTCATTTATTTTTGAGTAAAGTAATTTAGATTTTCCTTTGTGTTCATTGACGTTATTGTTTAATAATATTTTTTCTGTTTACATATCTGGGGCATTACTTGTAATATGTCCTGCGGAGTCTTTGAAATAAATACTGTTTCAACTCGTTCTAAGTGTAATGAAGTCGATAATATCATCAATGAAGTCGAGAATAACATCAAGCCATTTTTCATTCTGGCCCCTTAGGATATTATCCATTACTCATTGGAACGTCGCAGGGGCATTCTTATGTCCGAATGGTATCCGTATGTATTCGGTAATGTCTGTTTTCGTTATTAAAAGCGGTCTTTTCAACGTCTGTCATTCATTTCAATTTGGTGAAACCCACTAGCTAAGTCTATCGTTGTGAAGTATTGATACCATTTGAGTTTATCAAGTAAGTTGGCAATGTTGGGTAATCGGTTTGGTAATAACAGGTATCTGTTGTCTACTTTTTGGGCACTGCCCAAATAGGGGATGGCCAGGGAGAATTACTAGGTCTCATAATTATATCTGTGAGTTTTGGAGTATACTGGTATTTCGTCGAAACTTTTGAGGGTAGGTTTCTTGATGGCAATTTAATAATTTTCTGCGTTTAGAAAAGTGTGCCATGGAAGTTTTTAAGGCTAATTGTTTTCAAAAAGTAATCATTTCAAAATAAAAGTAAAAGCTACAAAACAAATTTTAATTTCTTTGAATTTTTACTTATTTTTTTTTATTTTCACAAAATTTTGGATTTTCGGTTCTGGATCGATTCTGAATAACTCTTTTTAGTATATTTTTTGAGAAAAAAGCCTAATATGACTTCCGGATTTTTAGCTTCGATTGTGGCATCGCAGGTGGCTTTGACCTTGATGTAGACAACTAATTTTTTGGAAATAGGCAACAATAGGCAACAATGCCATCTACCTTTGGCAAAAATTTCGTTCTGAGCGGTTAAAATTTAAAGAAGGTTGTTTCACTCTTCTGTGAGACACTCTGTATGATTCGGCGGTTTTGATATATTCGATTTTTATCGCTCTTGACTCGTATACTTAAAGTTTCAAAAAATTCAGTACTTTGAAATGACACCTAAAAACGTTCTTTATATTTTTTATTGGATATTTGCACACCAATATTTTGTGTGGTCTTGGCACACTTAACACTACCGATTTCTTTAAAATTCTTATTTAGCTAAACTTTGGTACCCTATAGAATGGAACTGTCTCTATATTTTTGTTCAAATTTTGTATATGAACGTTCTGTAGTGTCCTGATTAACGCTGCAGTGTCAGATTTTAAATAAAAAAAATCGAAAAATGGTTTTTGTGTAAATCGGGGATATAAAAAAACAGTAGCCGGACCTGGATCTGCACGTTGGTGGGAAGGTCAAAAGATGGGGATTTGAAGATCTTTCAAACAAAGAAAAGTTCATGCGAATATCTTCAAAAATAAAATCATTGAATACTTAGGTAAAAATGCTTTCATACCCTAGTGTCATCTCCCATAAAAAATAATATCCCCATATCTTCTACCATTTTCCACAAACAGAGGCCAGGCGTCTAAAAATGATCACCCTATACCTATCATGGATTTTGCATTTTTCGTTTTATTTTACTACTTTTGATTTTAGATGGCGGAACCTACGACTTCATCATTGTGGGTGCAGGTCCAGGAGGTTGTATTCTAGCAAACAGACTAACAGAAATAGGCAACTGGACAGTTCTCCTATTGGACGCCGGAACATTTTCTAACAACTTCACTTCTGTACCCCACATGGAAGCAGACGCACTTTTCAGTGACTATAACTGGCGACTGGCTACCACTCCCCAAACCACCACATGCTTAGGCAAGATACTGCAACATAAAATTATATTTTTACTGTTTTAAAACTCCATAGGTCAAGTAAATACGTCATGCCTGTATAACAGGGGTAGAGGTATAGGCGGTGAGACTATCATAAATGGTATGTTGTACGCAAGAGGGTCACGACATGACTACGATGCGTGGGCTGCATTAGGAAATGATGGTTGGTCTTATAACGAAATCCTTTCATATTTTAAGAAGACTGAATGTCTTAACCGCACAGATCCAGCAGCCTCCGTGGTCCCTGCCTTCCACGGTACATAATTATTTTACATAAAAATATTAGTGTCACTGTAATATATGCCAAGCAATAATTATCAAATGTTGAAAATATTTAAGTGTTGTTGTCACCAAAAGAAAACATCTATTTTAGGCCAAACTGGTTTGCTAAACGTAGAAAATCCCATACCAAGCAACCCATGGATAGACGCTTTCTTTAATGCTAACTCTGAATCTGGATATAATGTAATAGACTACAACGGATTAGACGGTATTGGTGTAGGTCGTCCTCAAGTATGAGTCTACCGCGCAACATATTTTCTTATGTAACCAAATATATTTTAGCAATACACTAAAAAAGGAGTACGGCAAGACGCTGGTGTTGCATTCATCAAACCAATTCTAACCAGACCAAATCTGGAGGTTCTCGAAAGAAGTTTTGCAACCAAAATCAACATAGACGAAAACAAAACTGCCCGATCTGTTCAATTCTCAAGGAATAATACAAATTTCACAGCCACAGCTAGAAAGGAAATAATTTTAGCATCGGGGGTTTTCGGATCAGCTCAACTTCTCATGCTCTCTGGAATTGGACCAGAGGAACATTTGAAAGAAATGGGAATTGATTTAATCCAAGATTTGGAAGTAGGGAGTGCTCTCAAAGACCAAGTGAATTTCGCTGGATTGACCTTTAATACAAATATCGCGATACCGATTACGAGCTTAAGGGAACAACTTCAGGACTGGTTAAGAGGTTCTAGTCCAATACCATCAATAGGCCCATAATAATAGTTATATTTGTAGGTGTAGGGATAATGGTATTCCCTTCTTCGTTAAGTGGAGTAGAATTTTTCAAGTCATCACTTGAGGAAGTCTCAGATTATCCAGATATTGAGATAGCGTTCCTTTTTCCAAACAGTTCGGCCATGAGTGGGAGGACAAGTTTTGAGCAACTGACTGAAGAGACTGCGATTGCAGCATATGGAAGTAGATAAAATTGAACTTCTTTTTATTCCTTAAATAATCTTTCTTTTTGTTATTTTTAGGTGTAAATCCACTAACTTCCTTCAGGTTTCTCGTCAGCCTGGTTAGAAGTTTCTCTACTGGAACTTTAAGACTACGAAGCAGCGATCCTTATGATTTTCCTTTAATAAATCCTAACCTGTTATCAGATGAAGCAGGCCACGATATTGAGGTCTTGTATCAAGGCATACAAACCACATTGGCTCTTGCAAATGCTACAGCGTTTCAGTAAGAAAACTCCCTTCCCCGTATTTTTCCAATATAGCCTTAATTTTTCAGAGCACTCAACGCAACTCTCAACTTGCAACCGTTGCCTCAATGTTCAGACTTTGAATATCTCTCAAAAGATTACTGGTATTGTGCTATAAGAATCTTAGGAACTAACGACATGCACGGAGTCTCGACTTGCCCAATGGGACCAAATCCAGAAAATGGTGACGTGGTTGACTCAAGGTTGAGGGTTCATGGAATAAATGGATTGAGAGTAGCAGACGCAAGTGTGATTCCTTTAACTGTAGCAGGACAACCCACTCCAGCTGTTATAATGATAGGAGAAAAAGCTGCGGATATGATTAAAGAAGATAATCCGTAATTCGTGCTAGTAAATTGTAACGAAATAGAATAAATATATTGACTTGAAACTACATTATTTGACAAAGTAAAATTCTTTTTAAACAACGTGTCCAGATCACTTACCGTACCTCACTTGATATATGCTGACGGTTTAAATTATTTTGACAAATGGACAAAAAAATAGACAGCAAAAATCTGCAACTAACTCTTGATCTGCTTTCTCATTCAATTTAGACCTATACTAAAATCGAGCAACTCTTATGCGTCTGGCGTAAACAAGAACACGTGCGTTGAGATATTGGCCAGAGCCGCACTGAGGCACGACCTTTATTTAATTTTAGTTTTATAATTGTTTACATCAAAATATTTTGGAAAAAAATTATTGGCTGAATTAAAATGGCTCAAAACATCGATAAAATTATTTGTGGCAGTGTCTAAATAGCTGAAAACAACAAGATAAAACCGCATAACTATAATTTTGCGATCGAGTACGTCCCTGTTGCCGAGTCGGGTGAAATTTTATAGCCTACCGACCAATCCCGGAACGTCATTGAACACGTGGTTTTATTTGCGCCAGGCGTAAGGATTGCCCGATTTTAGTATAAATCCTAACAAATGCAAAGGCATGACATTTTCTAAGATCAACCTCCTTGAAATGCCTTGCACATGTGCAGGTGCATCTATCGATGTTTCACTTTTGCATTTGGGTTAAATCGCCAAATTTGTGTCTATTTAGGACTAAGGGATGTACCTATTTTGATTGGGCCACCCTGTATTTAAGAACCTTTAAGGAATTCAGTAAATTTGACTAATATAATTTGTAAATTGCAAATGAAATTTAATTTTACTACATACGAATTTACCTACCCACCCACCGTTAAATTTACAAAATATGTCTTGAAATGTAATAAAAATATAGTTTTTTTTTCATAAAGCAGAAAATGTATGGAATAATCAAAAATATATAAGAGCATGTTCCTCACTGCCAAACAAGAAGTGGGAACTTTTTAACATCGCTTCATAACGTCTTCGCAGTAGCTCTCGTTTTGTTAGTCTTTTCTAAAAACCTCATGAAAACAAAAACACCGAGGACATTGATGAAAACAAGGGATACCAGATGGCAAGGCCAAGACGAAGACCAAGGAAGGATATTGTACAGGGCACAAATCCGAATACTACTGTTAGGGCAGCAGAGAGAAACGCCTGGATACATGCAACGCGATTGGCTAAGGATACGACAGCGGAGGAGGTTGAGTTGATGCTTGGGAGGATTTGCCAGGCAAAATGCGAGAAGCTTTCCTCGAAGTACGTCCCGAACCCAACATATAGCTCGTTTAAAATATGTATACCATTTCAATATAAAGATGACGTTATGAGTGGACAAGTGTGGCCCCAGGGCGTGAACGTTAGCAGATACATCTCTCCGAAGAGGGCCCAACCAGAGGACGAAGATTTTTTAAACAAAACCACAGGAAACCCCAACGTTTCGTAGTAATGAACTGGAACATACAAGGTGGCCTTATAGACAAGAAGGAACATCTGGAAACTTTAATTGATAAGCACGATGTTAATATAGTTTGTCTGTGTGAACATCACCAATCTGATGATATAAAAAAACTTTACAATTAACGATTTTAAAGTTGTGAGCTACTTTAGCAGATCTCGTCTTCGGAAGGGGGGGGGGGGGGTTGTATACTAAGGCCCAAAAATGGAAAATTCGATATCATTTCATGTAGTGTGTCGGATGAGGGTAACTTCGAAATATGCGCAGTTAGATATCACGTTTCTGAGAGCGAAACCATAACCATTTGCACGGGCGTAACCAAGGGGGGGGGGTTTCGGGGGTTCAAACCCCCCCCCCCCGAAATAAGCAAAATATTACCTAATATTGTACCGAAAAAATACGAGGAGTGAAGAGTTACATTATTATTACGTTTGAATATATGTAGTAATAGTAGCGCCTAGCGCCATCTTTTGACGAGAGGCAGACGCAGTTGCAGCCGAACTATTTTGTATTGTAGGGACACATTGCGTTGTTTCTCGAGTATTCGCCACGCCCCTCGGTCGAAATGAGCGGAACTTTGTGAAAGTTCGTGGAAGTTTCTGGACGGCTACTGGGCTGCTATATAAGCGGCGCCGCGGCGCGTGACCGCGCTTACGGCAGTATTGTTCCATGCGAACTCGAAGCGAATAAAAGTAAAAAGTGGTGAACGAATAGTGAAGAGAATTAAGTGTACCGTGTAAGTGAGTAATTTTAGTGCACTGTTACTCGATGACTTTGTTAAGATACGTGAATCATTATTACTGTCGAAAAATGGAGGGGAAGAAAAGGAAGGGTGATAAACCTAAAGGTATGGACTACTGGAAAAAGTGGTGTAGTCAAGGTCAAGGGGTTTCTAATAAAGAAACAAATTTGGATTTAGCTATCAAAGCTTCAGCTACCTTGCATGCTGATAAGAAGACTGCCTACCCCGAAATCTAGTTTGGAATGCCTAGATATGTGCGATAAAAACCTTTATCCTAATATTTACACATTACTACAAATCTTGGCTACCATTCATGTATCCACTGCTACCCCAGAAAGGTCTTTCTCGAGCCTAAGGAGACTGAAAAACTATTTACGAAACACAACAAGTGAAAACAGACTTAATGGTTTGGCTCTAATGAACATTCACTATGGAACAGAAATTCATGCAGATGAAGTAGTGGATATATTTAAAAGAAAAAGCCGAAGATTTCTTCTTTAATGGTTTTAGATTTAGCGCAGAGGAACGAAATTAATTTATACATTTCATTTAAAGTTAAGAACTTTATAAATATGTCGTAGTTTTTCGGATGAATATATAGATATTAAATTTCATGTAAGTATATTTTTGTTGTTTTATTTACTTCTCAAACTAAACCCCCCCCCCCCCAAAACTAAATCCTGGCTACGCCCGTGACCATTTGTTCGGTGTATCGCTCACCGCTAGGCGATTTCCCAGAAATTATTAATAAACTTTCCTCTTTTCTAAAAGATATACAGGGTGTTCGAAAAATAGACGGAGATATTTTAGAGGGTGATTCCCTGTTAAGAAATATGAAAAAAAGTTTCTATAAACATGGGTCCGGAAATGCAGCGTTTTCAAGATACAGGATGTTAAATAAAAAAAAATAAAACATGAAATTATTAATATCTTAAAAATTATTTACTCGATTCTGTTGAAATTTGGCAATGTTATTTGTTGTATTAAGAGGCTAATTTCGCCCTAACTAGATTAAATTTATTAAGTCCAGTGGCGTCCCGGGGGGCACCTTAGCGAATATTATTATCAAAAAAATGTACGCCACTACCTTTTTTGTAACTTTAATTTTTAACTTTAAAAGTTGCAATAACACTCTTTCCTAGAAATGCTTTTGATTATTTGTTTTCCAAGGCACTTGTGATTTTTTTTTTGCAAAAATTGATAAACCAATTTTGTCCAGTGACATGCAATATATTTAACATCCTGTATCTTGAAAACTCTGCATTTCCGGACCCATGTTTATAGAAACTTTTTTTCATATTTCTTAACAGGGAATCACCCTCTAAAATATCTCCGTCTATTTTTCGAACACCCTGTGTATAATGCAAAAAATAAACACATCATATGTGGAGATGTCAATACGGATCTCCTAAAGAACAGCAATAGAACGCAGGATCTGGTTAATTTATTATTAGAATTTAATATTACTCCAAAAATCTCACAGCCCACTAGAATCACAAATAGCTCCGAAACTTGCATTGACAACATTTTTACTGACTTTGATATAATTTCCGGAACGGTGGTTGACACGCAGGCGTCGGATCATACATGTTATATCCGACCTCAAGCATCACCTTGATCATAACCTTGTTTTTACCCTTGATTCTGTTTACTGTTGGATATTATGTTCTCATTCTCTATTGTTCAAGATGCTTACTACAAAGATATCATTTTCCATTGTATATTGTTCTAGAATGATTACTAGAACATATCATATTCCTTTTGAGTATTGTTAAAACTTGCTTACTGCAAGAATTGCAGAATTTGATCTTCCCTTTGTCTTTATATTCTTTTCCCATGAGAACCACAACACCTCAGCATAACAGATCTGTATAAATAGGACCTAGTAAAGTAAGAGTGTTAATTCTAGTCTTGTCTGTAGTCTAAGCCGAAACTCTGTAACTCGCGTTAATCAAATAAAAGTTTTTTAAAAAGTCTTCGTCTTCACGTCGCCCGTAACATACCAGTTGCTAACCGTCGCATCGTGCGGGACAGTGACGGAGGGCGAGTCGATCATAATAATATGCGATATAGACAATTTTCCAAGAAAAATGTTCAAACGTTTAAAAACGATATAGCGCATGTTGATTGGAACAGTGTGCTTTATAATAATCCAAGCCTTGTAGATGTTGATGAATGTTTTAATGTTTTCTACGATCAAATACAATTCTCGTTTCAATCTAATTTTCCTCTTACAACCGTAAAGCCGCGCCCTAAAAGAAAACCTTGGATTGAACTCATAAATTTAGCGCGAATAATCCAAGAAATGCATATTATTAATAAAAGAATAAATTCAGAACTCTATAAGAACCTAGAACTGAAAAAATATTATAACAAAAAATTAAAAGAAAATAAACGAAACTTTAACAATAATAGAATTCAAATGCAAGTAATCTGAATAGAGAGTGTTGGAAAACAATCAAAGAGGCCTGCCCCAGTAAGACAAATAGAGCTTTGCCGCAAATTCGTCACCAAGACAGAATACTAGTCGCGCCAGGGGAGATAAGCGATTGTTTTAATGAGTAATTTGCGGGTTTTTTCAAATAATAGCGACCCTCCTCTCTCCGCTTCAGTGCACACATCTTTAGGACCGGCTTCATTACTTCTATTTCCACATTTAAATGCCACACTCCTCATCCGCCCGCTGTATGAATAGCTTCTAACTATTTTCCGTTTATTTAAACAGTAAGAAATGTAAAGCTTAACCTGCAAAACTACGACTTGACGTTTAAATTGTAAATCAATTTTAAGATTTTTTAAAGGTGTATTGTCTTTTTAATCTGAAGATGGCTGTTGAAATGTAATGCCGAAACGTACGTAATAAAGAACTACTGATTAATTAAATGGTGGTCGAATACCCAGGAAAACAAAATCCAATGAAATTTCAAACGACCAGTAAAGTTTATTACTATCTATTTCCAACCACCCCAAATGAAATAGAAAGGGTAATTTCAAAAGTATGCCGGAAAAACTCATCGGGCATGGACGAGAACCCGGGTAAAATATATATGGCCATTAAAGAAAATATAGCACATATACTAAGTGACATAATTAATATTAGTTTTTCGCAGGGCAAATATCCTACCACTCTAAAAACGTCAAAAATTATTCCCTTGTTCAAATAAGGAAGTACACATGACCCGGAAAACTACAGACCTGCAGCATTACAATGCCATCTGGCCAAAATTTTTGAGGTGTGCTTTAATAAACGTCTAATAAAGTTTTTGGAATCTCATAATATCATAACCCAATGCCAAAATGGTTTCAGAGAAGCACGCAGCACAAATACAGCACTCGATTGCGTATTACAACAGATTCATGATAGCTTAAATAATAAGGAGTCGGTACACAGATAGAAAGAGATACTTGAATCAAATAAAATTTATTTAACTCAAACAAATTTGATTCTTGTATATGGCGAACCCTAGACTAACTTTGAATAAAACATTTGGTTTGTTTCAATTTAAAAGCAACATTTAATTTGAGTCAATTTAAATATTATTTGGAAGAAATTAATTTTTATTCCCATAAAAATACTAACGATTTGAATTAAATAAATGATATATTTCGAAGGAACAAATCTACGATGTTTAAAAACATTTATTCTATTTAAAAAATTAAGACAGTTGCGTCAAACAACTGTGATGGGTTGAATTACCCATTCAGGGTATTCACTGAAATAAAATATTATTTATTTAAAGTAAAGCAACCTTTGTGTTTATCATTATTCACAAACTTTTTTTGTCGATTCGAATAAAAAACAATAAGTTTGTTCAATTCATAAAGATGTTCTGTTGAATGGAACGGATTAGAAAAACACGATAATTTGTAATGCTATAAAAATATTTATTTAAATACAATAATTAAAAAACAATATTTGGTATAAAAAAACTATACAAAACTCACCAAGGAAAGCGCCTCATACAGGTGGCCTATTTGATACATTTCAAGTAGTTCTTTGAGATTTGTATCCATTATTGTTTATGCGTATCCTACTTACAGAAGAATCTGAAAGCACGCAATACACACAATACACCACACTACAGACGGCTAATCGGCGGCTATAAATAATAAAACTGCTCGCACAAAACCTCTAGGAAGGCTGCAGACGCGTACCTACTTACACGGACACGGAGTAGCTCTGAACGCCGACACTAGAGTGCGCTCTGGTTCTCATATTTTCTCTCTATTTCTATCTTTCATTCTCTGGAGCGAGACAGCAATAAAAATGATAGGTAGTATTATTTAACTCAAATAAGGTCACATTTAAACCAAATAACAATGTGGTTGACCCAAACAACCAAAGCTAATACTATAAATAAAAATTATTCTTGTTTGCACCAAGTAATACCTTATTTCAGGAAAATAATAAATGCTTCTACTAAACAATAATGTGTCAAAAGAATCAAATACTCCACCCAAAAAGCTCTTATTTTTTAATTGAAAAAAATAAATCTTCATTTAAATAATATACTTTCTACCGAAATAAATATTATTTCTGACAAATAATTCGTGATCAAACAACAAATATTTTTCTATGAAGAATTGTATTTCTATCTGTGTACTAGGGCTGTTTTTTTATTTCAGTCGTCCTTTGACACTGTCGATCACCCTCTACTTCTAGAAAAATTATATCATATGGGCATCCGAGGACCGGCGATCTCTTGGGTGGGATCCTATCTGTCGGAGAGAACACAACGCGTAGTGATCGACGGTGTTGCATCGTCACACCGGGAAGTGCATCGCGGAATACCTCAGGGTTCTTGTCTATCCCCTGTTATATAAACGATTTACCGACTTACAAACCAAGCACCTCTTTTGTACTGTATGCCGACGACACTAATATCTTGGTAGCTGGTGGTAGTCGATCCGACCTGCCTAATCTTGCAAACCCCGAAATAACACACGTAGTTGAGTGGTGTAAAAATAACGGCATTAAACTGAATAAAGATAAATCAGCGGCTTTGGAGGTGTTTCCGAAAAACTCGATTATTGACTCTAGCTTACTAATACGAATGGAGGGCCATTCTATAGAGAATGTCAACTCCACAAAGTTTTTGGGATTACACATTGATAATAAATTAACGTGGAGTCAACATATCGAGAAAATCTTCCCGAAGCTCAGCTCATGTTGTTACTTGATTCGATCTATACGAGACACCGTATCTGTGGACGTTCTGAAGTTGATGTATTTTGGGCTCTTCCAGTCTGTAATAGCATATGGAGTGGTCCATTGGGGTTCAGCCTCTTCAACAAAAAAGGTATCCTTGGCTCAGAAACGAGCCATTAGATGTATGGTTAGAGCAAAATGTAGGGAATCCTGCGTTCCGTTGTTTAGGCGATTTCAAATTATGACGTTTCCTTCACTATATTTGTATTCTCTTCTGTTGTACGCTAGGGCAAATTTACATAGATGGAATAGACGTTCAGAAATACATGATTATGACACAAGACATAGAAATAATTTGAACATACAATATTCCAGACTCACAACTGCACAACAAAGTGTAAAATATATGGGACTAAGGGTATAATATAGGGCCCTTAATTATTACAAATGTTTTACCGAAGACGAGACTTCCGCTGGTTTTAAAAGAAAAACTAAAAATTTTTTTATAAATAAATGTTTTTACTCCATTCAGGAGTATTTTTAATATTGACTTGTAAGTTAACATGTGAATGTGTATTTGTGTAAGAATAGATTTTAGGTATATTATTGTATTTTGACGAGCTCTTAATGTTCAAAAAAGATATTTTCTTTTTGTAATGTTCCGAAGCGAAATAAATCAAATCAAATCAAATAAGGCCTGTGACACGATTGACTACCCTTTACTAGCAAACTAAAATTCTAAGGATTCGATATAAACTATATAAAGTTTTTACCTCATATTTAAAAAATCTGCTTCAAATGGATTTATAAACAGCATTCTAGTTCCACAGGGATCAATTTTGGGACCCATATTTTTCCTAGCATATACTGCAGATATTTTTGATTGTGTGGAGCAAACCAAGATGCGGGCTTATGCAAACGATTCCCAATTACTTTTGCCTTTTTTATAAGACAAAAAATATAATGCCCTGTAAATCATTACACAAAAAAATTGTAAGAAAAAATTGACCAGAGGTTTATCCTCTAAAACTGAAGAATTTTTGTCATATTATAAGTAATGAGCTGTAACTCGTTATGTATTAGACATACAAAAAAATGTGTGGGGAAAAGCTGTTCATATTTTGATCCACTTACAACTTTTATTAGGGTTATTTTGTTCTAAAGAAATGTTTAGGAAACCATCCCTATTGTTTAGGAAACCACCTGCGCAATTCGTACCAGGAGTTCGAGTGTGATCTTTTGGTTGGACACTCCGGAGGCAGTAACCAAGCAACCCTGAAAAAATTATCCTGCTTGGATTTTTTTTTAAATACTGACATCTTTATTGTACTATGTAAAATTTATTGTAAACCTGTACAGGGTGTCCCATTTTGGGTGTTTAAGGGTGTTTTTCTAAAAAATCTCGGTTATTATTAAAGCTAGAGGGTTGCGGTTTTCACGTCACTGACTACTTTTTTGAGAGGAATTGGGTGGATCAATCAGATTTTAGAAAAGTTTTATAGTTTCCGCGCATTGGCGCAGGACTGAAATTTTCTATTTTTTGGAAACCTCTCTCCTGGCTACAACTTATAATATCGACAAATTTAATCAACTATTTTTATAGTTTGGGGCCGCGGTGGCGTCGCTCGTACCGGCGCTGACTTTTTAGACTGCATGTTTTTCTGCCTTCGATCGACCTCGGTTCGAGGCAGGTGCATGCACATTGTCTTTAAAGAAAAACACCGCTATGGCCAAGAGCGCTGGACAAATGTGGGTTCACGGTATTGCTCCTAAATAGTTTTATCCGCGTGATTTACTAATTGTCCTACACTAACTGGGATTACTACGGTTTTCTAGGGTTTTCCGTATCACTTGAGCGAATGCTATCCTAGTTCTATCGGAAAAAAGTCGGCCCTAGCCGCAAATGGCAACGAAGACAAAATAATAGTAATTGCCCCCCTCCCCCGCACAAGCATGTTTTTACCTGGTTGCTTCTGGGGTACTCCTAGTTTGGAGTATTGTGAGGGTGAGAATTATTATTATTATTTTTTTTTTTTTGGCGCAGAATCGAATGGAATAATTAGTTTTTTGGTAGGTAGCGTTAATAGTTTTTGAGATATGAACCAAAGTTATATTTTTTTAAATGGAAACCATAGTTCATATCTCAAAAACTATTAACGCTACAAAAAAAACTAATTATTCCATTCGATTCTACGCCAAAAAATCTATAAAAAATAGTTGATTAAATTTGTCGATATACAGGGTGTCTACTGACAAATATGCATTTTTCGGAAAACTTTATTTGAAAAAAAAATTACCTTTTTGATGGCCTAACTTTGTGTAAAAATAAATTCGAGATCCATGGCCTACTTTCCGAGAAATTTTTGAAAAACCCGAAAAAGAGTTATCGAAAAAGTTTCTGAATAGAATCTGTAGGCAAAATTGATTACTTTAAGCCTGCTTTATCATAATTTGGCAAAATGCCGCGGTTTAGGGGGTGCTCTCTTAGCGCTTAAAAAAAGTTACTCAATTATAGCAGGCCATGGCGTCAAAAAACTACCTATTTTATGCACTTTCGATCGATATATCACAAACGCTACATATCCCTTGCGTTAGCCTGATTTACAACTTTTTTAGAAAAAAAAATTAAAATTTAGATGTCTTGGAAAAATGCTTTCAAAGTTCGGTTAAATAAACTACAACTATCGATTTAATTAATTTCACAACACATTACATTGCAAATCTTTTGTCGAAATGAAATTTGTTGCGAGAAATCTGCATCTCCCACATTTTTGAAATTTTCTAGTATGCCTTGAAAAACAATAGCAACCAGCTTCTGTCACTCAATCAATTGGATCTTTCAAAGATTATTGTTTGATAGAAGTTGAAAGAATAATAATTGATTCAAGAAATAGGTACTTGTATAAAATTAGAGGCATTTTCAAACGAAGACAAATTCAATTTATTTGTAATGTACGTGGAAAGCAACTTTAATTCAACGCTAGCGTTAACACAATATCAACATAGATATGCAAACGCCCCTAGTCCAAATAGAACCATATTTAAAAAATTATCAAGTAACTTAAAAAATCATCAAATCGGAGATGTGTGTGAAAACGCGCCATGATTTTTTAAGTTACTTGATAACTTTTTAAATACGGTTCTATTTGGACTAGGGGCGTTTGGATATCTATGTTGATACTGTCTTAACGCTAGCGTTGAATTAAAGTTGCTTTCCTACATTACAAATAAATTGAATTTGTCTTCGTTTGAAAATGCCATGCTAATTTTATACAAGTACCTATTTCTTGAATCGATTCTTTCAACTTCTATCAAACAATTAATGTTTGAAAGATCCAATTGATTGACTGATAGAAGCTGGTTGCTATTGTTTTTCAAGGCATACTAGAAAATTTCAAAAATGTGGGAGATGCAGATTTCTCGCAACAAATTTCATTTCGACAAAAGATTTGCAATGTAATGTGTTGTGAAATTAATTAAATGGATAGCTGTAGTTTATTTAAACGAACTTTGAAAGCTTTTTTCCAAGATATCTAAATTTTAATTTTTTTTTCAAAAAAAAATTGTAAATCAAGCTAACGCAAGGGATATGTAGCGCTTGTGATATATCGATCGAAAGTGCATAAAATAGGTAGTTTTTTGACGCCATGGCCTGCTATAATTGAGTAACTTTTTTTAAGCGCTAAGAGAGCACCCCCTAAACCGCGGCATTTTGCCAAATTATGATAAAGCAGGCTTAAAGTAATCAATTTTGCCTACAGATTCTATTCAGAAACTTTTTCGATAACTCTTGAAATAAAAAAGTTACATGCCAAAGAAGTTTCGGCAATTTTCGGGTTTTTTAAAAATTTCTTGGAAAGTAGGCCATGGATCTCGAATTTGTTTTTACAAAAAGTTGGGCTATCAAAAAGGTAATTTTTTTTTCAAATAAAGTTTTCCGAAAAATGCATATTTGTCAAGATATGTCCAAGTGGCCCTCCGTCAGTAGACACCCTGTATATAAGTTGTAGCCAGGAGAGAGGTTTCCAAAAAATAGAAAATTTCAGTCCTGCGCCAATGCGCGGAAACTATAAAACTTTTCTAAAATCTGATTGGTACACCAAATTCCTCTCAAAAAAGTAGTACAGTGACGTGAAAGTCGCAACCCTCTAGCTTTAATAATAACCGAGATTTTTGAGAAAAACACCCAAAAACACCCAAAATGGGACACCCTGTACATATAAGGTTAAGTAGAGTCGTCGCTAGACTTCGCGTATGGTGAATTGTGTAAATTCTTCTCGTATTTTATTTTGATATATATACAGGGTGAGTTTTTTTCGATGACCAATACGGGGATCTCGGAAACTGGCAGAGCTAGAACAAAGGTTAAATGGATAAAGAATTGCAGTTTTAAATGCTCAATCTAATGCCCCTTTTGGATTTTTAAAAAAGTCCAGGGCTCCCTAGATATTTTGAAAAGAGTGATTTTTTGCTATTTCATCAGATCCCTGTAGCTCCGTTATTTCTGATTATACAGAAAAACTGTAGAGACAAAAATGGTAGATAATTTTGGGCTTATTAATATGACATAAACCTGGGGTTTTTAAATTTAAATCATAGTTGGCTGTGGCCTTATAAAATCGGCAATTTTTTTAGCTTTCCAAAGATATAATAAACGGTAATACATGGAATATATTTTCATAATTTCGTTCTATTTTATAATTAGACATACTTCAAACTTTCTAATATTTTGTTTTTAGCTGGTAACAAAATGTTTTCATTACGAAAGTAAACAATACGGTGCAGAATATTTTCCAAATATGTATAGAGCTCAGACGAACGATAAACATAGACCAACCTAAAGGCTGCATTGTAATCTGCCAACATAAAAAATGCCTACTCAAAACAAAAACAACAAATTTGACACTTAAGCCTGCATCAAATGGTATCCAGAGGTTACGTTTCCTATGCCACAAATCGAACACTTTAATATTCCCGTCGTTCCTAAAATTACACTAATTCACTAATAATTATTACCTACTAACTTAACTATATGTCTATATAAAATTTGATTTTGGACAAAGAAAGTTCATGTGAATATGGGTAGGGAAATGCCTAATAAAGAGATACAAGTTTGTTAAAGTTTATTTTTAAACGGTTTTTTAATAATATCTCAAAAACGACAAATTATATTAGGTAACTTAAAATCCAATAAAATAACGATACCGACGTTTAGATAGGTTGACAAATATTCACGAAATAATTGAAATAAGTTTGCAAAGAAAGGTACCAAATGACGCTTGTAAGTGGATCATAATAATTGGGATGATTTTTTGGAACCTAGAAGTGGGGGGACGAGAGAGGTTTTCTGAGAATTTTAAGAAAAGAAAGGCAACAAGTAATAAAATATAATAAAGAAAAAATTAACCAAGATTTGTTTTGTTTTTGAGCGAAATAAAAATTGAAAATTTTCTTTTTATCTGTGATATTATTTGTATCTACACTTAATATAAAAATTGCAGTTAAGTAAGATATAAAATGTAGTTTAAATAAAGGATTAAAAAAATTAGTTGTCTTTCCCAGGTACAGGGTGGCCCATCTAAGCGGAAAAAGTGTGTTACGAGAAGACACGTTAACATAAAATTGTCATTCAAAAAACGACATTGTAGTAAAAATTAAGGGGATCTCGATGGTGTACTCGTATTTTGTATACGGGGGTCGGTAAAAAAGTTATCGCGAAAAAACTTTTTTTTGCAAAATAACAAAAAATATTTACCTACACAACCATTAGAAATCCTTCAAATAGTATTCCTAAATATTTAGTTTTTTGGAATAAATTCTGGTTATAGCGCAAATGAAAGTGATTTTCTCTATTTTACAACTTACACGTTCCAGTTAACCATTATAGGATTCATTTTTTAATTCTGATTCCAACGATATATAATTTGACCTATTTATCTCCAACTGTTTCTGAGATATTTATCAGAGAAGCTCCATTAAACTAGATATATAGTATCATGGTCAGTGTCTGATGTTCGATCCGAGTAGGCCAAACAATAACACCAAATTTATGAGAAATCAAGTCAGCCATGATAATAAAACTGACAATCAAGTATGTTGTATTATTTTCCTGGTTGTCAAAATTATTTTCACTATTTGTTCCTGGGCATCATACATTGGACAAACAAAACAATATCTTAAAAATAGATTATACAAACACAAAAATGATATTAATAATAATAACCAATTTTCTTCTGCACTTAGTCAACATTCAATAAACGAAAAACATTCTTTTGATTTCGAAAACACTGAAGTATTAAATTATGAGAGTGATTTTACAAAAAGAAGTTGTCTTGAGATGTATCACATACATAGAAATGACAGTACTATTAACAGAAAAAATGATTTAAATAACTTAAGTTAATAATTATACCTATAGTTTCATATGCCACACTATAGATCGATACTGACTTTTTACCGTGTGTTGATAAAAAATTGCCTTTTTTGTACCGACGCGCGAAATGCGACACATCCTCCACTACTAACAACTGGTTCGTACAAAAATGTTTCATTTTTGAAAATAAAAATGTTTAAACAATTTTAAATATTATATAATGACGTAAACACTAAACCATGCCGGTGTAAACATTTTGTAAGTATTCCTTTAAAAATTTTATTATTGTATAAAACATTTTAATATGTTTGTATTAATTTTAGTTTTTATTATTTTAGCACCTTCAAATTGTTATAAAAAAATATAGATTTGCTCTGATGAAGATCATTATGCGATCGAAACATATGTTATCAATAAATAATGCTTTGAAAAAATTAAAAATTTTAATTAAAATTTACTTATTCTTAATACCACGCATGATTATAATTTGCTGAAGCTGTTACTATAGTCTATACAAGTTACAGCGGCAGTAGATATAAATAAAGTTACATGACCGCCTTGCGATCAGGGTCGGACTAATATGAGATTCCAAGTGGCTTGTAATTCTAAACTAGATCTTTATAAATTTCCTTAAATTAAGTAGCAAAATAAATTTACAGAATATACTGCTCGCGATCCGATCTAAAATATGCAGGAAACTCGACTGAGGGAAGAGCCGGCCCTGCATTCTGCTCGCCGCGTAAACACTTGCCATTTTATGACGGCCAGACCAATAAGAGAATAGGTCACGTGGTGGCCAATGTTTTGATCCACTGCCTCTGTAACTTGGATAGACATCTCTCGCTGCATCTCTCTGTGATTTTTCGTTATTTCTTTTGAAATAATTTAAAATTCGTTCTTTCCCGTTTTTAAGCACTCCGAACATTTCCATTTGGATGTTTGCGAGAGTACTCCCTCAAAGTTTCTACGTGTCTTTTATCATTTTTGATAAAGACCTGTAAAATATCACAGCATTCTTCTTTCAAAAACATTTTTCAAAACTGTAAGTAACAACTTCAGTAACAAAATTTTAAGACTAATCTGACAGGTAAATAGAAATATTGAACTTATACAGCCTACTTGATTGTAAGTTTTATTATCATGGCTGACTTGATTTGTCATAAATTTGGTGTTATTGTTTGGCCTACCCGGATCGAACATCAGACACAAATTCTGTGATAAATATCTCTGAAACGGTTGGAGATAAATAGGTCAAGTTATATATCGTTGGAATTAGAATTAAAAAATGAATCATATAATGGTTAAACGGGATGTGTAAGTTGTAAAATAGAAAAAATCTCTTTCATTTCCACTATAACCAGAAGTTACTTCAAAAAACTAAAATTCAGGAATATTACATAAAGGTCTCTAATGGTAGTGTATGTAATTTTTTTTTAATTTGCAAAAAATGTTTTTTTGCGATAACTTTTTTACTGACCCTAGTATACAAAATCCGAGTATACACCATCGAATTCCCCTTAATTTTTATTACAATATCTTTTTTGAATGACGCTTTTATGTTAACACACTTTTTCCGCTTGGATTGGTCACATTGTATGACACGCCCCCTCTTACAAAAATAATTGCTTTTTGATCAAGGCGATAGCATTTTTAAATTTCTCAATTAATCGTCCATAAAAAATATCGCTTGTCAATTTGCACTAAAGCTATACCAGATTTTGAGCAAACAATTTATTTAGAAAGTAGCGCATTTTTGGACTTGATGCAAGAAATGAATTGCCAAAGTTTGAAAGGAGTATGCAATTTTTTTATTGATTTTAGATATAAGTAGGTAATTGAAATTTTTTATTAATTTCTATATGCTTCAAACGTCGACAGTACAGATTGTCTATATCATAAACGTAGGTGTTGTTTTTTAAATACGTAGTTTCTTTTAGTAACTTCAAACTTAAGGGGATCAATCAATCACATTTACATAAATTTATTTCATATTTATTTAGATAAGTAGGTATCTATTTTTTTCGAAATATCTACGTTGTGTGTAATTTTCTACAGTCCCCATTCCAGATCTTGTTGCTATATACGAAATTCTTTACAAAGCTTTAAAAATTATCCCGTGCACGTATTGCTAGAATTAGCATGTGTAATGTGCAAATAAATACTTTACTGCAAATATAATACTAGGTATTATCGTTAGCACGAAGCCCAGGTCAATAAAGTGTTTTTGCATCAACCCATTGTTGAAAAATTCCTGGATAAACAATGACCCTATAAAAATATAATACGAAATATTATACAGGGTTCCCCATAATAGACTTCCCATTTTAATATGGGCATAAAATTCAAATTTGGTATCTGATAGAATTTTTCTTTATAGTTGGCCATGATTTGTAATCTTTGGGATTAATTAAATAACTGTGTCCAAGTATGCATCCCTTACTAAATAACTAAAATTAGCTGTATTGATAAATGGTGATTTTTTCCCTGCAAATAGGAAAGCGTTATTAATTTTTGTTTATTTTCGTATATAAATTTTATGTGACGAATCTGTTTCAAATATTCTTTTTACCCAAAACTTCTCTACCCAAGAATTACGAAAATAAAGAAGATTTAATAATAATAAAAGTATTTAATAGTTAATACTTAACGCTTTTTTACAGAGAAGAAATCACCTTTTAATAGGTAATACAAAGAGATGTAGGATTGTGAATGTAAATGTATATACAAGAGAAAGTGTTTTATAATACAGTTAATTAAAGTAATTTTGTGATTTTGTGACAGGTGCCTACTTGATGACAGTAATTTGATTAATCTCAAAAATGACAAATCAAAATGACAAATCAAAACTCAATCAGTTACCTCGTTTGAATTTTATCAGCATATTGAATGGGTAGTTTATTATGGGGAACCATGTATTATATTGATAAATAAGAGTGCATTTGTGAAGATTAGAAAACCATAAAAAAAACTTAAGATATTAGGTACCACACGTCTGGAGAAAACAGTTTAAATAGCAACAGCTTCGTAGAAATTTGTTACTTGGTATCACTGAGTAAGATTGTAAGCAAAAGCAAAAAATGAAGTTGTTAGTCCTGTCGACATTTGTATTATTTTGCCGGTGTGATTTAGTGGACTATTATGTAAGTTTGGTCGAAAGCGAACTTGCAAAAGTTGCAGTGTACGAATTTGCGGAAGATGCTTCAGAGTACAAACCAGACGATCCAACAGTTAGTGGTAAGAAATTTGTTGAAAAATTAATTTCTAATACATTCATAAGAATTTTTGAAAAAACTTTCATAATTTCTCGTCCAATGTTGGTTTAACCATGTATAGGATGTTGGTGGCTTAAGACTGTTGTAAAACAACAGAAAAACGAAAGAAAAAATTTAAAACATGGCTCTTTGAGGTTCATTTTGCGCAAATTTTTTTTTCAGAATTTTGGAAGTCAGGGTGATGGCGTTACCAATTATATTTCTCCCAGGAACATACGCGAATTTTTACATCTTTGCAAGGCCTATATTTTCCTCAATAACTTTTATTAAAGAACATTTTCTCTATCTGTTTTCGTTTAAAATCTACTAGCAAATATGTCCTGAAATAACTATCTAAAAAAATCATGTTAGCCCAGGTTAGAGTGGTTTTATATATTTTTTTTGTAGCTGCTATACCAGCCGTGTTTAATTGATTTAAATTTAAGTGAACACAGTAATTTTTAATGATGTGAGAAGCAGGTGAAGTTGAATCGACAAAGATATAGATATCTCGATTTGTTAGAAAGAATAGGTACTATATAGTGTAACGAAAAATGCCTCTAAAGTTGTTATATCAGCTTTCAATGAATATGTCTGCACGGTTTTCTAACCTACTCCGACAAGTTTAATTGTGATTTTTGAAGGCTAAACAATAAAAGTGGTAACCAAGGGAACGAGTTTGGACTGTAATTGTTGAGATACAGTACAATAGGTATCTTCCTGGGAAAAATATAATTGATGACTTGGTCCCATTTAAGACCCACGTTTCAAATTTTATCTTTCGTTTTTCTCTTGTTTACGAAATTTTTTATTTTTGATTTATTCTACTCCATTTGATTTTAGATGGCGGAACTTACGACTTCATCATTGTGGGTGCAGGTCCAGGAGGTTGTATTCTAGCAAACAGACTAACAGAAATAAACCACTGGACAGTTCTCCTATTGGACGCCGGAACATTTTCTAACAACTTCACTTCGATACCCCACATGGAAGCAGACGCACTTTTCAGTGACTATAACTGGCGACTGGCTACCACTCCCCAAACCACCATATGCTTAGGCAAGATACTGCAAATAAAATTATATTTTTACTGTTTTAAATTCAATAGGTCAGGTGAATACGTCGTGCCTGTATCCCAGGGGTAGAGGTATAGGCGGCGGGACTATCGTAAATGGCATGTTCTATTCAAGAGGATCGCCACATGACTACGAGAGGTGGGCTGCATTAGGAAATTATGGTTGGTCTTACGACGACGTTCTTCCATATTTTGAGAAGACGGAAAATTTTCACCAGACCAATCCTGAAGCACGTGTGGATGCTGCCTTCCACGGTACGTAGTTATTTTACTTAAAAAATATTAGTGGCACTGTATATGCCAAGCAACAATTATTATTAAATGTTGAAAATATTTATGTATAGCTGTCACAAAAAGATAACATTCATTTTAGGCGAATCTGGTTTGCTAAACGTTGAAAATCCAATACCAAGCAACGTATGGACAAACGCTTACTTTAATGCTAACTCTGAATCTGGATTTAAAGTAATAGACTACAATGGATTAGGGGGTATTGGTGCAGCTCCTCCTCAAGTATGAGTATATCACGCAACATATTTTCCTATGTAACCAAATATATTTTAGCAATACAGCAAAAAAGGAGTCCGGCAAGACGCTGGTGTTGCATTCATCAAACCAATTCTAACCAGGCCAAACCTGAAGGTCATCGAAAGAAGTTTTGCAACCAAAATCAACGTAGACGAAAACAAAACTGCCCGATCTGTTCAATTCTCAAGGAATAATAAAAATTTCACAGCCACAGCTAGAAAGGAAATAATTTTAGCATCGGGGGTTTTCGGATCAGCTCAGCTTCTCATGCTCTCTGGAATTGGACCAGAGGAACATTTGAAAGAAGTGGGAATTCATTTAATCCAAGATTTGGAAGTAGGAAGTGCTTTCAAAGACCAAGCGGATTTCTCTGCATTGACCTATAATACGAATCAGACGATACCGATTACTAGCTTAAGGGAACAACTTCAGGATTGGTTGGATGGTTCGTTTTAGTCCCAAACCATCAAAAGCCCATAGTAACAATTATATTTGTAGGTGAAGGAATAATGGTATTCCCTTCTTCGTTAAGTGGAGTAGACTTTTTCAAGTCTTCACTCGAGGAAATCTCAGATTATCCAGATATTGAGATAGCGTTCCTTTTTCCAAACAGTTCGTCCATGAGTGGGAGGACAACTTTTGCGCAACTCACTGAGGAGACTGCGATTGCAGCATTTGGGAGTAGATAAAATTGTATTTCTTTTTATCCCTTAAATAATCTTACTTTTTGTTACTTTTAGGTGTAAATCCACTAACGTCCTTCACTTTCCTCGTGAGTGTGGTTAGAAGTTTATCTACTGGAACTGTAAGACTACAAAGCAACAATCCTTTCGAGTTTCCTTTAGTAAATTCTAACCTGCTATCAGATGCAGCAGGCCACGATATTGAGGTCTTGTATCAAGCCATACAAACTACGATGTCTGTTGCAAATGCTCCAGCGTTTAAGTAAGAAAACTCCCCTCCCTGATGTATTTTTCCAATATAGACTTAATTTTTCAGAGCACTCAACGCAACGCTCAACTTGCAACCGTTGCCTCAATGCTCAGACTTTGAATATCTCTCACAAGATTACTGGTTTTGTGTTATAAGGAACTTAGGATCTCTCGACATGCACGGAATATCGACTTGTCCCATGGGACCGTGTCCAGAAAACGGCGATGTGGTTGATTCAAGGTTGAGGGTTCATGGAATAAATGGATTGAGGATAGCAGACGCAAGTGTGATACCTTTCACCCTAGCAGGACATCCCAGTGCAGCTGTTATGATGATAGGAGAACAAGCTGGGGATATGATTAAAGAAGATAATCTGTAATCCGCGCTACTAAATTGTAATGAAATAGTTTATATTGATTTATGAGGGGTGGGAGTGTCACTTTGTGTTGAACCTGTTTTCTTGATCATCGAAAATACATGATTTGGCAAACTGAAATTTAATATTTTTTTATTTTATCCTAAGATTAAATGGAACAAAACCAAAGAAAAAGTCAATTATTTTAATTTTTTTATACAGTGTGTCCCTGGATGGACTTGACGAGGGGAGAAAAATCTTTATTATCTGTTTTTCGACGAAAAGTCGCTCTTCATAAAAAGTTCTGCTTGTCAAAAAAATGAAATTACCATATTAAAATGTTAGATCTGATGTACAGGTTGTTAATAAATTAAGAAAACCTGAAAATGCGTCAAGGGAAAACTACCTTTATTTATTACTTTACAGAAAAAAACTATAAAACAAATTTGTTCAGTATCCAAAATAAAGCCTAAATACAAATTTTCAAGTTGAAATTCCAATTACAATTATCATCAACAGCTGCCTCCCACCTCAACACATTTTTCAGTAATTTTTATAAATTTAATTTATTAACACCCTGTACATCAAATCAAAAATATTAATATGGAAATTTTATTTTTTTGACAAGCAGAACTTTTTATGAAGAGCGACTTTTCGTCGAAAAACAGATAATAAAGATTTTTCTCCCCTCGTCAGGTCCATCCGGGGACACACTGTATATTTTGCAGAAAAGGACCTCTACTTAAACCAAACGTAAGTGCGGTTTATGTGTGGGTGAAGATTAATTTGAAAATTATTTTTAAAGTAGGCAGCCGTTATCGTTTTGTTATTGTTATCACCACCAAGTAGGCACCTTAAAATATATTGAGCTTCATTTTTTCGCATTTCTACTAATGATTATATTTATTTAACATATCATTAAAGCAATCGATTTATCCAGAAAGCTGAAAAACAAGTATAGTAACGGTAATATTCAAAAAGGTGTATTAGTCAAACGTTGACAACTATAGACCTATAAGTAGGTATAACAAATGTCTTGTCTAAAGTTTTTGAAACACTTCTACGCAAATTTCTTTATAACTATATATAGGCGGGTTGGGCCAACCCGGTTTGGCGTAATTTACAAGGACTTTTCCAAAGTTAGGGGTATCTGGGAATCTGATCTTTTCAAATCATACTGGTGTCATATGAAAACTGCATGTTGTATGTCATGGCTACCGATCGATGCAAATCATCCTCACCCAGTGGCGTAGCTAGCTTCGAGTGGGCCCTGTATCAAAGGCTGAGCCAAGGGCCCCTGAGCCGGGGGGAGGGGGGGGAAATTAAATATATATACTCCAGAACAGCATATCATTATTGTTATAAATAATACCTACCTACAGAAATAAAACTGCCCGCCGATTGATAAATCCGAAAAATAAAAAGATAACAGGGGCCTTGTGCGTTAGATACTTATAGAATCTTAAAAAAATAATACAATTTTAAGTTTCTTTTTATTAATTATTCTAATTATCCTGGTCGTAACATTCGTTATTTTTAGTAATAATAATCCTGGGAATCGACCACAATCTTACATTAGTTTATTTTCCAAAACATAACAGGGTGTCCCAGGATAAGTGAAACGTGAGGTGTATAACACCAAAAATTTTCGAGTTCGAATTTGGCCATTTGGGGTCCAGGCCTGCTTGCTTAGAAATTAATGTTCACCATATTTTTAATTTTGAAAAATAAAGTAGGCCCCGACGAACGATTTATTTATTTTCTGTGTAGGTTAAATGTTAAGTGCCCTTTCTCGACAAGATATCGAAAAATTTCATTAGATAAAGTTATTTGGAATAAAAAGTATGCAAGGCTGGGAAATTTGTACTCAATCGGCCTACTATGATTTGTTTGAAATAATAAATAAAATAATAATAAATCAAACTAGGACAATTATTTTGAAAGATGACACAGGGTCATAGTTTTCAATTCTAAGCAACTTTTTCTAATGCAATTTTTCGATATTTTAAACGACCAGGATAGTTCACCTACCTATAGGAAATAAATTGGACGAAAATCAAAGTAGGCCAATTATTTTGAAAATTGGTATAGGGACATAATTTTAAATTATAAGCAACTTTTTTTAATGAAATTTTTCGATATCTTGTCGAGAAAGGGCACTTAACCTACACAGAAAATAAATAAATCGTTCCTGTCAGGGCCTACTTTATTTTCAAAATTGAAAATATGTTGAAAATTATTTTCTAGGCAAGCAGGACCCCAAATGGCCAAATTCGAACTCGAAAATTTTTGGTCTTTTACACCTTTCGTTTCACTTTTCCTGGGACATACTGTATAATAGTTTACGCGTTTCGGCATAATGCCATCATCAAAACTATATATATTTCATTATTTATAACATTACACATTTCACTGTAATTTAAAAATAATACGTATCGAGAAGTAAACACTTCATTAATACGTTAAAATAATTCTTAGTTGTGTGCCCATGTAATAATATAAAAATTTACACAGAAAAACGTCTAACAAACATTTTAAAATATTTTAATGGCTAATAGTGCAGTGACTGGAATGGTCGGTGGGCCCCCTAGGCCAGTGGGCCCTGTATCACTGATACAGCTGATACAGCGATAGTTACGCCCCTGCCCTCACCTCTGGTGTACCGCAAGGTTCGAATCTAAGTCCACTAATGTTAAACATCTTTCTAAACAACGTGTCGAGATCACTTACCGTGTACCTCACTTTATACAGGGTGATTCACGTAAGTGGTTCAATAGAAGTTTACGGGGAAGGAGTGCGAATTTTAATTTGAAATTTTGGTCACTTATATAACAGGTTGTAAACTTTCTTTCTAAAATATTTTCAACTTCCGATCACTTCCGGTTATACCGGAAGTCGATAGCAACTTTGTTATTACAAATAGAACACCCTATATATTATTACACCATCTGGTTCCCTATTAAATTCCAAATTTTTTTTTTTTTTGAATATAATGTGTACCCTATTCCTAACCCTTTTCGAGATATTCCAAAATTTTTGATTTTTTCGGGTGTTGCAGCCATATCGACCATGATAACTTTGAAATTTATGAATCTGGAAAACTTGGACTGTCGTAGGCGAAAGTCAACTTTATTAAATTGTCTGTATGCCATTTCAAAATATTGGACAGGGTGTTCGGGAAAAAATTCCCAATATCATCATCGAAAAATTGAAAAATGGAACCCATATTTTTTTATTGCACCATTGAAATGCTTGTGAAAAGACAGTTCAAAAAGATATAACACACTATATGTCTAAATGAAGCGGTTGCTTCGTTATTACGCAAAATACGTATTTTTTCTGCTCTGTGTCAACAAAGATGCCATTTCTCAAGGAGCGTCACATTATAGGAGGACATGGAAAATGGAATAACGCAATTATATGACAAGGTTAAGGGCTATTTAATAATATTTTTTCCCTGAGAAGCAACAACACAAAATTAAATAATACTAACAATTACATAATAATAGGTAAGTACCTACTAGAAGAAAAAACAAGAAACTACATATAAGTAAAACACTTTATTCATATTATGCTATTTACCTGTTACGTATTTACATTTGCTTCTCTTTGTTTGGACCTTGCCATGGACTATGAAATTTCGTTCCAACTTTCTGAATTTTCTTTTCGTCAAAGGTGGTAAATGTAAATGCCTTTCATTAAAAACTCTAACTGTTATTTCTAAAATTCTTTTACACTCTCCATGAATTTTCTTTTCGTCAAAGGTGGTAAATGTAAACGCCTTTCATTAAAAACTCTAATTGTTATTTCTAAAATGCTTTTACACTCTCCATGAGTGTAAAACATATTCAAAATATTGTTAGTTGTTTCACGTCCTTCAGTGTTCATGTTGAAAATTCACAGGGATAGGACATAAATAAATAAATGCAACCTTTTAAAACAATTGCCGACGTTTCGTCAATATATTTTGACTTTTTCAAGGTTAAAAGGTTGCATTTATTTATTTATGTCCTATCCCTGTGAATTTTCAACATATTCAAAATATCTTCGTTAGAATAGTTAATTTGAGCCATTCTTATCAACAGTTAATATTTTATTGTATGGAACACAATAAATGACAACCACAAATGAAAAATCCATGGCCGCCTATTAGAAAAGGTCCGTTGTTTCTTGATATGAAGCAGCAAAAATACGTATTTTGCGTAATAACGAAGCAACCGCTTCATTTAGACATATAGTGTGTTATATTCCTTTGAACTGTCTTTTCACAAGCATTTCAATGGTGCAATAAAAAAAATATGGGTTCTATTTGAAAAAAAATTAGATTTTTCAATTTTTCGATGTTGATATTGGGAATTTTTTCCCGAACACCCTGTACAATATTTTGAAATGGCATACAGACAATTAAATAAAGTTGACTTTCGCCTAGGACAGTCCAAAATGTCAGTTTTCCAGATTCATAAATTTCAAAGTTATCATCACTATGGTCGATGGCTGCAAAACCCGAAAAAATCAAAAATTTGCGAATATCTCGAAAAGGGTTAGGAATAGGGTACACATTATATTGAGAAAAAAAGATTTGGAATTTAATAGGGAATCAAATGGTGCAATAATATATAGGGTGTTCTATTTGAAATAACAAAGTTTCTATCAACTTCCGGTATAACCGGAAGTGATCGGAAGTTGAAAATATTTTAGAAAGAAAGTTTACAACCTGTTATATAAGTAACCAAAATTTCAAACCAAAATTCGCACTCCTTCCCCGTAAACGACGATTTAAAGTTATTTTCTCATATAGACAACATAGACGGCAGCAAAAAATTTATTAAACGAAATCTTGATTTGCTTTCTACTTGGTGTGCAGCTAATAATTTAGAACTAATAGTCCGAACAAATGCAAACTCATGACGTTTTCTAAGAAGACAACCGCCTTACACATGTGCACTATGTGCAGAGGTGTATCTCCCGAACGGTATCTTGTTTGACACCCATCTTGGGTACATTCCAAAGTCAGAGAAGTGAACTTGTTGCCAAATGTCTTAATATGCTGGGCACGTGCTAAAAAAACTGTATCTTCATTGTGTCTGTTTAAAATTGATTGACAGTACTCCAGACTTTTATTGCCATCATTTCCATAGATAATTTGGACTGGCGTACGCTCTGTATTTGTTGCGTTTCAGTATATTTTTGACTGAACTCCAGGGAATCTCCAAATTCCTGGCAGCAATCTTTGATAGAATGTCCTGGGTTTTCTTCGAAATATAAACGGACGTTTTCCTGCACATTTTCATTTAGTTTTCGGGGCATATTGTTTCTTCTCGGAGTAGTTAGAAAACTCCCAGTCCCTCTAAATTTGTTATTGAGATACCTAACATAGGATTGTTTAGGGATGTGCCTTTCGGGATGTCTATACGCGCATATTCGCGACAAGCAATAATATTACTTCTTTCTTGGATATTATAGTTGTTATAGTCGACCAATTTTAATTACTTATACTGTCCTACTCACTTTTTACTAAATAAAGAGCGCAATAAACCCAAAACTGTCAAATTGTAGCAAAAATTACGCTGTTCATGGCAATCTCGATTTTAAACAAAAAAATCGTAAATATGTTTGTAAACTGGCAAACGATTCAATTGTTTTTCTGACTTTCAATTGTTTTTCTGTTAAGTGCATTCAGATCGCAAGAAAATTTTCTACAATGTTCGTATTTATCATTTTTTCCTTAGTCCAAAATTTAAAAAAAATAATGGGTGGGCAATCTTTAATAGTACCCCTGTATGGTTAACAGATTTTCTATTTCATATTTACGATATCAGAAAAGGACGTGCTTCGTAAATCATTGTACAAACGCGAAGAGACGTTTACATCCAGATTATGAAATTTCGTAAATAGATATAATTTGTTAATATAATTTTATAATAGATATAATTTGTTGCCGAATAATATTGTCCTTTCATTAATATTCTCAGAGTCCTTGCTGATTTTTAGCTTTCCAAGATAGGAAAGTAAATTTAGAAAGTGGCTTAGTACTCTAGGTGTCATCGTCAAGAATATTGTGGAGAAATGTTTTAATCCAGTCAATTTGAAATGAACTCATCTGTATACTTTGTGTTGTGAATAGGATAAATAAAAAAATATTGAATTTACTTTTACTTCCCTCATACTGCTTGCATCCAATAAGGTAGCTCCTTCCATAAAAATCCAACCAATCATATGCCTCTGCTAGCGATAATTGCACTCGTGCAAATTATCGCGGTAATTGCACTTGTGCAAATTATCACTTCGTTGCTTAGCAACCGCGAATCTGTTGGATACAAACACGTACCTACTTCTTAAAGCTTGTGTGTTTCACACTGTTCTAAATTATGCAGCTGATAAATTATGTTGCGGAACTATTAAGCATTGTATCAATGAATTTATATAACTTTTACATTGCTAAATTTTTGTTATTTAGACCTCCGCCTCCGTTTAAATTTATGACACATTCAGAAAATAAACTAACGCCGACAGGGTGTAGGTATAATCGCATTTGCCTTGGATACCCAAGCGTCACGTTTGTTTACTCGAACGCTACAGTCGACGCCTGTCAATAAACTCGTTTAAAATGAATCGTTTTGGAAATGTAAACATAGAAAAAGTTAATACAGAAATTATTAAATCGTATTCGAGAAATAATCTCGACAAATACCACTCGTGCCGGAAATTTTTCTAGATAATTTTATTCTCAAGCCCTATTTTGCCCATTAGCAAAACCACTCGTACAAATTGGGCTTTTATTATCAGAAAATAAAAGAACAATTTATTCTCGATATCTTTCTAGGCAAAATAGCGCTTTCGAAAAAATTATCGTTAAAATTTCCGGCACTTGTGATATTACATACGATAAAAAAAACTGGTTCGCCACAAAGTGACACTACCATTTCACATAAATCAATATACTCGTATATTATTTCATTAACCCTTTATTAGCACGGATTACAGATTATCTTCTTTAATCATGTCCGCAGCTCTTTCTCCTATCATCATGATAGCTGCACTGGGATGTCCCGCTAGAGATAAAGGTATCACACTTGCGTCTGCTATCCTCAATCTATTTATTCCATGAACCTTCAACCTTGAATCAACCACGTCACCGTTTCCTGGACTCGGTCCCATCGGGCAAGTCGATATTCCGTGCATGTCGAGAGATCCTAAGTTCCTTATAACACAAAACCAGTAATCTTGTGAGAGATATTCAAAGTCTGAGCATTGAGGCAACGGTTGCAAGTTGAGAGTTGCGTTGAGTGCTCTGAAAAATTAACGCTATATTGGAAAAATACGGGGAGGGGACTTTTCTCACTTAAACGCTGGAGCATTTGCAAGAGCCAGCGTGGTTTGTATGGCCTGATACAAGACCTCAATATCGTGGCCTTCTGGATCTGATAGCAGGTTAGAATTTACTAAAGGAAAATCGAAAGGACTGTTGCTTTGTAGTCTTAAAGTTCCAGTAGATAAACTTCTAACCACACTCACGAGGAAAGTGAAGGACGTTAGTGGATTTACACCTAAAAATAACAAAACGAAAGTATATTCCGAGGACAAGGAGGAGCACGATGTTATCTACTTCCAAATGCAGCAATCGCGGTCTCTTCATTCAGTTGTGCAAAACTACTCCTTCCACTTATAGACGAACTGTTTGGAGTAAGCAACGCTATCTCAATATCTGGATAATCTGAGACTTCCTCAAGTGAAGACTTGAAAAATTCTACTCCAGTTAACGAAGAAGGGAATACCATTATCCCTTCACCTAAAAATAAATAATAATTGTCATTAAGTCCCTTGATGGTACCGGACTTAAACCTCTTAGCCAGTCCTGAAGTTGTTCCCTTAAGCTCGTAATCGGTATAGCATGATTTGTATTAAAGGTCAATCCAGAGAAATCGGCTTGGTCTTTCAGAGCACTTCCTACTTCCAAATCTTGGATTAAATCAATTCCCATTTCTTTTAAATGTTCCTCTGGTCCAATTCCAGAGAGCATGAGAAGCTGAGCTGACCCAAAAACCCCTGATGCTAAAATTATTTCTTTTCTAGCTGTGGCTGTGAAATTTGTTTTATTCCTTGAGAATTGAACAGATCGGGCAGTTTTGTTTTCGTCTACGTTGATTTTGGTTGCAAAACTTCTTTCGAGAACCTTCAGGTTTGGCCTGGTTAGAATTGGTTTGATGAATGCAACACCAGCGTCTTGCCGGACTCCTTTTTTAGTGTATTGCTAAAATATATTTGGTTAGATAAGAAAATATGTTGCTTGGTAGACTCATACTTGAGGAGGAGCTACACCAATACCCCCTAATCCATTGTAGTCTACTACATTAAATCCAGATTCAGAGTTAGCAGTAAAGTAAGCGTTTGTCCATATGTTGCTTGGTATGGGATTTTCAACGTTTAGCAATCCAAGTTCACCTGAAATTGATGTTACCTTTTTGTGACAGCAACACGTAAATATTTTCAACATTTGATAATTATTGCTTGGCATATACAGTGTAACTAATAGTTTTTAAGAAAAATAACTAAGTACCGTGGAAGGCAGCATTCACACGAGCTTCGGGATTGGTCTGGTGAAAATTTTCCGTCTTCTTAAAATATGGAAGAACGTCGTCGTAAGACCAACCATAATTTCCTAATGCAGCCCACCTCTCGTAGTCATGTCGTGACCCTCTGCATCTCGCCTAAGCACACAGTGGTTTGGGAAGTGGTAGCCAGTCGCCAGTTATAGTCACTGAAAACTGCGTCTGCCTCCATGTGGGGTATAGCAGTGAAGTTGTTAGAAAATGTTCCAGCGTCTAATAGGAGAACTGTCCAGTTGTTTATTTCTGTTAGTCTGTTTGCTAGAATACAACCTCCTGGACCTGCACCCACGATGATGAAGTCGTAGGTTCCGCCATCTAAAATAAAATGTAGTGAAATAAAACAAAAATAAAAAAGTTGTGAAACGAAAGATAAAATTTGAATCGTGGGTCTTAAATGAGACCATGTGAGGCCCAGTTTGAGCAAAACAAATTTTTTTGTGAATTTTGGAAGGCGTGAATATATCATCATCAATTATATTTTTCCCACATCTTTCATAATGTTTTCATACTTGCGAAAACTGTATTTTTCAGAATAACTTTTGATAAAGAAAATTTTCATTTATTTTCGTTTAAATGTGCTGAAATAACTATAAAAAGACATCCCGATCGATATGTTCCTGAAAACAAAACTTTTTGCAGGATTGGAAAGAATATTACTGCAGAATGAAGATGCTTTTTCTTTTAGAAAAAAAGAAGTTAGTCTCCTGGACCTCCTGATAAAGTCGTAGGTTCCCCATATAAAAGCAAATGTAGTAAAATAGAACAAAAATAAAAAAAATCACGATAGGTACTGGGTGATCATTTTTAGACGCCGGCTAATGCAGAAAACGGTGGAAGATATGAGATTATTATTTATGGGAAATGACATAAAGTATGTAAATAAATAAATTTACATATTTCGCGCCTCTTTGCAAATACTAAGGGCGGCGGCACCAATAAATATTTTTTACCACTCAATATACCGCTTTTGTGGCAGTACTCGAAAGCCCTAATTTCTCGGAACATTTTTCAATTTTATTTTTAGAGTTATAATAATAAAAATAGACTTTATTTTTACATCCGGCGAAGAGCAGCATAAATTACAAATAAATACATAGGCACATCTTGGATGATATGAGGGATCTCCGAATTTATAAGCTTGGGGAAGACATTTGAACAAGAGCGCTGGAAAGCGGCTGTTCTGTGTTTAGGAACATTAAAATGAACATTTGAATCGTGTGCTACAAGTACCTATGTATAGAAAAAAGTTCAGAAAAATAGCTTTTTTAAAAAAAATTCAGAAAAATTAGGGCTTTCGAGCGCTCTAACAAAAAAGTGGTATGTTTGGAAAAAATTTGGCAACGCGACTCCGAGCGTTATATTTGCAAAATGGCGCTAAATGGGTCAATTTATTCCTTTATAAACCTTATATATAGATTAACCCAAATATGCAAAACGCATATTTTGCATATTTAGCATATTATATGCATTTTTTAAATATTTGCATATATCCATAAAATATGGCAATTGATATAATTTAGGATAATTTAAATCTTTGGCAGGCGTTTCATTCATTTTTGGGAACAGGTCGGTGTCTAGGTAGCTACCTGGTTTTCCCAAAATAATATAGTGAAATTATAATTTTAACGAAAAAAAAAACGAATAAAGTAGGTATTTATACCTATTTAATAAAGGACAATTATTGAAAAAGACAGAATAAATTATAGATAGGTAAATATTTATATATACGAAGGATAATGCATTTCTGCATTTTATTTCTGATTCTGCTTTTGAAGTGATCACGTCGGCCTCATTTTTTTTATTGCAAGAATTTTTGCCAACTAAAAGATCTAATTTCAGAATTTTCGAACGAATCTTCCCAGTCCCTTAGAGATGTTAAACAACTATTCGAAAACAAGGAAATAAAGAAACAACTTTCCTTTCTAAAAGCAAATTATAGCTTTCTTCCTAAAACAATAACACAAATGGATGAATCTAATTTGCCATTAACCCGAAGTGTAGAACTGGTAAAACAATCTGAGGTTGCTTTTCAAAATGTCACAGGTAAAATTGGGGACAAAATATTTCAAAATTTAGAAATATTATGGAAAAAAATAGTGCCAATTTTACCAAATCCATCGATTTGGATCCTGTGATAGTGAGCAATTTTAAAAGCGCACCTCTTACATCGGTTGATGTGGAAAGGAGTTTCTCCATTTAGGTATAAATTTTTGTATTCTGATAGAAGACAAAATTTTTTAATTGCGAATTTTGAGCAACATTTAGTGGTTTATTGTTTTTACAATTAAATTTCAACCTGATTTTTATAATTTATAATAAATGTATATTTAGATTTAGTTCAATCGCCCTGTACGTAGAAATTTCAGGAAAATATCAAATAGTTTCCAACGTTGTAGAATTTTAATACAACTTTACCTTGGTAAAAACGGTAAAAGATAATGCTAAAACGTTTCATAGGTACCGTTTTAACAGTAATGTCGAGTGGGTTTCAAGAAACTAAAAACAAATGAAGTGTTGCCGTTAAAAAAAGGTGTATTTGGTTTCCTCCGTTTTTAAGAAATGCCCTGAATATTTTGCATATTATAGATCATAAAAACTGTTTATAATAAGTTACAACTTTTGTTTGAAAAGTTTTTTATCTCAAGAACTTAAAGCATCAAGGAGGTGGGATTGTTCCTTGTAATTCCCGGTACCTACATTTAAAACGACAAAACAACTCCTCAGAAAATAATCTTGGGATCGTCTACTACAGACTCTCCACAAAGTGCGACAACAAAAAACAGTTGATTTTAACATTTTTAGAACGCAGATATTTTATAATAAAAAAGTTTTATGTAAGGGTGATTAGGTAAGTGTAAATGTCACACACCCTTAACTTTGAGGTCACAAAGAAACTTCTGAAATCGATTGAACTCTGTATTTAGAAAACAACACCTACGTTTATAAGACCTTTTTTGTTCTTTTGGCAGAGGTAATCGATTGTCGGTATAGAAAAATAAATTAGTAAAAAATTTTCGGGGTCCATATTCACATGAACTTTTTTTGCCAAAAATCAAATTTTATATCGTCCATTTTATAGATGCTAATTGTGGTAAATTTTACTAGTATTTATACAGTGTGTCCACGGATGGACTTAACTATACTTGTAAATTTTTTTTATTTTCAATTCTGCGAAAAAAGTCATTCCTCATAAAAAAAAGTCTGCTTGTAAAATTGGCATGGAAAAAGTTGACATTACTTATACTGGGTGACCAGAAAATTAAAGAAACGTTAATTAGCATAAGAGTAAACTACCTCTATTTGTAGAGATAATGAAAAAAGTTATAAAGAAAATTTGCTCAGCGTGGTAAGCTACTTAAGTGTACAAAATTTCAAAGCGTTAGGCCTACTTTGATTTCTGATTGTATTCTCTTTTTTTGTCAAATAAATGGTTTTCTGTAAATAGTACGACAAAACTGTATTAAGAAAACTTCCCCAGAATGGAAAACAGCACATGATGACAAAATTTTACGATTCTAGGCCTACTTTGTATTTTGGAAAATATTGGAGGAAAGTGGACCTAGGATTGTCAAAAATTTTCCATTATATACAGTTTCCTATCCTGAGTAACTTTTTTATCTTACTACCTACACAAAATTATTTAATCGAAGAAAAACAACAAAAAAATCAAAAAATCGAAGTAGGCCTAAGGCTTTTAAATTTTGTGCACTTAAGTAACACATCACTCTTAACAAATTTTCTTTATAACTTTTTTTAATATCTCTACAAATAGAATCAGTTTACTCTTATGCGAATTAACGTTTCTTCAATTTTCTGGTCTATATAAGTAATGTCAACTTTTTCCATGCCAATTTTACTTCAAGAACAAGGAGACTTTTTTATGAAGAACGACTTTTTTCGAAGAATTGAAAAAAAAAAAAATTTTACAAGTATAGTTAAGCCCATCCGTAGACACACTGTATATGAAACAATTTTGTAAAAATGATTGATATCATTTTTTGCAAATTTAAGATCCTGTCGGCGCGCAAATTAGTAAAATTTGGTACATTGGAGTTTCAATCTACGTAGCCACAATATTTTTAATTTAAAATAGGTAGGTAGTTACAGTTTTTTTTTTAGAAAAAGACACAAAAGCGCTAAGATGAAATCTTAGGTGAATATCCCTGTGTAAATTTTGTAAATGGGGTTATACATACTTAGATCTTAATAATGCAAATTGTTATCTCCTTTCTTTTTGTTTTTCGTATTTCTAATCCTACTTCTAATAATGAGAATACCCTACGTCACTTTTATAATTTTCAGACACAATATGTTTTCGCGTTGTATTAGTTGAGTGTACTTAACTAAGTAACTATTAGCAATATTATTTTTTATCAGTAACCTTAAATAATGTAAATTAGTTCATTTCGAAAAATAAGAACATCCAGAAAAAATATAATTATTATTATACTTACTTTGGAACTTTTTATGTAAAATTAAGTTAAGTACACTGAACTAATACAATGCATACACATATTGTGTCTGAAAACTATAAAAGGACGTAGATTATTCAAGTAGGTATAAACCCAAAACTTCAAAACAATAATATGGTATGTATGTAATGTAATCATTTTTTTAAAGCGTAAAGAAAAGTGAGGTAGTCCAAGATAGTCATATAGTAGACAGTGAAGTGATCTGTTATTTAGGTACGTTATATTAATACGCTATATTAACATACGTCAGTTAGCCAGCGGATGAAACCCTTACTTTCGCTGCGTTGCTGGAATTTCGTAAGTCGTGTTTCTATCCTATGCTGTTAAGTGTGGAGTTTCATTGTTAAAAATATATGAATTTTTAAAAAAGATACAAAAATTTATATTTAAACAGTATCAGCTGAACTTTTCTGCATTTTTTTATGCCAGACGTATACAGGGTGACCGTATTTCGAGTCTATGCATGGGGATCTTGGTTATCTTAAGAGATACGAGGTCGGTTAAATTGGGGCAAAGTTGCGGAATTTGATGCCGCGTAACACGGTAAAAAGAAATTTTGGCTGGCAGTTTTCGTTTTGAAAATAATGCGAAAAAACTGAAAATTGTCGTTTTCGTTTTTATTTTTTTAAACGAAAACGAATGGCGCTGGACATTTCTAAGTTAAACCTTATTAAGGCACTTTTTTACAAGGAATCTAAATATGACGTCGCATTTTTTTTTTCTCGCCTCCCTGGACAAAGATATGACGATCAACTTTTATTTTTATTATGGGCGCCATATTGGATTTTTGCATTTTTGAAAAGAAGATTTTTTTCTGGTTAAAATGATATGTCACACATTAGGGGGCCATTAGCACCATAGGTTGTTCCATGAAAGGGAATATCAAAGGTAGAGTGATTTCGCAAACTATGATAAAATGGTGCATTCAACCTAATCTGGCTCAAAACAGTAGGACAGTCAATCAAACGATTAATAATTTTATAAATAAATATCATTGCTTTTATAAGTAGAATGTAAAATCTAAACAAATCACGATATCATTATGTTTAATTTGTCAAATTCGGAACAAAGTAAGAGCTTTATTTTTTTCTAACTGGTAGGTATAGATGTCAAAATTCTGAGAAATATGGTCAATGACCTGACCATTGCCTACTCTTCAATGCAAACGTGTCAATATTTTATCATAATATCTTTACAGAAAACTTGACACCATACCGAGTTTTAAGAAGTTACCTCGATGTTCCAACAACACCTATTTATCAAGAGCGTATTGGTACTGTGCAATAAGAATATTATCAGCATGTGGTCCAAATAAGAAAGATGGTGTTGTGGTATAGACTCAAAAATTTGAAAGTTCACGGAATCCAGAATTTGAGAGTGGCTGATAGCAGGGTACAGTATACTACATTGTACAGTGTGTGAACTTTCGCCGGGCATTGGGCATCTCAACAATCACAGTCCAAACTCGTTGCCTTGGTAACCACCTTTATTGTTTAGCCTTCACAAATCACAAATAAACTTGTCAGATACTGTCACTGACCAAGAATATTCTATCAGCTCCAAAAATCGCACTAAAATCGCGTTATAACCTTCAACTTTCCTCAGGCCCAATTCCCACGGCTTATATACAGGGTGACCACTATGGGGATCTCGGAAACTAGCAGAGCTAGAACAAAGGTTAAATGGGGAACGAATTGCAGTTTTGAATGCTCAATCTAATGCACCTTTTGGATTTTTAAAAAAGTTTAGGGCTCACTAGATATTTTGAAAAAAGTAATTTTTTGCTATTTCTTCAGATCTCTGTAGCTCCGTTATTTCTGATTATACAGAAAAACTTAGAGACAAAAATTGTAGATAATTTTGGGCTTAATAAGATAATCTAATCCAATTTTTTTTATGTTGTTTGTGATTTTTGTGATATGACATAAACTTGTGTTTTTTTAAATGTAAATCATAGTTGGCTGTGGCCTTATAAAATAGGCCATTTTTTGGGCTTTCCAAAGATATAATACTCGGCATAGTTATTAAAAAAATAAAAGAGCTATGGCTAATTTTCTGATTTTTTTTTAATTTTCACAATAATGGAATATTTTCATAATTACGCTCTATTTTATAATTAGACATAATTAAAACTTTCTAATATTTTGTTTTTAGCTGGTAACAAAATGTAAGAAAATAAAACAAAAATTAAAAAACTCAAATTCAAATTATTATTATTTTAAAAGATCACCTTTTAAAATAAAAAAGGTGTTCAAACCATCCACCATTATTATATATTGCATCTTTTTAAATCTGAATCAATTGCTTCTAAAACAGCTGCTCTTAATCCAACAATTGTCTCATACTTTATTTTGTACTGTTCCCACAAAAAGAAATCCAAAACAGACAAATCGGGGGATCGGGGCTTGCCAGGAAATAGGTCTATTTCTCCCTATCCAACTATTTGGATTGAGCTGATCTAGGTAATTTCTTACGGGCAAGTAATTATGTGGTGGAGCTCCATCATGATAATTTTTGTTTTATGTTTTAAAGTCACCAGCTAAAAATAAAATATTTGAAACTTTGAAGTATGTCCTATTATACAATAGAACGTAATTATGAAAATATTCCATGGCTGACTATGTAAAAATTAACAAAAAACAGAAAATTAGCCATAGCTCTTTTATTTTTTGTAATAACTATGCCGAGTATTATATCTTTGGAAAGCTCAAAAAATGGCCGATTTTATAAGGCCACAGCCAACTATGATTTACATTTAAAAAAAAAACACAAGTATACAGGGTGTAACTAAACTGATGGTCAAAAATGAAACCACGTATTCTTGGAGTCAAAATAAGGGCACTTGTTCATATATTTTTTTCTCCTACGAGCCATAGTTTTTTTTATACAGAGCGTAGAAATTTAGAGAAAAATACACATATTTCTTAGTATCTCTAGAAGTATACGAGATATTTTCTTCAAACTTGGCGTGTCACATGAGCGGATGAGTTGTCAAATTTAAGGTTAATATGAAGCTTATGAGGTCCCCAGTTGCGGAGATACAGGGTGTTATTAAAATTAATTCGTTCAGAAAAATTTGAATACCCTGTATAATCGCATTTTTTAAATTTGTTTTGAATGGTAAATTCAATGGTTAACAAAAAGTATCTCTTAGTATTTTTTCATATTCTCAGCCGTTTTTTAATTATTTTCAAAGAACGGCAATGCTGCAATAAAAAAGTCATTTTAAGAATAAATCTAACAATCTGTGGATGTCAATTAAACTTGGCATTATTTGAATCATTTGGCTGCCAACTTTGCACATTAGTATCAATATTTTGAAAAATTATATTTTCATTTGAAGAATTGACTGATATGCACTTTTGCTATGGACTTGCGAATGGCAATAATAAACATGCGGAAACGCATAGTTGCGTGTATTGAAAGAGACGGCGGTCATTTCGAACATTTAATAATTTAATTTTCTAATAGCAATACGTTTCTTTTGTTATTGTTTTTGCTTTTGTATTTTGTTAAATAAAGTTTAATTGACATCCACAGATTGCTAGATTTATTCTTAAAGTGACTATTGTTCATTGCAGCGTTGCCGTTCTTTAAAAATAATTAAGAAACGGCTGCGAATATGAAAAAATACTAAAAGATACTTTTTGTTAACCATTCTATTCACCAGTCAAAACAAATTTAAAAAATGCGATTATACAGGGTATTCATATTTTTCTGAACTAATTAATTTTACTAACACCCTGTATCTCCGCAACTGGGAGCCTCAGAAGCTTCATGTCAACCTTAAGTTTGACGGCTCATCTGCTCATGTGACACGCCAAGTTTGAAGAAAATATCTCGTATACTTCTAGAAATACTAAGAAATATGTGTATTTTTCTCCAAATTTCTACGCTCTGTATAAAAAAAACTGTGGCCCGTAGGAGAAAAAAATATATGAAGTAGTGCCCTTATTTTGACTCCACGAATACGTGGTTTCATTTTTGACCATCAGTTACACCCTGTATATGTCATATCTCAAAAATCACAAACAACATAAAAAAATTGGATCAGATTATCTTATTAAGCCTAAAATTATCTACAATTTTTGTCTCCACAGTTTTTTTTGTATAATCAGAAATAACGGAGCTACAGAGATCTGAAGAAATAGCAAAAAATCACTTTTTTCAAAATATCTAGTGAGCCGTGAACTTTTTTAAAAATCCAAAAGGGGCATTAGATTGAGCATTCAAAACTGCAATTCTTTCCCCATTTAACCTTTGTTCTAGCTCTGCTAGTTTCCGAGATCCCCATAGTGGGCATCGAAAAAAACTCATCCTGTATATTCAAATGGAAGCCTGAAGACTACCCTAGAATATTCCTGGCCAATGACAGATGCACGCACAAATCAAAGTTCTAGCAAATTTCTAGAAACTGATGGAAGCTCTACAAAGAAAACAATGGAAACTAAAAGAAAGTGGGGCCCTGGGGGGCCTCAGGGCAACAAAGATGCGACGGAAAATGCCTCTAATTTAATCATAAAAATTATAAAACTGTAAGTGGAATACCCAAACTTAAAATTTATCTGCTAAATCTTTGAGTAGGTTAGAAAACAGTGCAGACATGTTCATTGAAAGCTGATATAACCACTTTAGAGGCATTTTTTGTTACAATATATTATTAGGTACTCGCACCAAAAAGTTAAGTTGGCATTTACTTTCAAGCGTGACTGAAAACATTAAAATAGCCGCTAGTTTACAGCAAAAACTGTGTATTCTATACAGTATATTTTTTGCCCATATTATTAAGGAATAACAGTAATAGCAAATTTCAATCGTATTTCTAAATATACACTAAGTAAATCTCGTGCAGCGCATCACATTTTTACAGCAGTTTTCCGGATCAAATCTGAACCCCGTATACAGGGTGTCCCAGAATATGTGGGCAGTCTCTCGGATTTATACAGGGGACGTTAAAATAACATGACAAGTTTTTATAAAAAAAAATTCCCCCTACGGAGATACAGGGTGTTGAAATTCTTTTTTGAAATTGAATTATGGCTATATCTCTCAAAATAACCATGCTACTGAACTGAAATTTGGCAATGTTGTGCTTTTGGGGATGGAGAATAAGTTGAAGGCATCGATTTTTACGTATCTCACAGAGGGCGCCACCTGCACTATTTTTGGGTCGTGTTATTGCTCGTAAGTTTTGAGGTTATTTTTTGGCCTTGCAGGTCCATCAGTTTAGTGCATCTTTCATTTTGCAACAAAAGTGGACTCTTGTTTCATAACGATAAAATCAACCGTTTGCGTTGAAATTGGCGAAACGTTCCCTAAAACACCTGTTAACTTCAACATTCGAAACATAAAACTTTCTCCTACCGCTTTCCAACGTTACAGATCAACTGTACATTCAAAATACCAAATGGATATTGGACAAAACACCCTTGCTTTTCTTGAAATAGGATGTTCAAATTCAATCTTTTCCATTTTGAAAGCTAATAATTTTTGGTACATTGTTCCTAAGGATTTTCTTCTCAGTTTAAATTCTACAGCCGATCTGTAACGTTTGAAAGCGGTAGGTAAAGATTTTATGTTTCTAATGTTGAAGTTAACAAAAGGTTGATTTTATCGTTATGAAACAAGAGTACACTTTTGTTGCAAAATGAAAAGGTGCACTAAAATGATGGACCTGCAAGGCCAAAAACAGAACCTCAAAAAAGTTACGAGTAAAAGCACGATCAAAAAACATCACAAGTGGCGCCCTCTGTGAGATACGTAAAAATTTACATTTTCAGCTTATTCTCCATCCCCAAAAACACAACAATGCCAAATTTTAGTTCAGTGGCTTGGTTATTTTGGGAGATATAGCCATAATTTAATTTCAAAAAAAGAACTTCGACACCCCGTATCTCCGTAGGGGGCCCTCTGGGAATTTTTTTATAGGAACTTGTCATGTTATTTTAACGTCCCCTGTATAAATCCGGGAGATTGCCCACATATTCTAGGATATCCTGTAGGGATGTCATATTTTTAAATATACAGTAGGTAAGTGAAACTCCATCGTCCTCGTTAATACACGAGGTTTCAGCCAGTAATGCGAAGTATCTGTAGTAAATATGCTCTCACGCAGGAGGTTTTAAAAGGCCTAGAAAAATAATGAAGTTTACTGCGTGACGGTCACAATGGAGATACCATTCCCTCGAGTTGATTTTTCGTTTCTGAATTTAGTAATGAACACAAGATGCGCTTGTAATCAGGAACAATGGATGCACTGTGCACGGGAGGCATGTTGTAAACGTCTTAATTATGTCTTAAAATTGCCGATTCGTGCGCCTTCATTATTAACCAGTGGCGTAGGCACAAGACGAATTTTAATTTAGATACGGAAATATTTTCATAGCTATCGCAGAAAAATGAACTATGCTTTCCGTCTTACCACAATATGCGCCGTAAAATTGCTGATGACAGCTAGTGTATGCAGCGTGTCGTGAAAGGCAATACCGTATCACTCGACCTAGCCGTTTTGAAGTCCCATAATTCGTATTCTAAAAATTTCAAAAAACGAGCACCACGAAAAAAGTAACGTCCAATCACTCTTCTGGGTGATATTCCACAAAATACGTTTTTTTTTGAGAATATTATTCTTTGCAATGAATCACAAAATTTGGATTTTCTTCGGCCTAGTACCTTGTATTCTAGGAACACACAATGCCATTGGTTGTGGATAACGTTGGCCAGAAATTTTCATCATTCAAAAAAGTCCTTGTGCCCACAAACACTGCTAAACCTTCTTTCTAAATCTCTTTCGTGCAAGGGGGTCTAAACAGTTTAATTTTAGAATTTTTTCGGGTTTGCCAAATTAAAGTTTTTCCAAAATTTAAATTTAGATCAGCTACTCTTATACTAGGTGCTGTTTTGGCCGCCTTTTATTTTTTTGCGTAACGTGCCCTACAAATGAGTCCATAGAAGTCTTGTATCTAGCTGAGTATTTTTAAGAGCAGAAAAATACCTGTCTCATTGAAATGTTTGTTAATTCAATACGTGACGATCCTCACATTATGCCTTAGGTAAATTAAAATTTAATGTTGTGCAAATATTTAATATTTGCGCAACGTGCCTAGGACCACTCTTGTTTTCACCAGTAAATCTAATAATTTCTACCTTTTCCGCTACACTTAACTTTTCATCATCAATTTCTTTTGGCGTTTAATACCAAACTTGTCACTGTCACTACGTAACCTTTTTCGTGCTGTTTATAATGGCTACCTTGATTTTTAAAATTATTTTGCCGTGTTCCCCGCTGTAATTTTTGTTAAAAACTATTTTAGATCGTCTAAATCTTGACGCTTTCAGCACTTTTTCAATTGTTGTACCATGTTTCGAGGCACGCACTTGATATATCTGATGCGATAAAGTGCCTGGCTTGGGCAGCAGTTTTTGTTGGACACACTGTATACAGTGGCAAAATGTTATCAAGAAAAGTTGTTCAGAATGAAAAACTGAGTAATTTTCCAAAATTTGTAAATCCTAGGAAACTTTGATTTTTTGCTCTTTTTTTACTAGAAAAGTGTGGAAAAGTAGGTCAAATATAATACAAAATATTACTAGGAAAAATTGTTAAGGATGCGAAAATAAATAAGATAGCACAATTTAAAAACAAAAGGGCATTTCCCCCACTATTTTTAGTAAAAAAAGCAAAAATCAAAGTACGCCTAGGATTTTGTATATGTACCTACTCAGTTTTTCATTCTGAACAACTTTTCTTAATAACATTTTGCCGTAACTCCTATAGGAAAGGCACTTTACTAAAGTCTATACAAGTTACAGCGGCAGTAGATATAAACAAAGTCACATGACCGCATTGCGATGGATTAACAGGGTCTGACTAATATGAGATTCCCAGTGGCTTGTAATTCTGAACTATAATTCTATTAGAAGTTCTAAAAATTGTGTTTTTACCTTTTGTTGATCTTTATAAATTTCCTTAAATTAAGTAGCAAAATAAATTTACAGAATATACTGCTCTCGATCCGATCTAAAATATGCAGGAAACTCGATTGAGGGAAGCAGTTTTTTCGGGTTTACCCGCGGCAAAACTTGACAGCTGTTGTATAATAGGTAGTATGTTTTGTAAGCTATGTGTTACTCATGAAATAGTCTTGTCAAATACCATTCGGGCAACTATATGATTTTAGGCATTTGTTTTTCCTCCATGGCCCACCCTTCGTATTTTGCCTACCTTGCACTTGCATATTAAATGCATTGATTATTATGCCCCCACACGTTTTTTTTTTTTTTAATTTTTTGAACTGAGTATACTTTTATAATTAAAAAATGATAAAATTATGAAAGTTTATCATTAAATCTTAAAAAAAGACAAATAAGAATAAATACCGGTGTAACAGCGTCTTTTTAAAATTTAATGATAAAACTAAATTTTCTTTCTTTGATATTTTCAGCTAGGAATAGGATATCGAGATACGGTTTTCACTAGCCTCTTTAGGTATCATTTCACTACATTTTTACGAAAAAAGGTAATATTAGGTATTGCATTTAATTGTTTTGAGAATTTTGCAATTTTCTGTTATTATATCAAAAAACGCGCTCTAGCGGCATCACTGAGACTTAGACATATCACGGGTAAGATGGGTTTGATGGACCAATAAATGCTTTTTCCAACGAGACCAAGTTTGTTAAAATCCGTTCAGTCATTTAGGAGTTACAGCTGTTTATTTAAAAAAAAAACATTTTAATAGATACGTCAAAAAGTGTTAAACAAAAATTACTCGAATAAAACTTAACTTTAAAAAGCATATATTATTTTGGTAACATTACTAGGTGGATTTCAGTGAAAAATTACTTTAAAAGTTTATATATTAATTTTCTTGACCGTAGATTTTATTCTTCCAATTAAAATTCGTGAGTTTTCGGTCAAAATTATTTATTGTTAATTGAGATGATTTCCGACGTTTCGATAACTTAGTTATCATCATCAGGTTTTTTTTATAAAAAAACTTTTTATTTCCCATAGGTATAGGTACAGAAACATGTTAAAATATTTTTTCTTTCAAAAACTAAAAGAGAAAAAAATTTTTTATATAAAAGGAAACATTTTGAATTTTAGTTGTTATAAAAGTAATACAAGTCGAAGGGTGAATTTTTTTCACAGATTTTTGGAATTGCAATGGGATCATCAATATCCTCAACCATAGCCAACCTAGTAATGAAAGAGTTAGAAACTAACATTTTAGATAAATTAAAATATAAACCTTTTTTTTATAAACGATATGTTGACGACTCTCTACTCTGTATTGAAGAAAAACATGTTAATGAAACACTTAATACTTTTAATTCATTTCACAAACGATTAAATTTTACTTACGAAAAGGAATCAAATCATTCTATAAATTTTGTAAATATTACTGTTAACTAGAATACCTCTGGATCTGTTGAGACAAATTGGTTTACAAAAAATGTTTGGTCAGGTAGATACCTAAACTTTGATTCCATAGTACCAAATAACTATAAAATTAGTGTCATATACGCCTTAACTGATATGGCTATTAAACTTTCACACCCGAAATTTCATAAAGAAAACCTTAATAAAGTTCGGGACATTTTATACAACAACAATTATCCTGTTTCGTTTTATAATTAATTTATTAACAAACGATATCATACAATTAAGTCCCAATTACAACAACTCAACAACATTTTACCAAAACAAAATAATAAATATGTTTCCATACCTTATGTTAATGGCCTATCAGAAAAATTAACAAAAATATTCAAAAACAATGGTATTACACTTGCACACAAACCTAATAACTTCTCAAAAAAATTCACTAAACTAAAACCCCCCATCGAAACAAATAAATGTTCTAATTTAATTTATAAAATTGACTGTAATGATTGCAATGCATCCTACGTTGGACAAACCAAACAATATATTGAAAAAAGAATTTATGAACATAAATTAAACATCAGAAACAACAACGAACACTCTACTGCTTTAAGCAAACACGCTCTTGACAATTTACACAACTTTAATTTCAACAATCCCAAGATTTTAGAATTTGAGAATGATTTTTACAAAAGAAATGTTTTAGAAATGATAAATATAAAGAAACACCCAAATACAATAAATTTACGTTCTGATACTAATCAGTTGTCCCACATTTACAATAATCTAATTTTAAACAATTAAATAATAAACAAAACTACCTATTTCCTTACCCAAACTTATAACAGCATCATAATGTATAAGTATACACAATATTTTTTACCTTTGAAAACAAAAAAAACACACTAACGCTACTTCAATTTATATGCTTTCAACTGTTCTTTGGTCTCTCGCCTTGTCTCATCGAAAATGTAATAATTTAACAAGAACTTTTAATTAAGAAAGAAAGAACAAATATGTGACCTACCTACAGTTTTATAACTACATCATAATAATTATATTATATTATATATACACTGATGAATTTTTGAAAAGAAGGAGCAGAAGGGGCTGGCTGCCTTTTTCGGTGAGTTTCCTTAAGGTGGCATAAACACACATGGTATTAAATACTACCAACCCAAGTGAGTTTTTTGTGTTTATTTTGAAAATCGTTATGCTTTCCATAAAACCAATGATCAACTCGAATACTGCATTATATTGGGCATATTTGGATAAAAAATCAGCCAAATCTGATGTCTCGTTTGGAAAAACAATATACCTAAAGGTTCTAGTAATTTTATATTAGAGAAGAAGAAGTAAATACATTTCAGGTATATTATTTTCGCAAACGAGACATCAAATTTGGCTGATTTTTTGTCCAAATATGCGCAATATATTGTAGTACGTGAGTTGAGCATTGGTTTTTTGAAGAACCTAGTAATTTTAAAAACAAACACCAAAAACACACTTGGGTTGGCACTATTTGTGATAATGCCCCCTTAAAGATTAAAAAAAAAATCCTAGATTTTATATAAAGATTCCAATTTGTGCCCTTACTTTGTATAATTCCACCCTTCAACTTGTATTACTTTTATAACAACTAAAATTTAAAATGTTTCCTTTTACATAAAATTTTTTTCTCTTTTAGTTTTCTAAAGAAAAAATATTTTAACATGTTTCTGTACCTATATGGGAAAGAAAAAGTTTTTTTTATAAAAAACCTGATGATGATAACTAAGTTATCGAAACGTCGGAAATAATCTCAATTAACAATAAATAATTTTGACCGAAAACTCACGAATTTTAATTGGAAGTTTAAAAGTTTAAGATGGCGGTTACGCCTCCTGGTGACTATCTTGGAAATCTGAAAATAATTTCCAGGTTTTTCTCTTGGCCACTTTATTCTAAATATTTTTTTTCCGCAAGTCTCTACGACGAATAGTTTCCGAGATACAGCACTTTGCATTCTTATCTGACCACCCTCTACTTACGTTGAAATGGTCTTCGCAACAATACAAAAACGTTTTCTTCATTGGAAGGCCAACTGTGTCCAACCACCGTTTCTGCTGGTGTTTTCACAAGAGGGAACGAACAACCTCCATGACTATTATAAGGACGCGCAAACTAGTAAATAAGTAGCAAGATCACTTGCTTATTTTCTGCTAACGCATTGGGCAAAGGGCTGATAATCATCGCAGGTAGAAACGTTTTCAGACAACTATTGATAGTTTGATAGCGGTTATGTTTAAAAAGGTTAAGAGGCCAGGTCTGAGGCCCAGGTCATTTTATTTGACGGAAGACGAAGAGGGGAGAAGGCGACGTTGCCGGTTCTTAAATTAATGGTAACTACGTCACAGCCATTCATTACGTATTCAACTCAATTTTGCAACTAAACTAGCGCGAAAAAAATTTTTTCTTTATCGTTTCCGTACGTTAAAAGGAGATATCTATCCATTGCAAAAATAAGAAAATGTGGTATACGCGCGTACCTATGAAAGCGCCATTTGTTTCATCGTATAGGTTCAAATCCCACACGATGCATATTCTTTTTTTAATTATAGTATAACCAAAATGGTTATCTTTGAGCGCCAGAAGCTTGAACTATTTGTTGGTTAAATAAAATAACACATTTTTCTATTTAAAATGTATTTACAAGTTGAAATTGTACAAAACAAATGGTTACAATAAAGTGACGTTGGTAAACTGAGTAGGTTAATTTTATTGTTTACAATTTAGAAATTGTTACTGTTAAAAAATTTCGTGGATTAGGACCTCGGCTAGGCCTCGAGACTCGAGCGGGTCGTGGGGTCTCCGAGCTAGTGCTGGAAGGTGTGCTCTATACTCTAAGCCGGGTTGTTAGGTTGCAAGAACGGTAAACGAGACAGGATAGCTCAATCTGAATGGTGTAATGTTCGCGGCGCCCACCGAGGGCGTGACGTCACCGTTAGACGTCGTTAGATGAAGGTTACATCGTACGCCCGTTATTTACCTTTGTTTTTCTAGTTTTCTATCGTATTTCTTTCGGTTTTACTTTATTATTGTGAGTTTTTTGAGTTTTACCTGTTATAAAGTGTGTCTGTGTGTTGTTTGTATTTGATTTTTGTGCCGTGTTTGTTATTATTCAGAGACACTAAGTGCCTGATACTTGAATTTCTACAGAAGGGAAGGTGAGCATGTCTTGACATATTATTAATAATAAAAGTACGAGGTTGATAATATACTACTTTACAGAATAGTCCTATTCACAAAAATATGCCAGGGACTAGGCCAGGGGGAACAAGGTGTGCCGTGTAAGGGTGTAATAACACTTATGCTACAAAAGCCCAAAGTGGGCAGAATATCATATTTCATGCTTTTCCAAAACCAAAGGACCTTGTCTCTAAAACTATACAAAGTGAGTGGATATCAAGGTGCAAAAGAAAAGACAAATTCAAGTTTTTAAAAAAAGAAGTTAATATGCCTTTTGTAGTTATAAAAGATTTTTGTAGATTAAGAACTATTATTAGAATCGATTTTCGAAATTTAAAAGCACGACATAATAATACTTCACAAAGAAATAGTTCTGTGGATCCTCTTCGGAAAAAAAGCGGAAATTAAACAAAATTATAAATTAGAATATTTTTTATTATTTATGAATTATGAATACCTATGTTTTCAACTGTGTTTTAATTTGTCTTGGAGCATTTTATCATTGTTCTATTTTTTTATTATTGATTCACCATTCACATATTATAATATGAATATCATAATCCAAAAATGCTCTTCAAAATCAAACTAATCAAAGGAGGCCCACAATTAACAGAATAATTCTGTATATATTATAATCTGTGGGCCATAATAAAAACTATTTAAGGCAAAATTCGCACCTTCTGAAAACACATTTGCTGCAATAATGCGCTTTTTTCTCGTATTGGTTGGAGAAATTGTCTTAAAAAATTCGTGTTCAAAAAACAAGAGTGAACTTTATTGACTTCCATTTGTTTACAATCCTTAAAAAATAAATCCGAAAAAGCAAAAGCATCTAAAGCTCACTTTTTGTTTTTATGAACTTTTTAAAGAAGCACAAGAAGTCGCTTTCTGAAGGCGCGCGATTGGGTGTTTCGTGGTGCGAGTTTACGCAGTACGTCTAACTGTGACGTCATCACGTCGGGCGGCTCGGCGGACAGATTCGCGTGATTGAGCTATCCTGTCTGGTTTAACGTTCTTGGTTAGGTTGGTGTGCTGGTACTTAGTCCGTCACTGTCTCGCTTACGTGCTTCGCTCACGTACCGGAGTGCATGTAACAGAAAACACAACGAACAGTCTCCGAAAATCTGCAGTCGAAGTTTCGACGCTTTTACAATTACTAGTTAAATTTCTTAAACGTAAAAAGGGTTGAAAATGAATTGAATCTGTACAGACCTTGAAATTAAATGTGACAAACCTTAAGTAACAACCCCAAAAATAGATCAAAGCATGTAACCCTGAATTAATGAAACTTGAATTTGACTATGAAATACATTCAAAATGACTATACAAGACGATCAATAATTATCTTGACTAAACCTGCCTTATAAGTTTACTGTACAATATTTGCAAGATAAAAGGTAATATTAATGAAATATAAAATATTTGGCGACTTCCCCACTCGATATCAAAACACAAGACGAAAAAATATAATAGCCTGATAACCAAAAAAGGAACCGTGGTAAAATTCAAGTGTATCTCGGGCAACTTAAGGCTTCGTTTCACTACGTCTGTGCTAATAAACAAATTTACAACCTAATTTTGGCCACAGCCTACAGCGAGCAGCCCTCAGAGAAAAGGGGCAACAGGCCTAGGTAAGAATAGCTCAAGAAGTCGTCAAAATGACGTTATTAATAAGAAATTATTAAAAATTGAGCAGATACTCAGATACATAAAGTGAGAAACTAGGAGATTTTCACATGGAAATTTCCGAGACAGGAAATCCAAAGCCAAGTTTCACCTGACGCGAGTTTTACCACGAGTGTTCGAAAAGGAAATGCCGCGATTCTTGTCGCCGGCCTATTTATAACCTTTTTCTGCAAGGATGACGACTTCCGGCTACTAGAACACTTTAGAAGGTTTGAAAAGCTAAACCTACTTAGAAAAACTAGAAGTGCCACGATTGACAATCCAGATGACAGGTCAGTGTCAATTCTGCCAAACTCTACCACTGATATTCGACCAGATAGAAGCGTCGAAGACAAAGAGTGACGTTAGTACACGGAATCACCGTGGCGCTTAGTCAATCGCAAACTGAATAAATTGAATATTATCTTTATAATTAACGTCAGACAGTGATTATGTAACTGTTTTAGTAATACATACCTTCAATCGATGAATAAAATTTAAACACTTTTGTTACCGGCACATACCCTTTAATAAATGGTTTGTTTTAGTAACAACAAGGTAGGCAACTTATTATGCATCAGCTTGTATAGGTGGTTGCAGATAGCAGGGCGACATTTTTTAAAAATGGTACGGGTGACGAATGAATTGGAATTAAATAATGCATTTAAAACGTCGTAACGGAAATTAGACAAAATTTTCGTTACAATAGGTATCAACAAAAGTTCAGATTTCATTGTTCGCTATGGCAAATAAAATAGTAAACAATAATTGTTTACCCGACGAAAATCCCTCTTGGCACAACTAGGTTATAATGAACGATCCGTTTTGAACGGACAATATGGAAACTCGACCGATATCTGCGGATCCGCGGGGTCGCCGCTTTCGCGCCGTTCGGCCCGATTTACGGCGCGTTCGTGCGGTTTTTCCGCGACCGGGGCGCACGATTTTAATGGGGGCCGCTATTAATTTTCGTTCTCTGCCGGCACCGCGATCGATGGCCCGCCATTTTCGATGGCCGGCGCTCGATCATCGACGAGGCGGTTCGGCATTCCGCGCGACCAAAATTGCCGACATTCTTCGCCACAACAAATCCACACCGCCCGACGACCGACTCGACCGGGTCGAATGCCGCGAAAACGGCGTTATAGTACGTACGCATTTATACCGTTGATATTTTGCCTACCATAAAACGGTCCTTTGACCATAAAATGCCTCAGGGTCGGAGTAGGTATACAGGGTGAGTTTTTTCGATACCCACTATGGGGATCTCGGAAACTAGCAGAGCTAGAACAAAGGTTCAATGGGGAAAGAATTGCAGTTTTGAATGCTCAATCTAATGCCCGTTTTGGATTTTTAAAAAAGTTCACGGCTCACTAGATATTTAAAAAAAAGTGATTTTTTGCTATTTCATCAGATCTCTGTAGCTCCGTTATTTCAGATTACACAGAAAAACTGTAGAGACAAAAATTGTAGATAATTTTGGACTTAATAAGAGAATCTTATCCAATTTTTTATGTTGTTTGTGATTTTTGAGACTTGTGTTTTTTTAAACGTAAATCATAGTTGACTGTGGCCTTATAAAATCGGCCATTTTTTGAGCTTTCGAAAGATATAATACTCGGCATAATTATTACAAAAAATAATAGAGCTATGGCTAATTTTCTGATTTTTTTTAATTTTCACATAGTCCGCCATGGAATATTTTCATAATTTCGTTCTATTTTATAATTAGACATACTTACTTTGTAACGAAGTTCGTTATTTTTTTTACTAGAAAGGAACGTATTTTTAATTTTTTTCTGCCGACCGCACCGCGCCGGGTATTTTTATTATTTTCACCGGCTAGATAGATGCATAAAAAGCAAGTAATATATTTTCATTTGAACAAAATCTTATTTTCCGTATTTTCGTATTTTATATACCGTGTTTTAAAAGTCGCTATTGATTATAGACGGGCAATATTTTTGAAAATATATGTAGTAGGAAATAATCGTTATTTTTAGGGCCAGGGACGCGTTTCTTTTTGGAAAACCGATTCAATCTATTCATACTATTTAGTCTTATTATCGGAAGCTGCGTCGCATCGCCGGCTATTGGTGTATGAGATTTGTATTTCGCACCGCGCACCAAGCCTCGATGCCGACATAGCAACCGGTCTGTTTTTTCCGACCCCACCAGCCCGGCCGGACTCGGGTATAAAAGGGGAACCGAAAAATACTAATTGATCAGATTTTGATCGACCGCCGATTTAGCAGTATAGGTAAGAAACTCTTGTATGATAACCATTTCATTTTGCTATAGTGCCCCAGGTATTTTCTTTTGACTGAACATTATTATTTATAAAAAGGTGATGTCAGGTTTAACTGCCGGCCCTTGCTATTGTAGAGTCCTAGTACTGCCATAGGCAAGAGGCCAGGTCCGTTGCAAAACCCGAGATCAACAGCTAAATAGTTTGTACTTGACGTCAGGTATAACTGCCGGCCATTGTCCGTAAAGTGCCAATTTTTGGTACTGCTAGACAAGCGGCCAGGTCGGTACTCTGCAAAGCCAGAACTCAAACTAAACTATTTTTTTTTTTTCGACTAATTCCAGGTATATAAGTTTTCGTTGCTGGCCATTGCTATTGTAGAGTACTTGTGCCGCCAGGCAAGCGGCCGGGTCGTTACGTAACCTGAAAAGTCGACTACAGGCTATTTTTCCACTTGATCTCAGGTCTAGCTGCCGGCCATTGCCCGCCGAGTCCCAATTTTTGGTACTGCTAGAAATAGTGAGAATTAAAGAAATAAAAATAAACGGCGCTTGTCAGACAGCACCACTGAATCCGTTTTATCTCATTTTCTTTTCTAAAATCTGCCGCCGTCACCTAAAGGCCTATAGTAAAGTGTTATGGGCCACATTGTTTGATACGGAGAGAGTTTCTTGCTTATAGTTTATAACCGTAGATATCACAATTTTCCGATTTTCTCTTATTACCCGCACTTCACAATTACGCGCCGTGTTGTCAAACCACCGTTTCTATACTAGTTAGATTATTTAGTTGTCTCCGCCGCATTTCCTACGCCTAGGTTCCGTCTCACAGAATAGACTTTCCGTTGCCGCGAATACAAAAATTATTAATCAGATTACTTTGTTCACAGGTGTATTTGTATGGTATTATTTCGCCTCAATAATAAATTAGGAGTTTTTCATTTGCCAAAAATATTTTATTTTTCTCGTTGTGGCACAGTTCGACTTTTGTTGTAGTATATGACTTTGTAATAATTATTTGATTCTGTTGTTATTGATTTTCGAATATTACTAATCTATTGAGAATAATAAACTGGTATCGTGTTGTACGTAATATTGGAAAATAAATTGTAAAAACTTGTCTATTGTCTTATTTACTCCCTAGTCCCAATAGAACAAACAAAACAAAATAGCTAAACGAACTTTGGAATTTTCTTCTTCACTGAACTATCCGAGAAAAGACAAGTGGAGCATACCACTATAAAAAACTGGCGCCTGAGCAAATTGAAGAATAAAAACTAAAGAGAGGCAGCGTCCTCCACAAACTATATAACAACTTTCTAGTCCTAAAAAAAGCGTCAAAATCGTAACGTAAACCATTACACATCTAACAAAATCTTAAACAAAATAAAGTACTAGGGTTTATTATTTACGTTACAATATGGAAACTTCAATAATAGATAACCAACTGACTGATGCAATGGCTCATGTATTATTCTTCTAGCAATCATCACATTTTTTAAATAAAACCATATTGTATAGAAAACGAAAATAATCGTGACGTGGTTGATTCGAAGGTTCATGGAGTGAATGAATTGAGGACAGTTGACGCAAGTGTGATTCCTTTAACTGTAGCGGGATCGCGGGTGCAGTTGTTATAATGATAAGAGACTACTTTTGAGCAAAGACAGTTTATACTATAACCAACTTACAGAGACAGTGAATCCAAATATTGGCCACCACGTGGTCACGATGTGACCTATTCCCTTATTGGTCTGGAAGTCGTAAAATCTCAAGTGTTTGGGCGGCGAGTGGAATGCAGGGCCGGCTCTTCCCTCAGTCGAGTTTCCTGCATAGGTAGTATCGCGCGCCGAATCTCATATACAGGATGACAAAAATGTGGCAATTTCGGACAGCTAAGTGGTGCTGTAAATGAAATCGACTTCCATGGCCAACTTGTCGCGCAATATTAAAAAAAACCTCAAATTGGGCAAAACTATTAATGGCCGTGGAATGTTTATTTTAAGAGGCAGAGAAAAACTTTTATATTGAGAATTGATGGCACTAAGAAGCTTTATGCTCTCTTGAGGCTATGAATTTTTTTTGTTTATTTCTTATTAAGCGATTTTCTCGCTTATTTTGGGCCGCACAGAAAATATGTAAGAAAACAAAATATGGCAATTTTGGTCAGCGAGGCGACATTAAAAAAGGAATCGGCCTCCATACCCAACTTTTCGCGGTGTACTAAAAAAACCTAAAATCGACAAAAATTTTCATGGTCTCAAGAGAGCCAAAGACCCTGTGTAATTTGCTGAAACTATCTGAGCACCTGGGTGGATAAAGCTTCTCAGTGCCATCAATTTTCAATATAAAAGTTTTTCTCTGTCTTTTAAAATAAACATTCCAGGGCCATTCATAGTTTTGCTCAATTTGAGGTTTTTTTAATAATGCGCGACAAGTTGGCCATGGATGCCGATTTCTTTTGCAGCACCACTTAGCTGTCCAAAATTGCCACATTTTTGTTTCTTACGTTTTTTTTTGTAGGCCGCAAAATGAGCGAGAAAATCGCGGTGGTAGACCTAAAAAAATCCTGTATTATTCCGACCAATAACGTCAAAACCTATAGACGTATGGTGCCCCATTGTTGAAATGCCCTTTATTTTGACTCCAAGATTAAATATATACATACTTCTCTAAAAACATGCTACAAACAAAGACAGAAAGTCAACCATCAACCAACTATACACCCGGTGATTCCCGGTTATAGTTCCTCCAGAATCACACTTGGATAATATCGCATGTTTTTTCTTGTTTGGGGGCGCCGGAAGCATCGGAACCTCACCTGAAGACTCGGGGGATGGTCTAACGACGCCAGCCTCCGAGCCCAGAGTCGAAATAAGTTCGCTACGGCTCGACAAAAAGGGGAAATTTCTGACAATCTCGCGACATTTCCGGAATAATTTAATGGAGCGCTTAGATTGTGATTAGTTCTGGGCGTCAAGCGTTTATCAAAACAAACCTGTCTATAGGTTCTGACGTCATTGAGTCCGACCCTGGTAATCGATTGCAATGCGGTCGTGTTTATATCTATTGCCTCTGTGAGGTAGTAATAACTAATGAGTGCAATTCGCCATGCGACTGTAATAAGTTTCTCCTATAAGTAGGTACTCACATGATCACGGTAAAAACATAATGAAAACAATCGGTACTTACAGTTTTCTGTTTTCCAAACAGATTGTTTTCCATATGATTCTTAAAGTCGCAACTTTAAACATTATCACGTAAATATGTGGTTTCAATACGTGTGCAATAGAGTTTTTAAACACATAAATTTGTTGAGTGAGACTTAGTTTGTGGCGTGGTAACGAGGTAACAGGGCAAAATGGTATTGAAGCTACTATTGTTTTCAACGTCTGTTATATTTTGTCAGTGCAATTTGATAGAATTCTACGAAAACTTGATAGAAACTGAAATCGAAAAAGCTAAAACTCATCAGTTTGCTCAAGATGCTTCAGAGTACAAGCCTAAAAATAACGTCCAAAAAGGTAAGGTTTTTGTTATAAGTATCTCATAATTTCTACCATAATTTAGCCAAACAGGAATTTATTAACCCATCATTTTATTAACCTCAACAATCCTTGAGGTATTTTCAACATTGAATACCATATCTTAGCTTATTATATCTACCGAGTTTTCAAAAAGAAAGAACAAGTTTCTAGGACATAAACAACAGAAAATTTCATATAAACCTTGGTTCTAAAGGGACACAGGGAATACCACACCAATTTTTAAAATTGAAGAAAAAATTATGTCATGTCAAACATGTGGAAACTTTGGGTTTGAAATATTGCTTCTAGATGGCGGAACCTACGACTTCATCATTGTGGGTGCTGGACCGGGAGCCTGCGTTCTTGCCAACAGACTAACAGAAATTAAAAACTGGACTGTTCTACTACTAGACGCTGGCAGATTTTCGGACAACTTTACCGCTATAGCCCACTTGGTGACAGACGTAGTTTTTATCGATTACAACTGGCAACTGAACACTACTCCTCAAACTGGAGCTTGCTTGGGTAAGTCAGTACTTTGTATGTGAACTGTAATTTTTTCGCATTTTAAATATGACAGGGGTGATGAATCGGAGGTGCAACTATCCCAGAGGTAGAGGCATAGGAGGTAGTACGATAATAAATGAAATGTTCTATGCAAGAGGATCACGCCATGATTATGACAAGTGGGCTGCCCTTGGGAATGATGGTTGGTCTTATGATGACGTTCTTCCTTATTTCAAGAAGACTGAGAATTTTCACCGGACTAATCCTGAAGCTAAGATCGACTTGGCTTTCCACGGTAGGTTTATACTGATGCTGTTGTAGAAGAGCTGAAATTAGTTACAAAATCATGAACGAGGATGTCCCGTGCAATCGAGGATGAAAGCTTGGAACGAGAAGTTTCGCTGACGCAGGATCCATCCGGAAGAAACTCAGGTCCATTACAAAATTAAACAAATTATCTGTATTTCAGGTACAAATGGTTTACTAAATGTCGAAAATCCTGCATTCAATAACATACAGATCGATGCATATTTTAAGGCTGCGTCAGAAGCTGGATTCAGTATGATCGATTACAATGGAAAAAGCGGTATTGGTGTAGTTGTCCCTCAAGTATTTTTCTACCAAACATAATTTTTCTCGTTTGAACAAAAATCTTTTTAGCAATACACGAAAAAAGGCGTAAGGCAAGATGCCGGGGTGGCCTTCGTCAGGCCAGTTCTTGGTAGAGACAACTTGAAAGTCCTGGAAAGAAGTTTTGCAACCAAAATCAACATAGATGGATCCAAAACTGCTAGATCGGTGCAATTCACACGCAACGGCGAACATTTCGTGGCCAAGGCTAATAAGGAAATAATTATGTCATCTGGGACTTTTGGAACACCCCAACTTCTTATCTGGTGTTGGGCCAAAAAAGCATCTACAAGAGTTTGGGATCGATGTGATTCAAGATTTGGAAGTAGGAAGTGTTCTTATGGACCACACATATTTTCCCGGGTTATCTTTCAGTACCAACTATACGATACCGATTCAAAGCCTGAGGAAACAACTTCAGGATTGGTTCGAAGGTGTTATCTCATATTTGCAAGATGCAATGTATAATCAATATTTGTTTAGGTAAGGGAATACTAACTGCACCTTTCTCACTCGGTGCAGTAGTTTTCACCAATTCTACACATGAGAAAACGCCAAACTATACGGATATGGAAATAATCTTTCTTGCTGCCAACAGCACTTCGCAAAGTGGAAGAAATTTTGTGCCATATACTCAAGCTACAGCTGCCGCAGCATTCGGAAGTAGGCATATTTTTTAACTTGTTCTATGGATTCTTTACTTTTCTTTATAGAACTGAATCCACTGAATTCAGTCAGCATATTCGTAAGTGTGCTTGAAACTCAATCTGTTGGCACCGTAAGACTACAAAGCAACAGTCCCTTCGACTTTCCTGTGGTCAATTCAAATTTATTAACAGACCAAGACGACCACGACGTGGATGTTCTCTACCAAGCTGTACGAATCGCATTAGATTTGATAAGTAGTCCACCATTTCAGTAAGAGCACCCATCCCATTTAATTTTATGTTCAACTTGTATAATTTTTCAGGAAACTTAACGCTTCTCTCAACCTGCGGCCTATACCTCAATGCTCCAAACACGAACATAACTCAAAGGACTATTGGTACTGTACCATTAGAAACATGGCGGTACCTTTGTATCATGCGGTGTCCACGTGCCGAATGGGACCAAGTCCTGCAAACGGAGACGTGGTAGATGCCAGGCTTAAGGTTCATGGAGTAAACAGACTGAGGGTGGTCGATGCAAGTGTGATCCCTGTGGCCGTAGCGGGACATGCCAGTGCGGCTGTCATGATGGTGGGAGAAAAATCAGCGGATATGATTAAAGAGGACGAATTGGGCACTAACAAGGCCGGGCAACCGGGCCATGTCCCGGGAGGCCATGGTTCAGGAGACAACGGTTATGGGAATAAGGGTCCAGGAGACCATGGCTCAGGAGACAACGGTTATGGGAGCAAGGGTCCAGGAGACAAGGGTCATGGGAACAAGGGTCCAGGAGGTCATGGTGAAGGAAACCATGGTCAAGCAGGATATGGTCAAGAAGGCCATGGTCAAGCGGGACATGGTCAAGGAGGTCATCGTCAAGGAGGCCATGGTCAAGCGGGTAATGGTCAAGAAGGCCATGGTCAAGGAGGTCATGGAGAAGGAGGCCATTGAAGCAATGTGCCAGCAGCCCAAAACCCATGAAGTAAATCCCGACGCATGTTGCTCAAGGGATACATCTTTGTATTTCGATGATTTTTGGTTGTAAAAACTAAAAATAGAATAAAAAATATAAAGATATGAACGATTTTATCGATTTGGTTACAAAAACATTTTTTGTGACACAATTTATAGCTATGTAGTTATAGTCATAGTGTTCATGTTGTTTGTTAAAAAAAGGCGGGCGCCATGGTATAAATGAGAAAAATAAATTTAATAAACAAAAAGTTAGAATAGTTTTTGAGCAACAAAATTAAGGTTTCTGTGTTAGTGGTTGCTCTGATGGAATGGCGAGGTCACAAGCTGTGTTGAAAAATTCACTTGTATGATTTATTATTCCTCAATTTATTATATTCATCAATGCCAGTTCAAGGCATTGTGCCACTTTTTTAAAGTTTGGATTACCCTGCACATAAATCTTTCTTACATTATTTATTTATCGATTTTTCCAAATATCCGCGCTATACCTATGTAATTTGTTATTTCCATATCGAAGAAAAATTAACATATTAAATAAAAATATGTAATTACTTTCCACCAGAGCTTTTTGATAAGCGATACCTATAGGAAATTCATTATAAACCCTAATGATTCCCTCATGTGCCTACTATTAAAATTATTTCGTAATTATTCTACTGCCGTAACGTTGAAACCGGGGTCATTGCAGTTGCAAAAAAGTAGTTGGAGAACAAAGTTGTAAATCTAGGCAAGTTACGGCTCAGCTGACAAGCTAATTAGCTACCTACCTTACTAGAAATAGGTGCTCAAAAGTACTTATTATTATCTACAAGCCTGCTACTTGGGTAAATTTTATACCAACCTTTAAGCAATATTTTCTTATTAAATATTTATAATAATTTGCAACATTCGTATCTTTCATTTCATTACGCAATCACCATGTGCTATAGGAACCCACTCCCACATGCCCACTTGAGCTGGCTAGTTGGCCATTTCTCTCTCTCTTTGGCCTCAAACGGCGCACTATAAACAAATTTGTTCGGGTTATCTAGTATCACATACATCTTCGGCCCTGCGAATAAGAACTTGATTATAACAATTTCATTAACTTATTTCAAAGTTATAATTATATTATGGCCATTTAAACCCGTAAAAGTACATGGCTTAAATAAAAGCTTGTTTTTAATAGTATATTTCATTACGAGTCTGGAAATAAAGATTTCGGGAAGTCATGCAAGCACGGAAAAATCTATTTCTGCACGTGTAATGAACGATATTTTTTATTATACTTCTTTGAAAACGGAAACTTAAAACATTTTATCGGCATATTATAATAAATTTAATTGACAAAAAATAAACAATGCAGACAATATAGTGTTTGGTATGTATGATGCGATTCCATGGTTACTCTCAAATTATTTCAAAGGCGCTTTGTTGTAAATTAGTTATTGTCAGATAAGGTGAATAAAACGTCAACAATATTACAGAAATGTATCTAAATATTGAAACACTTACGAATTAAAATACAAAATAGGTATATGTTAAGTATCAGAGAGCATATAGAGTTTCTTAAATTTAGTTTACTTTGCTGTATATTTCTATTTTAAAGCCATACATCGGTATTTTTATTCAGCTCACGGAAAGTTTTTCCATGCGCTGTTTCCGTGCGCTAGCCCGAAAAACCCCATCTTTCATTATTGCTAAAACAGATGAAAATAAGGTGTTTTCAAAGAAGTATAATAAAAAAAGTTTTTTTTAATTTTCAATTTTATTTTGTGCTTTTTAGTACCCATGTTGGATTTCGTATGAAGTCATTCACCTTATTGTTTTCTACCCGTCGAGCCCTTTCATTTGATACCCATGTTGGGTATCAAATAGGTAATCCGCCATCTTAGAGCGGCGGCCATATTGAATTTAATGTGATGTCACTAACTTTTTCGTTTTCTATTCTTCAAACCCTTTGATTTAATACCCATATTAAGGGGGTTGGCAAAAAATACATCATCCGCCATCTTGAAGCGGCGGACATTTTGAAAGTATTACAATATTGAGTATTGCGCATATTGTATGGTCACCGGAACTAAAGGTGTATGCAAAATTTCAGCTCTATCCGATGTCAGGAAGTGGTGAAAATCTGAAAATATACTGTTTTTTTAGGAACAGATACTGTTAGGTATCTCTTAAAAATTCAACGTTCAATTGTTTTTCTGAAAGCACGCTGAGATGGCTTCTGTACCTATTTAAAAAATTTTGCTTGGGCGAAAAATATCAAAATTAAAGAGAGTGAAATCTTGGGCGACTAAAAAACTTAATAATACAATTTTTATGTCCTTTATTTGTGTTTTTCATATTTCTAATAAGCCTATGTACCTACTGCCTACTTATTAGAACATTTCTGGAACTTTCTGGCAATCGATCAAATCGTTAAGGAGAACACTTTATTGTTTATAATTTGTTATAAAGTTGATATTGCAAATTACTATGAAAAACTGATAGAATGTAGTGGAAAAGTTGACAAATTACAAAAGTGACATATTACATAATGATACTATAACAATAAAACCAAAAGTTCAAAACAACATGGTATGTAGATCAATCAGGGACTCTTTAAAATAAGGGGACCCAGCATGTCACAGTCTATCACATAGGAAAAGTGAAGCCTTGTTTTCTGTATATCTCCAAGGAGACCACATAAGTGGGCTGGTACAAGGTTATGTTATATGTCAGTGTCCAACTGCCTTCAGGTTTTATGTGACATGCCAGTGCCATAGATTCCAAAGGAGGCAAAATATTTCCCATCATAGTTCACAATTTTTAAGTTTCCTAACTTCCAGATAGTCAATTAAAGGTAATGCGGCCGCCTGTAGTAGTCCCAATCATTGCAACCAGATTTTTCATGTCTCACCTTTAGTAATCCTACAATTCATATTTCCTATTACGTGGGCATTACGTATACGTAGTTCAAAACAAAAATGGTATTTCCTAAATTTTAAATTATTAAGCAGGTAGCTTCAGTCAGGACTTTTTTTAAAACAGTTTTTATCTACAACTATAAGTTTATTTTACGTTTGTGAGGTACCTTGGAAGAGAAATAAAATTACAAAAATGAGCACCGAGAAAAACTACATGATTAGAACTAAGTACAAGACCTAATCTTATTAGTCCATCCCGAAATCTGTGAAAGTTCTTTGGGTAGATACATTCAACAAGGGAAGAATGTTCAAGTACACATATTATTACAAATGGATTCAGGAACCTGGTAACAAGGTGCAATAGCGACAAATTCTCAAATAAGCAAAAGCGGCACTGACTTACCATACCTATATTACTTAAATTCCTGGAAATAGTTGCAGGAAACCAAATTCAAATATAAAATAAATTTGATTCATTTGACACTTGCCATATTCTGTTTTTGTTGACAGAACATTGTAAAGCCTAATTTTTAGAAATCATTATTAATTTTTACTAACAATCAAAGTACCTGTTATATTCATAGATTCTCCAGTAGATATACTATGAGAGTTCCAACTCACGACCCCCATGTTAATCTCCATAAGGCCAGAAATGCGTGCATTTTGGCTACGTCACAGCCGAGGTCACGTGACGTCACAGCCTCACTTGACCTTTACGTGTGATTCTTGGAAGCCGGCCCCCACCCCTGACCCCACTCTTGCCGCCGGTGGAGGGGTGACGCCTATATATTTGATGGAGCGCAGTTCCTGCACCATTCTCAAGCCAGTTGCAGTAAAAAAAAAACAATTCCTCATAAGACCACAAATGCCTGCATTTTTGCTACAGGGTGATCCCACTTGACGTTTAGACCGCCTGTCACCCCTAGTTCACCTCTAGATCCTACGATATTTCTAGACAACGACCACCGTGTAAATCTCATACATGACAGGAACACGTGTGACCCCCCAGTTGACCCCTAGATCCTGAGAGAGTTCTAACTCAGTCCCCCATGTAAATCTCCATAAGGCCAAAAAGCTGCATTTTGACAGGTGGTCTGCAAGATTTTCTGAAGTATGTCATTTTTAAAGTGGTCACTGTCGTAGCCACGAATTTCTGGGCCACTTGGCCGCCGCCTTTCGAGCGTGATTAGACCTGCGTGGGACTTGTTCCGACACGAAATTCTTAGAAGTCATCGCCGACACGTGTGACCCCCAGTCGACCCCTAGATCCCGAGAGAGTTCTAATTCAGATCGCACGTGGAAAAAAACAAAACAAAAAAAACATCCGAGAGTCGCCTTGAAACGACCGACGGATCTGCGCGCGTGGCTATTCCATAGAACAATGGGTGTACACATTTCAATAGAAATACTAAAATATCTCCAAAAATCTGAGAAAATCCTCAACGCAAACAGACAACGTAGTTTATTTAACGTATCTCAACGGCTAACAAAAATATAATTTCTTTGTATTAGTGCATATAAAATTTTTCCTTAAGGTGAAATCAGACGCAAAAAAAAATGTCAACTTACTTTGCCCTGAAAATTGAAAATTTTTAATCATTAAAGTAATGAAATATTTTAGACACACTTTGAAAATAGTATGGCATAAGTCATGAAATTTTGATAAATGAAACTAAAAAAGCTTGTAAAATATGAATTAACACACCGGGTGAGATTTCGATTTTGCAGTTTATTTAACGTACACGGCTTTAACTGCTACCAAAAAAAATCTGAGAAAGTTCTATGTATATTAGCCAGGTGTCTCAAAAAAATTCGACTTTACCTTGGAAAATCGAACATTTATTTAACTGCATACTACCTCATGGATGATAAAAAATCTAAGATATTTCTGTGTATTATCCTGGTGCAAAAAATTCGTTTCCGGGTAACTAAATGAAAACAAAAACATTTCAAATGTTGGTAAGTGTTGGGGGTGGGGGAAGGTTAGCGACTATAAGAAGGGTCACGCTAACTGCTCTTGACACACTTTGGAAGTCAAACTGGAATAATAAAGAAAATGGAGTCGGTTAACCACAGAGTTGATCAACTACGATCCCTAATATTTTATTCACAATTAAAACCTGAGGAGGTACAAATGGGATTTCGTGAATGTGGGAAAATTATGAAAATTGTAAACACGCTAATAAACAAATCCAAAATAACTTCTGAAAAACAACATCTAACTACTGTCCTAGCTCAAGTTTGCAGTTTTAAACGAATGTTTAAGGCCCTACAAGTTGTGGGAAGTGGATCTAGAAAGGAAACTGCATACCAGCGTGTCAAGTGGGCCGATATGCAATCTGCATTTAAGGGTAGGATTCGTACTGGATTATTTGTCAATTTGAAGCACAAGATAGACGTCAAAGCATTTTTTAAAGATTGTTCAGTCCTTTTCAGTAGGAGAATAAAAAATAGTATAAAAAGAAATGAGATGATCAAGGTCAATACAATGTTCTGTGGATTGTTTGAACGTGGTACAAAAGAGATGATCGTCGAAGAGCTTAAATATTTCAACACTAAAAATGAGATTATTTCTCATCATTTGAACATGGTACAGTGGTTTCGGGATAACGTGGAGGATCCTATATGTAACGATCTGGATGAATTTGAGCATAGAGACTATGGCTGGACTCTGAAGGCTATTGTAAATTTACAAATAAACATTAACAAGTTAGAGTTTTTTAGGGGACAACACGCAAAAATTTCTATTGAAAACGCTTCGAAAGATTACTAATGATATGAATTCACATTTTTTAGAATATGTAGGATTATATTACTTACAGTTAAATCATTGTACCTATCGTGTTTAAATATATCTTGAATGCTACAACATTGTTTTATTCTTAATTAAAAAACACTTAGGTTTCAGACCTGTTTGAAATATAGTGGGATTATTTCGTTTTCATTAGTGGAAATTTGGCATATTTGGAGGATTTGTGTTTTGAACCCGTAATGATTTAATAAGATGTGAGAATATTTAGACACAGCGCCTAGAGAACAAAGAAGAACAAAGGCAATTGAGAAATTTTTTTTACTAGGATCCATGCACTATAGTTAAAAATATGTAATTATGTACGAGGAGAGAGAATAAGTTAGAAAATATACTTACTGATTTTATATATTTTTTTAGAACTAGGGTTTGGACAAAAAAAAACGAAAATAGTAAAAAAATATGTAATTAGGTTAAAAAAAATTTCAAAATACAAAAGGATAATAAACTTAAACAAAAATATATAACTTAAACAAAAATATATATGAGATAGAAGCAAAAAAGCAGGAATAAAAGGGTGCCAGGCTAAAACAATACCTTAAAAAATTCTATAATTTAAATCGTTTTAATAGTCTCGCACCGACAACCAAATCTTTTTGTAATTGTTGAATTAATTTGTCACCCTTTTTGTCCTGTTTTTTTAATCGCTCCATTTCACGTCTTCTTTCTGCCTTCTTATCTTGTTCCAACTGTAGCTTCCGCTTCGTCGCTTCATACTTTCGTTTCAGCTCACCTGTCACCCCTTTGACATAATATGAAGATATATCGCCTTTTCCTTCCGTATTTTCGAACTCATCTTCAGTGTCTTGAGTTGGTGGCAAGCTAATCACGCTGAAGGCGTCGTCGTCTTGAATTTTCATTTTTTTTTGTGGCCGCACCCATACAATAGCGGTATCGTGAGTCACATGAGGACACCGGGGGCCCCAACAAATCGTCTTGACTTGACGGCAGGGATGGACAGGCAGTTGACTGAAAAAAAAAATAGTGGGTATTTATAATATTTCTATCGTTCATAGGAACTTTTTAACACATCTGTTTTGATAAAACACTTACTGGTATTATTATTTGCTGATGGATGATTGGTTTCCGGCAAGACGCAACTCGGGGATCACCAGTTGAGGGTTGATCTGTGGTAATCGGCGGCAAGACAGACGAATCCTCCCGACCAAGTGATGCAAGGGGTGGGCACGTTGTAGACTGAAAAAATTCGCCTTTAAAATGTTTTCAACGGACTTTTTAACACATTTTGAAAATAGTACTTACTGGTTTTTTGAGAGACAGGCACGGTCTCTTGTTCATGACGGCTGGTGGTTTATGTGCAGGTTGACTAGTTGACGGCTGAGACTCGCATTGAGACTGCGACAAGTCCGTCAAATCCTGACTCAGTGACGGCATGTCAAGGCAAGTCTGAGAAAAAAAAACACTAGGTTTTAGGCTACAAAATTCGCCTTTAAAATGTTTTCAACGGACTTTTAGCACATTTTGAAAATAGTACTTACTGGCTTCTTAAGGGACAGCGACGGCCTGTTGTTCATGGCTGGAGAACCGCTGGTAGATGGCTGTAGCGCGAAAGTAGATGGTCGGTAAAAAAACTACTCATACACGATCGCGAAGTAGATGAAAAACTAACTAGAATCATCTAATGCGATGCACTTTATAGGGATTAAACGCAGAGTCAGCAAAAAAAAATGCTGCGTCAGCAAAAAATTTAGAAAAGGTCCTAGAAGTGACACCTTCACCAAAGCAAAAAAGTTGAATTTTGGTTAGGAACAGGTCCCAGAAGTGGTACGCCATCAGCACAAAATCCTAATTTACATGCTTTCAAAGCAACCGTTCAGGCACGCGAATCTACATGCCAGCTGATTCCGTGACAATGCCTCACTACTTAGATAACCTCGTATCCAACGTAGTAAAAAAATAGTACGAAAATGCAAGCTATGCATTCTTGGTCAGACGCCCCGGCTCCTATACCAGCCACGCTTCCGTTCGTCCGAGATCCCAGCGTCTTGTCGACTTTAGCAGTTAGAACAAAGACCCACAGATTTCCGTCGAAAGGCCCAAATATTTCCTAAACGAAAAATCTGAGAAAATCGGCATATAGCGCAAACGATTTAGGTACCCCCTTGGGGGGTTACGAAGTTACCAGGTGGGGCTATGAAAATTATATACCTATGAAAATTTCAAAAATTTTCAAATTTTTTTTTTCAAAAAATGAATTTTTACAAGGTCCTAAGTCGATTGCAGGGTGAAATTTTGAGAAAAAAGTGACAGAAAGGCCTCAAATAAGTCACTTTTTTCTCAAAATTTCACCCTGCAATCGACTTAGGACCTTGTAAAAATTCATTTTTTGAAAAAAAAATTTTGAAAATTTTTGAAATTTTCATAGGTATCGATTCTGTGCTACTGCGCATGCGCGAAAATTATGACGCGTTCGTCCAACCCCAATTGTGTGCCACAATTGGGGACATGCCCCGTTCCCCCGAGCCCCACCTAACTTCGTAACCCCCCAAGGGGGTACCTAAATCGTTTGCGCTATATGCCGATTATCTCAGATTTTTCGTTTAGGAAATATTTGGGCCTTTCGACGGAAATCTGTGGGTCTTTGTTCTAACTGCTGAGTCGACAAGACGCCGGGATCTCGGACGAACGGAAGCGTGGCTGGTATAGGAGCCGGGGCGTCTGACCAAGAATGCATAGCTTGCATTTTCGTACTATTTTTTTACTACGTTGGATACGAGGTTATCTAAGTAGTGAGGCATTGTCACGGAATCAGCTGGCATGTAGATTCGCGTGCCTGAACGGTTGCTTTGAAAGCATGTAAATTAGGATTTTGTGCTGATGGCGTACCACTTCTGGGACCTGTTCCTAACCAAAATTCAACTTTTTTGCTTTGGTGAAGGTGTCACTTCTAGGACCTTTTCTAAATTTTTTGCTGACGCAGCATTTTTTTTTGCTGACTCTGCGTTTAATCCCTATAAAGTGCATCGCATTAGATGATTCTAGTTAGTTTTTCATCTACTTCGCGATCGTGTATGAGTAGTTTTTTTACCGACCATCTACTTTCGCGCTACAGCCATCTACCAGCGGTTCTCCAGCCATGAACAACAGGCCGTCGCTGTCCCTTAAGAAGCCAGTAAGTACTATTTTCAAAATGTGCTAAAAGTCCGTTGAAAAACGTTAAAAGTCGCGAATTTTCAGTCCACCGCCTGTTCACCTTCAGACATACGGTCGCTTTATCCGGAGGATTTGTTGGGCCTGGAATCCCAACCTTCAACTAGTGGACAGCCTGCGCCCTGCCAGAAACCTGTTCACGCTTTTCCAGCCGTCATGAACAACAGGTCGAGCCTGTCTCTCAAAAAGCCAGTAAGTACTATTTTCAAAATGTGTTAAAAAGTCCGTTGAAAACATTTTAAAGGCGAATTTTTTTCAGTCTACAACGTGCCCACCCCTTGCATCACTTGGTCGGGAGGATTCGTCTGTCTTGCCGCCGATTACCACAGATCAACCCTCAACTGGTGATCCCCGAGTTGCGTCTTGCCGGAAACCAATCATCCATCAGCAAATAATAATACCAGTAAGTGTTTTATCAAAACAGATGTGTTAAAAAGTTCCTATGAACGATAGAAATATTATAAATACACACTAATTTTTTTTTTCAGTCAACTGCCTGTCCATCCCTGCCGTCAAGTGAAGACGATTTGTTGGGGCTCCCGGTGTCCTCATGTGACTCACGATACCGCTATTGTATGGGTGCGGCCACAAAAAAAAATGAAAATTCAAGACGACGACGCCTTCAGCGTGATTAGCTTGCCACCAACTCAAGACACTGAAGATGAGTTCGAAAATACGGAAGGAAAAAGCGATATATCTTCATATTATGTCAAAGGGGTGACAGGTGAGCTGAAACGAAAGTATGAAGCGACGAAGCGGAAGCTACAGTTGGAACAAGATAAGAAGGCAGAAAGAAGACGTGAAATGGAGCGATTAAAAAAACAGGACAAAAAGGGTGACAAATTAATTCAACAATTACAAAAAGATTTGGTTGTCGGTGCGAGACTATTAAAACGATTTAAATTATAGAATTTTTTAAGGTATTGTTTTAGCCTGGCACCCTTTTATTCCTGCTTTTTTGCTTCTTTCTCATATATATTTTTGTTTAAGTTATATATTTTTGTTTAAGTTTATTATCCTTTTGTATTTTGAAATTTTTTTTAACCTAATTACATATTTTTTTACTATTTTCGTTTTTTTTTTGTCCAAACCCTAGTTCTAAAAAAATATATAAAATCAGTAAGTATATTTTCTAACTTATTCTCTCTCCTCGTACATAATTACATATTTTTTACTATAGTGCATGGATCCTAGTAAAAAAAATTCTCAATTGCCTTTGTTCTTCTTTGTTCTCTAGGCGCTGTGTCCAAATATTCTCACATCTTATTAAATCAGTACGGGTTCAAAACACAAATCCTCCAAATATGCGGTTCTTTGGCTTTTGCTTAAAAATTTCCACTAATGAAAACGAAATAAGCCCACTATATTTCAAACAGGTCTGAAACCTAAGTGTTTTTTAATTAAGAATAAAACAATGTTGTAGCATTCAAGATATATTTAAACACGATAGGTACAATGATTTACCTGTAATTAATATAATCCTACATATTCTAAAAAATGTGAATTCATATCATTAGTAATCTTTCGAAGCGTTTTCAATAGAAATTTTTGCGTGTTGTCCCCTAAAAAACTCTAACTTGTTAATGTTTATTTGTAAATTTACAATAGCCTTCAGAGTCCAGCCATAGTCTCTATGCTCAAATTCATCCAGATCGTTACATATAGGATCCTCCACGTTATCCCGAAACCACTGTACCATGTTCAAATGATGAGAAATAATCTCATTTTTAGTGTTGAAATATTTAAGCTCTTCGACGATCATCTCTTTTGTACCACGTTCAAACAATCCACAGAACATTGTATTGACCTTGATCATCTCATTTCTTTTTATACTATTTTTTATTCTCCTACTGAAAAGGACTGAACAATCTTTAAAAAATGCTTTGACGTCTATCTTGTGCTTCAAATTGACAAATAATCCAGTACGAATCCTACCCTTAAATGCAGATTGCATATCGGCCCACTTGACACGCTGGTATGCAGTTTTCTTTCTAGATCCACTTCCCACAACTTGTAGGGCCTTAAACATTCGTTTAAAACTGCAAACTTGAGCTAGGACAGTAGTTAGATGTTGTTTTTCAGAAGTTATTTTGGATTTGTTTATTAGCGTGTTTACAATTTTCATAATTTTCCCACATTCACGAAATCCCATTTGTACCTCCTCAGGTTTTAATTGTGAATAAAATATTAGGGATCGTAGTTGATCAACTCTGTGGTTAACCGACTCCATTTTCTTTATTATTCCAGTTTGACTTCCAAAGTGTGTCAAGAGCAGTTAGCGTGACCCTTCTTATAGTCGCTAACCTTCCCCCACCCCCAACACTTACCAACATTTGAAATGTTTTTGTTTTCATTTAGTTACCCGAAAACGAATTTTTTGCACCAGGATAATACACAGAAATATCTTAGATTTTTTATCATCCATGAGGTAGTATACAGTTAAATAAATGTTCGATTTTCCAAGGTAAAGTCGAATTTTTTTGAGACACCTGGCTAATATACATAGAAATTTCTCAGATTTTTTTTGGTAGCAGTTAAAGCCGTGTACGTTAAATAAACTGCAGAATCGAAATCTCACCCGGTGTGTTAATTCATATTTTACAAGTTTTTTTAGTTTCATTTATCAAAATTTCATGACTTATGCCATACTATTTTCAAAGTGTGTCTAAAATATTTCATTACTTTAATGATTAAAAATTTTCAATTTTCAGGGCAAAGTAGGTTGACATTTTTTTTTGCGTCTGATTTCACCTTAAGGCAAAATTTTATATGCACTAATACAAAGAAATTATATTTTTGTTAGCCGTTGAGGTACCTTAAATAAACTACGTTGTCTGTTTTTTTTTATCAAAATCGTTTGCGTTAAGGATTTTCTCAGATTTTTGGAGATATTTTAGTATTTCTATTGAAATGTGTACACCAATGACGTCAGAACCTATAGACAGGTTTGTTTTGATAAATACTTGACGCCCAGAACTAATCACAATCTAAGCGCTCCTTTAAATTATTCCGAAAATGTCAGAGATTGTCAGAAATTGCCCCTTTTTGTCGAGCCGTAGCGAATTTATTTCGACTCTGGGCTGGGAGGCTGGCGTCGTTAGACCATCCCCAGAGTCTTCAGGTGAGGTTCCGATGCTTCGGGCGCCCCCAAACTAGAAAGAACACGCGATATCTAAGTGTGATTCTGGAGGAACTATAACCGGGAATCACCGGGTGTATAGTTGGTTGATGGTTGACTTTCTGTCTTTGTTTGTAGCATGCTTTTAGAGTAGTATGGATATATTTAATCTTGGAGTCAAAATAAAGGGCACTTTAACAATGGGTCACCACGTCTATAGGTTTTGACGTCATTGGTGTACACCCATTGTTCTATGGAATAGCTACGCACGCAGATCCGTCGGTCGTTTCAAGGCGACTCTCTGGTGTTTTTTTCCACGTGCGTTATTACTACTGTCACAAGTTAAGGGCTGTCAATGAAAGAAACCGTTTTTAAAAACAATGTTTAATGGCGAGCAGCGAACAAGAAGTGTCTGTTGAAATTACATGGGTTATATTTATAAATTCAGAGAAGCAGACTCAGCGTAATGTTATCTTTAGCTACATGTACAAATACAGGGATGTTACTCCTCCACCCTTAGAGGGACATATAAACTTTATAAGTTTCTATGACCTAGACAATAATTTCTTTTGTATTATTTTTATTTTTGGAAATAGATAATTTTGAAAAACTAGGTCTTAGATACTTGCATATAAAATATAAAACTGCAGTTATGATTAACACATACAATAATATTGTCCATAAACTTATTTTGTTATAATAAACTGGATAATTAAGTAAGTTAGAATTTTCTAACTTTTGTGTATTGATTTCATTCAACAAGTTATTTAGTCTGTCAGTATGAATTACATTTAAATTTACTGGAGACATATTCTGTAAAATATAATTATCTGATACATTGATTTACATTTTTGGTAATGGTATTTTTTTAAACATTGTTTGTACATTTTTATAAGATTTAATAATTGTCTCGTTGATTTTTAGGGAACAAGGGAATTCCAGTTCTATTAAGTAGGTTCCGCTAAGCAGAACAGTTTCTTTAGTATTGTAACAATTTTTGACAGCTAAGGTCTCACTGGGAATAATGACTATCCATTTACTTTCGTCAATTTTTTGTACTTGAATCTCAGATATATTGATGGCGATTTGGTTACAATTATTCTTATGTTTATATTTTATTAATCCGATCTCACAGGGTAAGTCATCGTTAACATATTCTGTGTGTATATTATCAAAACAAAGAAATTCATCATTTATAATTTTCTTACAGGGTTTGTCCGAAAATCCATATCTTTTTTGATTGTACATTAAATAATTTGAACTGGGAAATATTACCTTGTAGAAATTTGGTTAGGGGTTGGTAGTGGAAACATGTGAAAAAGATTGTAAGACTCATTTTCAACTAACGGTATTTCTATAATAAAAATTATTTCTTCAAATTTAGAATAGCATTTTATTTCCAATATTTCTTCAAAGTTTAAAATATTTTTCATAACCGGGTCAAACGGTAATTTTTCATTTTGTAAAGAAGAGGCAACAGATTTTATTTGTTTTAGTAGTTCAATAGGATGTATTATTGCATTATGGAAATTATTAATTTTTGCGAAAGATACAGCGACTTCAATTTTGTCTAAAATATCATAAATGTTCTGATACATCATTAAAATTTGCGTTAAAACCATTTGCATCCTTGTCTGGATAGAAATATCTAAAGTTTCTAGTTCATAGTTATGGATTACCCTTATCATTTCAGATATCTTTGATTCCAAAATTTGTTGGTTGTGAGATACATTTGCTACGATTTCTTGGAATGTTATAATAGAGCTTGATAGTATTGTTAATTGTTTATCCATTGATAATTTCAGATTATTTTGGTTTTCTTTTAAAATTGAGATTTCACTATCGTATTTAGCTGCATCTTCTTGATCTAAATTTCCTGTTAAACTCTTGATTATATTCCCTAAGCCGTTAATTAAGCCGCGTTTTTTCCTAGATAAGTTCGTGGAAGGAGTTATTTGTGAAATTTGTTCCTCTATTTTATTTTCTAGATTGTTGATAAGTATGTACGAATTATAGAATTCCCTGTCATAGTCCGTGTTGTTTTTTATGTGAGATATAATCATATTATATTTTAATGATAAAGCCTTAAATTCAGTAATGATACTGGATATATTAAATATCTGTATGAATGTCCAATGGTTAATAACCTTATGCGCGTTACCTAGTTTATAAGGCAGTATGCCTGGGCTATCGTTCATGTTGTGGAAATTTGATCCGGCAGCTGATTCTACTGAGATTCTGCGGGCGGACCATCTGTAACAAGTGGGCGTTTTAATTTGTATATCCGACAATATTTTAATTTTGGGTTCCTGTTCGCTCGTTGTTGGCTCTTCGAAAGTTTCAGTGTTTTCGCATAAATTTTGAAGGTAATCTAAAATGTCTTTATCTACTTCACCGGGATTATTTACAGTAGATTGATTTTCGTATATGTTAAGTTGAATTCGTGATAGTGCGTCCGCATTTTTATTTTGACAACCTTTTTTATAAATAATTTGATAATCAAACTCTTCTAAACGTAATCTCCATCTGACTAATTTTGAATTTGGCTCTTTTAAGTTAAATAACCAAACAAGTGGTCTATGATCCGTGTAAATATAAAATTTTCGTCCAAACAAATATGGCCGAAAGTACTTGCAGGCATAAACGATTGCTAGTAGTTCTTTCTCAATAGTCGAATATTTTATTTCCGATTCATTTAGGGTGCGCGAAGCGAATGCTACGGGTTTGTCGTTAGGTACTTGGCCCTGTGAAAGAACTGCTCCTAAAGCAAAGTTACTTGCATCCGTGGTTAATATAAATGGCTTGGAATAATCGGGATAAATTAAAATCGGATAATTAATTAATAAATTTTTGCTATGTTCAAATGCGTTTAAAAATTCTTTAGTATGTTGGATTTTAGCGTCTTTTTTAAGACATTGTGTTAGAGGTTTTGTTATCTTTGCAAAATCCTTCACGAAGCGACGGTAGTAACCTAATAAGCCTAGATAAGATTTAATTTCTTTAGAAGTGGTAGGTACCGGGAAATTCTTAACTGCGGAGATTTTACTAGGATCGGGTTTAATTCCATCAGGTGTTACTATGTGTCCGAGATACTGTACTTCCTTTCGGAGAAATTCTGACTTATCGAGCTGTATTTTTAATTTAGAATTACGAAGTCTTACAAAAATGTCTTTTAGTCGTTGAATATGTTCCTGAAGGGATGTGCTAAATATAATGATATCGTCCAAATAAACAAAGCAGGTTTCGTTTTGTAGTCCACGTAAAATATTATTTATAACTCGCTGAAAAGTTGCTGGCGCGTTTTAAGGCCGAAGGGCATTCTCAAAAATTCGTAATGCCCTGTGTCTGTGCTGAAAGCTGTTTTTGGGATATCGGTTGGTTGCATTTCAATTTGGTGGAATCCGTTCGCGAGGTCTAATGTAGTGAAATACTGACTGCGTCCTAATTTGTCTAGAATGTCAGTTATGTTCGGTAGTGGGTATTTGTCATCTATTGTTCGCTCGTTGAGTTTCCTGTAGTCAATTACCATGCGCCATTTTTGTTTTCCAGAGGCGTCCATTTTTTTTGGGACAGCCCATATCGGGGATGACCAAGGTGATAGTAATTTTGAAATTTGATCTTTTACCTCTTGTCGGTGAACTTCTGGATATCTGTAGCTTTTAGTGAAAATTGGGGACTCATTAGTTAATTTAATTTCGTGTTTGACCTGATTGGTAAAACTCAAGGGAATAACTTCACAATGAAAGATATCTCTGAATTCTAAGCAAAGCTTTCTGATTTGTTCGCGTTCTTCGCTGTTACAATGTTCTAGTCTTAAATTTCTGAGATTAGCTTTTAATCGATTATCGATAGATTTATCTAGGGCATGTCCTTCAACATTTTCGAAAAAATTCAGTTCACTTGGGTTTACTGATTCTATAGAAAATGGTTCAAAAATATCGATTTTAATGGGGTTTTCCGTTGGGTTTAAAATAGTGGTAAGAGCAAAATTATTTTCAACATTAACTAAACATTCGGGAATTTCAGCTTTTCCTAGTTTTGTGTAATTTAAGATTCCTGTGCCGTTACGTAAACTAACAGGTATTTTAATTTTTTGTACCATTCTCGGAGGAATTATTTCAGTTATTGTTTCAAATTGTGTCGAATTTTGTGGTTCTAAATCATTTTCGTTTTGCCTATAAATTGGTATAATTGAATTTGGGCTAACTAAAGTGTTATTACTATAACAAATATCTGCGCCTAATTGAAGTATTAAATCTAAACCTATAAGTCCATCAAATTTTTCTGAAAAATCAAATATGTAGTATTTATGTATACCTTCTGTATTGAAAATTGGAAATAGTGGCAAAATAGCAATTTTGTCATGGAAAGATGTCGCGTGCGCTGTTTGTACTAAGAAAAGTTCACTTTTGACATAATTTGGGAAATATTTAAAGGCTAATTTTGGGCTTAAAAAGGAACGTGTGCTTCCAGAATCGATTAAAAATTTAGCATCTAATTCGGGTATATAAATATAAGTAAGTTTTATCGACAAATTATTCAGGTGTATTATTTCGTATTGGAATCCTGACCAGTATCTGGAAAATCCTGATTTTCAGTAATTTCTGGTTGGGTTTCTTCTTGGTTCGGGAATTCACATATACCGTATTGAGGGTAGCAATAGTTTTCGTAAGCGTCATTGTAATAATAGTCATAATCGGGATAATAATTTGGCTGAGAATAATCAGTATATTCCGGATATTGAACTGAGTCAGTTTTGGGGAAATTTTCGATTACGTCTTGGTTAAAAAGTTCCTTGAAATGTACGTTGGGGTTGTTTTACAAGTGTACTTGTTGAGGTATCCATTGGTTCTGGTTTCGTTCTAGACATGTTAGTAACATTAGTTTTTTGGGGAAAGTTTGGTCTAAATTGGGGTTGGAAAGGTCTTTGGAAGTTTTGTGTGAATGTTGGTCTTTGTTGAGTAAAATTTTGAAAATTCGGTCTTTGTTGCATAAAGTTTGGGAAACTTGGTCTTGGTTGATTAAAATTATTAAAAGGTGTTCCAAATGTGGGAGAACGTCCAAATGTAGGTGGTTGGTTAAATGTTGGGGGAATATATTGTGGAAAATTAAAGTTTGGTTGTGGAAATGGTGGTGGTTTAAAATTAGGATTGTTAGGTCTCGGTAAATTTGTTGATTTTGGTCTGTATGGAATACTATTATGTACTGGTTGTCTAAAATTTTGATTTTGGCCTGTCTTGAAATAAACAAAATTTTCTTCTTCTGTCACAAACGACATTGCCTGTTCAAGAGAATCAGGTTGTTTAAGCCTAACTACAAGCTGCATATTGTAAGGTAAACCGTTAATGAAGGTTTTCAGAGCAAATTCTTCATAATGATTAATTTTAACAATTTTTATATTGCGGTCCTCGTTAGTGCCATTAAGTTTTGCAAAAAGGAGGCTACGCGTATCTTGGATTCGCATTCCGAACTGTAAGGGTGTTTCATTACGAAATGGTCTTAACGAAATTAGGTCCTGAATAAGGCAATCAATACTTCGTTGATCGGCAAAAGTAGCTATTAGTGCGTTTTTTATTAAAATCCAATTATTTAATTCTGAACGTGATGCAATAAGGTCTGCCGCTCTATCTCTTAATTTACTCAAAATTGTGTCAAATAAACATATATTAGTCGGGTCTGCTGCATTTTGGACATTTTGGAAGGCTTTCAGAAAATTTTCACAAGCGTTTACAAATCTTTGCAAGAGTTTTGGGTTACCATCGAAAAGGGGTATATTATCAGCTTGATATTTTAAAAGGTTATAATTGATTGCATTACCGTTTGGCATGATTATTGGATTTCCAAGTTCTGAATTTAAATTTAAAGTTAAGTTTTCTACAGAGGATATTAAATTTTCTAAATCTTCCAGTTTGGGTAAAACACGCACAAAAAGTTAAAACAAAAAGCACAATTTACACTTACACTAGTAGAAAAACGATGATTCTCATTTTCACTCTTCTTTTTTCTTCTTAAACTACGGTGCCTCTAGGACGAGCGATGTGTGTCTCCTCCCAGGCGTCTTAACCTAGGGTTCTGCTCACAGACGATGCTTGTTCTGCTGCAGAGGAGGGTTGGATCGATGCTAGACCACCCTTGCTGACTATCTTGCTCCTGTCGTCTCGACGGCTGCTTCACTGACCGTTGGCCCTTGGTATCGACGTTCACGTGGCGAAAGTGCCGATTTTTGGATTCCGCGCGCGCGAATCGCCGACCGATTGGTTCTTTTGCGAATGAACTCTTGAAAGAGACCGAAAGGTACCGATTTTTGGTTTTTCGTTTCGCTAAAAGTCCGAACGACTGCGCCAGTTAAGGGCTGTCAATGAAAGAAACCGTTTTTAAAAACAATGTTTAATGACGAGCAGCGAACAAGAAGTGTCTGTTGAAATTACATGGGTTATATTTATAAATTCAGAGAAGCAGACTCAGCGTAATGTTATCTTTAGCTACATGTACAAATACAGGGATGTTACTCACAGATAACGTAACCGTCATCTGTGCTACTGTTGTATTTTATTGCATCATGGCGATTTCCTAGAAATTCTTTGTTAGGACGATGGATGCCATGCGAGTGGTCTAAAAAATTTTGGGGATCTGAATTAGAACTCTCTCGGGATCTAGGGGTCGACTAGGGGTCACACGTGTCGGCGATGACTTCTAAGAATTTCGTGTCGGAACAAGTCTCACGCAGGTCTAATCACGTTCGAAAGGCGGCGGCCAAGTGGCCCAGAAATTCGTGGCTACGACAGTGACCACTTTAAAAATGACATACTTCAGAAAATCTTGCAGACCACCTGTCAAAATGCAGCTTTTTGGCCTTATGGAGATTTACATGGGGGACTGAGTTAGAACTCTCTCAGGATCTAGGAGTCAACTGGGGGGTCACACGTGTTTCTGTCATGTATGAGATTTACACGGTGGTCGTTGTCTAGAAATATCGTAGGATCTAGAGGTGAACTAGGGGTGACAGGCGGTCTAAACGTCAAGTGGGATCACCCTGTAGCAAAAATGCAGGCATTTGTGGTCTTATGAGGAATTGTTTTTTTTTACTGCAACTGGCTTGAGAATGGTGCAGGAACTGCCCTCCATCAAATATATAGGCGTCACCCCTCCACCGGCGGCAAGAGTGGGGTCAGGGGTGGGGGCCGGCTTCCAAGAATCACACGTAAAGGTCAAGTGAGGCTGTGACGTCACGTGACCTCGGCTGTGACGTAGCGAAAATGCACGCATTTCTGGCCTTATGGAGATTAACATGGGGGTCGTGAGTTGGAACTCTCATAGTATATCTACTACCTCCAATAAAATGGCATACTTGGCATCATTGAGACCATTAGAATGGGGAAAGAAATGGCCTCACTTTGGAAAGTATAATGCTGGGTCCCCTTACTTTAAAAGGTCCCTGAGATCAATATATATTTAAACTAAAACGTCGATAATCGATTGTTTCCATCAAAACAACAAAAAAAAAAAGAGCTTGTAAACGTAGGTATTCTCTTCTAAATACAGAGTTGAATCCATTCCCGAAATTTATTTGTAACCTCAAAGCTAAGGGGAGTGACATTACACTGACACCCGTTCACCTTTAAACAAAACTTTTTTATATTTATTTATTTTTTCCGAAATGTAAGCGTTCTATGGAATTCTCTACATCCCACATTCTTTATAAAACGTAAAAAAAATCCCGTATAACAGTGACTATAGTCACTAGGTACCTACCCATTGCTAAACTTACTAGGGTCAAGTGGTGTAAAAATGAGACAATTTTCAAATATTTTTTTTTGTCTAAAAATGAGACACCATATGTCCAAAAACGAGACGGGTATTTTTCTCGCTTATTCTGTATTCAAACCGCGTCTACGAAATATGAGACATAGTATAGGTAAAAAAGAGACACGAATTTCGTTTTTTTTTAATTTTCTGATGAAAAATACACCGCAACGCGCAAATAAAACATTTATTCTTTTAAAATGTTAACTTAAAATAAAATTTATTTGGTTGTACACTTTGATAACTAAACAAAAACAGCGACAAAAAGATTTATAAATATTTTTTTGTTACTGAACTTGATATTTTTCAAAATCTATTTTAAATAGATACTGTTGTGCCGTACGACAAGTTCCCCCTCTGAGTTCCGGCTTGGGAAGCTTCATTCCCACGTCTTGTTTTTCCAGGGAAAATCGTTCTTCTATTATAATATAATAATATAATAATATAATATAATATGGGACTCTTTTTTCCACAGGTATGTTTTGTTTTTAAACTTTTCAGTGTCTGAATATTTTCTAAAATTTATAGATGCATTGAATTTGAATAGGGTTTTTCGCCACCAAACTGGTTAAAAGACAACTTTTTCAAGTTGTCTGGAAAATTAATAAATTTATCTTAACAGTAAATGAACTAAACCTTGTACTTGTAACTCAAAAAATATCTTCAACAAATTTGTTCCTGAGCTTTCGGAGAATAAATCTTCCTCCTTTCTCAAAGATCATGTCACGTCAAAGTGAAATGACAGATTAATAAATTTCAGGTTAAACTGTCATGACAACATAAACAATAGCCTAGCCACCTGCCTGATATTGTACCCTGTCTTCTATCTAATTATCTATACTAACTTCCCTTTGAATACCTAAGTGGCAATAATATTTTACTGAATTCCACTGAACATTCAGCAACACAGTTGTCTGTATTTCCTAGAATAAATGCTGATTCTTTAATTTTTCGTCTATTTCCTACTTCTTCTTTGAGAATTGGTTTGGAACTATCCCACAAAATCCTATGGTTGTTATTAAAAGAGTGTTCACATATTTTCGACTTCGCAATTTGATTTTGCCTGATATGATTTTTATGTTCTTTTAAACGAACGTTAAATGGCCTACAAGTCTCCCCATCGTAGAACTTTCCACATTCGCAAGGAATTTTATAAATGCAATTTTTTGAACTTTGTACTCATTAAATGGTTTCGTTTTAACTAGCATCGATCTTAATGTATTTTAGGTTTTAAATACTGTTCTGACATTAAAACGATTGCCTATGCGTTTTAGCTTATCTGATAGTCCAGGAATATAAGGAATGATTAAATTTACTGGTCGGTCCACCAGATTTATTTCTCTAATTCTATTAGCATTGTTATTTTGTTGGCAATCCTGAAAAACTTGCTCAATAAATTCAGTACGATAACTATTCTTCTATAAAGAACATGTTTTATATGTTTAATTTCCTCCTCAAATTTTGTGTTATTAGAACAAATCTCTTTAGCCCTGTCATACAAACTTTTAATTACTCCTTTTTTAACATTAATATGATGATTGGAATTAAAATGGAGATATCTATTAGTATGTGTTGGTTTTCTATAGACACTAGTTTGTATACAGTGTCTCGTTTTTGCACCTGCTATTGAGTAGCGTCTGCTCCCACGGCGGTTTGAATAATACTCAATTTTTTTTGGAAAAAAATCTAGACCCCACGTGTAAACATTTATTTACTTAAATAATTATTTACTTTTCAACAATACCGAGGTCTTAAAGTGACATTATTATTTCATTTTTACAGCAACCCATTGTTATTTAATTTTTACAGCAAGTCATCATTGGATAAACAATAGATATTATACAGGGTTCCCCATAATAGACTAAGTACCTATTTTAATATGAGCTTAAAATTCAAAGGAGGTAACTGTGGGCATTTTCCTTTAGTTGACCATGTTGAAAGTTGATTTTCCCCCGCAAAAGTGAAAGCGATATTAATTTTTGTTTATTTTCGTAACTTTTACGTGATGAATCTGTTTTAAATAATCTTTTGTGATGTCCAATGCATTACTCAGTCCAACAATGTGTTCATAACAGTTTTGGACACATCTCCCCAACCAACACATTTTGGACTGAATAAAATTTAAAATCGCAAAGAATAACTTCTTTACCCAAAAATTACAAAAATTAACAAGATTGAATAATAATAAAAATATTTAATAGTTATTATCGCCTTTTTCACAGAGAAAAAATCACCATTTAATAATTTAGTAAATTACAGTAATTTGGTGACAGGTGCCTACTTGATCACAGTAATTTAATTAATCCCAAAGATAACAAATCTTGGCCAACTAAAGAAAAACTCTATCGGTTACCTACCTGGTTTGAATTTTATAGGCATATTGAAATAGTTAGCCTATTATGGGCGACTCTGTATTATATTTACAATGATGACACCATAAATAAATTAGAACATTACCACACCTTTGGCGAAAACTATTTAAATAACAAGAGCTTAAAACATTACTAGACGTGTGGAGAAAAGTATTTAAGTAGCAAGAGCTTCTTAAATCTCTGTCATTTGATATCATCACAAATTAAAAAAATGAAGTTGTTAGTCCTCTCGACATTTGTATTATTTTGCGGTTGTGATGAAGTGGACTATTATGTAAATTTGGTCGAAAGCGAACTTGCAAAAGTTGCAGTGTACGAATTTGCGGAAGATGCTTCAGAGTACAAACCAGACGATCCAACAGAGAATGGTAAGAAATTTGTTGAAATAGTATATTTCATTACGAGTCTGGAAATAAAGATTTTTCCGTGCGCGCGTGACAAATTCCCGTGTGAGGTGCAGCCGAACACCGGAAGTCATGCAAGCACGGAAAAATCTATTTCTGGACGTGTAATGAACGATATTTTTTTATTATACTTCTTTGAAAACGGAAACTTAAAACATTTTATCGGCATATTATATAGTGTTTGGTATGTATGAAGCGTTTCCATGCTTACTCTCAAATTATTTCAAAGGTGCTTTGTTGTAAATTAGTTATTGTCAGATAAGGTGAATAAAACGTCAAAAATATTACAGAAATGTATCTAAATATTGAAACACTTACGAATTAAAATACAAAATAGGTATATGTTAAATATCAGAGAGCATATAGAGTTTCTTAAATTTATTTTACTTTGCTGTATATTTCTATTTTAAAGCCATATATTCGTTATTTTTATTCAGCGCAGGGAAAGTTTTTCCATGCGCTGTTTCCGTGCGCTAGCCCGATAAACCCCATCTTTCATTATAGCTAAAACTGATGAAAATAAGGTGTTTTCAAAGAAGTATAATAAAAAATAATTTCTAATGAAATTATAACAATTTTCGAAAAAAAAAACTTGGAGCTGTTTTATATTTTGTGACTTATGTACATTATTGTGCTCTTAAGTATAGCGTTAAAATAAGTAAACTAACACATCAAAGGAGACAGGATACGATCAAATAAAAAAAATACAAAATATTAACTACGAACATCTATCCACAGCAATAGCTATAAGCAATATAAGTAAAACCATATCTATCAACACATAAATTACTCTTATTAAGTCAAATTTCTATTCTTTAGGAAGTCTGATGCAGATTCGTTAAATGTAAAAAAAGTATTTTTCAATAGTAACAGGTAACAGCGTGACTTCACTTTTAAATTTGCTGGTGTAAAATCATTTTGTTATCGTTTTTAAATTAGAATTTTTCGTGTTCCCGTTGTAGACCTGGGATGAGGTACAGGGCGTTGTAGTTCTTTTTTTGAAATTGGATTATTGCAATATCTCCCAAAATAATCAAGCTTCTGAACTGAAATTTGTCACTGCTGTGTTTTTGGAGATGGAGAATAAGCTGAAAAAGTCAATTTAACGTGTCTCACAGAGGGCGCAACTTGCCCTGTTTTTGGATCTTGCTTTTACTCGTAAACCTTTTTGAGGTTATCTTTATGGTCCCGCAGGTCCATCTTTGTAGTGCATCTTTTCATTCTACAACAAATAGGTACTCTTGTTTCGTAACGATCAAATCAACCGTTTGCGTTGCGCCACCAAGTTGAGGAGTGCCCAGTTGTGGCCGTGCTGAAACCACGGCAGGCTTACAAGCGCCTATAGACAATACTCCATTTATTAAAGCCTGTTTTACAAATAACAATTTTCGTCCAATAAATCTTACCATTTATTTTTTTGAGAACTTTATTTGAAATAAATGGTTGCTTTTTTGATAGGTAACTTTGTGTAACATTTGAGATCCATGGCCTACTTTCAGTACACATTTCCAGTATTTTTTTGAATTTTGTTTTCTTCATTGCCTGTGAAGGTCTCAGGTTCTTCACATAAAACTGATAAAACTCTTTTTCGAATTGTTGTGAAGTTTCCGGTATTGGTACTTGGTATCTTCCAGAATTTGGGCAGCTATTTTAGTTTTTTTTTTAGAAATTGAAATTTTATTGAAAGTTATTATACCAACAGGTTGAACGGAGCATTTTCCGTTATAATATCTTATAAAGAATCTAGTGTGACTGGTAGAGTGGGGACGAAAGGATGCATTTTTGCGATACATTTCAACAAAATTAAAACTTCTAATTTTACCGCTTATTACAAAAATAATGATCGAGGTTTGTTTGTCTTCCTATCGGGAATTTTCACAGTTATATTTTGACCTACCCTGTATGCTGTTTAACTTACAACCATTCTTAGTGCACCTAATATGAATATTAAACATGCATAAACTTTCGGCGATATCTGTATTTTGGTTGTGCAATTAATAAAAAAAATTCCCATATGTTGCACACTTAAATGACCACACTATATATTATCACGTGTAAACAATAACCTACTTTGCTAAAATATTATTTAATACTGTCAGTCTTTTCTAAGGCCTGTGACACGATTGACTACCCTTTACTAGCAAATTAAAATTCTAAGAATTCGATATAAACTATACTTATAAAGTTTTTACCTCATATTTAAAAAATCTGCTTCAAATGGATTTATAAACAGGGATCAATTTTGGGACCCATATTTTTCCTAGCATATACTGCAGATATTTTTGATTGTGTGGAGCAAACCAAGATGCGGGCTTATGCAAACGATTCCCAATTACTTTTGCCTTTTTTATAAGACAAAACATATAATGCCGTGTAAATCATTACACAAAAAAATTGTAAGAAAAAATTGACCAGAGGTTTATCCTCTAAAACTGAAGAATTTTTGTCATATTATAAGTAATGAGCTACTCGTTATGTATTAGACATACAAAAAAATGTGTGGGGAAAAGCTGTTCATATTTTGATCCACTTACAACTTTTATTAGGGTTATTTTGTTCTAAAGAAATGTTTAGGAAACCATCCCTATTGTTTAGGAAACCACCTGATAGCGCAATTCGTACCAGGAGTTCGAGTGTGATCTTTTGGTTGGACACTCCGGAGGCAGTAACCAAGCAACCCTGAAAAAATCATCCTGCTTGGATTTTTTTTTAAATACTGACATCTTTATTGGACTATGTAAAATTTATTGTAAACCTGTACAGGGTGTCCCATTTTGGGTGTTTTTGGGTGTTTTTCTAAAAAATCTCGGTTATTATTAAAGCTAGAGGGTTGCGGTTTTCACGTCACTGACTACTTTTTTGAGAGGAATTTGGTGGATCAATCAGATTTTAGATAAGTTTTATAGTTTCCGCGCATTGACGCAGGACTGAAATTTTCTATTTTTTGGAAACCTCTCTCCTGGCTACAACTTATATATATCGACAAATTTAATCAACTATTTTTATAGTTTGGGGCCGCGGTGGCGTCGCTCGTACCGGCGCTGACTTTTTAGACTGCATGTTTTTCTGCCTTCGATCGACCTTGGTTCGAGGCAGGTGCATGCACATTGTCTTTAAAGAAAAACACCGCTATGGCCAAGAGCGCTGGACAAATGTGGGTTCACGGTATTGCTCCTAAATAGGCTTTAACCGTGTGATTTACTAATTGTCCTACACTCACTGGGATTACTACGGTTTTCTAGGGTTTTCCGTAGTACTTGAGCGAATGCTATCCTAGTTCTATCGAAAAAAAGTCGGCCCTAGCCGCAAATGGCAACGAAGACAAAATAATAGTAATTGCCCCCCTCCCCCGCACAAGCATGTTTTTACCTGGTTGCTTCTGGGGTACTCCTAGTTTGGAGTATTGTGAGGGTGAGAATTATTATTATTATTATTTTTTTTTTGGCGCAGAATCGAATGGAATAATTAGTTTTTTGGTAGGTAGCGTTAATAGTTTTTGAGATATGAACCAAAGTTATATTTTTTTAAATGGAAACCATAGTTCATATCTCAAAAACTATGAACGCTACCAAAAAAACTAATTATTCCATTCGATTCTACGCCAAAAAATCTATAAAAAATAGTTGATTAAATTTGTCGATATATATAAGTTGTAGCCAGGAGAGAGGTTTCCAAAAAATAGAAAATTTCAGTCCGGCGCCAATGCGCGGAAACTATAAAAGTTATCTAAAATCTGATTGGTCCACCAAATTCCTCTCAAAAAAGTAGTCAGTGACGTGAAAACCGCAACCCTATGGCTTTAATAATAACCGAGATTTTTGAGAAAAACACCCAAAAACACCCAAAATGGGACACCCTGTACATATAAGGTTAAGTAGAGTCGTCGCTAGACTTCGCGTATGGTGAATTGTGTAAATTCTTCTCGTATTTTATTTTGATATATATACAGGGTGAGTTTTTTTCGATGACCACTACGGGGATCTCGGAAACTGGCAGAGCTAGAACAAAGGTTAAATGGATAAAGAATTGCGGTTTTGAATGCTCAATCTAATGCCCCTTTTGGATTTTTAAAAAAATTCATGACTCACTAGATATTTTGAAAAGAGTGATTTTTTGCTATTTCATCAGATCTCTGTAGCTCCGTTATTTCTGATTATACAGAAAAACTGTAGAGACAAAAATGGTAGATAATTTTGGGCTTATTAATATGACATAAACCTGGGGTTTTTAAATTTAAATCATAGTTGGCTGTGGCCTTATAAAATCGGCAATTTTTTTAGCTTTCCAAAGATATAATACACGGTAATACATGGAATATATTTTCATAATTTCGTTCTATTTTATAATTAGACATACTTCAAGCTTTCTAACATTTTGTTTTTAGCTGGTAACAAAATGTTTTCATTACGAAAGTAAACAATACGGTACAGAATATTTTCCAAATATGTATAGAGCTCAGACGAACGATAAACATAGACCAACCTAAAGGCTGCATTGTAATCTGCCAACATAAAAAATGCCTACTCAAAACAAAAACAACAAATTTGACACTTAAGCCTGCATCAAATGGTATCCGGAGGTTACGTTTCCTATGCCACAAATCGAACACTTTAATCTTCCCGTCGTTCTTAAAATTACACAAATTCACTAATAATTATTACCTATTAACTTAACTATATGTCTATATAAAATTTGATTTTGGACAAGGAAGTTCATGTGAATATGGGTAGAGAAATGCCTAATAAAGAGATACAAGTTTATTTTTAAACGGTTTTTTAATAATATCTCAAAAACGACAAATTATATTAGGTAACTTAAAATCCAATAAAATAACGATACCGACGTTTAGATAGGTTGACAAATATTCACGAAATAATTGAAATAAGTTTGCAAAGAAAGGTACCAAATGACGCTTGTAAGTGGATCATAATAATTGGGATGATTTTTTGGAACCTATAGAAGTGGGGGGACGAGAGAGGTTTTCTGAGAATTTTAAGAAAAGAAAGGCAACAAGTAATAAAATATAATAAAGAAAAAATTAACCAAGATTTGTTTTGTTTTTGAGCGAAATAAAAATTGAAAATTTTCTTTTTATCTGTGATATTATTTGTATCTACACTTAATATAAAAATTGCAGTTAAGTAAGATATAAAATGTAGTTTAAATAAAGAATTAAAAAAAAATTAGTTGTCTTTCCCAGGTACAGGGTGGCCCATCTAAGCGGAAAAAGTGTGTTACGAGAAGACACGTTAACATAAAATTGTCATTCAAAAAACGACATTGTAGTAAAAATTAAGGGGAATTCGATGGTGTACTTGTATTTTGTATACGGGGGTCGGTAAAAAAGTTATCGCGAAAAAACTTTTTTTTGCAAAATAACAAAAAATATTTACCTACACAACCATTAGAAATCCTTCAAATAGTATTCCTAAATATTTAGTTTTTTGGAATAAATTCTGGTTATAGCGCAAATGAAAGTGATTTTCTCTATTTTACAACTTACACGTTCCAGTTAACCATTATAGGATTCATTTTTTAATTCTGATTCCAACGATATATAATTTGACCTATTTATCTCCAACTGTTTCTGAGATATTTATCAGAGAAGCTCCATTAAACTAGATATATAGTCTCATGGTCAGTGTTTGATGTTCGATCCGAGTAGGCCAAACAATAACACCAAATTTATGAGAAATCAAGTCAGCCATGATAATAAAACTGACAATCAAGTATGTTGTATTATTTTCCTGGTTGTCAAAATTATTTTCACTATTTTTGTTAGTGGGCATTATACATTGGACAAACAAAACAATATCTTGAAAATAAATTATACAAACACAAAAATGATATTAATAATAATAACCAATTTTCTTCTGCACTTAGTCAACATTCAATAAACGAAAAACATTCTTTTGATTTCGAAAACACTGAAGTATTAAATTATGAGAGTGATTTTACAAAAAGAAGTTGTCTTGAGATGTATCACATACATAGAAATGACAGTACAATTAACAGAAAAAATGATTTAAATAACTTTTCCAATATTTACAAGAATTTTATAAGTTAATAATTATACCTATAGTTTCATATGCCACACTATAGATCGATACTGACTTTTTACCTTGTGTTGATAAAAAATTGCCTTTTTTGTACCGACGCGCGAAATGCGACACATCCTCCACTACTAACAACTGGTTCGTACAAAAATGTTTCATTATTGGAAATAAAAATGTTTAAACAATTTTAAATATTATATAATGACGTAAACACTAAACCATGCCGGTGTAAACATTTTGTAAGTATTCCTTTAAAAACTTTATTATTGTATAAAAAATTTTAATGTTTGTATTAATTTTAATTTTTATTATTTTAGCACCTTCAAATTGTTATAAAAAAATATAGATTTGCTCTGATGAAGATCATTATGCGATCGAAACATATGTTATCAATAAATAATGCTTTGAAAAAATTAAAAATTTTAAATAAAATTTACTTATTCTTAATACCACGCATGATTATAATGGTTGATGCCCAGGAACAAATAGTGAAAATGACAATCAAGTAGGCTGTTAATTCAATATTTCTATTTACCAGTCAGATTAGTCTAAAATTTTGTTGCTGAAGCTGTTACTATAGTCTATCCAAGTTACAGCGGCCGTAGATATAAACAAAGTTACATGACCGCCTTGTGATCGATTACCAGGGTCGGACTAATATGAGATTCCAAGTGGCTTGTAATTCTAAACTAGTTCTTTTCGAAGTTCTAAAATTTGTGTTTCTACCTTTCGTGGATCTTTATAAATTTCCTTAAATTAAGTAGCAAAATAAATTTACAGAATATACTGCTCGCGATCCGATCTAAAATATGCAGGAAACTCGACTGAGGGAAAAGCCGGCCCTGCATTCTGCTCGCCGCGTAAACACTTGACATTTTATGACGGCCAGACCAATAAGAGAATAGGTCACGTGGTGGCCAATGTTTTGATCCACTGCCTCTGTAACTTGGATAGACATCTCTCGCTGCATCTCTCTGTGATTTTTCGTTATTTCTTTTGAAATAATTTAAAATTCGTTCTTTCCCGTTTTTAAGCACTCCGAACATTTCCATTTGGATATTTGCGAGAATACTCCCTCAAAGTTTCTACGTGTGTTTTATCATTTTTGATAAAGACCTGTAAAATATCACAGCATTCTTCTTTCAAAAACATTTTTTGAAACTGTAAGTAACAACTTCAGTAACAAAACTTTAAGACTAATCTGACAGGTAAATAGAAATATTGAACTTATACAGCCTACTTGATTGTAAGTTTTATTATCATGGCTGACTTGATTTGTCATAAATTTGGTGTTATTGTTTGGCCTACCCGGATCGAACATCAGACACTGACCATGAGAATTATGTATCTAGTTTAATGGAAATTCTCTGATAAATATCTCTGAAACGGTTGGAGATAAATAGGTCAAGTTATATATCGTTGGAATCAGAATTAAAAAATGAATCATATAATGGTTAAACGGGATGTGTAAGTTGTAAAATAGAAAAAATTCAGGAATATTACATAAAGGTCTCTAATGGTAGTGTATGTAATTTTTTTTAATTTGCAAAAAATGTTTTTTTGCGATAACTTTTTTACTGACCCTAGTATACAAAATCCGAGTATACACCATCGAATTCCCCTTAATTTTTATTACAATATCTTTTTTGAATGACGCTTTTATGTTAACCTGTCTCCTCGTAACACACTTTTTCCGCTTGGATTGGTCACATTGTATGACACGCCCCCTCTTACAAAAATAATTGCTTTTTGATCAAGGCGATAGCATTTCTAAATTTCTCAATTAATCGTCCATAAAAAATATCGCTTGTCAATTTGCACTAAAGCTATACCAGATTTTGAGCAAACAATGCAAATAGAAGCAGATGCTCCGAAATGGTGGTATAGTATTTTTAAAGTCACTTGAAACAGCATAAAAAACTCTAATTGCATAAAAAAACTCAATAGAGGACATAAGCGTCACGCAGTTTTTTAAAGATATACATATTCTAAAAGCAACATAATATTTCACTTTTAAGGGTTTTTTAAGGTTGTGGTCAAACACAACGTAAAGGTTAATGCACCATACAATATTGTCAAAAGGTCTCTAAAAAGTCATATCGATTACAACTATTTACGCAAGTATATCCTAAAATCTGTAAAATTATCGCACGCCTATCCACCGCATTTCGCTGTGCAAGTGGCCGGCCGTCGAACAGTGTAGCCCATGCAAGTATTGGTGATATATTAGGCGAGCATGCAGTCAGTTGTTTTTACTATATGATAGATATCGTCTCTGTCTCCTTCATCTCCTTTTTTTATAATACCAGGTGCGGTTTAATATAGTTAAAAAAGTGTTTTGACTCGTATTTTATTGCCGGAAGAGCTTGTTCTCGAGCTACCTTGGTAAAATACAAATGAACTCACTTGGAACATAGTGATATACGAGGCGCGATCTATTTCATAGCTTTTATCACGCTCTACTTCTGGTAAAAATACCAGACTTATCAGCCGAAATCACCCGTATAAAATTCACAGGTTTTTATGCTGTTCCAAGTGACTTTAGAAATACTATAACTTCTAGAATGGTTTCAACTCCGTATTTAGAAAGTAGCGCATTTTTGGACTTACGCTTATAAGTGCTTTGTTGATGTTTTGACGCAAGAAATGAATTGCCAAGGTTTGAAAAGTACACTTTTCCGCAAGCATTTTAGTTTAGAAAGTGTACTTTTCCGCACTAGTGAGGAAAAGTGACACTTTCTAAACCACAATGCGTGCGGAAAAGTAAATGCGTGCGGAAAAGTGTATACTTTTCCGCATGCTTGTAGAAAAAATAGTGTTCCTAACTCTTGCGGAAAGTGTCTTTTCCACACTCGATTTCTTCAACTGCAATCGCGTGCGGAAAAGTGGCACTTTCCGCACTTGTTAGGAAATATACTATTTCAGAATTTTGGAAGTCAGAGTGATGGCGTCACCAATTATATTTTTCCCAGGAACATACCCGAATTTTTACATCTTTGCAAGGCCTATATTTTTCTCAATAACTTTTATTAAAGAACATTTTCTCTATCTGTTTTAGTTTAAAATCTGCTAGCAAATATGTCCTGAAATAACTATGTAAAAAATCATGTTAGCCCAGGTTGGAGTGGTATATATTTTTTGTAGCTGCTATACCAGCCGTGTTTAATTGATTTAAATTTAAGTGAACACAGTAATTTTTAATGGTGTGAGAAGCAGGTGAAGTTGAATCGACAAAGATATAGATATCTCGATTTTCCTTTAAGTTTTCATGGTTTTCCCTGTAAAGCTTCCATAACATTCTAGAACGTTTGCTAGAACTTATTATGATTTGTGAACTATCATGGCCAGGAATATTCTAGAGTATTCTCCAGTCTTCCTTTTTAGTATATAAGCCCTGGGAATTGGGCCTGGGGAAGTGAAAGGTTAGAAAGCGATTTTCTGCGAATTTTGGAGCTGAAAGAATATTCTTGGACAGTGGCAGTAATCCGACAAGTTTAATTGTTTTGTTTAACCAAGGGAACGAGTTTGGACTGTGATTGTTGAGATACAGTTCAATAGGTATCTTCCTGGGAAAAATATAATTGATGACTTGGTCCCATTTAAGACCCACGTTTCAAATTTTATCTTTCGTTTTTCTCTTGTTTACGAAATTTTTTATTTTCGATTTATTCTACTCCATTTGATTTTAGATGGCGGAACTTACGACTTCATCATTGTGGGTGCAGGTCCAGGAGGTTGTATTCTAGCAAACAGACTAACAGAAATAAACCACTGGACAGTTCTCCTATTGGACGCCGGAACATTTTCTAACAACTTCACTTCGATACCCCACATGGAAGCAGACGCACTTTTCAGTGACTATAACTGGCGACTGGCTACCACTCCCCAAACCACCATATGCTTAGGCAAGATACTGCAAATAAAATTATATTTTTACTGTTTTAAATTCAATAGGTCAGGTGAATACGTCGTGCCTGTATCCCAGGGGTAGAGGTATAGGCGGCGGGACTATCGTAAATGGCATGTTCTATTCAAGAGGATCGCCACATGACTACGAGAGGTGGGCTGCATTAGGAAATTATGGTTGGTCTTACGACGAAGTTCTTCCATATTTTGAGAAGACGGAAAATTTTCACCATACCAATCCCGAAGCACGTGTGGATGCTGCCTTCCACGGTACGTAGTTATTTTACTTAAAAAATATTAGTGGCACTGTATATGCCAAGCAACAATTATTATTAAATGTTGAAAATATTTATGTATAGCTGTCACAAAAAGATAACATTCATTTTAGGCGAATCTGGTTTGCTAAACGTTGAAAATCCAATACCAAGCAACGTATGGACAAACGCTTACTTTAATGCTAACTCTGAATCTGGATTTAAAGTAATAGACTACAATGGATTAGGGGGTATTGGTGCAGCTCCTCCTCAAGTATGAGTATATCACGCAACATATTTTCCTATGTAACCAAATATATTTTAGCAATACAGCAAAAAAGGAGTCCGGCAAGACGCTGGTGTTGCATTCATCAAACCAATTCTAACCAGGCCAAACCTGAAGGTCATCGAAAGAAGTTTTGCAACCAAAATCAACGTAGACGAAAACAAAACTGCCCGATCTGTTCAATTCTCAAGGAATAATAAAAATTTCACAGCCACAGCTAGAAAGGAAATAATTTTAGCATCGGGGGTTTTCGGATCAGCTCAGCTTCTCATGCTCTCTGGAATTGGACCAGAGGAACATTTGAAAGAAGTGGGAATTCATTTAATCCAAGATTTGGAAGTAGGAAGTGCTTTCAAAGACCAAGCGGATTTCTCTGCATTGACCTATAATACGAATCAGACGATACCGATTACTAGCTTAAGGGAACAACTTCAGGATTGGTTGGATGGTTCGTTTTAGTCCCAAACCATCAAAAGCCCATAGTAACAATTATATTTGTAGGTGAAGGAATAATGGTATTCCCTTCTTCGTTAAGTGGAGTAGACTTTTTCAAGTCTTCACTCGAGGAAATCTCAGATTATCCAGATATTGAGATAGCGTTCCTTTTTCCAAACAGTTCGTCCATGAGTGGGAGGACAACTTTTGCGCAACTCACTGAGGAGACTGCGATTGCAGCATTTGGGAGTAGATAAAATTGTATTTCTTTTTATCCCTTAAATAATCTTACTTTTTGTTACTTTTAGGTGTAAATCCACTAACGTCCTTCACTTTCCTCGTGAGTGTGGTTAGAAGTTTATCTACTGGAACTGTAAGACTACAAAGCAACAATCCTTTCGAGTTTCCTTTAGTAAATTCTAACCTGCTATCAGATGCAGCAGGCCACGATATTGAGGTCTTGTATCAAGCCATACAAACTACGATGTCTGTTGCAAATGCTCCAGCGTTTAAGTAAGAAAACTCCCCTCCCTGATGTATTTTTCCAATATAGACTTAATTTTTCAGAGCACTCAACGCAACGCTCAACTTGCAACCGTTGCCTCAATGCTCAGACTTTGAATATCTCTCACAAGATTACTGGTTTTGTGTTATAAGGAACTTAGGATCTCTCGACATGCACGGAATATCGACTTGCCCGATGGGACCGAGTCCAGCAAACGGCGATGTGGTTGATTCAAGGTTGAGGGTTCATGGAATAAATGGATTGAGGATAGCAGACGCAAGTGTGATACCTTTCACCCTAGCAGGACATCCCAGTGCAGCTGTTATGATGATAGGAGAACAAGCTGGGGATATGATTAAAGAAGATAATCTGTAATCCGCGCTACTAAATTGTAATGAAATAGTTTATATTGATTTATGAGGGGTGGGAGTGTCACTTTGTGTTGAACCTGTTTTCTTGATCATCGAAAATACATGATTTGGCAAACTGAAATTTAATATTTTTTTATTTTATCCTAAGATTAAATGGAACAAAACCAAAGAAAAAGTCAATTATTTTATTTTTTTTATACAGTGTGTCCCTGGATGGACTTGACTTGAGGGGAGAAAAATCTTTATTATCTGTTTTTCGACGAAAAGTCGCTCTTCATAAAAAGTTCTGCTTGTCAAAAAAATGAAATTACCATATTAAAATGTTAGATCTGATGTACAGGTTGTTAATAAATTAAGAAAACCTGAAAATGCGTCAAGGGAAAACTACCTTTATTTATTACTTTACAGAAAAAAACTATAAAACAAATTTGTTCAGTATCCAAAACAAAGCCTAAATACAAATTTTCAAGTTGAAATTCCAATTACAATTATCATCAACAGCTGCCTCCCACCTCAACACATTTTTCAGTAAATTTTATAAATTTTTCTTTCATACACTTTACGTATGATTTCTGGTTCATTAAGTTCATTTATTGCTTCACTTATACGATCTTTTAATACTTCCCTGTCGTGCGGCAAGTTATTGGAATAATACACCTTTTGTTTTACGGCACCCCACAGAAAGGTAGTTTTCTCTTGACGCTCTTAATTTATTAACACCATGTACATCAAATCAAAAATATTAATATGGAAATTTTATTTTTTTGACAAGCAGAACTTTTTATGAAGAGCGACTTTTCGTCGAAAAACAGATAATAAAGATTTTTCTCCCCTCGTCAAGTCCATCCGGGGACACACTGTATATTTTGCAGAAAAGGACCTCTACTTAAACCAAACGTAAGTGCGGTTTATGTGTGGGTGAAGATTAATTTGAAAATTATTTTTAAAGTAGGCAGCCGTTATCGTTTTGTTATTGTTATCACCACCAAGTAGGCACCTTAAAATATATTGAGCTTCATTTTTTCGCATTTCTGCTAATGATTATATTTATTTAACATATCATTAAAGCAATCGATTTATCCAGAAAGCTGAAAAACAAGTATAGTAACGGTAATATTCAAAAAGGTGTATTAGTCAAACGTTGACAACTATAGACCTATAAGTAGGTATAACAAATGTCTTGTCTAAAGTTTTCGAAACACTTCTACCGTTGGGTGAAGATTTAAAAAGAGAATCTACGCCCATGGAACAGCGTGCCGATTTAAAAACATCTCCGGAGCCCGCTGGCACCCTCTACATTCCGGACCAGAAATTAAAGCGGATCGATATCGAAAATCTTCTGGCATCTTCGCCGGAGCCATCTTGCGGCTAGCGGAAGTAACAATTATTCACAGTCGGTGTCGCTGACTCGAAAGCAAAGTCTATAAAACAGCACACTATTTTCTGGGGTATACTGGGATAGCTCGGTGGGAATTACAGATGGGACATTTCGAGTCTGGTAATATCTTGATTTTGACTTTTGACAGGGTTTTACTTGACATTAAGCCCCGGGAATTGGGCCTGGAGAAAGTGAAAGGTTAGAAAGCGATTTTGTGCGAATTTTGGAGCTAAATAGTACATTGTGTACCTAGTAGGAAAAGCTGAACATTCCCTTACGACCGTAAAGATTGCCTGTCGAGGCGTAAGCCGAGACTGGCAATACGGAGTCGGGGAATGTGGCTTTTCCTACGAGGTATACATACTATTTTTCCGAAAATCGAAAATTACTCAAAGAACATAAATTCGAAAAACTTGTTCTCAATCATTTTTTTAGTTTATAAATAACTGTAAGGAAATAATATTTCCTTACAGTACAAAAATAAATATTTCCTAACAGTTACTTTCCGTTGCCTGGCAATGACTAAGTGCAAGGAAATATTGACTTTTTCTTTCAAAAATGTTATCAAAAATGTCAATATTTCTGATTGATTTTCGGAAAAGAATATTCTTGGGCAGTGACAGTAATCTGACAAGTTTATTTGGGATTTTTGAAGGCTAAACAATAAAGGTGGTAACCAAGGTAACGAGTTTGGACTGTGATTTTTGAGATTCATTACAATATTATTTGCCCCTTTCACTGCTCCCTTTCGCGACCAGAAATTTACTTGGGGAAAGGACCCGCCCATTTGGGCGGGTAATTTACCCACTTATTAAACAGGGGTATCATTCCATCATTTTCCCTTCAATAGAAATCGTATATTACATCAACCACACACGAGCAGAAAATACAGACACAAAATTTTATATTTCCAGCTCCATAAATGGTGTTTATTTTCAACGGGTACGTAGTAAACCCTAGAGCTGCGGGTGAGACTTCGAATTTTTTTTAGCCTCGAAACTCTTTTTACACATTGTGAAACTATTGACTAGTGGGTGGGGGACTATTATTATTGCCAAAACAAATGACATACAGTGTGTCCAACTTTAAAGCTGTACAAATCCGTAAAATCTTAATTTTTGGAGACAATCGCCCAAACTTTTTTTTGTTTGAAAGGCCTTCAAAAACCGCTTCTTTTGACCTTCCTGTCATTTTCAAAATGCAAATCCAGGGCCGGCAGCGATTTTTTTATACCCTCGATTTTCACGAAAACCATTTAGCGATTTTTTTATTTAAAATCGGACCCCACAGCATTAATCAGAACACCCAAAAACCCCTATACACCAAATTTGAATAAAAAATATACAGGGAGTTCCAATCTGCAGGGTGTCAAAGTTGAGCAAAATAGGACTTAAAGGCATCTGCCAAGTCAAGATTGCCATGGAATCCCCTCAAAACAGTTAAATAGTCAATAAGACCACTCAAGATGTTGGTGTGCAAAGATCCAATACAAAAATCGAGTATATCAAAACCGCTCCACACATTATAAACAAACTAAATCTAAAAAATACAGAAGTCTGCCAGTCCGTAAGTCCATATCAGTTAAGATGGCTGGTGTGCCACAACAGGAAACACACAGAAAATGTATCATCTTAGACAGTGACTTTGTTGAGTAAGGTCCAATAATTTAAATTGTTTTTATTTGTTAGTTGGCATTTTGTAGAGAAATACATTACTTTTGTGTTTATCAATATTTTTTCAATGATTCCACAGCACTCATGACCCAAATAAAGTTTCATAAAAATTCAGCATTTTGAGATGGCACAGATAAGAATACTCTGTATATTTTGTATTGGACCTTAGCACACCGATACCTTGAGTGGTCCTATTGACCATTGAACTGTTTTGAGAGGATTCCCTGGCACACTTGACTTGGCAGATGCCTTTAAAATTCCTATTTTGCTCAAATTTGACATCCTGCAGAATAGAACTCCCTGTATATTTTTTATTCAAATTTGGTATATAGGGGGTTTGGGGTGTTCTGATTAACGCTGTGCGGTCAGATTTTAAATAAAAAAATCGCTAAATGGTTTTCGAGAAAATTGGGGGTATAAAAAAATGGTAGCCGGCCCTGGATTTGCATTTTGAAAATAGCAGGAGTGTCAAAAGAAGCGGTTTTTGAAGGCCTTTCAAACAAAAAAAGTTTAGGCGATTATCTCCAAAAATGAAGATTTTACGGATTTGTACAGTTTTAAAGTTGGACACCCTGTATAATAATTGTATATACGTTAAAATGTTCTTACTTATATAATTTATTTATGTTGACAATATTTCTGGATTTGGTATTTAGGTATTTTTTTAATAAATGTGTTTTCTCATTTAACTATTTTATTTTATTCCTGTCTGTCAAAAAATGTTCAAAGGTAATTCTGAATGAAAATGGGTAATTACTTTCTGGCGTGTTCAGTCAATACCTACTTAAAAAATCTCAATTCCTACATGTAGGTACATACATAGTCAACAGTTTATAAAATCCTTATTTACCTACTTTTACTATTTTTGTTTATACAAATTTAGTTTCTTGGTCGTTTCGTCAATAATAAAACACAAATTTCTTGGGATTCGACCGAATAAAACAATATTTATTAAAAAACTTTTTCACTACGTACGTTTCGGCTCAGCGGCCATCCTCAGGTACAATTTTACATCGAGTAATTTGATAAAAAAAGGGTTAAGACATGCTTAAAAGATTCGTTCTGCGCCACTTGCAATTCTTTCGTTCCACATACCTGACCAAAATTTTAAAATTTTTTAAATATAATGTGAAAATTGTAACCTTTCCCAATTAAATGTAAAAATTGGCGAAAAGTATACTCTTATAGTTATGTTAAATTTAACACTACAATGTTTCTGATATGGTTTAGACATTGTTAATTTGGAATGTATTTCTTTTGACTGAATTCTTGTAAGTATTTTAAAAATTAATTTTTAAATGTTTTTATTTATATAGTGAAAAATCTTTTAAGCATTTCTTAACCCTTTTTTAGCAAATTGCTCGATGTAAAATGTACCTGATGATGGCCGCTGAGCCGAAACGTACGTAGTGAAAAAGTTTTTTAATAAATATTGTTTTATTCGGTCGAATCCCAAGGAATTTGTGTTTTATTATTTTTGTTTATATCACTAATAAAAGTAGCATTTCTTAAAACAGTGTTACTTTTTTTATTAAGAAATTCATTTTCGTCAATGTAATTTGAGCAAAAACTGCAAATTAAACGGTTATAGAGGGCAGGCCGTTACCTTATTTAACTATAGAGAAAAATCAAACGGCAGAACATAAAAAACGCGATCACGTAAATTCAACAAAAGTGTCTACTTAAAACTGAACTTAGCACTTAGCAGCCAATTTTCTAGGAGCCAAAAATTTCAAGGTTTATTTTTTGATGAATATTTTTCTTCATTCTCCAGTTTAATCTGTTTAGAAGGTTTAATAATAGTTATCCTTTCTACTTTATTTTTATCAAAATAAATTTGTGGAAATAAGGGCGAGGAAAATTTTTTGCTGCCAGAAAATCGGCTACTAACTTTACAACGGTTTAGTTAGGCACATTGATTTTTAAATGTCTTCCGATATTTGGCCCCCCCTGTTTAAGTTTAAATAGTTACGAGCCGCCACTGATTAAGTGGTGTGGTATCATAGTTTGGCAGATATAAGCAATAATAATATCAAGAAAAAGTGATAATGGGCATAGCACTCAAAGTTAGAAAACAAAAAAAAAAACAAACTAGTAACCGCATACACATGTTTCATGCTATTTGGCAATCATCAGTACGGTGTAACATCAACCAAATCAAAAAGATAGGACTGATTTGGGAAGCAACAAATGAAGTCCAGGCAGGAGCCAACAGCACATTTGCAGCTTCAGTCAGCACATCCACTATTTTGGGGCTTGCACTAACATCGCCACGGAGGCTGCTATTTTATTTTTGCTTCCCAAATCATTCCTATCTTTTTGATTTGGTTGATGTTACACCGTACTGATGATTGCCAAATAGCATGAAACACGTGTATGCGGTTAGTAGTTTTTTTTGTTTTCTAACTTTGAGTGCTATGCCCATTATCACTTTTTCTTGTATTTACATTTACACTCACAATCTTACATCTTTGTTGTTAATAATAATATCGTTTTAACAATGGCAGGCATTGTCCTAGCTAGCTAGCTTTTAAAATTGAGGGTACAGTTTACTCCGGCCTTTTTTTTTTTGACAAAAATACACCCTGTATACACTGTGTACTGATAGCAAAGTCCAGTATTCTCTAGACTTTGGTGATAGGTTCGGCCAATTATTGGGGCAACACCAAACAGAATGTCAAATTACAATTAGATTTTTTTTATTGGGCACTAAATCGCCGGACACACAGTATATATTTTTATTAGTTACTTAAGCTAAAAAAATAAAAATAAATAACGACCTCTTTCTGTATTCAACATTTTTTCAGAAAAACGCCTAGGTACATCAAAAAATACTCCCTAATAGAGGGAAGGCAATCAGTTTTTTCACTTTTATCAAAGTTTTCATTTTGGACATAGGTATGTTTTGTTTTTCAATCAACGTAAGAAATTGAAGCAACATAATATAGATCACTATATCCTATAAAAAAGAGAATTTTAAAAATCTGCCAATCCGTTAAAATCGTCAAATATTAAACTGAAATACGCCCAACCCTGAATCTATTCCTAATTTTATAAAAGCCAAATCGTAGAATTATTTCACTGGCCCCTTCTCCCTTCTCCCCCCCGTGTCTATTTTTAGACTTGTTTGCCCCGCCCCGAACACAAACGAGTATTGGAATACGAAATTTTCGAGTACGAAATCTACCACTAGGTGGCGTTGAAGTCTAATTATCGATTTTGTTAGAGTCATTGTAATTATCGAAAATAGATGGTGCTAAACAGTAGTACTGGACGAGAGCTAAATAGAAATAATAATACCGCTATACACCAGTAGATGGAGTTGGTGCGCGGAGGCGAATGACTACAATCACTGTAAATAAAATCGAATATCCATAGTCCTTCGCCTCCAAAAGCGCTCGGCATTTTATCTGGATCCGTGAGAGGTCTTTTTAAACCTTCAGTCAACGCTTCTACGCAAATTTCTTTATAACTATATATAGGCGGGTTGGGCCAACCCGGTTTGGCGTAATTTACAAGGACTTTTCCAAAGTTAGGGGTATCTGGGAATCTGATCTTTTCAAATCATACTGGTGTCATATGAAAACTGCATGTTGTATGTCATGGCTACCGATCGATGCAAATCATCCTCACCCAGTGGCGTAGCTAGCTTCGAGTGGGCCCTGTATCAAAGGCTGAGCCAAGGGCCCCTGAGCCGGGGGGAGGGGGGGGGAAATTAAATATATATACTCCAGAACAGCATATCATTATTGTTATAAATAATACCTACCTACAGAAATAAAACTGCCCGCCGATTGATAAATCCGAAAAATAAAAAGATAACAGGGGCCTTGTGCGTTAGATACTTATAGAATCTTAAAAAAATAATACAATTTTAAGTTTCTTTTTATTAATTATTCTAATTATCCTGGTCGTAACATTCGTTATTTTTAGTAATAATAATCCTGGGAATCGACCACAATCTTACATTAGTTTATTTTCCAAAACATAACAGTGTGTCCCAGGATAAGTGAAACGTGAGGTGTATAACACCAAAAATTTTCGAGTTCGAATTTGGCCATTTGGGGTCCAGGCCTGCTTGCCTAGAAATTAATGTTCACCATATTTTTAATTTTGAAAAATAAAGTAGGCCCCGACGAACGATTTATTTATTTTCTGTGTAGGTTAAATGTTAAGTGCCCTTTCTCGACAAGATATCGAAAAATTTCATTAGATAAAGTTATTTGGAATAAAAAGTATGCAAGGCTGGGAAATTTGTACTCAATCGGCCTACTATGATTTGTTTGAAATAATAAATAAAATAATAATAAATCAAACTAGGACAATTATTTTGAAAGATGACACAGGGTCATAGCTTTCAATTCTAAGCAACTTTTTCTAATGCAATTTTTCGATATTTTAAACGACGAGGATAGTTCACCTACCTATAGGAAATAAATTGGACGAAAATCAAAGTAGGCCAATTATTTTGAAAATTGGTATAGGGACATAATTTTAAATTACAAGCAACTTTTTTTAATGAAATTTTTCGATATCTTGTTGAGAAAGGGCACTTAACCTACACAGAAAATAAATAAATCGTTCCTGTCAGGGCCTACTTTATTTTCAAAATTGAAAATATGTTGAAAATTATTTTCTAGGCAAGCAGGACCCCAACCTTTCGTTTCACTTTTCCTGGGACATACTGTATAATAGTTTACGCGTTCCGGCATAATGCCATCATCAAAACTATATATATTTCATTATTTATAACATTACACATTTCACTGTAATTTATAAATAATACGTATCGAGAAGTAAACACTTCATTAATACGTTAAAATAATTCTTACTTGTGTGCCCATGTAATAATATAAAAATTTACACAGAAAAACGTCTAACAAACATTTTAAAATATTTTAATGGCTAATACTGCAGTGACTGGAATGGTCGGTGGCCCCCCTAGGCCAGTGGGCCCTGTATCATTGATACAGCTGATACAGCGATAGTTACGCCCCTGCCCTCACCTCTGGTGTACCGCAAGGTTCGAATCTAAGTCCACTAATGTTAAACATCTTTCTAAACAACGTGTCGAGATCACTTACCGTGTACCTCACTTTATACAGGGTGATTCACGTAAGTGGTTCAATAGAAGTTTACGGGGAAGGAGTGCGAATTTTAATTTGAAATTTTGGTCACTTATATAACAGGTTGTAAGCTTTCTTTCTAAAATATTTTCAACTTCCGATCACTTCCGGTTATACCGGAAGTCGATAGCAACTTTGTTATTACAAATAGAACACCCTATATATTATTACACCATCTGGTTCCCTATTAAATTCAAATTTTTTTTTTGAATATAATGTGTACCCTATTCCTAACCCTTTTCGAGATATTCCAAAATTTTTGATTTTTTCGGGTGTTGCAGCCATATCGACCATGATAACTTTGAAATTTATGAATCTGGAAAACTTGGACTGTCGTAGGCGAAAGTCAACTTTATTAAATTGTCTGTATGCCATTTCAAAATATTGGACAGGGTGTTCGGGAAAAAATTCCCAATATCATCATCGAAAAATTGAAAAATGGAACCCATATTTTTTTATTGCACCATTGAAATGCTTGTGAAAAGACAGTTCAAAAAGATATAACACACTATATGTCTAAATGAAGCGGTTGCTTCGTTATTACGCAAAATACGTATTTTTTCTGCTCTGTGTCAACAAAGATGCCATTTCTCAAGGAGCGTCACATTATAGGAGGACATGGAAAATGGAATAACGCAATTATATGACAAGGTTAAGGGCTATTTAATAATATTTTTTCCCTGAGAAGCAACAACACAAAATTAAATAATACTAACAATTACATAATAATAGGTAAGTACCTACTAGAAGAAAAAACAAGAAACTACATATAAGTAGAACACTTTATTCATATTATGCTATTTACCTGTTACGTATTTACATTTGCTTCTCTTTGTTTGGACCTTGCCATGGACTATGAAATTTCGTTCCAACTTTCTGAATTTTCTTTTCGTCAAAGGTGGTAAATGTAAATGCCTTTCATTAAAAACTCTAATTGTTATTTCTAAAATTCTTTTACACTCTCCATGAATTTTCTTTTCGTCAAAGGTGGTAAATGTAAATGCCTTTCATTAAAAACTCTAATTGTTATTTCTAAAATTCTTTTACACTCTCCATGAGTGTAAAACATATTCAAAATATTGTTAGTTGTTTCACGTCCTTCAGTGTTCATGTTGAAAATTCACAGGGATAGGACATAAATAAATAAATGCAACCTTTTAAAACAATTGCCGACGTTTCGTCAATATATTTTGACTTTTTCAAGGTTAAAAGGTTGCATTTATTTATTTATGTCCTATCCCTGTGAATTTTCAACATATTCAAAATATCTTCGTTAGAATAGTTAATTTGAGCCATTCTTATCAACAGTTAATATTTTATTGTATGGAACACAATAAATGACAATCACAAATGAAAAATCCATGGCCGCCTATTAGAAAAGGTCCGTTGTTTCTTGATATGAAGCAGCAAAAATACGTATTTTGCGTAATAACGAAGCAACCGCTTCATTTAGACATATAGTGTGTTATATTCCTTTGAACTGTCTTTTCACAAGCATTTCAATGGTGCAATAAAAAAAATATGGGTTCTATTTGAAAAAAAATTAGATTTTTCAATTTTTCGATGTTGATATTGGGAATTTTTTCCCGAACACCCTGTACAATATTTTGAAATGGCATACAGACAATTAAATAAAGTTGACTTTCGCCTAGGACAGTCCAAAATGTCAGTTTTCCAGATTCATAAATTTCAAAGTTATCATCACTATGGTCGATGGCTGCAAAACCCGAAAAAATCAAAAATTTGCGAATATCTCGAAAAGGGTTAGGAATAGGGTACACATTATATTCAGAAAAAAAGATTTGGAATTTAATAGATAATCAAATGGTGCAATAATATATAGGGTGTTCTATTTGAAATAACAAAGTTTCTATCAACTTCCGGTATAACCGGAAGTGATCGGAAGTTGAAAATATTTTAGAAAGAAAGTTTACAACCTGTTATATAAGTAACCAAAATTTCAAACCAAAATTCGCACTCCTTCCCCGTAAACGACGATTTAAAGTTATTTTCTCATATAGACAACATAGATGGCAGCAAAAAATTTATTAAACGAAATCTTGATTTGCTTTCTACTTGGTGTGCAGCTAATAATTTAGAACTAATAGTCCGAACAAATGCAAACTCATGACGTTTTCTAAGAAGACAACCGCCTTACACATGTGCACTATGTGCAGAGGTGTATCTCCCGAACGGTATCTTGTTTGACACCCATCTTGGGTACATTCCAAAGTCAGAGAAGTGAACTTGTTGCCAAATGTCTTAATATGCTGGGCTTTATCACGTGCTAAAAAAACTGTATCTTCATTGTGTCTGTTTAAAATTGATTGACAGTACTCCAGACTTTTATTGCCATCATTTCCATAGATAATTTGGACTGGCGTACGCTCTGTATTTGTTGCGTTTCAGTATATTTTTGACTGAACTCCAGGGAATCTCCAAATTCCTGGCAGCAATCTTTGATAGAATGTCCTGGGTTTTCTTCGAAATATAAACGGACGTTTTCCTGCACATTTTCATTTAGTTTTCGGGGCATATTGTTTCTTCTCGGAGTAGTTAGAAAACTCCCAGTCCCTCTAAATTTGTTATTGAGATACCTAACATAGGATTGTTTAGGGATGTGCCTTTCGGGATGTCTATACGCGCATATTCGCGGCAAGCAATAATATTACTTCTTTCTTGGATATTATAGTTGTTATAGTCGACCAATTTTAATTACTTATACTGTCCTACTCACTTTTTACTGAATAAAGAGCGCAATAAACCCAAAACTGTCAAATTGTAGCAAAAATTACGCTGTTCATGGCAATCTCGATTTTAAACAAAAAAATCGTAAATATGTTTGTAAACTGGCAAACGATTCAATTGTTTTTCTGACTTTCAATTGTTTTTCTGTTAAGTGCATTCAGATCGCAAGAAAATTTTCTACAATGTTCGTATTTATCATTTTTTCCTTAGTCCAAAATTTAAAAAAAATAATGGGTGGGCAATCTTTAATAGTACCCCTGTATGGTTAACAGATTTTCTATTTCATATTTACGATATCACAAAAGGACGTGCTTCGTAAATCATTGTACAAACGCGAAGAGACGTTTACATCCAGATTATGAAATTTCGTAAATAGATATAATTTGTTAATATAATTTTATAATAGATATAATTTGTTGCCGAATAATATTGTCCTTTCATTAATATTCTCAGAGTCCTTGCTGATTTTTAGCTTTCCAAGATAGGAAAGTAAATTTAGAAAGTGGCTTAGTACTCTAGGTGTCATCGTCAAGAATATTGTGGAGAAATGTTTTAATCCAGTCAATTTGAAATGAACTCATCTGTATACTTTGTGTTGTGAATAGGATAAATAAAAAAATATTGAATTTACTTTTACTTCCCTCATACTGCTTGCATCCAATAAGGTAGCTCCTTCCATAAAAATCCAACCAATCATATGCCTCTGCTAGCGATAATTGCACTCGTGCAAATTATCGCGGTAATTGCACTTGTGCAAATTATCACTTCGTTGCTTAGCAACCGCGAATCTGTTGGATACAAACACGTACCTACTTCTTAACGCTTGTGTGTTTCACACTGTTCTAAATTATGCAGCTGATAAATTATGTTGCGGAACTATTAAGCATTGTATCAATGAATTTATATAACTTTTACATTGCTAAATTTTTGTTATTTAGACCTCCGCCTCCGTTTAAATTTATGACACATTCAGAAAATAAACTAACGCCGACAGGGTGTAGGTATAATCGCATTTGCCTTGGATACCCAAGCGTCACGTTTGTTTACTCGAACGCTACAGTCGACGCCTGTCAATAAACTCGTTTAAAATGAATCGTTTTGGAAATGTAAACATAGAAAAAGTTAATACAGAAATTATTAAATCATATTCGAGAAATAATCTCGACAAATACCACTCGTGCCGGAAATTTTTCTAGATAATTTTATTCTCAAGCCCTATTTTGCCCATTAGCAAAACCACTCGTACAAATTGGGCTTTTATTATCAGAAAATAAAAGAACAATTTATTCTCGATATCTTTCTAGGCAAAATAGCGCTTTCGAAAAAATTATCGTTAAAATTTCCGGCACTTGTGATATTACATACGATAAAAAAAACTGGTTCGCCACAAAGTGACACTACCATTTCACATAAATCAATATACTCGTATATTATTTCATTAACCCTTTATTAGCACGGATTACAGATTATCTTCTTTAATCATGTCCGCAGCTCTTTCTCCTATCATCATGATAGCTGCACTGGGATGTCCCGCTAGAGATAAAGGTATCACACTTGCGTCTGCTATCCTCAATCTATTTATTCCATGAACCTTCAACCTTGAATCAACCACGTCACCGTTTCCTGGACTCGGTCCCATTTGGCAACTGGACACTCCATGCATATTGTGAGTAGCTAAGATTCTTATGGCACAAAACCAGTAATCTTGTGAGAGATACTCAAAGTCTGAGCATTGAGGCAACGGTTGCAAGTTGAGAGTTGCGTTGAGTGCTCTGAAAAATTAACGCTATATTGGAAAAATACGGGGAGGGGACTTTTCTCACTTAAACGCTGGAGCATTTGCAAGAGCCAGCGTGGTTTGTATGGCCTGATACAAGACCTCAATATCGTGGCCTTCTGGATCTGATAGCAGGTTAGAATTTACTAAAGGAAAATCGAAAGGACTGTTGCTTTGTAGTCTTAAAGTTCCAGTAGATAAACTTCTAACCACACTCACGAGGAAAGTGAAGGACGTTAGCGGATTTACACCTAAAAATAACAAAACGAAAGTATATTCCGAGGACAAGGAGGAGCACGATGTTATCTACTTCCAAATGCAGCAATCGCGGTCTCTTCATTCAGTTGTGCAAAACTACTCCTTCCACTTATAGACGAACTGTTTGGAGTAAGCAACGCTATCTCAATATCTGGATAATCTGAGACTTCCTCAAGTGAAGACTTGAAAAATTCTACTCCAGTTAACGAAGAAGGGAATACCATTATCCCTTCACCTAAAAATAAATAATAATTGTCATTAAGTCCCTTGATGGTACCGGACTTAAACCTCTTAGCCAGTCCTGAAGTTGTTCCCTTAAGCTCGTAATCGGTATAGCATGATTTGTATTAAAGGTCAATCCAGAGAAATCGGCTTGGTCTTTCAGAGCACTTCCTACTTCCAAATCTTGGATTAAATCAATTCCCATTTCTTTTAAATGTTCCTCTGGTCCAATTCCAGAGAGCATGAGAAGCTGAGCTGACCCAAAAACCCCTGATGCTAAAATTATTTCTTTTCTAGCTGTGGCTGTGAAATTTGTTTTATTCCTTGAGAATTGAACAGATCGGGCAGTTTTGTTTTCGTCTACGTTGATTTTGGTTGCAAAACTTCTTTCGAGAACCTTCAGGTTTGGCCTGGTTAGAATTGGTTTGATGAATGCAACACCAGCGTCTTGCCGGACTCCTTTTTTAGTGTATTGCTAAAATATATTTGGTTACATAAGAAAATATGTTGCTTGGTAGACTCATACTTGAGGAGGAGCTACACCAATACCCCCTAATCCATTGTAGTCTACTACATTAAATCCAGATTCAGAGTTAGCAGTAAAGTAAGCGTTTGTCCATATGTTGCTTGGTATGGGATTTTCTACGTTTAGCAATCCAAGTTCACCTGAAATTGATGTTACCTTTTTATGACAGCAACACGTAAATATTTTCAACATTTGATAATTATTGCTTGGCATATATAGTGTAACTAATAGTTTTTAAGAAAAATAACTAAGTACCGTGGAAGGCAGCATTCACACGAGCTTCGGGATTGGTCTGGTGAAAATTTTCAGTCTTCTTAAAATATGGAAGAACATCGTCATAAGACCAACCATCATTTCCTAATGCAGCCCACCTCTCGTAGTCATGTCGTGACCCTCTGCATCTCGCCTAAGCACACAGTGGTTTGGGAAGTGGTAGCCAGTCGCCAGTTATAGTCACTGAAAACTGCGTCTGCCTCCATGTGGGGTATAGCAGTGAAGTTGTTAGAAAATGTTCCAGCGTCTAATAGGAGAACTGTCCAGTTGTTTATTTCTGTTAGTCTGTTTGCTAGAATACAACCTCCTGGACCTGCACCCACGATGATGAAGTCGTAGGTTCCGCCATCTAAAATAAAATGTAGTGAAATAAAACAAAAATAAAAAAGTTGTGAAACGAAAGATAAAATTTGAATCGTGGGTCTTAAATGAGACCATGTGAGGCCCAGTTTGAGCAAAACAAATTTTTTTGTGAATTTTGGAAGGCGTGAATATATCATCATCAATTATATTTTTCCCACATCTTTCATAATGTTTTCATACTTGCGAAAACTGTATTTTTCAGAATAACTTTTGATAAAGAAAATTTTCATTTATTTTCGTTTAAATGTGCTGAAATAACTATAAAAAGACATCCCGATCGATATGTTCCTGAAAACAAAACTTTTTGCAGGATTGGAAAGAATATTACTGCAGAATGAAGATGCTTTTTCTTTTAGAAAAAAAGAAGTTAGTCTCCTGGACCTCCTGATAAAGTCGTAGGTTCATATAAAAGCAAATGTAGTAAAATATAACAAAAATAAAAAAAAATCACGATAGGTACTGGGTGATCATTTTTAGACGCCGGCTAATGCAGAAAACGGTGGAAGATATGAGATTATTATTTATGGGAAATGACATAAAGTATGTAAATAAATAAATTTACATATTTCGCGCCTCTTTGCAAATACTAAGGGCGGCGGCACCAATAAATATTTTTTACCACTCAATATACCGCTTTTGTGGCAGTACTCGAAAGCCCTAATTTCTCGGAACATTTTTCAATTTTATTTTTAGAGTTATAATAATAAAAATAGACTTTATTTTTACATCCGGCGAAGAGCAGCATAAATTACAAATAAATACATAGGCACATCTTGGATGATATGAGGGATCTCCGAATTTATAAGCTTGGGGAAGACATTTGAACAAGAGCGCTGGAAAGCGGCTGTTCTGTGTTTAGGAACATTAAAATAAACATTTGAATCGTGTGCTACAAGTACCTATGTATAGAAAAAAGTTCAGAAAAATAGCTTTATTAAAAAAAATTCAGAAAAATTAGGGCTTTCGAGCGCTCTAACAAAAAAGTGGTATGTTTGGAAAAAAATTTGGCAACGCGACTCCGAGCGTTATATTTGCAAAATGGCGCTAAATGGGTCAATTTATTCCTTTATAAACCTTATATATAGATTAACCCAAATATGCAAAACGCATATTTTGCATATTTAGCATATTATATGCATTTTTTAAATATTTGCATATATCCATAAAATATGGCAATTGATATAATTTAGGATAATTTAAATCTTTGGCAGGCGTTTCATTCATTTTTGGGAACAGGTCGGTGTCTAGGTAGCTACCTGGTTTTCCCAAAATAATATAGTGAAATTATAATTTTAACGAAAAAAAACGAATAAAGTAGGTATTTATACCTATTTAATAAAGAACAATTATTGAAAAAGACAGAATAAATTATAGATAGGTAAATATTTATATATACGAAGGATAATGCATTTCTGCATTTTATTTCTGATTCTGCTTTTGAAGTGATCACGTCGGCCTCATTTTTTTTATTGCAAGAATTTTTGCCAACTAAAAGATCTAATTTCAGAATTTTCGAACGAATCTTCCCAGTCCCTTAGAGATGTTAAACAACTATTCGAAAACAAGGAAATAAAGAAACAACTTTCCTTTCTAAAAGCAAATTATAGCTTTCTTTCTAAAACAATAACACAAATGGATGAATCTAATTTGCCATTAACCCGAAGTGTAGAACTGGTAAAACAATCTGAGGTTGCTTTTCAAAATGTCACAGGTAAAATTGGGGACAAAATATTTCAAAAATTTAGAAATATGATGGAAAAAAATAGTGCCAATTTTACCAAATCCATCGATTTGGATCCTGTGATAGTGAGCAATTTTAAAAGCGCACCTCTTACATCGGTTGATGTGGAAAGGAGTTTCTCCATTTAGGTATAAATTTTTGTATTCTGATAGAAGAAAAAATTTTTTAATTGCGAATTTTGAGCAACATTTAGTGGTTTATTGTTTTTACAACTAAATTTCAACCTGATTTTTATAATTTATAATAAATGTATATTTAGATTTAGTTCAATCGCCCTGTACGTAGAAATTTCAGGAAAATATCAAATAGTTTCCAACGTTGTAGAATTTTAATACAACTTTACCTTGGTAAAAACGGTAAAAGATAATGCTAAAACGTTTCATAGGTACCGTTTTAACAGTAATGTCGAGTGGGTTTCAAGAAACTAAAAACAAATGAAGTGTTGCCGTTAAAAAAAGGTGTATTTGGTTTCCTCCGTTTTTAAGAAATGCCCTGAATATTTTGCATATTATAGATCATAAAAACTGTTTATAATAAGTTACAACTTTTGTTTGAAAAGTTTTTTATCTCAAGAACTTAAAGCATCAAGGAGGTGGGATTGTTCCTTGTAATTCCCGGTACCTACATTTAAAACGACAAAACAACTCCTCAGAAAATAATCTTGGGATCGTCTACTACAGACTCTCCACAAAGTGCGACAACAAAAAACAGTTGATTTTAACATTTTTAGAACGCAGATATTTTATAATAAAAAAGTTTTATGTAAGGGTGATTAGGTAAGTGTAAATGTCACACACCCTTAACTTTGAGGTCACAAAGAAACTTCTGAAATCGATTGAACTCTGTATTTAGAAAACAACACCTACGTTTATAAGACCTTTTTTGTTCTTTTGGCAGAGGTAATCGATTGTCGGTATAGAAAAATAAATTAGTAAAAAATTGTCGGGGTCCATATTCACATGACTTTTTTTGCCAAAAATCAAATTTTATATCGTCCATTTTATAGATGCTAATTGTGGTAAATTTTACTAGTATTTATACAGTGTGTCCACGGATGGACTTAACTATACCTGTAAATTTTTTTATTTTCAATTCTTCGAAAAAGTCATTCTTCATAAAAAAAGTCTGCTTGTAAAATTGGCATGGAAAAAGTTGACATTACTTATACTGGGTGACCAGAAAATTAAAGAAACGTTAATTAGCATAAGAGTAAACTACCTCTATTTGTAGAGATAATGAAAAAAGTTATAAAGAAAATTTGCTCAGCGTGGTAAGCTACTTAAGTGTACAAAATTTCAAAGCGTTAGGCCTACTTTGATTTCTGATTGTATTCTCTTTTTTTGTCAAATAAATGGTTTTCTGTAAATAGTACGACAAAACTGTATTAAGAAAACTTCCCCAGAATGGAAAACAGCACATGATGACAAAATTTTACGATTCTAGGCCTACTTTGTATTTTGGAAAATATTGGAGGAAAGTGGACCTAGGATTGTCAAAAATTTTCCATTATACACAGTTTCCTATCCTGAGTAACTTTTATTTATAAGTTTTATCTTACTACCTACACAAAATTATTTAATCGAAGAAAAACAACAAAAAAATCAAAAAATCGAAGTAGGCCTAAGGCTTTTAAATTTTGTGCACTTAAGTAACACATCACTCTTAACAAATTTTCTTTATAACTTTTTTTAATATCTCTACAAATAGAATCAGTTTACTCTTATGCGAATTAACGTTTCTTCAATTTTCTGGTCTATATAAGTAATGTCAACTTTTCCATGCCAATTTTACTTCAAGAACAAGGAGACTTTTTTATGAAGAACGACTTTTTTCGAAGAATTGAAAAAAAAAAATTTTACAAGTATAGTTAAGCCCATCCGTAGACACACTGTATATGAAACAATTTTGTAAAAATGATTGATATCATTTTTTGCAAATTTAAGATCCTGTTGGCGCGCAAATTAGTAAAATTTGGTACATTGGAGTTTCAATCTACGTAGCCACAATATTTTTAATTTAAAATAGGTAGGTAGTTACAGTTTTTTTTTAGAAAAAGACACAAAAGCGCTAAGATGAAATCTTAGGTGAATATCCCTGTGTAAATTTTGTAAATGGGGTTATATATACTTAGATCTTAATAATGCAAATTGTTATCTCCTTTCTTTTTGTTTTTCGTATTTCTAATCCTACTTCTAATAATGAGAATACCCTACGTCACTTTTATAATTTTCAGACACAATATGTTTTCGCGTTGTATTAGTTGAGTGTACTTAACTAAGTAACTATTAGCAATATTATTTTTTATCAGTAACCTTAAATAATGTAAATTAGTTCATTTCGAAAAATAAGAACATCCAGAAAAAATATAATTATTATTATACTTACTTTGGAACTTTTTATGTAAAATTAAGTTAAGTACACTGAACTAATACAATGCATACACATATTGTGTCTGACAACTATAAAAGGACGTAGATTATTCAAGTAGGTATAAACCCAAAACTTCAAAACAATAGTATGGTATGTATGTAATGTAATCATTTTTTAAATCGTAAAGAAAAGTGAGGTAGTCCAAGATAGTCATATAGTAGACAGTGAAGTGATCTGTTATTTAGGTACGTTATATTAATACGCTATATTAACATACGTCAGTTAGCCAGCGGATGAAACCCTTACTTTCGCTGCGTTGCTGGAATTTCGTAAGTCGTGTTTCTATCCTATTCTGTTGTTGAGCACTGCATAACTGTGGAGTTTCATTGTTAAAAATATATGAATTTTTAAAAAAGATACAAAAATTTATATTTAAACAGTATCAGCTGAACTTTTCTGCATTTTTTTATGCCAGACGTATACAGGGTGACCGTATTTCGAGTCTATGCATGGGGATCTTGGTTATCTTAAGAGATACGAGGTCGGTTAAATTGGGGCAAAGTTGCGGAATTTGATGCCGCGTAACACGGTAAAAAGAAATTTTGGCTGGCAGTTTTCGTTTTGAAAATAATGCGAAAAAACTGAAAATTGTCGTTTTCGTTTTTATTTTTTTAAACGAAAACGAATGGCGCTGGACATTTCCAAGTTAAACCTTATTAAGGCACTTTTTTACAAGGAATCTAAATATGACGTCGCATTTTTTTTTCTCGCCTCCCTGGACAAAGATATGACGATCAACTTTTATTTTTATTATGGGCGCCATATTGGATTTTTGCATTTTTGAAAAGAAGATTTTTTTCTGGTTAAAATGATATGTCACACATTAGGGGGCCATTAGCACCATAGGTTGTTCCATGAAAGGGAATATCAAAGGTAGAATGATTTCGCAAACTATGATAAAATGGTGCATTCAACCTAATCTGGCTCAAAACAGTAGGACAGTCAATCAAACGATTAATAATTTTATAAATAAATATCATTGCTTTTATAAGTAGAATGTAAAATCTAAACAAATCACGATATCATTATGTTTAATTTGTCAAATTCGGAACAAAGTAAGAGCTTTATTTTTTTCTAACTGGTAGGTATAGATGTCAAAATTCTGAGAAATATGGTCAATGACCTGACCATTGCCTACTCTTCAACGCAAACGTGTCAATATTTTATCATAATATCTTTACAGAAAACTTGACACCATACCGAGTTTTAAGAAGTTACCTCGATGTTCCAACAACACCTATTTATCAAGAGCGTATTGGTACTGTGCAATAAGAATATTATCAGCATGTGGTCCAAATAAGAAAGATGGTGTTGTGGTATAGACTCAAAAATTTGAAAGTTCACGGAATCCAGAATTTGAGAGTGGCTGATAGCAGGGTACAGTATACTACATTGTACAGTGTGTGAACTTTCGCCGGGCATTGGGCATCTCAACAATCACAGTCCAAACTCGTTGCCTTGGTAACCACCTTTATTGTTTAGCCTTCACAAATCACAAATAAACTTGTTAGATACTGTCACTGACCAAGAATATTCTATCAGCTCCAAAAATCGCACTAAAATCGCGTTATAACCTTCAACTTTCCTCAGGCCCAATTCCCACGGCTTATATACAGGGTGACCACTATGGGGATCTCGGAAACTAGCAGAGCTAGAACAAAGGTTAAATGGGGAACGAATTGCAGTTTTGAATGCTCAATCTAATGCCCCTTTTGGATTTTTAAAAAAGTTTAGGGCTCACTAGATATTTTGAAAAAAGTAATTTTTTGCTATTTCTTCAGATCTCTGTAGCTCCGTTATTTCTGATTATACAGAAAAACTTAGAGACAAAAATTGTAGATAATTTTGGGCTTAATAAGATAATCTAATCCAATTTTTTTTATGTTGTTTGTGATTTTTGTGATATGACATAAACTTGTGTTTTTTTAAATGTAAATCATAGTTGGCTGTGGCCTTATAAAATAGGCCAAATAAAAGAGCTATGGCTAATTTTCTGATTTTTTTTTAATTTTCACAATAATGGAATATTTTCATAATTACGCTCTATTTTATAATTAGACATAATTAAAACTTTCTAATATTTTGTTTTTAGCTGGTAACAAAATGTAAGAAAATAAAACAAAAATTAAAAAACTCAAATTCAAATTATTATTATTTTAAAAGATCACCTTTTAAAATAAAAAAGGTGTTCAAACCATCCACCATTATTATATATTGCATCTTTTTAAATCTGAATCAATTGCTTCTAAAACAGCTGCTCTTAATCCAACAATTGTCTCATACTTTATTTTGTACTGTTCCCACAAAAAGAAATCCAAAACAGACAAATCGGGGGATCGGGGCTTGCCAGGAAATAGGTCTATTTCTCCCTATCCAACTATTTGGATTGAGCTGATCTAGGTAATTTCTTACGGGCAAGTAATTATGTGGTGGAGCTCCATCATGATAATTTTTGTTTTATGTTTTAAAGTCACCAGCTAAAAATAAAATATTTGAAACTTTGAAGTATGTCCTATTATACAATAGAACGTAATTATGAAAATATTCCATGGCTGACTATGTAAAAATTAACAAAAAACAGAAAATTAGCCATAGCTTTTTTATTTTTTGTAATAACTATGCCGAGTATTATATCTTTGGAAAGCTCAAAAAATGGCCGATTTTATAAGGCCACAGCCAACTATGATTTACATTTAAAAAAAAAACACAAGTATACAGGGTGTAACTAAACTGATGGTCAAAAATGAAACCACGTATTCTTGGAGTCAAAATAAGGGCACTTGTTCATATATTTTTTTCTCCTACGAGCCATAGTTTTTTTTATACAGAGCGTAGAAATTTAGAGAAAAATACACATATTTCTTAGTATCTCTAGAAGTATACGAGATATTTTCTTCAAACTTGGCATGTCACATGAGCGGATGAGTTGTCAAATTTAAGGTTAATATGAAGCTTATGAGGTCCCCAGTTGCGGAGATACAGGGTGTTATTAAAATTAATTCGTTCAGAAAAATTTGAATACCCTGTATAATCGCATTTTTTAAATTTGTTTTGAATGGTAAATTCAATGGTTAACAAAAAATCTCTTAGTATTTTTTCATATTCTCAGCCGTTTTTTAATTATTTTCAAAGAACGGCAATGCTGCAATAAAAAAGTCATTTTAAGAATAAATCTAACAATCTGTGGATGTCAATTAAACTTGGCATTATTTGAATCATTTGGCTGCCAACTTTGCACATTAGTATCAATATTTTGAAAAATTATATTTTCATTTGAAGAATTGACTGATATGCACTTTTGCTATGGACTTGCGAATGGCAATAATAAACATGCGGAAACGCATAGTTGCGTGTATTGAAAGAGACGGCGGTCATTTCGAACATTTAATAATTTAATTTTCTAATAGCAATACGTTTCTTTTGTTATTGTTTTTGCTTTTGTATTTTGTTAAATAAAGTTTAATTGACATCCACAGATTGCTAGATTTATTCTTAAAGTGACTATTGTTCATTGCAGCGTTGCCGTTCTTTAAAAATAATTAAAAAACGGCTGCGAATATGAAAAAATACTAAGAGATACTTTTTGTTAACCATTCTATTCACCAGTCAAAACAAATTTAAAAAATGCGATTATACAGGGTATTCATATTTTTCTGAACTAATTAATTTTACTAACACCCTGTATCTCCGCAACTGGGAGCCTCAGAAGCTTCATGTCAACCTTAAGTTTGACGGCTCATCTGCTCATGTGACACGCCAAGTTTGAAGAAAATATCTCGTATACTTCTAGAAATACTAAGAAATATGTGTATTTTTCTCCAAATTTCTACGCTCTGTATAAAAAAAACTGTGGCCCGTAGGAGAAAAAAATATATGAAGTAGTGCCCTTATTTTGACTCCACGAATACGTGGTTTCATTTTTGACCATCAGTTACACCCTGTATATGTCATATCTCAAAAATCACAAACAACATAAAAAAATTGGATCAGATTATCTTATTAAGCCTAAAATTATCTACAATTTTTGTCTCTACAGTTTTTTTGTATAATCAGAAATAACGGAGCTACAGAGATCTGAAGAAATAGCAAAAAAACACTTTTTTCAAAATATCTAGTGGGCCGTGAACTTTTTTAAAAATCCAAAAGGGGCATTAGATTGAGCATTCAAAACTGCAATTCTTTCCCCATTTAACCTTTGTTCTAGCTCTGCTAGTTTCCGAGATCCCCATAGTGGGCATCGAAAAAAACTCATCCTGTATATTCAAATGGAAGCCTGAAGACTACCCTAGAATATTCCTGGCCAATGACAGATGCACGCACAAATCAAAGTTCTAGCAAATTTCTAGAAACTGATGGAAGCTCTACAAAGAAAACAATGGAAACTAAAAGAAAGTGGGGCCCTGGGGGCCTCAGGGCAACAAAGATGCGACGGAAAATGCCTCTAATTTAATCATAAAAATTATAAAACTGTAAGTGGAATACCCAAACTTAAAATTTATCTGCTAAATCTTTGAGTAGGTTAGAAAACAGTGCAGACATGTTCATTGAAAGCTGATACAACTTAAGAGGCATTTTTTGTTACAATATATTATTAGGAATATTAGGTACTCGCACCAAAAAGTTAAGTTGGCATTTACTTTCAAGTGTGACTGAAAACATTAAAATAGCCGCTAGTTTACAGCAAAACCTTTGGTGTATTCTATACAGTATATTTTTTGCCCATATTATTAAGGAATAACAATAATAGCAAATTTCAATCGTATTTCTAAATATACACTAAGTAAAACTCGTGCAGCGCATCACATTTTTACAGCAGTTTTCCGGATCAAATCTGAACCCCGTATACAGGGTGTCCCAGAATATGTGGGCAGTCTCTCGGATTTATACAGGGGACGTTAAAATAACATGACAAGTTTTTATAAAAAAAAATTCCCCCTACGGAGATACAGGGTGTTGAAATTCTTTTTTGAAATTGAATTATGGCTATATCTCTCAAAATAACCATGCTACTGAACTGAAATTTGGCAATGATGTGCTTTTGGGGATGGAGAATAAGTTGAAGGCATCGATTTTTACGTATCTCACAGAGGGCGCCACCTGCACTATTTTTGGGTCGTGTTATTGCTCGTAAGTTTTGAGGTTATTTTTTGGCCTTGCAGGTCCATCAGTTTAGTGCATCTTTCATTTTGCAACAAAAGTGGACTCTTGTTTCATAACGATAAAATCAACCGTTTGCGTTGAAATTGGCGAAACGTTCCCTAAAACACCTGTTAACTTCAACATTCGAAACATAAAACTTTCTCCTACCGCTTTCCAACGTTACAGATCAACTGTACATTCAAAATACCAAATGGATATTGGACAAAACACCCTTGCTTTTCTTGAAATAGGATGTTCAAATTCAATCTTTTCCATTTTGAAAGCTAATAATTTTTGGTACATTGTTCCTAAGGATTTTCTTCTCAGTTTAAATTCTACAGCCGATCTGTAACGTTTGAAAGCGGTAGGTAAAGATTTTATGTTTCTAATGTTGAAGTTAACAAAAGGTTGATTTTATCGTTATGAAACAAGAGTACACTTTTGTTGCAAAATGAAAAGGTGCACTAAAATGATGGACCTGCAAGGCCAAAAACAGAACCTCAAAAAAGTTACGAGTAAAAGCACGATCAAAAAACATCACAAGTGGCGCCCTCTGTGAGATACGTAAAAATTTACATTTTCAGCTTATTCTCCATCCCCAAAAACACAACAATGCCAAATTTTAGTTCAGTGGCTTGGTTATTTTGGGAGATATAGCCATAATTTAATTTCAAAAAAAGAACTTCGACACCCCGTATCTCCGTAGGGGGCCCTCTGGGAATTTTTTTATAGGAACTTGTCATGTTATTTTAACGTCCCCTGTATAAATCCGGGAGATTGCCCACATATTCTAGGATATCCTGTAGGGATGTCATATTTTTAAATATACAGTAGGTAAGTGAAACTCCATCGTCCTCGTTAATACACGAGGTTTCAGCCAGTAATGCGAAGTATCTGTAGTAAATATGCTCTCACGCAGGAGGTTTTAAAAGGTCTAGAAAAATAATGAAGTTTACTGCGTGACGGTCACAATGGAGATACCATTCCCTCGAGTTGATTTTTCGTTTCTGAATTTAGTAATGAACACAAGATGCGCTTGTAATCAGGAACAATGGATGCACTGTGCACGGGAGGCATGTTGTAAACGTCTTAATTATGTCTTAAAATTGCCGATTCGTGCGCCTTCATTATTAACCAGTGGCGTAGGCACAAGACGAATTTTAATTTAGATACGGAAATATTTTCATAGCTATCGCAGAAAAATGAACTATGCTTTCCGTCTTACCACAATATGCGCCGTAAAATTGCTGATGACAGCTAGTGTATGCAGCGTGTCGTGAAAGGCAATACCGTATCACTCGACCTAGCCGTTTTGAAGTCCCATAATTCGTATTCTAAAAATTTCAAAAAACGAGCACCACGAAAAAAGTAACGTCCAATCACTCTTCTGGGTGATATTCCACAAAATACGTTTTTTTTTGAGAATATTATTCTTTGCAATGAATCACAAAATTTGGATTTTCTTCGGCCTAGTACCTTGTATTCTAGGAACACACAATGCCATTGGTTGTGGATAACGTTGGCCAGAAATGTTCATCATTCAAAAAAGTCCTTGTGCCCACAAACACTGCTAAACCTTCTTTCTAAATCTCTTTCGTGCAAGGGGGTCTAAACAGTTTAATTTTAGAATTTTTTCGGGTTTGCCAAATTAAAGTTTTTCCAAAATTTAAATTTAGATCAGCTACTCTTATACTAGGTGCTGTTTTCGCCGCCTTTTATTTTTTTGCGTAACGTGCCCTACAAATGAGTCCATAGAAGTCTTGTATCTAGCTGAGTATTTTTAAGAGCAGAAAAATACCTGTCTCATTGAAATGTTTGTTAATTCAATACGTGACGATCCTCACATTATGCCTTAGGTAAATTAAAATTTAATGTTGTGCAAATATTTAATATTTGCGCAACGTGCCTAGGACCACTCTTGTTTTCACCAGTAAATCTAATAATTTCTACCTTTTCCGCTACACTTAACTTTTCATCATCAATTTCTTTTGGCGTTTAATACCAAACTTGTCACTGTCACTACGTAACCTTTTTCGTGCTGTTTATAATGGCTACCTTGATTTTTAAAATTATTTTGCCGTGTTCCCCGCTGTAATTTTTGTTAAAAACTATTTTAGATCGTCTAAATCTTGACGCTTTCAGCACTTTTTCAATTGTTGTACCATGTTTCGAGGCACGCACTTGATATATCTGATGCGATAAAGTGCCTGGCTTGGGCAGCAGTTTTTGTTGGACACACTGTATACAGTGGCAAAATGTTATCAAGAAAAGTTGTTCAGAATGAAAAACTGAGTAATTTTCCAAAATTTGTACATCCTAGGAAACTTTGATTTTTTGCTCTTTTTTTACTAGAAAAGTGTGGAAAAGTAGGTCAAATATAATACAAAATATTACTAGGAAAAATTGTTAAGGATGCGAAAATAAATAAGATAGCACAATTTAAAAACAAAAGGGCATTTCCCCCACTATTTTTAGTAAAAAAAGCAAAAATCAAAGTACGCCTAGGATTTTGTATATGTACCTACTCAGTTTTTCATTCTGAACAACTTTTCTTAATAACATTTTGCCGTAACTCCTATAGGAAAGGCACTTTACTAAAGTCTATACAAGTTACAGCGGCAGTAGATATAAACAAAGTCACATGACCGCATTGCGATGGATTAACAGGGTCTGACTAATATGAGATTCCCAGTGGCTTGTAATTCTGAACTATAATTCTATTAGAAGTTCTAAAAATTGTGTTTTTACCTTTTGTTGATCTTTATAAATTTCCTTAAATTAAGTAGCAAAATAAATTTACAGAATATACTGCTCTCGATCCGATCTAAAATATGCAGGAAACTCGATTGAGGGAAGCAGTTTTTTCGGGTTTACCCGCGGCAAAACTTGACAGCTGTTGTATAATAGGTAGTATGTTTTGTAAGCTATGTGTTACTCATGAAATAGTCTTGTCAAATACCATTCGGGCAACTATATGATTTTAGGCATTTGTTTTTCCTCCATGGCCCACCCTTCGTATTTTGCCTACCTTGCACTTGCATATTAAATGCATTGATTATTATGCCCCCACACGTTTTTTTTTTTTTTAATTTTTTGAACTGAGTATACTTTTATAATTAAAAAATGATAAAATTATGAAAGTTTATCATTAAATCTTAAAAAAAGACAAATAAGAATAAATACCGGTGTAACAGCGTCTTTTTAAAATTTAATGATAAAACTAAATTTTCTTTCTTTGATATTTTCAGCTAGGAATAGGATATCGAGATACGGTTTTCACTAGCCTCTTTAGGTATCATTTCACTACATTTTTACGAAAAAAGGTAATATTAGGTATTGCATTTAATTGTTTTGAGAATTTTGCAATTTTCTGTTATTATATCAAAAAACGCGCTCTAGCGGCATCACTGAGACTTAGACATATCACGGGTAAGATGGGTTTGATGGACCAATAAATGCTTTTTCCAACGAGACCAAGTTTGTTAAAATCCGTTCAGTCATTTAGGAGTTACAGCTGTTTATTTAAAAAAAAAACATTTTAATAGATACGTCAAAAAGTGTTAAACAAAAATTACTCGAATAAAACTTAACTTTAAAAAGCATATATTATTTTGGTAACATTACTAGGTGGATTTCAGTGAAAAATTACTTTAAAAGTTTATATATTAATTTTCTTGACCGTAGATTTTATTCTTCCAATTAAAATTCGTGAGTTTTCGGTCAAAATTATTTATTGTTAATTGAGATGATTTCCGACGTTTCGATAACTTAGTTATCATCATCAGGTTTTTTTTATAAAAAAAACTTTTTATTTCCCATAGGTATAGGTACAGAAACATGTTAAAATATTTTTTCTTTCAAAAACTAAAAGAGAAAAAAATTTTTTATATAAAAGGAAACATTTTGAATTTTAGTTGTTATAAAAGTAATACAAGTCGAAGGGTGAATTTTTTTCACAGATTTTTGGAATTGCAATGGGATCATCAATATCCTCAACCATAGCCAACCTAGTAATGAAAGAGTTAGAAACTAACATTTTAGATAAATTAAAATATAAACCTTTTTTTATAAACGATATGTTGACGACTCTCTACTCTGTATTGAAGAAAAACATGTTAATGAAACACTTAATACTTTTAATTCATTTCACAAACGATTAAATTTTACTTACGAAAAGGAATCAAATCATTCTATAAATTTTGTAAATATTACTGTTAACTAGAATACCTCTGGATCTGTTGAGACAAATTGGTTTACAAAAAATGTTTGGTCAGGTAGATACCTAAACTTTGATTCCATAGTACCAAATAACTATAAAATTAGTGTCATATACGCCTTAACTGATATGGCTATTAAACTTTCACACCCGAAATTTCATAAAGAAAACCTTAATAAAGTTCGGGACATTTTATACAACAACAATTATCCTGTTTCGTTTTATAATTAATTTATTAACAAACGATATCATACAATTAAGTCCCAATTACAACAACTCAACAACATTTTACCAAAACAAAATAATAAATATGTTTCCATACCTTATGTTAATGGCCTATCAGAAAAATTAACAAAAATATTCAAAAACAATGGTATTACACTTGCACACAAACCTAATAACTTCTCAAAAAAATTCACTAAACTAAAACCCCCATCGAAACAAATAAATGTTCTAATTTAATTTATAAAATTGACTGTAATGATTGCAATGCATCCTACGTTGGACAAACCAAACAATATCTTGAAAAAAGAATTTATGAACATAAATTAAACATCAGAAACAACAACGAACACTCTACTGCTTTAAGCAAACACGCTCTTGACAATTTACACAACTTTAATTTCAACAATCCCAAGATTTTAGAATTTGAGAATGATTTTTACAAAAGAAATGTTTTAGAAATGATAAATATAAAGAAACACCCAAATACAATAAATTTACGTTCTGATACTAATCAGTTGTCCCACATTTACAATAATCTAATTTTAAACAATTAAATAATAAACAAAACTACCTATTTCCTTACCCAAACTTATAACAGCATCATAATGTATAAGTATACACAATATTTTTTACCTTTGAAAACAAAAAAACACACTAACGCTACTTCAATTTATATGCTTTCAACTGTTCTTTGGTCTCTCGCCTTGTCTCATCGAAAATGTAATAATTTAACAAGAACTTTTAATTAAGAAAGAAAGAACAAATATGTGACCTACCTACAGTTTTATAACTACATCATAATAATTATATTATATTATATATACACTGATGAATTTTTGGAAAGAAGGAGCAGAAGGGGCTGGCTGCCTTTTTCGGTGAGTTTCCTTAAGGTGGCATAAACACACATGGTATTAAATACTACCAACCCAAGTGAGTTTTTTGTGTTTATTTTGAAAATCGTTATGCTTTCCATAAAACCAATGATCAACTCGAATACTGCATTATATTGGGCATATTTGGATAAAAAATCAGCCAAATCTGATGTCTCGTTTGGAAAAACAATATACCTAAAGGTTCTAGTAATTTTATATTAGAGAAGAAGAAGTAAATGCATTTCAGGTATATTGTTTTCGCAAACGAGACATCAAATTTGGCTGATTTTTTGTCCAAATATGCGCAATATATTGTAGTACGTGAGTTGAGCATTGGTTTTTTGAAGAACCTAGTAATTTTAAAAACAAACACCAAAAACACACTTGGGTTGGCACTATTTGTGATAATGCCCCCTTAAAGATTAAAAAAAAATCCTAGATTTTATATAAAGATTCCAATTTGTGCCCTTACTTTGTATAATTCCACCCTTCAACTTGTATTACTTTTATAACAACTAAAATTTAAAATGTTTCCTTTTACATAAAATTTTTTTCTCTTTTAGTTTTCTAAAGAAAAAATATTTTAACATGTTTCTGTACCTATATGGGAAAGAAAAAGTTTTTTTATAAAAAACCTGATGATGATAACTAAGTTATCGAAACGTCGGAAATAATCTCAATTAACAATAAATAATTTTGACCGAAAACTCACGAATTTTAATTGGAAGTTTAAAAGTTTAAGATGGCGGTTACGCCTCCTGGTGACTATCTTGGAAATCTGAAAATAATTTCCAGGTTTTTCTCTTGGCCACTTTATTCTAAATATTTTTTTTCCGCAAGTCTCTACGACGAATAGTTTCCGAGATACAGCACTTTGCATTCTTATCTGACCACCCTCTACTTACGTTGAAATGGTCTTCGCAACAATACAAAAACGTTTTCTTCATTGGAAGGCCAACTGTGTCCAACCACCGTTTCTGCTGGTGTTTTCACAAGAGGGAACGAACAACCTCCATGACTATTATAAGGACGCGCAAACTAGTAAATAAGTAGCAAGATCACTTGCTTATTTTCTGCTAACGCATTGGGCAAAGGGCTGATAATCATCGCAGGTAGAAACGTTTTCAGACAACTATTGATAGTTTGATAGCGGTTATGTTTAAAAAGGTTAAGAGGCCAGGTCTGAGGCCCAGGTCATTTTATTTGACGGAAGACGAAGAGGGGAGAAGGCGACGTTGCCGGTTCTTAAATTAATGGTAACTACGTCACAGCCATTCATTACGTATTCAACTCAATTTTGCAACTAAACTAGCGCGTTTATCGTTTCCGTACGTTAAAAGGAGATATCTATCCATTGCAAAAATAAGAAAATGTGGTATACGCGCGCCATTTGTTTCATCGTATAGGTTCAAATCCCACACGATGCATATTCTTTTTTTAATTATAGTATAACCAAAATGGTTATCTTTGAGCGCCAGAAGCTTGAACTATTTGTTGGTTAAATAAAATAACACATTTTTCTATTTAAAATGTATTTACAAGTTGAAATTGTACAAAACAAATGGTTACAATAAAGTGACGTTGGTAAACTGAGTAGGTTAATTTTATTGTTTACAATTTAGAAATTGTTACTGTTAAAAAATTTCGTGGATTAGGACCTCGGCTAGGCCTCGAGACTCGAGCGGGTCGTGGGGTCTCCGAGCTAGTGCTGGAAGGTGTGCTCTATACTCTAAGCCGGGTTGTTAGGTTGCAAGAACGGTAAACGAGACAGGATAGCTCAATCTGAATGGTGTAATGTTCGCGGCGCCCACCGAGGGCGTGACGTCACCGTTAGACGTCGTTAGATGAAGGTTACATCGTACGCCCGTTATTTACCTTTGTTTTTCTAGTTTTCTATCGTATTTCTTTCGGTTTTACTTTATTATTGTGAGTTTTTTGAGTTTTACCTGTTATAAAGTGTGTCTGTGTGTTGTTTGTATTTGATTTTTGTGCCGTGTTTGTTATTATTCAGAGACACTAAGTGCCTGATACTTGAATTTCTACAGAAGGGAAGGTGAGCATGTCTTGACATATTATTAATAATAAAAGTACGAGGTTGATAATATACTACTTTACAGAATAGTCCTATTCACAAAAATATGCCAGGGACTAGGCCAGGGGGAACAAGGTGTGCCGTGTAAGGGTGTAATAACACTTATGCTACAAAAGCCCAAAGTGGGCAGAATATCATATTTCATGCTTTTCCAAAACCAAAGGACCTTGTCTCTAAAACTATACAAAGTGAGTGGATATCAAGGTGCAAAAGAAAAGACAAATTCAAGTTTTTAAAAAAGAAGTTAATATGCCTTTTGTAGTTATAAAAGATTTTTGTAGATTAAGAACTATTATTAGAATCGATTTTCGAAATTTAAAAGCACGACATAATAATACTTCACAAAGAAATAGTTCTGTGGATCCTCTTCGGAAAAAAAGCGGAAATTAAACAAAATTATAAATTAGAATATTTTTTATTATTTATGAATTATGAATACCTCTATGTTTTCAACTGTGTTTTAATTTGTCTTGGAGCATTTTATCATTGTTCTATTTTTTTATTATTGATTCACCATTCACATATTATAATATGAATATCATAATCCAAAAATGCTCTTCAAAATCAAACTAATCAAAGGAGGCCCACAATTAACAGAATAATTCTGTATATATTATAATCTGTGGGCCATAATAAAAACTATTTAAGGCAAAATTCGCACCTTCTGAAAACACATTTGCTGCAATAATGCGCTTTTTTCTCGTATTGGTTGGAGAAATTGTCTTAAAAAATTCGTGTTCAAAAAACAAGAGTGAACTTTATTGACTTCCATTTGTTTACAATCCTTAAAAAATAAATCCGAAAAAGCAAAAGCATCTAAAGCTCACTTTTTGTTTTTATGAACTTTTTAAAGAAGCACAAGAAGTCGCTTTCTGAAGGCGCGCGATTGGGTGTTTCGTGGTGCGAGTTTACGCAGTACGTCTAACTGTGACGTCATCACGTCGGGCGGCTCGGCGGACAGATTCGCGTGATTGAGCTATCCTGTCTGGTTTAACGTTCTTGGTTAGGTTGGTGTGCTGGTACTTAGTCCGTCACTGTCTCGCTTACGTGCTTCGCTCACGTACCGGAGTGCATGTAACAGAAAACACAACGAACAGTCTCCGAAAATCTGCAGTCGAAGTTTCGACGCTTTTACAATTACTAGTTAAATTTCTTAAACGTAAAAAGGGTTGAAAATGAATTGAATCTGTACAGACCTTGAAATTAAATGTGACAAACCTTAAGTAACAACCCCAAAAATAGATCAAAGCATGTAACCCTGAATTAATGAAACTTGAATTTGACTATGAAATACATTCAAAATGACTATACAAGACGATCAATAATTATCTTGACTAAACCTGCCTTATAAGTTTACTGTACAATATTTACAAGATAAAAGGTAATATTAATGAAATATAAAATATTTGGCGACTTCCCCACTCGATATCAAAACACAAGACGAAAAAATATAATAGCCTGATAACCAAAAAAGGAACCGTGGTAAAATTCAAGTGTATCTCGGGCAACTTAAGGCTTCGTTTCACTACGTCTGTGCTAATAAACAAATTTACAACCTAATTTTGGCCACAGCCTACAGCGAGCAGCCCTCAGAGAAAAGGGGCAACAGGCCTAGGTAAGAATAGCTCAAGAAGTCGTCAAAATGACGTTATTAATAAGAAATTATTAAAAATTGAGCAGATACTCAGATACATAAAGTGAGAAACTAGGAGATTTTCACATGGAAATTTCCGAGACAGGAAATCCAAAGCCAAGTTTCACCTGACGCGAGTTTTACCACGAGTGTTCGAAAAGGAAATGCCGCGATTCTTGTCGCCGGCCTATTTATAACCTTTTTCTGCAAGGATGACGACTTCCGGCTACTAGAACACTTTAGAAGGTTTGAAAAGCTAAACCTACTTAGAAAAACTAGAAGTGCCACGATTGACAATCCAGATGACAGGTCAGTGTCAATTCTGCCAAACTCTACCACTGATATTCGACCAGATAGAAGCGTCGAAGACAAAGAGTGACGTTAGTACACGGAATCACCGTGGCGCTTAGTCAATCGCAAACTGAATAAATTGAATATTATCTTTATAATTAACGTCAGACAGTGATTATGTAACTGTTTTAGTAATACATACCTTCAATCGATGAATAAAATTTAAACACTTTTGTTACCGGCACATACCCTTTAATAAATGGTTTGTTTTAGTAACAACAAGGTAGGCAACTTATTATGCATCAGCTTGTATAGGTGGTTGCAGATAGCAGGGCGACATTTTTTAAAAATGGTACGGGTGACGAATGAATTGGAATTAAATAATGCATTTAAAACGTCGTAACGGAAATTAGACAAAATTTTCGTTACAATAGGTATCAACAAAAGTTCAGATTTCATTGTTCGCTATGGCAAATAAAATAGTAAACGATAATTGTTTACCCGACGAAAATCCCTCTTGGCACAACTAGGTTATAATGAACGATCCGTTTTGAACGGACAATATGGAAACTCGACCGATATCTGCGGATCCGCGGGGTCGCCGCTTTCGCGCCGTTCGGCCCGATTTACGGCGCGTTCGTGCGGTTTTTCCGCGACCGGGGCGCACGATTTTAATGGGGGCCGCTATTAATTTTCGTTCTCTGCCGGCACCGCGATCGATGGCCCGCCATTTTCGATGGCCGGCGCTCGATCATCGACGAGGCGGTTCGGCATTCCGCGCGACCAAAATTGCCGACATTCTTCGCCACAACAAATCCACACCGCCCGACGACCGACTCGACCGGGTCGAATGCCGCGAAAACGGCGTTATAGTACGTACGCATTTATACCGTTGATATTTTGCCTCCCATAAAACGGTCCTTTGACCATAAAATGCCTCAGGGTCGGAGTAGGTATACAGGGTGAGTTTTTTCGATACCCACTATGGGGATCTCGGAAACTAGCAGAGCTAGAACAAAGGTTCAATGGGGAAAGAATTGCAGTTTTGAATGCTCAATCTAATGCCCGTTTTGTATTTTTAAAAAAGTTCACGGCTCACTAGATATTTAAAAAAAAGTGATTTTTTGCTATTTCATCAGATCTCTGTAGCTCCGTTATTTCAGATTACACAGAAAAACTGTAGAGACAAAAATTGTAGATAATTTTGGACTTAATAAGAGAATCTTATCCAATTTTTTATGTTGTTTGTGATTTTTGAGACTTGTGTTTTTTTAAACGTAAATCATAGTTGACTGTGGCCTTATAAAATCGGCCATTTTTTGAGCTTTCGAAAGATATAATACTCGGCATAATTATTACAAAAAATAATAGAGCTATGGCTAATTTTCTGATTTTTTTTAATTTTCACATAGTCCGCCATGGAATATTTTCATAATTTCGTTCTATTTTATAATTAGACATACTTACTTTGTAACGAAGTTCGTTATTTTTTTTACTAGAAAGGAACGTATTTTTAATTTTTTTCTGCCGACCGCACCGCGCCGGGTATTTTTATTATTTTCACCGGCTAGATAGATGCATAAAAAGCAAGTAATATATTTTCATTTGAACAAAATCTTATTTTCCGTATTTTCGTATTTTATATACCGTGTTTTAAAAGTCGCTATTGATTATAGACGGGCAATATTTTTGAAAATATATGTAGTAGGAAATAATCGTTATTTTTAGGGCCAGGGACGCGTTTCTTTTTGGAAAACCGATTCAATCTATTCATACTATTTAGTCTTATTATCGGAAGCTGCGTCGCATCGCCGGCTATTGGTGTATGAGATTTGTATTTCGCACCGCGCACCAAGCCTCGATGCCGACATAGCAACCGGTCTGTTTTTTCCGACCCCACCAGCCCGGCCGGACTCGGGTATAAAAGGGGAACCGAAAAATACTAATTGATCAGATTTTGATCGACCGCCGATTTAGCAGTATAGGTAAGAAACTCTTGTATGATAACCATTTCATTTTGCTATAGTGCCCCAGGTATTTTCTTTTGACTGAACATTATTATTTATAAAAAGGTGATGTCAGGTTTAACTGCCGGCCCTTGCTATTGTAGAGTCCTAGTACTGCCATAGGCAAGAGGCCAGGTCCGTTGCAAAACCCGAGATCAACAGCTAAATAGTTTGTACTTGACGTCAGGTATAACTGCCGGCCATTGTCCGTAAAGTGCCAATTTTTGGTACTGCTAGACAAGCGGCCAGGTCGGTACTCTGCAAAGCCAGAACTCAAACTAAACTATTTTTTTTTCGTCTAATTCCAGGTATATAAGTTTTCGTTGCTGGCCATTGCTATTGTAGAGTACTTGTGCCGCCAGGCAAGCGGCCGGGTCGTTACGTAACCTGAAAAGTCGACTACAGGCTATTTTTCCACTTGATCTCAGGTCTAGCTGCCGGCCATTGCCCGCCGAGTCCCAATTTTTGGTACTGCTAGGCAAGAGGCCAGGCCCTTCTAGAAATAGTGAGAATTAAAGAAATAAAAATAAACGGCGCTTGTCAGACAGCACCACTGAATCCGTTTTATCTCATTTTCTTTTCTAAAATCTGCCGCCGTCACCAAAAGGCCTATAGTAAAGTGTTATGGGCCACATTGTTTGATACGGAGAGAGTTTCTTGCTTATAGTTTATAACCGTAGATATCACAATTTTCCGATTTTCTCTTATTACCCGCACTTCACAATTACGCGCCGTGTTGTCAAACCACCGTTTCTATACTAGTTAGATTATTTAGTTGTCTCCGCCGCATTTCCTACGCCTAGGTTCCGTCTCACAGAATAGACTTTCCGTTGCCGTGAATACAAAAATTATTAATCAGATTACTTTGTTCACAGGTGTATTTGTATGGTATTATTTCGCCTCAATAATAAATTAGGAGTTTTTCATTTGCCAAAAATATTTTATTTTTCTCGTTGTGGCACAGTTCGACTTTTGTTGTAGTATATGACTTTGTAATAATTATTTGATTCTGTTGTTATTGATTTTCGAATATTACTAATCTATTGAGAATAATAAACTGGTATCGTGTTGTACGTAATATTGGAAAATAAATTGTAAAAACTTGTCTATTGTCTTATTTACTCCCTAGTCCCAATAGAACAAACAAAACAAAATAGCTAAACGAACTTTGGAATTTTCTTCTTCACTGAACTATCCGAGAAAAGACAAGTGGAGCATACCACTATAAAAAACTGGCGCCTGAGCAAATTGAAGAATAAAAACTAAAGAGAGGCAGCGTCCTCCACAAACTATATAACAACTTTCTAGTCCTAAAAAAAGCGTCAAAATCGTAACGTAAACCATTACACATCTAACAAAATCTTAAACAAAATAAAGTACTAGGGTTTATTATTTACGTTACAATATGGAAACTTCAATAATAGATAACCAACTGACTGATGCAATGGCTCATGTATTATTCTTCTAGCAATCATCACATTTTTTAAATAAAACCATATTGTATAGAAAACGAAAATAATCGTGACGTGGTTGATTCGAAGGTTCATGGAGTGAATGAATTGAGGACAGTTGACGCAAGTGTGATTCCTTTAACTGTAGCGGGATCGCGGGTGCAGTTGTTATAATGATAAGAGACTACTTTTGAGCAAAGACAGTTTATACTATAACCAACTTACAGAGACAGTGAATCCAAATATTGGCCACCACGTGGTCACGATGTGACCTATTCCCTTATTGGTCTGGAAGTCGTAAAATCTCAAGTGTTTGGGCGGCGAGTGGAATGCAGGGCCGGCTCTTCCCTCAGTCGAGTTTCCTGCATAGGTAGTATCGCGCGCCGAATCTCATATACAGGATGACAAAAATGTGGCAATTTCGGACAGCTAAGTGGTGCTGTAAATGAAATCGACTTCCATGGCCAACTTGTCGCGCAATATTAAAAAAAACCTCAAATTGGGCAAAACTATTAATGGCCGTGGAATGTTTATTTTAAGAGGCAGAGAAAAACTTTTATATTGAGAATTGATGGCACTAAGAAGCTTTATGCTCTCTTGAGGCTATGAATTTTTTTTGTTTATTTCTTATTAAGCGATTTTCTCGCTTATTTTGGGCCGCACAGAAAATACGTAAGAAAACAAAATATGGCAATTTTGGTCAGCGAGGCGACATTAAAAAAGGAATCGGCCTCCATACCCAACTTTTCGCGGTGTACTAAAAAAACCTAAAATCGACAAAAATTTTCATGGTCTCAAGAGAGCCAAAGACCCTGTGTAATTTGCTGAAACTATCTGAGCACCTGGGTGGATAAAGCTTCTCAGTGCCATCAATTTTCAATAAAAAAGTTTTTCTCTGTCTTTTAAAATAAACATTCCAGGGCCATTCATAGTTTTGCTCAATTTGAGGTTTTTTTAATAATGCGCGACAAGTTGGCCATGGATGCCGATTTCTTTTGCAGCACCACTTAGCTGTCCAAAATTGCCACATTTTTGTTTCTTACGTTTTTTTTTGTAGGCCGCAAAATGAGCGAGAAAATCGCGGTGGTAGACCTAAAAAAATCCTGTATTATTCCGACCAATAACGTCAAAACCTATAGACGTATGGTGCCCCATTGTTGAAATGCCCTTTATTTTGACTCCAAGATTAAATATATACATACTTCTCTAAAAACATGCTACAAACAAAGACAGAAAGTCAACCATCAACCAACTATACACCCGGTGATTCCCGGTTATAGTTCCTCCAGAATCACACTTGGATAATATCGCATGTTTTTTCTTGTTTGGGGGCGCCGGAAGCATCGGAACCTCACCTGAAGACTCGGGGGATGGTCTAACGACGCCAGCCTCCGAGCCCAGAGTCGAAATAAGTTCGCTACGGCTCGACAAAAAGAGGAAATTTCTGACAATCTCGCGACATTTCCGGAATAATTTAATGGAGCGCTTAGATTGTGATTAGTTCTGGGCGTCAAGCGTTTATCAAAACAAACCTGTCTATAGGTTCTGACGTCATTGAGTCCGACCCTGGTAATCGATTGCAATGCGGTCGTGTTTATATCTATTGCCTCTGTGAGGTAGTAATAACTAATGAGTGCAATTCGCCATGCGACTGTAATAAGTTTCTCCTATAAGTAGGTACTCACATGATCACGGTAAAAACATAATGAAAACAATCGGTACTTACAGTTTTCTGTTTTCCAAACAGATTGTTTTCCATATGATTCTTAAAGTCGCAACTTTAAACATTATCACGTAAATATGTGGTTTCAATACGTGTGCAATAGAGTTTTTAAACACATAAATTTGTTGAGTGAGACTTAGTTTGTGGCGTGGTAACGAGTTAACAGGGCAAAATGGTATTGAAGCTACTATTGTTTTCAACGTCTGTTATATTTTGTCAGTGCAATTTGATAGAATTCTACGAAAACTTGATAGAAACTGAAATCGAAAAAGCTAAAACTCATCAGTTTGCTCAAGATGCTTCAGAGTACAAGCCTAAAAATAACGTCCAAAAAGGTAAGGTTTTTGTTATAAGTATCTCATAATTTCTACCATAATTTAGCCAAACAGGAATTTATTAACCCATCATTTTATTAACCTCAACAATCCTTGAGGTATTTTCAACATTGAATACCATATCTTAGCTTATTATATCTACCGAGTTTTCAAAAAGAAAGAACAAGTTTCTAGGACATAAACAACAGAAAATTTCATATAAACCTTGGTTCTAAAGGGACACAGGGAATACCACACCAATTTTTAAAATTGAAGAAAAAATTATGTCATGTCAAACATGTGGAAACTTTGGGTTTGAAATATTGCTTCTAGATGGCGGAACCTACGACTTCATCATTGTGGGTGCTGGACCGGGAGCCTGCGTTCTTGCCAACAGACTAACAGAAATTAAAAACTGGACTGTTCTACTACTAGACGCTGGCAGATTTTCGGACAACTTTACCGCTATAGCCCACTTGGTGACAGACGTAGTTTTTATCGATTACAACTGGCAACTGAACACTACTCCTCAAACTGGAGCTTGCTTGGGTAAGTCAGTACTTTGTATGTGAACTGTAATTTTTTCGCATTTTAAATATGACAGGGGTGATGAATCGGAGGTGCAACTATCCCAGAGGTAGAGGCATAGGAGGTAGTACGATAATAAATGAAATGTTCTATGCAAGAGGATCACGCCATGATTATGACAAGTGGGCTGCCCTTGGGAATGATGGTTGGTCTTATGATGACGTTCTTCCTTATTTCAAGAAGACTGAGAATTTTCACCGGACTAATCCTGAAGCTAAGATCGACTTGGCTTTCCACGGTAGGTTTATACTGATGCTGTTGTAGAAGAGCTGAAATTAGTTACAAAATCATGAACGAGGATGTCCCGTGCAATCGAGGATGAAAGCTTGGAACGAGAAGTTTCGCTGACGCAGGATCCATGCGGAAGAAACTCAGGTCCATTACAAAATTAAACAAATTATCTGTATTTCAGGTACAAATGGTTTACTAAATGTCGAAAATCCTGCATTCAATAACATACAGATCGATGCATATTTTAAGGCTGCGTCAGAAGCTGGATTCAGTATGATCGATTACAATGGAAAAAGCGGTATTGGTGTAGTTGTCCCTCAAGTATTTTTCTACCAAACATAATTTTTCTCGTTTGAACAAAAATCTTTTTAGCAATACACGAAAAAAGGCGTAAGGCAAGATGCCGGGGTGGCCTTCGTCAGGCCAGTTCTTGGTAGAGACAACTTGAAGGTCCTGGAAAGAAGTTTTGCAACCAAAATCAACATAGATGGATCCAAAACTGCTAGATCGGTGCAATTCACACGCAACGGCGAACATTTCGTGGCCAAGGCTAATAAGGAAATAATTATGTCATCTGGGACTTTTGGAACACCCCAACTTCTTATCTGGTGTTGGGCCAAAAAAGCATCTACAAGAGTTTGGGATCGATGTGATTCAAGATTTGGAAGTAGGAAGTGTTCTTATGGACCACACATATTTTCCCGGGTTATCTTTCAGTACCAACTATACGATACCGATTCAAAGCCTGAGGAAACAACTTCAGGATTGGTTCGAAGGTGTTATCTCATATTTGCAAGATGCAATGTATAATCAATATTTGTTTAGGTAAGGGAATACTAACTGCACCTTTCTCACTCGGTGCAGTAGTTTTCACCAATTCTACACATGAGAAAACGCCAAACTATACGGATATGGAAATAATCTTTCTTGCTGCCAACAGCACTTCGCAAAGTAGAAGAAATTTTGTGCCATATACTCAAGCTACAGCTGCCGCAGCATTCGGAAGTAGGCATATTTTTTAACTTGTTCTATGGATTCTTTACTTTTCTTTATAGAACTGAATCCACTGAATTCAGTCAGCATATTCGTAAGTGTGCTTGAAACTCAATCTGTTGGCACCGTAAGACTACAAAGCAACAGTCCCTTCGACTTTCCTGTGGTCAATTCAAATTTATTAACAGACCAAGACGACCACGACGTGGATGTTCTCTACCAAGCTGTACGAATCGCATTAGATTTGATAAGTAGTCCACCATTTCAGTAAGAGCACCCATCCCATTTAATTTTATGTTCAACTTGTATAATTTTTCAGGAAACTTAACGCTTCTCTCAACCTGCGGCCTATACCTCAATGCTCCAAACACGAACATAACTCAAAGGACTATTGGTACTGTACCATTAGAAACATGGCGGTACCTTTGTATCATGCGGTGTCCACGTGCCGAATGGGACCAAGTCCTGCAAACGGAGACGTGGTAGATGCCAGGCTTAAGGTTCATGGAGTAAACAGACTGAGGGTGGTCGATGCAAGTGTGATCCCTGTGGCCGTAGCGGGACATGCCAGTGCGGCTGTCATGATGGTGGGAGAAAAATCAGCGGATATGATTAAAGAGGACGAATTGGGCACTAACAAGGCCGGGCAACCGGGCCATGGCCCGGGAGGCCATGGTTCAGGAGACAACGGTTATGGGAATAAGGGTCCAGGAGACCATGGCTCAGGAGACAACGGTTATGGGAGCAAGGGTCCAGGAGACAAGGGTCATGGGAACAAGGGTCCAGGAGGTCATGGTGAAGGAAACCATGGTCAAGCAGGATATGGTCAAGAAGGCCATGGTCAAGCGGGACATGGTCAAGGAGGTCATCGTCAAGGAGGCCATGGTCAAGCGGGTAATGGTCAAGAAGGCCATGGTCAAGGAGGTCATGGAGAAGGAGGCCATTGAAGCAATGTGCCAGCAGCCCAAAACCCATGAAGTAAATCCCGACGCATGTTGCTCAAGGGATACATCTTTGTATTTCGATGATTTTTGGTTGTAAAAACTGAAAATAGAATAAAAAATATAAAGATATGAACGATTTTATCGATTTGGTTACAAAAACATTTTTTGTGACACAATTTATAGCTATGTAGTTATAGTCATAGTGTTCATGTTGTTTGTTAAAAAAAGGCGGGCGCCATGGTATAAATGAGAAAAATAAATTTAATAAACAAAAAGTTAGAATAGTTTTTGAGCAACAAAATTAAGGTTTCTGTGTTAGTGGTTGCTCTGATGGAATGGCGAGGTCACAAGCTGTGTTGAAAAATTCACTTGTATGATTTATTATTCCTCAATTTATTATATTCATCAATGCCAGTTCAAGGCATTGTGCCACTTTTTTAAAGTTTGGATTACCCTGCACATAAATCTTTCTTACATTATTTATTTATCGATTTTTCCAAATATCCGCGCTATACCTATGTAATTTGTTATTTCCATATCGAAGAAAAATTAACATATTAAATAAAAATATGTAATTACTTTCCACCAGAGCTTTTTGATAAGCGATACCTATAGGAAATTCATTATAAACCCTAATGATTCCCTCATGTGCCTACTATTAAAATTATTTCGTAATTATTCTACTGCCGTAACGTTGAAACCGGGGTCATTGCAGTTGCAAAAAAGTAGTTGGAGAACAAAGTTGTAAATCTAGGCAAGTTACGGCTCAGCTGACAAGCTAATTAGCTACCTACCTTACTAGAAATAGGTGCTCAAAAGTACTTATTATTATCTACAAGCCTGCTACTTGGGTAAATTTTATACCAACCTTTAAGCAATATTTTCTTATTAAATATTTATAATAATTTGCAACATTCGTATCTTTCATTTCATTACGCAATCACCATGTGCTATAGGAACCCACTCCCACATGCCCACTTGAGCTGGCTAGTTGGCCATTTCTCTCTCTCTTTGGCCTCAAACGGCGCACTATAAACAAATTTGTTCGGGTTATCTAGTATCACATACATCTTCGGCCCTGCGAATAAGAACTTGATTATAACAATTTCATTAACTTATTTCAAAGTTATAATTATATTATGGCCATTTAAACCCGTAAAAGTACATGGCTTAAATAAAAGCTTGTTTTTAATAGTATATTTCATTACGAGTCTGGAAATAAAGATTTCGGGAAGTCATGCAAGCACGGAAAAATCTATTTCTGCACGTGTAATGAACGATATTTTTTATTATACTTCTTTGAAAACGGAAACTTAAAACATTTTATCGGCATATTATAATAAATTTAATTGACAAAAAATAAACAATGCAGACAATATAGTGTTTGGTATGTATGATGCGATTCCATGGTTACTCTCAAATTATTTCAAAGGCGCTTTGTTGTAAATTAGTTATTGTCAGATAAGGTGAATAAAACGTCAACAATATTACAGAAATGTATCTAAATATTGAAACACTTACGAATTAAAATACAAAATAGGTATATGTTAAGTATCAGAGAGCATATAGAGTTTCTTAAATTTAGTTTACTTTGCTGTATATTTCTATTTTAAAGCCATACATCGGTATTTTTATTCAGCTCACGGAAAGTTTTTCCATGCGCTGTTTCCGTGCGCTAGCCCGAAAAACCCCATCTTTCATTATTGCTAAAACAGATGAAAATAAGGTGTTTTCAAAGAAGTATAATAAAAAAAGTTTTTTTTTATTTTCAATTTTATTTTGTGCTTTTTAGTACCCATGTTGGATTTCGTATGAAGTCATTCACCTTATTGTTTTCTACCCGTCGAGCCCTTTCATTTGATACCCATGTTGGGTATCAAATAGGTAATCCGCCATCTTAGAGCGGCGGCCATATTGAATTTAATGTGATGTCACTAACTTTTTCGTTTTCTATTCTTCAAACTCTTTGATTTATTACCCATATTAAGGGGGTTGGCAAAAAATACATCATCCGCCATCTTGAAGCGGCGGACATTTTGAAAGTATTACAATATTGAGTATTGCGCATATTGTATGGTCACCGGAACTAAAGGTGTATGCAAAATTTCAGCTCTATCCGATGTCAGGAAGTGGTGAAAATCTGAAAATATACTGTTTTTTTAGGAAAAGATACTGTTAGGTATCTCTTAAAAATTCAACGTTCAATTGTTTTTCTGAAAGCACGCTGAGATGGCTTCTGTACCTATTTAAAAAATTTTGCTTGGGCGAAAAATATCAAAATTAAAGAGAGTGAAATCTTGGGCGACTAAAAAACTTAATAATACAATTTTTATGTCCTTTATTTGTGTTTTTCATATTTCTAATAAGCCTATGTACCTACTGCCTACTTATTAGAACATTTCTGGAACTTTCTGGCAATCGATCAAATCGTTAAGGAGAACACTTTATTGTTTATAATTTGTTATAAAGTTGATATTGCAAATTACTATGAAAAACTGATAGAATGTAGTGGAAAAGTTGACAAATTACAAAAGTGACATATTACATAATGATACTATAACAATAAAACCAAAAGTTCAAAACAACATGGTATGTAGATCAATCAGGGACTCTTTAAAATAAGGGGACCCAGCATGTCACAGTCTATCACATAGGAAAAGTGAAGCCTTGTTTTCTGTATATCTCCAAGGAGACCACATAAGTGGGCTGGTACAAGGTTATGTTATATGTCAGTGTCCAACTGCCTTCAGGTTTTATGTGACATGCCAGTGCCATAGATTCCAAAGGAGGCAAAATATTTCCCATCATAGTTCACAATTTTTAAGTTTCCTAACTTCCAGATAGTCAATTAAAGGTAATGCGGCCGCCTGTAGTAGTCCCAATCATTGCAACCAGATTTTTCATGTCTCACCTTTAGTAATCCTACAATTCATATTTCCTATTACGTGGGCATTACGTATACGTAGTTCAAAACAAAAATGGTATTTCCTAAATTTTAAATTATTAAGCAGGTAGCTTCAGTCAGGACTTTTTTTAAAACAGTTTTTATCTACAACTATAAGTTTATTTTACGTTTGTGAGGTACCTTGGAAGAGAAATAAAATTACAAAAATGAGCACCGAGAAAAACTACATGATTAGAACTAAGTACAAGACCTAATCTTATTAGTCCATCCCGAAATCTGTGAAAGTTCTTTGGGTAGATACATTCAACAAGGGAAGAATGTTCAAGTACACATATTATTACAAATGGATTCAGGAACCTGGTAACAAGGTGCAATAGCGACAAATTCTCAAATAAGCAAAAGCGGCACTGACTTACCATACCTATATTACTTAAATTCCTGGAAATAGTTGCAGGAAACCAAATTCAAATATAAAATAAATTTGATTCATTTGACACTTGCCATATTCTGTTTTTGTTGACAGAACATTGTAAAGCCTAATTTTTAGAAATCATTATTAATTTTTACTAACAATCAAAGTACCTGTTATATTCATAGATTCTCCAGTAGATATACTATGAGAGTTCCAACTCACGACCCCCATGTTAATCTCCATAAGGCCAGAAATGCGTGCATTTTGGCTACGTCACAGCCGAGGTCACGTGACGTCACAGCCTCACTTGACCTTTACGTGTGATTCTTGGAAGCCGGCCCCCACCCCTGACCCCACTCTTGCCGCCGGTGGAGGGGTGACGCCTATATATTTGATGGAGCGCAGTTCCTGCACCATTCTCAAGCCAGTTGCAGTAAAAAAAAAACAATTCCTCATAAGACCACAAATGCCTGCATTTTTGCTACAGGGTGATCCCACTTGACGTTTAGACCGCCTGTCACCCCTAGTTCACCTCTAGATCCTACGATATTTCTAGACAACGACCACCGTGTAAATCTCATACATGACAGGAACACGTGTGACCCCCCAGTTGACCCCTAGATCCTGAGAGAGTTCTAACTCAGTCCCCCATGTAAATCTCCATAAGGCCAAAAAGCTGCATTTTGACAGGTGGTCTGCAAGATTTTCTGAAGTATGTCATTTTTAAAGTGGTCACTGTCGTAGCCACGAATTTCTGGGCCACTTGGCCGCCGCCTTTCGAGCGTGATTAGACCTGCGTGGGACTTGTTCCGACACGAAATTCTTAGAAGTCATCGCCGACACGTGTGACCCCCAGTCGACCCCTAGATCCCGAGAGAGTTCTAATTCAGATCGCACGTGGAAAAAAACAAAACAAAAAAAACATCCGAGAGTCGCCTTGAAACGACCGACGGATCTGCGCGCGTGGCTATTCCATAGAACAATGGGTGTACACATTTCAATAGAAATACTAAAATATCTCCAAAAATCTGAGAAAATCCTCAACGCAAACAGACAACGTAGTTTATTTAACGTATCTCAACGGCTAACAAAAATATAATTTCTTTGTATTAGTGCATATAAAATTTTTCCTTAAGGTGAAATCAGACGCAAAAAAAAATGTCAACTTACTTTGCCCTGAAAATTGAAAATTTTTAATCATTAAAGTAATGAAATATTTTAGACACACTTTGAAAATAGTATGGCATAAGTCATGAAATTTTGATAAATGAAACTAAAAAAGCTTGTAAAATATGAATTAACACACCGGGTGAGATTTCGATTTTGCAGTTTATTTAACGTACACGGCTTTAACTGCTACCAAAAAAAATCTGAGAAAGTTCTATGTATATTAGCCAGGTGTCTCAAAAAAATTCGACTTTACCTTGGAAAATCGAACATTTATTTAACTGCATACTACCTCATGGATGATAAAAAATCTAAGATATTTCTGTGTATTATCCTGGTGCAAAAAATTCGTTTCCGGGTAACTAAATGAAAACAAAAACATTTCAAATGTTGGTAAGTGTTGGGGGTGGGGGAAGGTTAGCGACTATAAGAAGGGTCACGCTAACTGCTCTTGACACACTTTGGAAGTCAAACTGGAATAATAAAGAAAATGGAGTCGGTTAACCACAGAGTTGATCAACTACGATCCCTAATATTTTATTCACAATTAAAACCTGAGGAGGTACAAATGGGATTTCGTGAATGTGGGAAAATTATGAAAATTGTAAACACGCTAATAAACAAATCCAAAATAACTTCTGAAAAACAACATCTAACTACTGTCCTAGCTCAAGTTTGCAGTTTTAAACGAATGTTTAAGGCCCTACAAGTTGTGGGAAGTGGATCTAGAAAGGAAACTGCATACCAGCGTGTCAAGTGGGCCGATATGCAATCTGCATTTAAGGGTAGGATTCGTACTGGATTATTTGTCAATTTGAAGCACAAGATAGACGTCAAAGCATTTTTTAAAGATTGTTCAGTCCTTTTCAGTAGGAGAATAAAAAATAGTATAAAAAGAAATGAGATGATCAAGGTCAATACAATGTTCTGTGGATTGTTTGAACGTGGTACAAAAGAGATGATCGTCGAAGAGCTTAAATATTTCAACACTAAAAATGAGATTATTTCTCATCATTTGAACATGGTACAGTGGTTTCGGGATAACGTGGAGGATCCTATATGTAACGATCTGGATGAATTTGAGCATAGAGACTATGGCTGGACTCTGAAGGCTATTGTAAATTTACAAATAAACATTAACAAGTTAGAGTTTTTTAGGGGACAACACGCAAAAATTTCTATTGAAAACGCTTCGAAAGATTACTAATGATATGAATTCACATTTTTTAGAATATGTAGGATTATATTACTTACAGTTAAATCATTGTACCTATCGTGTTTAAATATATCTTGAATGCTACAACATTGTTTTATTCTTAATTAAAAAACACTTAGGTTTCAGACCTGTTTGAAATATAGTGGGATTATTTCGTTTTCATTAGTGGAAATTTGGCATATTTGGAGGATTTGTGTTTTGAACCCGTACTGATTTAATAAGATGTGAGAATATTTAGACACAGCGCCTAGAGAACAAAGAAGAACAAAGGCAATTGAGAAATTTTTTTTACTAGGATCCATGCACTATAGTTAAAAATATGTAATTATGTACGAGGAGAGAGAATAAGTTAGAAAATATACTTACTGATTTTATATATTTTTTTAGAACTAGGGTTTGGACAAAAAAAAACGAAAATAGTAAAAAAATATGTAATTAGGTTAAAAAAAATTTCAAAATACAAAAGGATAATAAACTTAAACAAAAATATATAACTTAAACAAAAATATATATGAGATAGAAGCAAAAAAGCAGGAATAAAAGGGTGCCAGGCTAAAACAATACCTTAAAAAATTCTATAATTTAAATCGTTTTAATAGTCTCGCACCGACAACCAAATCTTTTTGTAATTGTTGAATTAATTTGTCACCCTTTTTGTCCTGTTTTTTTAATCGCTCCATTTCACGTCTTCTTTCTGCCTTCTTATCTTGTTCCAACTGTAGCTTCCGCTTCGTCGCTTCATACTTTCGTTTCAGCTCACCTGTCACCCCTTTGACATAATATGAAGATATATCGCCTTTTCCTTCCGTATTTTCGAACTCATCTTCAGTGTCTTGAGTTGGTGGCAAGCTAATCACGCTGAAGGCGTCGTCGTCTTGAATTTTCATTTTTTTTTGTGGCCGCACCCATACAATAGCGGTATCGTGAGTCACATGAGGACACCGGGGGCCCCAACAAATCGTCTTGACTTGACGGCAGGGATGGACAGGCAGTTGACTGAAAAAAAAAATAGTGGGTATTTATAATATTTCTATCGTTCATAGGAACTTTTTAACACATCTGTTTTGATAAAACACTTACTGGTATTATTATTTGCTGATGGATGATTGGTTTCCGGCAAGACGCAACTCGGGGATCACCAGTTGAGGGTTGATCTGTGGTAATCGGCGGCAAGACAGACGAATCCTCCCGACCAAGTGATGCAAGGGGTGGGCACGTTGTAGACTGAAAAAATTCGCCTTTAAAATGTTTTCAACGGACTTTTTAACACATTTTGAAAATAGTACTTACTGGTTTTTTGAGAGACAGGCACGGTCTCTTGTTCATGACGGCTGGTGGTTTATGTGCAGGTTGACTAGTTGACGGCTGAGACTCGCATTGAGACTGCGACAAGTCCGTCAAATCCTGACTCAGTGACGGCATGTCAAGGCAAGTCTGAGAAAAAAAAACACTAGGTTTTAGGCTACAAAATTCGCCTTTAAAATGTTTTCAACGGACTTTTAGCACATTTTGAAAATAGTACTTACTGGCTTCTTAAGGGACAGCGACGGCCTGTTGTTCATGGCTGGAGAACCGCTGGTAGATGGCTGTAGCGCGAAAGTAGATGGTCGGTAAAAAAACTACTCATACACGATCGCGAAGTAGATGAAAAACTAACTAGAATCATCTAATGCGATGCACTTTATAGGGATTAAACGCAGAGTCAGCAAAAAAAAATGCTGCGTCAGCAAAAAATTTAGAAAAGGTCCTAGAAGTGACACCTTCACCAAAGCAAAAAAGTTGAATTTTGGTTAGGAACAGGTCCCAGAAGTGGTACGCCATCAGCACAAAATCCTAATTTACATGCTTTCAAAGCAACCGTTCAGGCACGCGAATCTACATGCCAGCTGATTCCGTGACAATGCCTCACTACTTAGATAACCTCGTATCCAACGTAGTAAAAAAATAGTACGAAAATGCAAGCTATGCATTCTTGGTCAGACGCCCCGGCTCCTATACCAGCCACGCTTCCGTTCGTCCGAGATCCCAGCGTCTTGTCGACTCAGCAGTTAGAACAAAGACCCACAGATTTCCGTCGAAAGGCCCAAATATTTCCTAAACGAAAAATCTGAGAAAATCGGCATATAGCGCAAACGATTTAGGTACCCCCTTGGGGGGTTACGAAGTTACCAGGTGGGGCTATGAAAATTATATACCTATGAAAATTTCAAAAATTTTCAAATTTTTTTTTTCAAAAAATGAATTTTTACAAGGTCCTAAGTCGATTGCAGGGTGAAATTTTGAGAAAAAAGTGACAGAAAGGCCTCAAATAAGTCACTTTTTTCTCAAAATTTCACCCTGCAATCGACTTAGGACCTTGTAAAAATTCATTTTTTGAAAAAAAAATTTTGAAAATTTTTGAAATTTTCATAGGTATCGATTCTGTGCTACTGCGCATGCGCGAAAATTATGACGCGTTCGTCCAACCCCAATTGTGTGCCACAATTGGGGACATGCCCCGTTCCCCCGAGCCCCACCTAACTTCGTAACCCCCCAAGGGGGTACCTAAATCGTTTGCGCTATATGCCGATTATCTCAGATTTTTCGTTTAGGAAATATTTGGGCCTTTCGACGGAAATCTGTGGGTCTTTGTTCTAACTGCTGAGTCGACAAGACGCCGGGATCTCGGACGAACGGAAGCGTGGCTGGTATAGGAGCCGGGGCGTCTGACCAAGAATGCATAGCTTGCATTTTCGTACTATTTTTTTACTACGTTGGATACGAGGTTATCTAAGTAGTGAGGCATTGTCACGGAATCAGCTGGCATGTAGATTCGCGTGCCTGAACGGTTGCTTTGAAAGCATGTAAATTAGGATTTTGTGCTGATGGCGTACCACTTCTGGGACCTGTTCCTAACCAAAATTCAACTTTTTTGCTTTGGTGAAGGTGTCACTTCTAGGACCTTTTCTAAATTTTTTGCTGACGCAGCATTTTTTTTTGCTGACTCTGCGTTTAATCCCTATAAAGTGCATCGCATTAGATGATTCTAGTTAGTTTTTCATCTACTTCGCGATCGTGTATGAGTAGTTTTTTTACCGACCATCTACTTTCGCGCTACAGCCATCTACCAGCGGTTCTCCAGCCATGAACAACAGGCCGTCGCTGTCCCTTAAGAAGCCAGTAAGTACTATTTTCAAAATGTGCTAAAAGTCCGTTGAAAAACGTTAAAAGTCGCGAATTTTCAGTCCACCGCCTGTTCACCTTCAGACATACGGTCGCTTTATCCGGAGGATTTGTTGGGCCTGGAATCCCAACCTTCAACTAGTGGACAGCCTGCGCCCTGCCAGAAACCTGTTCACGCTTTTCCAGCCGTCATGAACAACAGGTCGAGCCTGTCTCTCAAAAAGCCAGTAAGTACTATTTTCAAAATGTGTTAAAAAGTCCGTTGAAAACATTTTAAAGGCGAATTTTTTTCAGTCTACAACGTGCCCACCCCTTGCATCACTTGGTCGGGAGGATTCGTCTGTCTTGCCGCCGATTACCACAGATCAACCCTCAACTGGTGATCCCCGAGTTGCGTCTTGCCGGAAACCAATCATCCATCAGCAAATAATAATACCAGTAAGTGTTTTATCAAAACAGATGTGTTAAAAAGTTCCTATGAACGATAGAAATATTATAAATACACACTAATTTTTTTTTTCAGTCAACTGCCTGTCCATCCCTGCCGTCAAGTGAAGACGATTTGTTGGGGCTCCCGGTGTCCTCATGTGACTCACGATACCGCTATTGTATGGGTGCGGCCACAAAAAAAAATGAAAATTCAAGACGACGACGCCTTCAGCGTGATTAGCTTGCCACCAACTCAAGACACTGAAGATGAGTTCGAAAATACGGAAGGAAAAAGCGATATATCTTCATATTATGTCAAAGGGGTGACAGGTGAGCTGAAACGAAAGTATGAAGCGACGAAGCGGAAGCTACAGTTGGAACAAGATAAGAAGGCAGAAAGAAGACGTGAAATGGAGCGATTAAAAAAACAGGACAAAAAGGGTGACAAATTAATTCAACAATTACAAAAAGATTTGGTTGTCGGTGCGAGACTATTAAAACGATTTAAATTATAGAATTTTTTAAGGTATTGTTTTAGCCTGGCACCCTTTTATTCCTGCTTTTTTGCTTCTTTCTCATATATATTTTTGTTTAAGTTATATATTTTTGTTTAAGTTTATTATCCTTTTGTATTTTGAAATTTTTTTTAACCTAATTACATATTTTTTTACTATTTTCGTTTTTTTTTTGTCCAAACCCTAGTTCTAAAAAAATATATAAAATCAGTAAGTATATTTTCTAACTTATTCTCTCTCCTCGTACATAATTACATATTTTTTACTATAGTGCATGGATCCTAGTAAAAAAAATTCTCAATTGCCTTTGTTCTTCTTTGTTCTCTAGGCGCTGTGTCCAAATATTCTCACATCTTATTAAATCAGTACGGGTTCAAAACACAAATCCTCCAAATATGCGGTTCTTTGGCTTTTGCTTAAAAATTTCCACTAATGAAAACGAAATAAGCCCACTATATTTCAAACAGGTCTGAAACCTAAGTGTTTTTTAATTAAGAATAAAACAATGTTGTAGCATTCAAGATATATTTAAACACGATAGGTACAATGATTTACCTGTAATTAATATAATCCTACATATTCTAAAAAATGTGAATTCATATCATTAGTAATCTTTCGAAGCGTTTTCAATAGAAATTTTTGCGTGTTGTCCCCTAAAAAACTCTAACTTGTTAATGTTTATTTGTAAATTTACAATAGCCTTCAGAGTCCAGCCATAGTCTCTATGCTCAAATTCATCCAGATCGTTACATATAGGATCCTCCACGTTATCCCGAAACCACTGTACCATGTTCAAATGATGAGAAATAATCTCATTTTTAGTGTTGAAATATTTAAGCTCTTCGACGATCATCTCTTTTGTACCACGTTCAAACAATCCACAGAACATTGTATTGACCTTGATCATCTCATTTCTTTTTATACTATTTTTTATTCTCCTACTGAAAAGGACTGAACAATCTTTAAAAAATGCTTTGACGTCTATCTTGTGCTTCAAATTGACAAATAATCCAGTACGAATCCTACCCTTAAATGCAGATTGCATATCGGCCCACTTGACACGCTGGTATGCAGTTTCCTTTCTAGATCCACTTCCCACAACTTGTAGGGCCTTAAACATTCGTTTAAAACTGCAAACTTGAGCTAGGACAGTAGTTAGATGTTGTTTTTCAGAAGTTATTTTGGATTTGTTTATTAGCGTGTTTACAATTTTCATAATTTTCCCACATTCACGAAATCCCATTTGTACCTCCTCAGGTTTTAATTGTGAATAAAATATTAGGGATCGTAGTTGATCAACTCTGTGGTTAACCGACTCCATTTTCTTTATTATTCCAGTTTGACTTCCAAAGTGTGTCAAGAGCAGTTAGCGTGACCCTTCTTATAGTCGCTAACCTTCCCCCACCCCCAACACTTACCAACATTTGAAATGTTTTTGTTTTCATTTAGTTACCCGAAAACGAATTTTTTGCACCAGGATAATACACAGAAATATCTTAGATTTTTTATCATCCATGAGGTAGTATACAGTTAAATAAATGTTCGATTTTCCAAGGTAAAGTCGAATTTTTTTGAGACACCTGGCTAATATACATAGAAATTTCTCAGATTTTTTTTGGTAGCAGTTAAAGCCGTGTACGTTAAATAAACTGCAGAATCGAAATCTCACCCGGTGTGTTAATTCATATTTTACAAGTTTTTTTAGTTTCATTTATCAAAATTTCATGACTTATGCCATACTATTTTCAAAGTGTGTCTAAAATATTTCATTACTTTAATGATTAAAAATTTTCAATTTTCAGGGCAAAGTAGGTTGACATTTTTTTTTGCGTCTGATTTCACCTTAAGGCAAAATTTTATATGCACTAATACAAAGAAATTATATTTTTGTTAGCCGTTGAGGTACCTTAAATAAACTACGTTGTCTGTTTTTTTTTATCAAAATCGTTTGCGTTAAGGATTTTCTCAGATTTTTGGAGATATTTTAGTATTTCTATTGAAATGTGTACACCAATGACGTCAGAACCTATAGACAGGTTTGTTTTGATAAATACTTGACGCCCAGAACTAATCACAATCTAAGCGCTCCTTTAAATTATTCCGAAAATGTCAGAGATTGTCAGAAATTGCCCCTTTTTGTCGAGCCGTAGCGAATTTATTTCGACTCTGGGCTGGGAGGCTGGCGTCGTTAGACCATCCCCAGAGTCTTCAGGTGAGGTTCCGATGCTTCGGGCGCCCCCAAACTAGAAAGAACACGCGATATCTAAGTGTGATTCTGGAGGAACTATAACCGGGAATCACCGGGTGTATAGTTGGTTGATGGTTGACTTTCTGTCTTTGTTTGTAGCATGCTTTTAGAGTAGTATGGATATATTTAATCTTGGAGTCAAAATAAAGGGCACTTTAACAATGGGTCACCACGTCTATAGGTTTTGACGTCATTGGTGTACACCCATTGTTCTATGGAATAGCCACGCGCGCAGATCCGTCGGTCGTTTCAAGGCGACTCTCTGATGTTTTTTTCCACGTGCGTTATTACTACTGTCACAAGTTAAGGGCTGTCAATGAAAGAAACCGTTTTTAAAAACAATGTTTAATGGCGAGCAGCGAACAAGAAGTGTCTGTTGAAATTACATGGGTTATATTTATAAATTCAGAGAAGCAGACTCAGCGTAATGTTATCTTTAGCTACATGTACAAATACAGGGATGTTACTCCTCCACCCTTAGAGGGACATATAAACTTTATAAGTTTCTATGACCTAGACAATAATTTCTTTTGTATTATTTTTATTTTTGGAAATAGATAATTTTGAAAAACTAGGTCTTAGATACTTGCATATAAAATATAAAACTGCAGTTATGATTAACACATACAATAATATTGTCCATAAACTTATTTTGTTATAATAAACTGGATAATTAAGTAAGTTAGAATTTTCTAACTTTTGTGTATTGATTTCATTCAACAAGTTATTTAGTCTGTCAGTATGAATTACATTTAAATTTACTGGAGACATATTCTGTAAAATATAATTATCTGATACATTGATTTACATTTTTGGTAATGGTATTTTTTTAAACATTGTTTGTACATTTTTATAAGATTTAATAATTGTCTCGTTGATTTTTAGGGAACAAGGGAATTCCAGTTCTATTAAGTAGGTTCCGCTAAGCAGAACAGTTTCTTTAGTATTGTAACAATTTTTGACAGCTAAGGTCTCACTGGGAATAATGACTATCCATTTACTTTCGTCAATTTTTTGTACTTGAATCTCAGATATATTGATGGCGATTTGGTTACAATTATTCTTATGTTTATATTTTATTAATCCGATCTCACAGGGTAAGTCATCGTTAACATATTCTGTGTGTATATTATCAAAACAAAGAAATTCATCATTTATAATTTTCTTACAGGGTTTGTCCGAAAATCCATATCTTTTTTGATTGTACATTAAATAATTTGAACTGGGAAATATTACCTTGTAGAAATTTGGTTAGGGGTTGGTAGTGGAAACATGTGAAAAAGATTGTAAGACTCATTTTCAACTAACGGTATTTCTATAATAAAAATTATTTCTTCAAATTTAGAATAGCATTTTATTTCCAATATTTCTTCAAAGTTTAAAATATTTTTCATAACCGGGTCAAACGGTAATTTTTCATTTTGTAAAGAAGAGGCAACAGATTTTATTTGTTTTAGTAGTTCAATAGGATGTATTATTGCATTATGGAAATTATTAATTTTTGCGAAAGATACAGCGACTTCAATTTTGTCTAAAATATCATAAATGTTCTGATACATCATTAAAATTTGCGTTAAAACCATTTGCATCCTTGTCTGGATAGAAATATCTAAAGTTTCTAGTTCATAGTTATGGATTACCCTTATCATTTCAGATATCTTTGATTCCAAAATTTGTTGGTTGTGAGATACATTTGCTACGATTTCTTGGAATGTTATAATAGAGCTTGATAGTATTGTTAATTGTTTATCCATTGATAATTTCAGATTATTTTGGTTTTCTTTTAAAATTGAGATTTCACTATCGTATTTAGCTGCATCTTCTTGATCTAAATTTCCTGTTAAACTCTTGATTATATTCCCTAAGCCGTTAATTAAGCCGCGTTTTTTCCTAGATAAGTTCGTGGAAGGAGTTATTTGTGAAATTTGTTCCTCTATTTTATTTTCTAGATTGTTGATAAGTATGTACGAATTATAGAATTCCCTGTCATAGTCCGTGTTGTTTTTTATGTGAGATATAATCATATTATATTTTAATGATAAAGCCTTAAATTCAGTAATGATACTGGATATATTAAATATCTGTATGAATGTCCAATGGTTAATAACCTTATGCGCGTTACCTAGTTTATAAGGCAGTATGCCTGGGCTATCGTTCATGTTGTGGAAATTTGATCCGGCAGCTGATTCTACTGAGATTCTGCGGGCGGACCATCTGTAACAAGTGGGCGTTTTAATTTGTATATCCGACAATATTTTAATTTTGGGTTCCTGTTCGCTCGTTGTTGGCTCTTCGAAAGTTTCAGTGTTTTCGCATAAATTTTGAAGGTAATCTAAAATGTCTTTATCTACTTCACCGGGATTATTTACAGTAGATTGATTTTCGTATATGTTAAGTTGAATTCGTGATAGTGCGTCCGCATTTTTATTTTGACAACCTTTTTTATAAATAATTTGATAATCAAACTCTTCTAAACGTAATCTCCATCTGACTAATTTTGAATTTGGCTCTTTTAAGTTAAATAACCAAACAAGTGGTCTATGATCCGTGTAAATATAAAATTTTCGTCCAAACAAATATGGCCGAAAGTACTTGCAGGCATAAACGATTGCTAGTAGTTCTTTCTCAATAGTCGAATATTTTATTTCCGATTCATTTAGGGTGCGCGAAGCGAATGCTACGGGTTTGTCGTTAGGTACTTGGCCCTGTGAAAGAACTGCTCCTAAAGCAAAGTTACTTGCATCCGTGGTTAATATAAATGGCTTGGAATAATCGGGATAAATTAAAATCGGATAATTAATTAATAAATTTTTGCTATGTTCAAATGCGTTTAAAAATTCTTTAGTATGTTGGATTTTAGCGTCTTTTTTAAGACATTGTGTTAGAGGTTTTGTTATCTTTGCAAAATCCTTCACGAAGCGACGGTAGTAACCTAATAAGCCTAGATAAGATTTAATTTCTTTAGAAGTGGTAGGTACCGGGAAATTCTTAACTGCGGAGATTTTACTAGGATCGGGTTTAATTCCATCAGGTGTTACTATGTGTCCGAGATACTGTACTTCCTTTCGGAGAAATTCTGACTTATCGAGCTGTATTTTTAATTTAGAATTACGAAGTCTTACAAAAATGTCTTTTAGTCGTTGAATATGTTCCTGAAGGGATGTGCTAAATATAATGATATCGTCCAAATAAACAAAGCAGGTTTCGTTTTGTAGTCCACGTAAAATATTATTTATAACTCGCTGAAAAGTTGCTGGCGCGTTTTAAGGCCGAAGGGCATTCTCAAAAATTCGTAATGCCCTGTGTCTGTGCTGAAAGCTGTTTTTGGGATATCGGTTGGTTGCATTTCAATTTGGTGGAATCCGTTCGCGAGGTCTAATGTAGTGAAATACTGACTGCGTCCTAATTTGTCTAGAATGTCAGTTATGTTCGGTAGTGGGTATTTGTCATCTATTGTTCGCTCGTTGAGTTTCCTGTAGTCAATTACCATGCGCCATTTTTGTTTTCCAGAGGCGTCCATTTTTTTTGGGACAGCCCATATCGGGGATGACCAAGGTGATAGTAATTTTGAAATTTGATCTTTTACCTCTTGTCGGTGAACTTCTGGATATCTGTAGCTTTTAGTGAAAATTGGGGACTCATTAGTTAATTTAATTTCGTGTTTGACCTGATTGGTAAAACTCAAGGGAATAACTTCACAATGAAAGATATCTCTGAATTCTAAGCAAAGCTTTCTGATTTGTTCGCGTTCTTCGCTGTTACAATGTTCTAGTCTTAAATTTCTGAGATTAGCTTTTAATCGATTATCGATAGATTTATCTAGGGCATGTCCTTCAACATTTTCGAAAAAATTCAGTTCACTTGGGTTTACTGATTCTATAGAAAATGGTTCAAAAATATCGATTTTAATGGGGTTTTCCGTTGGGTTTAAAATAGTGGTAAGAGCAAAATTATTTTCAACATTAACTAAACATTCGGGAATTTCAGCTTTTCCTAGTTTTGTGTAATTTAAGATTCCTGTGCCGTTACGTAAACTAACAGGTATTTTAATTTTTTGTACCATTCTCGGAGGAATTATTTCAGTTATTGTTTCAAATTGTGTCGAATTTTGTGGTTCTAAATCATTTTCGTTTTGCCTATAAATTGGTATAATTGAATTTGGGCTAACTAAAGTGTTATTACTATAACAAATATCTGCGCCTAATTGAAGTATTAAATCTAAACCTATAAGTCCATCAAATTTTTCTGAAAAATCAAATATGTAGTATTTATGTATACCTTCTGTATTGAAAATTGGAAATAGTGGCAAAATAGCAATTTTGTCATGGAAAGATGTCGCGTGCGCTGTTTGTACTAAGAAAAGTTCACTTTTGACATAATTTGGGAAATATTTAAAGGCTAATTTTGGGCTTAAAAAGGAACGTGTGCTTCCAGAATCGATTAAAAATTTAGCATCTAATTCGGGTATATAAATATAAGTAAGTTTTATCGACAAATTATTCAGGTGTATTATTTCGTATTGGAATCCTGACCAGTATCTGGAAAATCCTGATTTTCAGTAATTTCTGGTTGGGTTTCTTCTTGGTTCGGGAATTCACATATACCGTATTGAGGGTAGCAATAGTTTTCGTAAGCGTCATTGTAATAATAGTCATAATCGGGATAATAATTTGGCTGAGAATAATCAGTATATTCCGGATATTGAACTGAGTCAGTTTTGGGGAAATTTTCGATTACGTCTTGGTTAAAAAGTTCCTTGAAATGTACGTTGGGGTTGTTTTACAAGTGTACTTGTTGAGGTATCCATTGGTTCTGGTTTCGTTCTAGACATGTTAGTAACATTAGTTTTTTGGGGAAAGTTTGGTCTAAATTGGGGTTGGAAAGGTCTTTGGAAGTTTTGTGTGAATGTTGGTCTTTGTTGAGTAAAATTTTGAAAATTCGGTCTTTGTTGCATAAAGTTTGGGAAACTTGGTCTTGGTTGATTAAAATTATTAAAAGGTGTTCCAAATGTGGGAGAACGTCCAAATGTAGGTGGTTGGTTAAATGTTGGGGGAATATATTGTGGAAAATTAAAGTTTGGTTGTGGAAATGGTGGTGGTTTAAAATTAGGATTGTTAGGTCTCGGTAAATTTGTTGATTTTGGTCTGTATGGAATACTATTATGTACTGGTTGTCTAAAATTTTGATTTTGGCCTGTCTTGAAATAAACAAAATTTTCTTCTTCTGTCACAAACGACATTGCCTGTTCAAGAGAATCAGGTTGTTTAAGCCTAACTACAAGCTGCATATTGTAAGGTAAACCGTTAATGAAGGTTTTCAGAGCAAATTCTTCATAATGATTAATTTTACCAATTTTTATATTGCGGTCCTCGTTAGTGCCATTAAGTTTTGCAAAAAGGAGGCTACGCGTATCTTGGATTCGCATTCCGAACTGTAAGGGTGTTTCATTACGAAATGGTCTTAACGAAATTAGGTCCTGAATAAGGCAATCAATACTTCGTTGATCGGCAAAAGTAGCTATTAGTGCGTTTTTTATTAAAATCCAATTATTTAATTCTGAACGTGATGCAATAAGGTCTGCCGCTCTATCTCTTAATTTACTCAAAATTGTGTCAAATAAACATATATTAGTCGGGTCTGCTGCATTTTGGACATTTTGGAAGGCTTTCAGAAAATTTTCACAAGCGTTTACAAATCTTTGCAAGAGTTTTGGGTTACCATCGAAAAGGGGTATATTATCAGCTTGATATTTTAAAAGGTTATAATTGATTGCATTACCGTTTGGCATGATTATTGGATTTCCAAGTTCTGAATTTAAATTTAAAGTTAAGTTTTCTACAGAGGATATTAAATTTTCTAAATCTTCCAGTTTGGGTAAAACACGCACAAAAAGTTAAAACAAAAAGCACAATTTACACTTACACTAGTAGAAAAACGATGATTCTCATTTTCACTCTTCTTTTTTCTTCTTAAACTACGGTGCCTCTAGGACGAGCGATGTGTGTCTCCTCCCAGGCGTCTTAACCTAGGGTTCTGCTCACAGACGATGCTTGTTCTGCTGCAGAGGAGGGTTGGATCGATGCTAGACCACCCTTGCTGACTATCTTGCTCCTGTCGTCTCGACGGCTGCTTCACTGACCGTTGGCCCTTGGTATCGACGTTCACGTGGCGAAAGTGCCGATTTTTGGATTCCGCGCGCGCGAATCGCCGACCGATTGGTTCTTTTGCGAATGAACTCTTGAAAGAGACCGAAAGGTACCGATTTTTGGTTTTTCGTTTCGCTAAAAGTCCGAACGACTGCGCCAGTTAAGGGCTGTCAATGAAAGAAACCGTTTTTAAAAACAATGTTTAATGACGAGCAGCGAACAAGAAGTGTCTGTTGAAATTACATGGGTTATATTTATAAATTCAGAGAAGCAGACTCAGCGTAATGTTATCTTTAGCTACATGTACAAATACAGGGATGTTACTCACAGATAACGTAACCGTCATCTGTGCTACTGTTGTATTTTATTGCATCATGGCGATTTCCTAGAAATTCTTTGTTAGGACGATGGATGCCATGCGAGTGGTCTAAAAAATTTTGGGGATCTGAATTAGAACTCTCTCGGGATCTAGGGGTCGACTAGGGGTCACACGTGTCGGCGATGACTTCTAAGAATTTCGTGTCGGAACAAGTCTCACGCAGGTCTAATCACGTTCGAAAGGCGGCGGCCAAGTGGCCCAGAAATTCGTGGCTACGACAGTGACCACTTTAAAAATGACATACTTCAGAAAATCTTGCAGACCACCTGTCAAAATGCAGCTTTTTGGCCTTATGGAGATTTACATGGGGGACTGAGTTAGAACTCTCTCAGGATCTAGGGGTCAACTGGGGGGTCACACGTGTTTCTGTCATGTATGAGATTTACACGGTGGTCGTTGTCTAGAAATATCGTAGGATCTAGAGGTGAACTAGGGGTGACAGGCGGTCTAAACGTCAAGTGGGATCACCCTGTAGCAAAAATGCAGGCATTTGTGGTCTTATGAGGAATTGTTTTTTTTTACTGCAACTGGCTTGAGAATGGTGCAGGAACTGCCCTCCATCAAATATATAGGCGTCACCCCTCCACCGGCGGCAAGAGTGGGGTCAGGGGTGGGGGCCGGCTTCCAAGAATCACACGTAAAGGTCAAGTGAGGCTGTGACGTCACGTGACCTCGGCTGTGACGTAGCGAAAATGCACGCATTTCTGGCCTTATGGAGATTAACATGGGGGTCGTGAGTTGGAACTCTCATAGTATATCTACTACCTCCAATAAAATGGCATACTTGGCATCATTGAGACCATTAGAATGGGGAAAGAAATGGCCTCACTTTGGAAAGTATAATGCTGGGTCCCCTTACTTTAAAAGGTCCCTGAGATCAATATATATTTAAACTAAAACGTCGATAATCGATTGTTTCCATCAAAACAACAAAAAAAAAAAGAGCTTGTAAACGTAGGTATTCTCTTCTAAATACAGAGTTGAATCCATTCCCGAAATTTATTTGTAACCTCAAAGCTAAGGGGAGTGACATTACACTGACACCCGTTCACCTTTAAACAAAACTTTTTTATATTTATTTATTTTTTCCGAAATGTAAGCGTTCTATGGAATTCTCTACATCCCACATTCTTTATAAAACGTAAAAAAAATCCCGTATAACAGTGACTATAGTCACTAGGTACCTACCCATTGCTAAACTTACTAGGGTCAAGTGGTGTAAAAATGAGACAATTTTCAAATATTTTTTTTTGTCTAAAAATGAGACACCATATGTCCAAAAACGAGACGGGTATTTTTCTCGCTTATTCTGTATTCAAACCGCGTCTACGAAATATGAGACATAGTATAGGTAAAAAAGAGACACGAATTTCGTTTTTTTTTAATTTTCTGATGAAAAATACACCGCAACGCGCAAATAAAACATTTATTCTTTTAAAATGTTAACTTAAAATAAAATTTATTTGGTTGTACACTTTGATAACTAAACAAAAACAGCGACAAAAAGATTTATAAATATTTTTTTGTTACTGAACTTGATATTTTTCAAAATCTATTTTAAATAGATACTGTTGTGCCGTACGACAAGTTCCCCCTCTGAGTTCCGGCTTGGGAAGCTTCATTCCCACGTCTTGTTTTTCCAGGGAAAATCGTTCTTCTATTATAATATAATAATATAATAATATAATATAATATGGGACTCTTTTTTCCACAGGTATGTTTTGTTTTTAAACTTTTCAGTGTCTGAATATTTTCTAAAATTTATAGATGCATTGAATTTGAATAGGGTTTTTCGCCACCAAACTGGTTAAAAGACAACTTTTTCAAGTTGTCTGGAAAATTAATAAATTTATCTTAACAGTAAATGAACTAAACCTTGTACTTGTAACTCAAAAAATATCTTCAACAAATTTGTTCCTGAGCTTTCGGAGAATAAATCTTCCTCCTTTCTCAAAGATCATGTCACGTCAAAGTGAAATGACAGATTAATAAATTTCAGGTTAAACTGTCATGACAACATAAACAATAGCCTAGCCACCTGCCTGATATTGTACCCTGTCTTCTATCTAATTATCTATACTAACTTCCCTTTGAATACCTAAGTGGCAATAATATTTTACTGAATTCCACTGAACATTCAGCAACACAGTTGTCTGTATTTCCTAGAATAAATGCTGATTCTTTAATTTTTCGTCTATTTCCTACTTCTTCTTTGAGAATTGGTTTGGAACTATCCCACAAAATCCTATGGTTGTTATTAAAAGAGTGTTCACATATTTTCGACTTCGCAATTTGATTTTGCCTGATATGATTTTTATGTTCTTTTAAACGAACGTTAAATGGCCTACAAGTCTCCCCATCGTAGAACTTTCCACATTCGCAAGGAATTTTATAAATGCAATTTTTTGAACTTTGTACTCATTAAATGGTTTCGTTTTAACTAGCATCGATCTTAATGTATTTTAGGTTTTAAATACTGTTCTGACATTAAAACGATTGCCTATGCGTTTTAGCTTATCTGATAGTCCAGGAATATAAGGAATGATTAAATTTACTGGTCGGTCCACCAGATTTATTTCTCTAATTCTATTAGCATTGTTATTTTGTTGGCAATCCTGAAAAACTTGCTCAATAAATTCAGTACGATAACTATTCTTCTATAAAGAACATGTTTTATATGTTTAATTTCCTCCTCAAATTTTGTGTTATTAGAACAAATCTCTTTAGCCCTGTCATACAAACTTTTAATTACTCCTTTTTTAACATTAATATGATGATTGGAATTAAAATGGAGATATCTATTAGTATGTGTTGGTTTTCTATAGACACTAGTTTGTATACAGTGTCTCGTTTTTGCACCTGCTATTGAGTAGCGTCTGCTCCCACGGCGGTTTGAATAATACTCAATTTTTTTTGGAAAAAAATCTAGACCCCACGTGTAAACATTTATTTACTTAAATAATTATTTACTTTTCAACAATACCGAGGTCTTAAAGTGACATTATTATTTCATTTTTACAGCAACCCATTGTTATTTAATTTTTACAGCAAGTCATCATTGGATAAACAATAGATATTATACAGGGTTCCCCATAATAGACTAAGTACCTATTTTAATATGAGCTTAAAATTCAAAGGAGGTAACTGTGGGCATTTTCCTTTAGTTGACCATGTTGAAAGTTGATTTTCCCCCGCAAAAGTGAAAGCGATATTAATTTTTGTTTATTTTCGTAACTTTTACGTGATGAATCTGTTTTAAATAATCTTTTGTGATGTCCAATGCATTACTCAGTCCAACAATGTGTTCATAACAGTTTTGGACACATCTCCCCAACCAACACATTTTGGACTGAATAAAATTTAAAATCGCAAAGAATAACTTCTTTACCCAAAAATTACAAAAATTAACAAGATTGAATAATAATAAAAATATTTAATAGTTATTATCGCCTTTTTCACAGAGAAAAAATCACCATTTAATAATTTAGTAAATTACAGTAATTTGGTGACAGGTGCCTACTTGATCACAGTAATTTAATTAATCCCAAAGATAACAAATCTTGGCCAACTAAAGAAAAACTCTATCGGTTACCTACCTGGTTTGAATTTTATAGGCATATTGAAATAGTTAGCCTATTATGGGCGACTCTGTATTATATTTACAATGATGACACCATAAATAAATTAGAACATTACCACACCTTTGGCGAAAACTATTTAAATAACAAGAGCTTAAAACATTACTAGACGTGTGGAGAAAAGTATTTAAGTAGCAAGAGCTTCTTAAATCTCTGTCATTTGATATCATCACAAATTAAAAAAATGAAGTTGTTAGTCCTCTCGACATTTGTATTATTTTGCGGTTGTGATGAAGTGGACTATTATGTAAATTTGGTCGAAAGCGAACTTGCAAAAGTTGCAGTGTACGAATTTGCGGAAGATGCTTCAGAGTACAAACCAGACGATCCAACAGAGAATGGTAAGAAATTTGTTGAAATAGTATATTTCATTACGAGTCTGGAAATAAAGATTTTTCCGTGCGCGCGTGACAAATTCCCGTGTGAGGTGCAGCCGAACACCGGAAGTCATGCAAGCACGGAAAAATCTATTTCTGGACGTGTAATGAACGATATTTTTTTATTATACTTCTTTGAAAACGGAAACTTAAAACATTTTATCGGCATATTATATAGTGTTTGGTATGTATGAAGCGTTTCCATGCTTACTCTCAAATTATTTCAAAGGTGCTTTGTTGTAAATTAGTTATTGTCAGATAAGGTGAATAAAACGTCAAAAATATTACAGAAATGTATCTAAATATTGAAACACTTACGAATTAAAATACAAAATAGGTATATGTTAAATATCAGAGAGCATATAGAGTTTCTTAAATTTATTTTACTTTGCTGTATATTTCTATTTTAAAGCCATATATTCGTTATTTTTATTCAGCGCAGGGAAAGTTTTTCCATGCGCTGTTTCCGTGCGCTAGCCCGATAAACCCCATCTTTCATTATAGCTAAAACTGATGAAAATAAGGTGTTTTCAAAGAAGTATAATAAAAAATAATTTCTAATGAAATTATAACAATTTTCGAAAAAAAAAACTTGGAGCTGTTTTATATTTTGTGACTTATGTACATTATTGTGCTCTTAAGTATAGCGTTAAAATAAGTAAACTAACACATCAAAGGAGACAGGATACGATCAAATAAAAAAAATACAAAATATTAACTACGAACATCTATCCACAGCAATAGCTATAAGCAATATAAGTAAAACCATATCTATCAACACATAAATTACTCTTATTAAGTCAAATTTCTATTCTTTAGGAAGTCTGATGCAGATTCGTTAAATGTAAAAAAAGTATTTTTCAATAGTAACAGGTAACAGCGTGACTTCACTTTTAAATTTGCTGGTGTAAAATCATTTTGTTATCGTTTTTAAATTAGAATTTTTCGTGTTCCCGTTGTAGACCTGGGATGAGGTACAGGGCGTTGTAGTTCTTTTTTTGAAATTGGATTATTGCAATATCTCCCAAAATAATCAAGCTTCTGAACTGAAATTTGTCACTGCTGTGTTTTTGGAGATGGAGAATAAGCTGAAAAAGTCAATTTAACGTGTCTCACAGAGGGCGCAACTTGCCCTGTTTTTGGATCTTGCTTTTACTCGTAAACCTTTTTGAGGTTATCTTTATGGTCCCGCAGGTCCATCTTTGTAGTGCATCTTTTCATTCTACAACAAATAGGTACTCTTGTTTCGTAACGATCAAATCAACCGTTTGCGTTGCGCCACCAAGTTGAGGAGTGCCCAGTTGTGGCCGTGCTGAAACCACGGCAGGCTTACAAGCGCCTATAGACAATACTCCATTTATTAAAGCCTGTTTTACAAATAACAATTTTCGTCCAATAAATCTTACCATTTATTTTTTTGAGAACTTTATTTGAAATAAATGGTTGCTTTTTTGATAGGTAACTTTGTGTAACATTTGAGATCCATGGCCTACTTTCAGTACACATTTCCAGTATTTTTTTGAATTTTGTTTTCTTCATTGCCTGTGAAGGTCTCAGGTTCTTCACATAAAACTGATAAAACTCTTTTTCGAATTGTTGTGAAGTTTCCGGTATTGGTACTTGGTATCTTCCAGAATTTGGGCAGCTATTTTAGTTTTTTTTTTAGAAATTGAAATTTTATTGAAAGTTATTATACCAACAGGTTGAACGGAGCATTTTCCGTTATAATATCTTATAAAGAATCTAGTGTGACTGGTAGAGTGGGGACGAAAGGATGCATTTTTGCGATACATTTCAACAAAATTAAAACTTCTAATTTTACCGCTTATTACAAAAATAATGATCGAGGTTTGTTTGTCTTCCTATCGGGAATTTTCACAGTTATATTTTGACCTACCCTGTATGCTGTTTAACTTACAACCATTCTTAGTGCACCTAATATGAATATTAAACATGCATAAACTTTCGGCGATATCTGTATTTTGGTTGTGCAATTAATAAAAAAAATTCCCATATGTTGCACACTTAAATGACCACACTATATATTATCACGTGTAAACAATAACCTACTTTGCTAAAATATTATTTAATACTGTCAGTCTTTTCTAAGGCCTGTGACACGATTGACTACCCTTTACTAGCAAATTAAAATTCTAAGAATTCGATATAAACTATACTTATAAAGTTTTTACCTCATATTTAAAAAATCTGCTTCAAATGGATTTATAAACAGGGATCAATTTTGGGACCCATATTTTTCCTAGCATATACTGCAGATATTTTTGATTGTGTGGAGCAAACCAAGATGCGGGCTTATGCAAACGATTCCCAATTACTTTTGCCTTTTTTATAAGACAAAACATATAATGCCGTGTAAATCATTACACAAAAAAATTGTAAGAAAAAATTGACCAGAGGTTTATCCTCTAAAACTGAAGAATTTTTGTCATATTATAAGTAATGAGCTGTAACTCGTTATGTATTAGACATACAAAAAAATGTGTGGGGAAAAGCTGTTCATATTTTGATCCACTTACAACTTTTATTAGGGTTATTTTGTTCTAAAGAAATGTTTAGGAAACCATCCCTATTGTTTAGGAAACCACCTGATAGCGCAATTCGTACCAGGAGTTCGAGTGTGATCTTTTGGTTGGACACTCCGGAGGCAGTAACCAAGCAACCCTGAAAAAATCATCCTGCTTGGATTTTTTTTTAAATACTGACATCTTTATTGGACTATGTAAAATTTATTGTAAACCTGTACAGGGTGTCCCATTTTGGGTGTTTTTGGGTGTTTTTCTAAAAAATCTCGGTTATTATTAAAGCTAGAGGGTTGCGGTTTTCACGTCACTGGACTACTTTTTTGAGAGGAATTTGGTGGACCAATCAGATTTTAGATAAGTTTTATAGTTTCCGCGCATTGGCGCAGGACTGAAATTTTCTATTTTTTGGAAACCTCTCTCCTGGCTACAACTTATATATATCGACAAATTTAATCAACTATTTTTATAGTTTGGGGCCGCGGTGGCGTCGCTCGTACCGGCGCTGACTTTTTAGACTGCATGTTTTTCTGCCTTCGATCGACCTTGGTTCGAGGCAGGTGCATGCACATTGTCTTTAAAGAAAAACACCGCTATGGCCAAGAGCGCTGGACAAATGTGGGTTCACGGTATTGCTCCTAAATAGGCTTTAACCGTGTGATTTACTAATTGTCCTACACTCACTGGGATTACTACGGTTTTCTAGGGTTTTCCGTAGTACTTGAGCGAATGCTATCCTAGTTCTATCGAAAAAAAGTCGGCCCTAGCCGCAAATGGCAACGAAGACAAAATAATAGTAATTGCCCCCCTCCCCCGCACAAGCATGTTTTTACCTGGTTGCTTCTGGGGTACTCCTAGTTTGGAGTATTGTGAGGGTGAGAATTATTATTATTATTATTTTTTTTTTTGGCGCAGAATCGAATGGAATAATTAGTTTTTTGGTAGGTAGCGTTAATAGTTTTTGAGATATGAACCAAAGTTATATTTTTTTAAATGGAAACCATAGTTCATATCTCAAAAACTATGAACGCTACCAAAAAAACTAATTATTCCATTCGATTCTACGCCAAAAAATCTATAAAAAATAGTTGATTAAATTTGTCGATATATATAAGTTGTAGCCAGGAGAGAGGTTTCCAAAAAATAGAAAATTTCAGTCCGGCGCCAATGCGCGGAAACTATAAAAGTTATCTAAAATCTGATTGGTCCACCAAATTCCTCTCAAAAAAGTAGTCAGTGACGTGAAAACCGCAACCCTATGGCTTTAATAATAACCGAGATTTTTGAGAAAAACACCCAAAAACACCCAAAATGGGACACCCTGTACATATAAGGTTAAGTAGAGTCGTCGCTAGACTTCGCGTATGGTGAATTGTGTAAATTCTTCTCGTATTTTATTTTGATATATATACAGGGTGAGTTTTTTTCGATGACCACTACGGGGATCTCGGAAACTGGCAGAGCTAGAACAAAGGTTAAATGGATAAAGAATTGCGGTTTTGAATGCTCAATCTAATGCCCCTTTTGGATTTTTAAAAAAATTCATGACTCACTAGATATTTTGAAAAGAGTGATTTTTTGCTATTTCATCAGATCTCTGTAGCTCCGTTATTTCTGATTATACAGAAAAACTGTAGAGACAAAAATGGTAGATAATTTTGGGCTTATTAATATGACATAAACCTGGGGTTTTTAAATTTAAATCATAGTTGGCTGTGGCCTTATAAAATCGGCAATTTTTTTAGCTTTCCAAAGATATAATACACGGTAATACATGGAATATATTTTCATAATTTCGTTCTATTTTATAATTAGACATACTTCAAGCTTTCTAACATTTTGTTTTTAGCTGGTAACAAAATGTTTTCATTACGAAAGTAAACAATACGGTACAGAATATTTTCCAAATATGTATAGAGCTCAGACGAACGATAAACATAGACCAACCTAAAGGCTGCATTGTAATCTGCCAACATAAAAAATGCCTACTCAAAACAAAAACAACAAATTTGACACTTAAGCCTGCATCAAATGGTATCCGGAGGTTACGTTTCCTATGCCACAAATCGAACACTTTAATCTTCCCGTCGTTCTTAAAATTACACAAATTCACTAATAATTATTACCTATTAACTTAACTATATGTCTATATAAAATTTGATTTTGGACAAGGAAGTTCATGTGAATATGGGTAGAGAAATGCCTAATAAAGAGATACAAGTTTATTTTTAAACGGTTTTTTAATAATATCTCAAAAACGACAAATTATATTAGGTAACTTAAAATCCAATAAAATAACGATACCGACGTTTAGATAGGTTGACAAATATTCACGAAATAATTGAAATAAGTTTGCAAAGAAAGGTACCAAATGACGCTTGTAAGTGGATCATAATAATTGGGATGATTTTTTGGAACCTATAGAAGTGGGGGGACGAGAGAGGTTTTCTGAGAATTTTAAGAAAAGAAAGGCAACAAGTAATAAAATATAATAAAGAAAAAATTAACCAAGATTTGTTTTGTTTTTGAGCGAAATAAAAATTGAAAATTTTCTTTTTATCTGTGATATTATTTGTATCTACACTTAATATAAAAATTGCAGTTAAGTAAGATATAAAATGTAGTTTAAATAAAGAATTAAAAAAAAATTAGTTGTCTTTCCCAGGTACAGGGTGGCCCATCTAAGCGGAAAAAGTGTGTTACGAGAAGACACGTTAACATAAAATTGTCATTCAAAAAACGACATTGTAGTAAAAATTAAGGGGAATTCGATGGTGTACTTGTATTTTGTATACGGGGGTCGGTAAAAAAGTTATCGCGAAAAAACTTTTTTTTGCAAAATAACAAAAAATATTTACCTACACAACCATTAGAAATCCTTCAAATAGTATTCCTAAATATTTAGTTTTTTGGAATAAATTCTGGTTATAGCGCAAATGAAAGTGATTTTCTCTATTTTACAACTTACACGTTCCAGTTAACCATTATAGGATTCATTTTTTAATTCTGATTCCAACGATATATAATTTGACCTATTTATCTCCAACTGTTTCTGAGATATTTATCAGAGAAGCTCCATTAAACTAGATATATAGTCTCATGGTCAGTGTTTGATGTTCGATCCGAGTAGGCCAAACAATAACACCAAATTTATGAGAAATCAAGTCAGCCATGATAATAAAACTGACAATCAAGTATGTTGTATTATTTTCCTGGTTGTCAAAATTATTTTCACTATTTTTGTTAGTGGGCATTATACATTGGACAAACAAAACAATATCTTGAAAATAAATTATACAAACACAAAAATGATATTAATAATAATAACCAATTTTCTTCTGCACTTAGTCAACATTCAATAAACGAAAAACATTCTTTTGATTTCGAAAACACTGAAGTATTAAATTATGAGAGTGATTTTACAAAAAGAAGTTGTCTTGAGATGTATCACATACATAGAAATGACAGTACAATTAACAGAAAAAATGATTTAAATAACTTTTCCAATATTTACAAGAATTTTATAAGTTAATAATTATACCTATAGTTTCATATGCCACACTATAGATCGATACTGACTTTTTACCTTGTGTTGATAAAAAATTGCCTTTTTTGTACCGACGCGCGAAATGCGACACATCCTCCACTACTAACAACTGGTTCGTACAAAAATGTTTCATTATTGGAAATAAAAATGTTTAAACAATTTTAAATATTATATAATGACGTAAACACTAAACCATGCCGGTGTAAACATTTTGTAAGTATTCCTTTAAAAACTTTATTATTGTATAAAAAATTTTAATGTTTGTATTAATTTTAATTTTTATTATTTTAGCACCTTCAAATTGTTATAAAAAAATATAGATTTGCTCTGATGAAGATCATTATGCGATCGAAACATATGTTATCAATAAATAATGCTTTGAAAAAATTAAAAATTTTAAATAAAATTTACTTATTCTTAATACCACGCATGATTATAATGGTTGATGCCCAGGAACAAATAGTGAAAATGACAATCAAGTAGGCTGTTAATTCAATATTTCTATTTACCAGTCAGATTAGTCTAAAATTTTGTTGCTGAAGCTGTTACTATAGTCTATCCAAGTTACAGCGGCCGTAGATATAAACAAAGTTACATGACCGCCTTGTGATCGATTACCAGGGTCGGACTAATATGAGATTCCAAGTGGCTTGTAATTCTAAACTAGTTCTTTTCGAAGTTCTAAAATTTGTGTTTCTACCTTTCGTGGATCTTTATAAATTTCCTTAAATTAAGTAGCAAAATAAATTTACAGAATATACTGCTCGCGATCCGATCTAAAATATGCAGGAAACTCGACTGAGGGAAAAGCCGGCCCTGCATTCTGCTCGCCGCGTAAACACTTGACATTTTATGACGGCCAGACCAATAAGAGAATAGGTCACGTGGTGGCCAATGTTTTGATCCACTGCCTCTGTAACTTGGATAGACATCTCTCGCTGCATCTCTCTGTGATTTTTCGTTATTTCTTTTGAAATAATTTAAAATTCGTTCTTTCCCGTTTTTAAGCACTCCGAACATTTCCATTTGGATATTTGCGAGAATACTCCCTCAAAGTTTCTACGTGTGTTTTATCATTTTTGATAAAGACCTGTAAAATATCACAGCATTCTTCTTTCAAAAACATTTTTTGAAACTGTAAGTAACAACTTCAGTAACAAAACTTTAAGACTAATCTGACAGGTAAATAGAAATATTGAACTTATACAGCCTACTTGATTGTAAGTTTTATTATCATGGCTGACTTGATTTGTCATAAATTTGGTGTTATTGTTTGGCCTACCCGGATCGAACATCAGACACTGACCATGAGAATTATGTATCTAGTTTAATGGAAATTCTCTGATAAATATCTCTGAAACGGTTGGAGATAAATAGGTCAAGTTATATATCGTTGGAATCAGAATTAAAAAATGAATCATATAATGGTTAAACGGGATGTGTAAGTTGTAAAATAGAAAAAATTCAGGAATATTACATAAAGGTCTCTAATGGTAGTGTATGTAATTTTTTTTAATTTGCAAAAAATGTTTTTTTGCGATAACTTTTTTACTGACCCTAGTATACAAAATCCGAGTATACACCATCGAATTCCCCTTAATTTTTATTACAATATCTTTTTTGAATGACGCTTTTATGTTAACCTGTCTCCTCGTAACACACTTTTTCCGCTTGGATTGGTCACATTGTATGACACGCCCCCTCTTACAAAAATAATTGCTTTTTGATCAAGGCGATAGCATTTCTAAATTTCTCAATTAATCGTCCATAAAAAATATCGCTTGTCAATTTGCACTAAAGCTATACCAGATTTTGAGCAAACAATGCAAATAGAAGCAGATGCTCCGAAATGGTGGTATAGTATTTTTAAAGTCACTTGAAACAGCATAAAAAACTCTAATTGCATAAAAAAACTCAATAGAGGACATAAGCGTCACGCAGTTTTTTAAAGATATACATATTCTAAAAGCAACATAATATTTCACTTTTAAGGGTTTTTTAAGGTTGTGGTCAAACACAACGTAAAGGTTAATGCACCATACAATATTGTCAAAAGGTCTCTAAAAAGTCATATCGATTACAACTATTTACGCAAGTATATCCTAAAATCTGTAAAATTATCGCACGCCTATCCACCGCATTTCGCTGTGCAAGTGGCCGGCCGTCGAACAGTGTAGCCCATGCAAGTATTGGTGATATATTAGGCGAGCATGCAGTCAGTTGTTTTTACTATATGATAGATATCGTCTCTGTCTCCTTCATCTCCTTTTTTTATAATACCAGGTGCGGTTTAATATAGTTAAAAAAGTGTTTTGACTTGTATTTTATTGCCGGAAGAGCTTGTTCTCGAGCTACCTTGGTAAAATACAAATGAACTCACTTGGAACATAGTGATATACGAGGCGCGATCTATTTCATAGCTTTTATCACGCTCTACTTCTGGTAAAAATACCAGACTTATCAGCCGAAATCACCCGTATAAAATTCACAGGTTTTTATGCTGTTCCAAGTGACTTTAGAAATACTATAACTTCTAGAATGGTTTCAACTCCGTATTTAGAAAGTAGCGCATTTTTGGACTTACGCTTATAAGTGCTTTGTTGATGTTTTGACGCAAGAAATGAATTGCCAAGGTTTGAAAAGTACACTTTTCCGCAAGCATTTTAGTTTAGAAAGTGTACTTTTCCGCACTAGTGAGGAAAAGTGACACTTTCTAAACCACAATGCGTGCGGAAAAGTAAATGCGTGCGGAAAAGTGTATACTTTTCCGCATGCTTGTAGAAAAAATAGTGTTCCTAACTCTTGCGGAAAGTGTCTTTTCCACACTCGATTTCTTCAACTGCAATCGCGTGCGGAAAAGTGGCACTTTCCGCACTTGTTAGGAAATATACTATTTCAGAATTTTGGAAGTCAGAGTGATGGCGTCACCAATTATATTTTTCCCAGGAACATACCCGAATTTTTACATCTTTGCAAGGCCTATATTTTTCTCAATAACTTTTATTAAAGAACATTTTCTCTATCTGTTTTAGTTTAAAATCTGCTAGCAAATATGTCCTGAAATAACTATGTAAAAAATCATGTTAGCCCAGGTTGGAGTGGTATATATTTTTTGTAGCTGCTATACCAGCCGTGTTTAATTGATTTAAATTTAAGTGAACACAGTAATTTTTAATGGTGTGAGAAGCAGGTGAAGTTGAATCGACAAAGATATAGATATCTCGATTTTCCTTTAAGTTTTCATGGTTTTCCCTGTAAAGCTTCCATAACATTCTAGAACGTTTGCTAGAACTTATTATGATTTGTGAACTATCATGGCCAGGAATATTCTAGAGTATTCTCCAGTCTTCCTTTTTAGTATATAAGCCCTGGGAATTGGGCCTGGGGAAGTGAAAGGTTAGAAAGCGATTTTCTGCGAATTTTGGAGCTGAAAGAATATTCTTGGACAGTGGCAGTAATCCGACAAGTTTAATTGTTTTGTTTAACCAAGGGAACGAGTTTGGACTGTGATTGTTGAGATACAGTTCAATAGGTATCTTCCTGGGAAAAATATAATTGATGACTTGGTCCCATTTAAGACCCACGTTTCAAATTTTATCTTTCGTTTTTCTCTTGTTTACGAAATTTTTTATTTTCGATTTATTCTACTCCATTTGATTTTAGATGGCGGAACTTACGACTTCATCATTGTGGGTGCAGGTCCAGGAGGTTGTATTCTAGCAAACAGACTAACAGAAATAAACCACTGGACAGTTCTCCTATTGGACGCCGGAACATTTTCTAACAACTTCACTTCGATACCCCACATGGAAGCAGACGCACTTTTCAGTGACTATAACTGGCGACTGGCTACCACTCCCCAAACCACCATATGCTTAGGCAAGATACTGCAAATAAAATTATATTTTTACTGTTTTAAATTCAATAGGTCAGGTGAATACGTCGTGCCTGTATCCCAGGGGTAGAGGTATAGGCGGCGGGACTATCGTAAATGGCATGTTCTATTCAAGAGGATCGCCACATGACTACGAGAGGTGGGCTGCATTAGGAAATTATGGTTGGTCTTACGACGAAGTTCTTCCATATTTTGAGAAGACGGAAAATTTTCACCATACCAATCCCGAAGCACGTGTGGATGCTGCCTTCCACGGTACGTAGTTATTTTACTTAAAAAATATTAGTGGCACTGTATATGCCAAGCAACAATTATTATTAAATGTTGAAAATATTTATGTATAGCTGTCACAAAAAGATAACATTCATTTTAGGCGAATCTGGTTTGCTAAACGTTGAAAATCCAATACCAAGCAACGTATGGACAAACGCTTACTTTAATGCTAACTCTGAATCTGGATTTAAAGTAATAGACTACAATGGATTAGGGGGTATTGGTGCAGCTCCTCCTCAAGTATGAGTATATCACGCAACATATTTTCCTATGTAACCAAATATATTTTAGCAATACAGCAAAAAAGGAGTCCGGCAAGACGCTGGTGTTGCATTCATCAAACCAATTCTAACCAGGCCAAACCTGAAGGTCATCGAAAGAAGTTTTGCAACCAAAATCAACGTAGACGAAAACAAAACTGCCCGATCTGTTCAATTCTCAAGGAATAATAAAAATTTCACAGCCACAGCTAGAAAGGAAATAATTTTAGCATCGGGGGTTTTCGGATCAGCTCAGCTTCTCATGCTCTCTGGAATTGGACCAGAGGAACATTTGAAAGAAGTGGGAATTCATTTAATCCAAGATTTGGAAGTAGGAAGTGCTTTCAAAGACCAAGCGGATTTCTCTGCATTGACCTATAATACGAATCAGACGATACCGATTACTAGCTTAAGGGAACAACTTCAGGATTGGTTGGATGGTTCGTTTTAGTCCCAAACCATCAAAAGCCCATAGTAACAATTATATTTGTAGGTGAAGGAATAATGGTATTCCCTTCTTCGTTAAGTGGAGTAGACTTTTTCAAGTCTTCACTCGAGGAAATCTCAGATTATCCAGATATTGAGATAGCGTTCCTTTTTCCAAACAGTTCGTCCATGAGTGGGAGGACAACTTTTGCGCAACTCACTGAGGAGACTGCGATTGCAGCATTTGGGAGTAGATAAAATTGTATTTCTTTTTATCCCTTAAATAATCTTACTTTTTGTTACTTTTAGGTGTAAATCCACTAACGTCCTTCACTTTCCTCGTGAGTGTGGTTAGAAGTTTATCTACTGGAACTGTAAGACTACAAAGCAACAATCCTTTCGAGTTTCCTTTAGTAAATTCTAACCTGCTATCAGATGCAGCAGGCCACGATATTGAGGTCTTGTATCAAGCCATACAAACTACGATGTCTGTTGCAAATGCTCCAGCGTTTAAGTAAGAAAACTCCCCTCCCTGATGTATTTTTCCAATATAGACTTAATTTTTCAGAGCACTCAACGCAACGCTCAACTTGCAACCGTTGCCTCAATGCTCAGACTTTGAATATCTCTCACAAGATTACTGGTTTTGTGTTATAAGGAACTTAGGATCTCTCGACATGCACGGAATATCGACTTGCCCGATGGGACCGAGTCCAGCAAACGGCGATGTGGTTGATTCAAGGTTGAGGGTTCATGGAATAAATGGATTGAGGATAGCAGACGCAAGTGTGATACCTTTCACCCTAGCAGGACATCCCAGTGCAGCTGTTATGATGATAGGAGAACAAGCTGGGGATATGATTAAAGAAGATAATCTGTAATCCGCGCTACTAAATTGTAATGAAATAGTTTATATTGATTTATGAGGGGTGGGAGTGTCACTTTGTGTTGAACCTGTTTTCTTGATCATCGAAAATACATGATTTGGCAAACTGAAATTTAATATTTTTTTATTTTATCCTAAGATTAAATGGAACAAAACCAAAGAAAAAGTCAATTATTTTAATTTTTTTATACAGTGTGTCCCTGGATGGACTTGACTTGAGGGGAGAAAAATCTTTATTATCTGTTTTTCGACGAAAAGTCGCTCTTCATAAAAAGTTCTGCTTGTCAAAAAAATGAAATTACCATATTAAAATGTTAGATCTGATGTACAGGTTGTTAATAAATTAAGAAAACCTGAAAATGCGTCAAGGGAAAACTACCTTTATTTATTACTTTACAGAAAAAAACTATAAAACAAATTTGTTCAGTATCCAAAACAAAGCCTAAATACAAATTTTCAAGTTGAAATTCCAATTACAATTATCATCAACAGCTGCCCCCCACCTCAACACATTTTTCAGTAAATTTTATAAATTTTTCATACACTTTACGTATGATTTCTGGTTCATTAAGTTCATTTATTGCTTCACTTATACGATCTTTTAATACTTCCCTGTCGTGCGGCAAGTTATTGGAATAATACACCTTTTGTTTTACGGCACCCCACAGAAAGGTAGTTTTCTCTTGACGCTCTTAATTTATTAACACCATGTACATCAAATCAAAAATATTAATATGGAAATTTTATTTTTTTGACAAGCAGAACTTTTTATGAAGAGTGACCTCTACTTAAACCAAACGTAAGTGCGGTTTATGTGTGGGTGAAGATTAATTTGAAAATTATTTTTAAAGTAGGCAGCCGTTATCGTTTTGTTATTGTTATCACCACCAAGTAGGCACCTTAAAATATATTGAGCTTCATTTTTTCGCATTTCTGCTAATGATTATATTTATTTAACATATCATTAAAGCAATCGATTTATCCAGAAAGCTGAAAAACAAGTATAGTAACGGTAATATTCAAAAAGGTGTATTAGTCAAACGTTGACAACTATAGACCTATAAGTAGGTATAACAAATGTCTTGTCTAAAGTTTTCGAAACACTTCTACCGTTGGGTGAAGATTTAAAAAGAGAATCTACGCCCATGGAACAGCGTGCCGATTTAAAAACATCTCCGGAGCCCGCTGGCACCCTCTACATTCCGGACCAGAAATTAAAGCGGATCGATATCGAAAATCTTCTGGCATCTTCGCCGGAGCCATCTTGCGGCTAGCGGAAGTAACAATTATTCACAGTCGGTGTCGCTGACTCAAAAGCAAAGTCTATAAAACAGCACACTATTTTCTGGGGTATACTGGGATAGCTCGGTGGGAATTACAGATGGGACATTTCGAGTCTGGTAATATCTTGATTTTGACTTTTGACAGGGTTTTACTTGACATTAAGCCCCGGGAATTGGGCCTGGAGAAAGTGAAAGGTTAGAAAGCGATTTTGTGCGAATTTTGGAGCTAAATAGTACATTGTGTACCTAGTAGGAAAAGCTGAACATTCCCTTACGACCGTAAAGATTGCCTGTCGAGGCGTAAGCCGAGACTGGCAATACGGAGTCGGGGAATGTGGCTTTTCCTACGAGGTATACATACTATTTTTCCGAAAATCGAAAATTACTCAAAGAACATAAATTCGAAAAACTTGTTCTCAATCATTTTTTTAGTTTATAAATAACTGTAAGGAAATAATATTTCCTTACAGTACAAAAATAAATATTTCCTAACAGTTACTTTCCGTTGCCTGGCAATGACTAAGTGCAAGGAAATATTGACTTTTTCTTTCAAAAATGTTATCAAAAATGTCAATATTTCTGATTGATTTTCGGAAAAGAATATTCTTGGGCAGTGACAGTAATCTGACAAGTTTATTTGGGATTTTTGAAGGCTAAACAATAAAGGTGGTAACCAAGGTAACGAGTTTGGACTGTGATTTTTGAGATTCATTACAATATTATTTGCCCCTTTCACTGCTCCCTTTCGCGACCAGAAATTTACTTGGGGAAAGGACCCGCCCATTTGGGCGGGTAATTTACCCACTTATTAAACAGGGGTATCATTCCATCATTTTCCCTTCAATAGAAATCGTATATTACATCAACCACACACGAGCAGAAAATACAGACACAAAATTTTATATTTCCAGCTCCATAAATGGTGTTTATTTTCAACGGGTACGTAGTAAACCCTAGAGCTGCGGGTGAGACTTCGAATTTTTTTTAGCCTCGAAACTCTTTTTACACATTGTGAAACTATTGACTAGTGGGTGGGGGACTATTATTATTGCCAAAACAAATGACATACAGTGTGTCCAACTTTAAAGCTGTACAAATCCGTAAAATCTTAATTTTTGGAGACAATCGCCCAAACTTTTTTTTGTTTGAAAGGCCTTCAAAAACCGCTTCTTTTGACCTTCCTGTCATTTTCAAAATGCAAATCCAGGGCCGGCAGCGATTTTTTTATACCCTCGATTTTCACGAAAACCATTTAGCGATTTTTTTATTTAAAATCGGACCCCACAGCATTAATCAGAACACCCAAAAACCCCTATACACCAAATTTGAATAAAAAATATACAGGGAGTTCCAATCTGCAGGGTGTCAAAGTTGAGCAAAATAGGACTTAAAGGCATCTGTCAAGTCAAGATTGCCATGGAATCCCCTCAAAACAGTTAAATAGTCAATAAGACCACTCAAGATGTTGGTGTGCAAAGATCCAATACAAAAATCGAGTATATCAAAACCGCTCCACACATTATAAACAAACTAAATCTAAAAGATACAGAAGTCTGCCAGTCCGTAAGTCCATATCAGTTAAGATGGCTGGTGTGCCACAACAGGAAACACACAGAAAATGTATCATCTTAGACGGTGACTTTGTTGAGTAAGGTCCAATAATTTAAATTGTTTTTATTTGTTAGTTGGCATTTTGTAGAGAAATACATTACTTTTGTGTTTATCAATATTTTTTCAATGATTCCACAGCACTCATGACCCAAATAAAGTTTCATAAAAATTCAGCATTTTGAGATGGCACAGATAAGAATACTCTGTATATTTTGTATTGGACCTTAGCACACCGATACCTTGAGTGGTCCTATTGACCATTGAACTGTTTTGAGAGGATTCCCTGGCACACTTGACTTGGCAGATGCCTTTAAAATTCCTATTTTGCTCAAATTTGACATCCTGCAGAATAGAACTCCCTGTATATTTTTTATTCAAATTTGGTATATAGGGGGTTTGGGGTGTTCTGATTAACGCTGTGCGGTCAGATTTTAAATAAAAAAATCGCTAAATGGTTTTCGAGAAAATTGGGGGTATAAAAAAATGGTAGCCGGCCCTGGATTTGCATTTTGAAAATAGCAGGAGTGTCAAAAGAAGCGGTTTTTGAAGGCCTTTCAAACAAAAAAAGTTTAGGCGATTATCTCCAAAAATGAAGATTTTACGGATTTGTACAGTTTTAAAGTTGGACACCCTGTATAATAATTGTATATACGTTAAAATGTTCTTACTTATATAATTTATTTATGTTGACAATATTTCTGGATTTGGTATTTAGGTATTTTTTTAATAAATGTGTTTTCTCATTTAACTATTTTATTTTATTCCTGTCTGTCAAAAAATGTTCAAAGGTAATTCTGAATGAAAATGGGTAATTACTTTCTGGCGTGTTCAGTCAATACCTACTTAAAAAATCTCAATTCCTACATGTAGGTACATACATAGTCAACAGTTTATAAAATCCTTATTTACCTACTTTTACTATTTTTGTTTATACAAATTTAGTTTCTTGGTCGTTTCGTCAATAATAAAACACAAATTTCTTGGGATTCGACCGAATAAAACAATATTTATTAAAAAACTTTTTCACTACGTACGTTTCGGCTCAGCGGCCATCCTCAGGTACAATTTTACATCGAGTAATTTGATAAAAAAAGGGTTAAGACATGCTTAAAAGATTCGTTCTGCGCCACTTGCAATTCTTTCGTTCCACATACCTGACCAAAATTTTAAAATTTTTTAAATATAATGTGAAAATTGTAACCTTTCCCAATTAAATGTAAAAATTGGCGAAAAGTATACTCTTATAGTTATGTTAAATTTAACACTACAATGTTTCTGATATGGTTTAGACATTGTTAATTTGGAATGTATTTCTTTTGACTGAATTCTTGTAAGTATTTTAAAAATTAATTTTTAAATGTTTTTATTTATATAGTGAAAAATCTTTTAAGCATTTCTTAACCCTTTTTTAGCAAATTGCTCGATGTAAAATGTACCTGATGATGGCCGCTGAGCCGAAACGTACGTAGTGAAAAAGTTTTTTAATAAATATTGTTTTATTCGGTCGAATCCCAAGGAATTTGTGTTTTATTATTTTTGTTTATATCACTAATAAAAGTAGCATTTCTTAAAACAGTGTTACTTTTTTATTAAGAAATTCATTTTCGTCAATGTAATTTGAGCAAAAACTGCAAATTAAACAGTTATAGAGGGCAGGCCGTTACCTTATTTAACTATAGAGAAAAATCAAACGGCAGAACATAAAAAACGCGATCACGTAAATTCAACAAAAGTGTCTACTTAAAACTGAACTTGGCACTTAGCAGCCAATTTTCTAGGAGCCAAAAATTTCAAGGTTTATTTTTTGATGAATATTTTTCTTCATTCTCCAGTTTAATCTGTTTAGAAGGTTTAATAATAGTTATCCTTTCTACTTTATTTTTATCAAAATAAATTTGTGGAAATAAGGGCGAGGAAAATTTTTTGCTGCCAGAAAATCGGCTACTAACTTTACAACGGTTTAGTTAGGCACATTGATTTTTAAATGTCTTCCGATATTTGGCCCCCCCTGTTTAAGTTTAAATAGTTACGAGCCGCCACTGATTAAGTGGTGTGGTATCATAGTTTGGCAGATATAAGCAATAATAATATCAAGAAAAAGTGATAATGGGCATAGCACTCAAAGTTAGAAAACAAAAAAAAAACAAACTAGTAACCGCATACACATGTTTCATGCTATTTGGCAATCATCAGTACGGTGTAACATCAACCAAATCAAAAAGATAGGACTGATTTGGGAAGCAACAAATGAAGTCCAGGCAGGAGCCAACAGCACATTTGCAGCTTCAGTCAGCACATCCACTATTTTGGGGCTTGCACTAACATCGCCACGGAGGCTGCTATTTTATTTTTGCTTCCCAAATCATTCCTATCTTTTTGATTTGGTTGATGTTACACCGTACTGATGATTGCCAAATAGCATGAAACACGTGTATGCGGTTAGTAGTTTTTTTTGTTTTCTAACTTTGAGTGCTATGCCCATTATCACTTTTTCTTGTATTTACATTTACACTCACAATCTTACATCTTTGTTGTTAATAATAATATCGTTTTAACAATGGCAGGCATTGTCCTAGCTAGCTAGCTTTTAAAATTGAGGGTACAGTTTACTCCGGCCTTTTTTTTTTGACAAAAATACACCCTGTATACACTGTGTACTGATAGCAAAGTCCAGTATTCTCTAGACTTTGGTGATAGGTTCGGCCAATTATTGGGGCAACACCAAACAGAATGTCAAATTACAATTAGATTTTTTTTATTGGGCACTAAATCGCCGGACACACAGTATATATTTTTATTAGTTACTTAAGCTAAAAAAATAAAAATAAATAACGACCTCTTTCTGTATTCAACATTTTTTCAGAAAAACGCCTAGGTACATCAAAAAATACTCCCTAATAGAGGGAAGGCAATCAGTTTTTTCACTTTTATCAAAGTTTTCATTTTGGACATAGGTATGTTTTGTTTTTCAATCAACGTAAGAAATTGAAGCAACATAATATAGATCACTATATCCTATAAAAAAGAGAATTTTAAAAATCTGCCAATCCGTTAAAATCGTCAAATATTAAACTGAAATACGCCCAACCCTGAATCTATTCCTAATTTTATAAAAGCCAAATCGTAGAATTATTTCACTGGCCCCTTCTCCCTTCTCCCCCCCGTGTCTATTTTTAGACTTGTTTGCCCCGCCCCGAACACAAACGAGTATTGGAATACGAAATTTTCGAGTACGAAATCTACCACTAGGTGGCGTTGAAGTCTAATTATCGATTTTGTTAGAGTCATTGTAATTATCGAAAATAGATGGTGCTAAACAGTAGTACTGGACGAGAGCTAAATAGAAATAATAATACCGCTATACACCAGTAGATGGAGTTGGTGCGCGGAGGCGAATGACTACAATCACTGTAAATAAAATCGAATATCCATAGTCCTTCGCCTCCAAAAGCGCTCGGCATTTTATCTGGATCCGTGAGAGGTCTTTTTAAACCTTCAGTCAACGCTTCTACGCAAATTTCTTTATAACTATATATAGGCGGGTTGGGCCAACCCGGTTTGGCGTAATTTACAAGGACTTTTCCAAAGTTAGGGGTATCTGGGAATCTGATCTTTTCAAATCATACTGGTGTCATATGAAAACTGCATGTTGTATGTCATGGCTACCGATCGATGCAAATCATCCTCACCCAGTGGCGTAGCTAGCTTCGAGTGGGCCCTGTATCAAAGGCTGAGCCAAGGGCCCCTGAGCCGGGGGGAGGGGGGGGAAATTAAATATATATACTCCAGAACAGCATATCATTATTGTTATAAATAATACCTACCTACAGAAATAAAACTGCCCGCCGATTGATAAATCCGAAAAATAAAAAGATAACAGGGGCCTCGTGCGTTAGATACTTATAGAATCTTAAAAAAATAATACAATTTTAAGTTTCTTTTTATTAATTATTCTAATTATCCTGGTCGTAACATTCGTTATTTTTAGTAATAATAATCCTGGGAATCGACCACAATCTTACATTAGTTTATTTTCCAAAACATAACAGTGTGTCCCAGGATAAGTGAAACGTGAGGTGTATAACACCAAAAATTTTCGAGTTCGAATTTGGCCATTTGGGGTCCAGGCCTGCTTGCCTAGAAATTAATGTTCACCATATTTTTAATTTTGAAAAATAAAGTAGGCCCCGACGAACGATTTATTTATTTTCTGTGTAGGTTAAATGTTAAGTGCCCTTTCTCGACAAGATATCGAAAAATTTCATTAGATAAAGTTATTTGGAATAAAAAGTATGCAAGGCTGGGAAATTTGTACTCAATCGGCCTACTATGATTTGTTTGAAATAATAAATAAAATAATAATAAATCAAACTAGGACAATTATTTTGAAAGATGACACAGGGTCATAGCTTTCAATTCTAAGCAACTTTTTCTAATGCAATTTTTCGATATTTTAAACGACGAGGATAGTTCACCTACCTATAGGAAATAAATTGGACGAAAATCAAAGTAGGCCAATTATTTTGAAAATTGGTATAGGGACATAATTTTAAATTACAAGCAACTTTTTTTAATGAAATTTTTCGATATCTTGTCGAGAAAGGGCACTTAACCTACACAGAAAATAAATAAATCGTTCCTGTCAGGGCCTACTTTATTTTCAAAATTGAAAATATGTTGAAAATTATTTTCTAGGCAAGCAGGACCCCAAATGGCCAAATTCGAACTCGAAAATTTTTGGTCTTTTACACCTTTCGTTTCACTTTTCCTGGGACATACTGTATAATAGTTTACGCGTTTCGGCATAATGCCATCATCAAAACTATATATATTTCATTATTTATAACATTACACATTTCACTGTAATTTAAAAATAATACGTATCGAGAAGTAAACACTTCATTAATACGTTAAAATAATTCTTAGTTGTGTGCCCATGTAATAATATAAAAATTTACACAGAAAAACGTCTAACAAACATTTTAAAATATTTTAATGGCTAATAGTGCAGTGACTGGAATGGTCGGTGGGCCCCCTAGGCCAGTGGGCCCTGTATCACTGATACAGCTGATACAGCGATAGTTACGCCCCTGCCCTCACCTCTGGTGTACCGCAAGGTTCGAATCTAAGTCCACTAATGTTAAACATCTTTCTAAACAACGTGTCGAGATCACTTACCGTGTACCTCACTTTATACAGGGTGATTCACGTAAGTGGTTCAATAGAAGTTTACGGGGAAGGAGTGCGAATTTTAATTTGAAATTTTGGTCACTTATATAACAGGTTGTAAACTTTCTTTCTAAAATATTTTCAACTTCCGATCACTTCCGGTTATACCGGAAGTCGATAGCAACTTTGTTATTACAAATAGAACACCCTATATATTATTACACCATCTGGTTCCCTATTAAATTCCAAATTTTTTTTTTTTGAATATAATGTGTACCCTATTCCTAACCCTTTTCGAGATATTCGCAAATTTTTGATTTTTTCGGGTGTTGCAGCCATATCGACCATGATAACTTTGAAATTTATGAATCTGGAAAACTTGGACTGTCGTAGGCGAAAGTCAACTTTATTAAATTGTCTGTATGCCATTTCAAAATATTGGACAGGGTGTTCGGGAAAAAATTCCCAATATCATCATCGAAAAATTGAAAAATGGAACCCATATTTTTTTATTGCACCATTGAAATGCTTGTGAAAAGACAGTTCAAAAAGATATAACACACTATATGTCTAAATGAAGCGGTTGCTTCGTTATTACGCAAAATACGTATTTTTTCTGCTCTGTGTCAACAAAGATGCCATTTCTCAAGGAGCGTCACATTATAGGAGGACATGGAAAATGGAATAACGCAATTATATGACAAGGTTAAGGGCTATTTAATAATATTTTTTCCCTGAGAAGCAACAACACAAAATTAAATAATACTAACAATTACATAATAATAGGTAAGTACCTACTAGAAGAAAAAACAAGAAACTACATATAAGTAAAACACTTTATTCATATTATGCTATTTACCTGTTACGTATTTACATTTGCTTCTCTTTGTTTGGACCTTGCCATGGACTATGAAATTTCGTTCCAACTTTCTGAATTTTCTTTTCGTCAAAGGTGGTAAATGTAAATGCCTTTCATTAAAAACTCTAACTGTTATTTCTAAAATTCTTTTACACTCTCCATGAATTTTCTTTTCGTCAAAGGTGGTAAATGTAAACGCCTTTCATTAAAAACTCTAATTGTTATTTCTAAAATGCTTTTACACTCTCCATGAGTGTAAAACATATTCAAAATATTGTTAGTTGTTTCACGTCCTTCAGTGTTCATGTTGAAAATTCACAGGGATAGGACATAAATAAATAAATGCAACCTTTTAAAACAATTGCCGACGTTTCGTCAATATATTTTGACTTTTTCAAGGTTAAAAGGTTGCATTTATTTATTTATGTCCTATCCCTGTGAATTTTCAACATATTCAAAATATCTTCGTTAGAATAGTTAATTTGAGCCATTCTTATCAACAGTTAATATTTTATTGTATGGAACACAATAAATGACAATCACAAATGAAAAATCCATGGCCGCCTATTAGAAAAGGTCCGTTGTTTCTTGATATGAAGCAGCAAAAATACGTATTTTGCGTAATAACGAAGCAACCGCTTCATTTAGACATATAGTGTGTTATATTCCTTTGAACTGTCTTTTCACAAGCATTTCAATGGTGCAATAAAAAAATATGGGTTCTATTTGAAAAAAAATTAGATTTTTCAATTTTTCGATGTTGATATTGGGAATTTTTTCCCGAACACCCTGTACAATATTTTGAAATGGCATACAGACAATTAAATAAAGTTGACTTTCGCCTAGGACAGTCCAAAATGTCAGTTTTCCAGATTCATAAATTTCAAAGTTATCATCACTATGGTCGATGGCTGCAAAACCCGAAAAAATCAAAAATTTGCGAATATCTCGAAAAGGGTTAGGAATAGGGTACACATTATGTTCAGAAAAAAAGATTTGGAATTTAATAGGGAATCAAATGGTGCAATAATATATAGGGTGTTCTATTTGAAATAACAAAGTTTCTATCAACTTCCGGTATAACCGGAAGTGATCGGAAGTTGAAAATATTTCAGAAAGAAAGTTTACAACCTGTTATATAAGTAACCAAAATTTCAAACCAAAATTCGCACTCCTTCCCCGTAAACGACGATTTAAAGTTATTTTCTCATATAGACAACATAGACGGCAGCAAAAAATTTATTAAACGAAATCTTGATTTGCTTTCTACTTGGTGTGCAGCTAATAATTTAGAACTAATAGTCCGAACAAATGCAAACTCATGACGTTTTCTAAGAAGACAACCGCCTTACACATGTGCACTATGTGCAGAGGTGTATCTCCCGAACGGTATCTTGTTTGACACCCATCTTGGGTACATTCCAAAGTCAGAGAAGTGAACTTGTTGCCAAATGTCTTAATATGCTGGGCTTTATCACGTGCTAAAAAAACTGTATCTTCATTGTGTCTGTTTAAAATTGATTGACAGTACTCCAGACTTTTATTGCCATCATTTCCATAGATAATTTGGACTGGCGTACGCTCTGTATTTGTTGCGTTTCAGTATATTTTTGACTGAACTCCAGGGAATCTCCAAATTCCTGGCAGCAATCTTTGATAGAATGTCCTGGGTTTTCTTCGAAATATAAACGGACGTTTTCCTGCACATTTTCATTTAGTTTTCGGGGCATATTGTTTCTTCTCGGAGTAGTTAGAAAACTCCCAGTCCCTCTAAATTTGTTATTGAGATACCTAACATAGGATTGTTTAGGGATGTGCCTTTCGGGATGTCTATACGCGCATATTCGCGACAAGCAATAATATTACTTCTTTCTTGGATATTATAGTTGTTATAGTCGACCAATTTTAATTACTTATACTGTCCTACTCACTTTTTACTGAATAAAGAGCGCAATAAACCCAAAACTGTCAAATTGTAGCAAAAATTACGCTGTTCATGGCAATCTCGATTTTAAACAAAAAAATCGTAAATATGTTTGTAAACTGGCAAACGATTCAATTGTTTTTCTGACTTTCAATTGTTTTTCTGTTAAGTGCATTCAGATCGCAAGAAAATTTTCTACAATGTTCGTATTTATCATTTTTTCCTTAGTCCAAAATTTAAAAAAAATAATGGGTGGGCAATCTTTAATAGTACCCCTGTATGGTTAACAGATTTTCTATTTCATATTTACGATATCACAAAAGGACGTGCTTCGTAAATCATTGTACAAACGCGAAGAGACGTTTACATCCAGATTATGAAATTTCGTAAATAGATATAATTTGTTAATATAATTTTATAATAGATATAATTTGTTGCCGAATAATATTGTCCTTTCATTAATATTCTCAGAGTCCTTGCTGATTTTTAGCTTTCCAAGATAGGAAAGTAAATTTAGAAAGTGGCTTAGTACTCTAGGTGTCATCGTCAAGAATATTGTGGAGAAATGTTTTAATCCAGTCAATTTGAAATGAACTCATCTGTATACTTTGTGTTGTGAATAGGATAAATAAAAAAATATTGAATTTACTTTTACTTCCCTCATACTGCTTGCATCCAATAAGGTAGCTCCTTCCATAAAAATCCAACCAATCATATGCCTCTGCTAGCGATAATTGCACTCGTGCAAATTATCGCGGTAATTGCACTTGTGCAAATTATCACTTCGTTGCTTAGCAACCGCGAATCTGTTGGATACAAACACGTACCTACTTCTTAAAGCTTGTGTGTTTCACACTGTTCTAAATTATGCAGCTGATAAATTATGTTGCGGAACTATTAAGCATTGTATCAATGAATTTATATAACTTTTACATTGCTAAATTTTTGTTATTTAGACCTCCGCCTCCGTTTAAATTTATGACACATTCAGAAAATAAACTAACGCCGACAGGGTGTAGGTATAATCGCATTTGCCTTGGATACCCAAGCGTCACGTTTGTTTACTCGAACGCTACAGTCGACGCCTGTCAATAAACTCGTTTAAAATGAATCGTTTTGGAAATGTAAACATAGAAAAAGTTAATACAGAAATTATTAAATCGTATTCGAGAAATAATCTCGACAAATACCACTCGTGCCGGAAATTTTTCTAGATAATTTTATTCTCAAGCCCTATTTTGCCCATTAGCAAAACCACTCGTACAAATTGGGCTTTTATTATCAGAAAATAAAAGAACAATTTATTCTCGATATCTTTCTAGGCAAAATAGCGCTTTCGAAAAAATTATCGTTAAAATTTCCGGCACTTGTGATATTACATACGATAAAAAAAACTGGTTCGCCACAAAGTGACACTACCATTTCACATAAATCAATATACTCGTATATTATTTCATTAACCCTTTATTAGCACGGATTACAGATTATCTTCTTTAATCATGTCCGTAGCTCTTTCTCCTATCATCATGATAGCTGCACTGGGATGTCCCGCTAGAGATAAAGGTATCACACTTGCGTCTGCTATCCTCAATCTATTTATTCCATGAACCTTCAACCTTGAATCAACCACATCGCCGTTTTCTGGACTCGGTCCCATCGGGCAAGTCGATATTCCGTGCATGTCGAGAGATCCTAAGTTCCTTATAACACAAAACCAGTAATCTTGTGAGAGATATTCAAAGTCTGAGCATTGAGGCAACGGTTGCAAGTTGAGAGTTGCGTTGAGTGCTCTGAAAAATTAACGCTATATTGGAAAAATACGGGGAGGGGACTTTTCTCACTTAAACGCTGGAGCATTTGCAAGAGCCAGCGTGGTTTGTATGGCCTGATACAAGACCTCAATATCGTGGCCTTCTGGATCTGATAGCAGGTTAGAATTTATTAAAGGAAAATCGAAAGGACTGTTGCTTTGTAGTCTTAAAGTTCCAGTAGATAAACTTCTAACGACACTCACGAGGAAAGTGAAGGACGTTAGCGGATTTACACCTAAAAATAACAAAACGAAAGTATATTCCGAGGACAAGGAGGAGCACGATGTTATCTACTTCCAAATGCAGCAATCGCGGTCTCTTCATTCAGTTGTGCAAAACTACTCCTTCCACTTATAGACGAACTGTTTGGAGTAAGCAACGCTATCTCAATATCTGGATAATCTGAGACTTCCTCAAGTGAAGACTTGAAAAATTCTACTCCAGTTAACGAAGAAGGGAATACCATTATCCCTTCACCTAAAAATAAATAATAATTGTCATTAAGTCCCTTGATGGTACCGGACTTAAACCTCTTAGCCAGTCCTGAAGTTGTTCCCTTAAGCTCGTAATCGGTATAGCATGATTTGTATTAAAGGTCAATCCAGAGAAATCGGCTTGGTCTTTCAGAGCACTTCCTACTTCCAAATCTTGGATTAAATCAATTCCCATTTCTTTTAAATGTTCCTCTGGTCCAATTCCAGAGAGCATGAGAAGCTGAGCTGACCCAAAAACCCCTGATGCTAAAATTATTTCTTTTCTAGCTGTGGCTGTGAAATTTGTTTTATTCCTTGAGAATTGAACAGATCGGGCAGTTTTGTTTTCGTCTACGTTGATTTTGGTTGCAAAACTTCTTTCGAGAACCTTCAGGTTTGGCCTGGTTAGAATTGGTTTGATGAATGCAACACCAGCGTCTTGCCGGACTCCTTTTTTAGTGTATTGCTAAAATATATTTGGTTAGATAAGAAAATATGTTGCTTGGTAGACTCATACTTGAGGAGGAGCTACACCAATACCCCCTAATCCATTGTAGTCTACTACATTAAATCCAGATTCAGAGTTAGCAGTAAAGTAAGCGTTTGTCCATATGTTGCTTGGTATGGGATTTTCAACGTTTAGCAATCCAAGTTCACCTGAAATTGATGTTACCTTTTTGTGACAGCAACACGTAAATATTTTCAACATTTGATAATTATTGCTTGGCATATACAGTGTAACTAATAGTTTTTAAGAAAAATAACTAAGTACCGTGGAAGGCAGCATTCACACGAGCTTCGGGATTGGTCTGGTGAAAATTTTCCGTCTTCTTAAAATATGGAAGAACATCGTCATAAGACCAACCATCATTTCCTAATGCAGCCCACCTCTCGTAGTCATGTCGTGACCCTCTGGAGTACAACATACCATTTATGATAGTCCCACCGCCTATACCTCTACCCCTGTTATACAGGCATGACGTATTCACCTGACCTATTGAATTCAAAACTGTAAAAACATAATAATTTTATGTTGCATCTTGCCTAAGCACACAGTGGTTTGGGAAGTGGTAGCCAGTCGCCAGTTATAGTCACTGAAAACTGCGTCTGCCTCCATGTGGGGTATAGCAGTGAAGTTGTTAGAAAATGTTCCAGCGTCTAATAGGAGAACTGTCCAGTTGTTTATTTCTGTTAGTCTGTTTGCTAGAATACAACCTCCTGGACCTGCACCCACGATGATGAAGTCGTAGGTTCCGCCATCTAAAATAAAATGTAGTGAAATAAAACAAAAATAAAAAAGTTGTGAAACGAAAGATAAAATTTGAATCGTGGGTCTTAAATGAGACCATGTGAGGCCCAGTTTGAGCAAAACAAATTTTTTTGTGAATTTTGGAAGGCGTGAATATATCATCATCAATTATATTTTTCCCACATCTTTCATAATGTTTTCATACTTGCGAAAACTGTATTTTTCAGAAAAACTTTTGATAAAGAAAATTTTCATTTATTTTCGTTTAAATGTGCTGAAATAACTATAAAAAGACATCCCGATCGATATGTTCCTGAAAACAAAACTTTTTGCAGGATTGGAAAGAATATTACTGCAGAATGAAGATGCTTTTTCTTTTAGAAAAAAAGAAGTTAGTCTCCTGGACCTCCTGATAAAGTCGTAGGTTCATATAAAAGCAAATGTAGTAAAATAGAACAAAAATAAAAAAAATCACGATAGGTGATCATTTTTAGACGCCGGCTAATGCAGAAAACGGTGGAAGATATGAGATTATTATTTATGGGAAATGACATAAAGTATGTAAATAAATAAATTTACATATTTCGCGCCTCTTTGCAAATACTAAGGGCGGCGGCACCAATAAATATTTTTTACCACTCAATGTACCGCTTTTGTGGCAGTACTCGAAAGCCCTAATTTCTCGGAACATTTTTCAATTTTATTTTTAGAGTTATAATAATAAAAATAGACTTTATTTTTACATCCGGCGAAGAGCAGCATAAATTACAAATAAATACATAGGCACATCTTGGATGATATGAGGGATCTCCGAATTTATAAGCTTGGGGAAGACATTTGAACAAGAGCGCTGGAAAGCGGCTGTTCTGTGTTTAGGAACATTAAAATGAACATTTGAATCGTGTGCTACAAGTACCTATGTATAGAAAAAAGTTCAGAAAAATAGCTTTATTAAAAAAAATTAAGAAAAATTAGGGCTTTCCAGCGCTCTAACAAAAAAGTGGTGTGTTTGGAAAAAAATTTGGCAACGCGACTCCGAGCGTTATATTTGCAAAATGGCGCTAAATGGGTCAATTTATTCCTTTATAAACCTTATATATAGATTAACCCAAATATGCAAAACGCATATTTTGCATATTTAGCATATTATATGCATTTTTTAAATATTTGCATATATCCATAAAATATGGCAATTGATATAATTTAGGATAATTTAAATCTTTGGCAGGCGTTTCATTCATTTTTGGGAACAGGTCGGTGTCTAGGTAGCTACCTGGTTTTCCCAAAATAATATAGTGAAATTATAATTTTAACGAAAAAAAAAACGAATAAAGTAGGTATTTATACCTATTTAATAAAGGACAATTATTGAAAAAGACAGAATAAATTATAGATAGGTAAATATTTATATATACGAAGGATAATGCATTTCTGCATTTTATTTCTGATTCTGCTTTTGAAGTGATCACGTCGGCCTCATTTTTTTTATTGCAAGAATTTTTGCCAACTAAAAGATCTAATTTCAGAATTTTCAAACGAATCTTCCCAGTCCCTTAGAGATGTTAAACAACTATTCGAAAACAAGGAAATAAAGAAACAACTTTCCTTTCTAAAAGCAAATTATAGCTTTCTTTCTAAAACAATAACACAAATGGATGAATCTAATTTGCCATTAACCCGAAGTGTAGAACTGGTAAAACAATCTGAGGTTGCTTTTCAAAATGTCACAGGTAAAATTGGGGACAAAATATTTCAAAAATTTAGAAATATTATGGAAAAAAATAGTGCCAATTTTACCAAATCCATCGATTTGGATCCTGTGATAGTGAGCAATTTTAAAAGCGCACCTCTTACATCGGTTGATGTGGAAAGGAGTTTCTCCATTTAGGTATAAATTTTTGTATTCTGATAGAAGAAAAAATTTTTTAATTGCGAATTTTGAGCAACATTTAGTGGTTTATTGTTTTTACAACTAAATTTCAACCTGATTTTTATAATTTATAATAAATGTATATTTAGATTTAGTTCAATCGCCCTGTACGTAGAAAATTTAAATTAAAACATTGTTACTTTTACTATGTATAAATGCATTTATAAATTTGTATGTACATTATATATGTTTATTTGTAAATGAAATAATAAATATATATTTTTAAAGTATTTCTTAATTTGCATAATTTCAACATTTTCCTGCATATTTTGACTAAATTATTTGCATATTTATGCGTATATTTTTAGGGTTTCGACTTGCATATTTGGGTTACTCTACTTATATATTATCTCCCATAAAAAATATCACATTGAACGTGAAATTGTCGAAGTTTCTCCAAAAATTCTTATAAATACATTATAAATTAATTTTTTTAAAAAACGTTCTTACCATTATCTGTTGGATCATCTGGTTTGTACTCTGAAGCATCTTCCGCAAATTCGTACACTGCAACTTTTGCAAGTTCGCTTTCGACCAAATTTACATAATCGTCCACTAACTCACAACTACAAAATAATACAAACGTCGATAGGACTAACAACTTCATTTTTTGAATTTGTTTACTTTCTTACTCGGTGATATCGAGTGGCAAGATTCTAAAAACTCTTGCTATTTAAATAGTTTTCTCGACACGTCTAATAATAATAATGATTTAAGCTTTGTATGGTTTTCTAATCTCCGCAAGTTATGTTCCGGGGTCGAAAATCTTCGTTTTTTAAAAAGGTTTATTGAACGTAGGGTATAAACTATTACTAATCGATTAATTGCGGTCGCGATATTTATATAAATTGGAAATGCGGAGTACGAAAAATAAAAAGCTGATTCCGCTGATTCGGGGTTTTCGTCCAGGTCGGTGTGCTGTGGGGTCGATGAACATAACTCTTCCCCCCTTAGGATGGAAGTTCGTCCTCGGGCTTCTTGTTGAGTTGTTGAAGTTCTTGGAGTTCTGAGAGTGATATTCTTGGTTTGAAAAAGAGTGTTTGGAGTCTTTTTCGTTTTCTTAGGATGAAGTAGATGATGACACACATTAGAGTGATGATAAGAAGTGTGGCTGACCAGGTTGTTGTGGAGATGACGACTGGATCTAGGTGTATGGGTTGGATAGCCGACAATTGCGGTGTTTCTTGAAGAGACTGTAAATGATTTAGTTGTAGACGATACTTGGGATTAATTTTGACAGGAACGATGGCTGGGATTTCGGCTTCTTCTTGCGTGGCGGTATACCATTGATTTTCAATTTGAATTGGACAGGGTGATTGGATGATTGCTGGTTGCTTTATGATTTTTTCTGTTTTTGAACATTTTTCGGTGATACGGAGTGGGTGATTTGTGCTGGCAATGAGGCTTCTCTTAGTTTGATGTATGATCGGTTGCAGGAGAATGGCAGTGGTGCAGTTTTCTAATGTGGGCAGTTGACATCTGGTTGTTGACATAGTTTGACAGGTGATTTTTCTTTCTGTAGGTGTGCATGTGGAATACCAACGATTATTCCCATAGTAAACAGCAGGGGGTACCAAAACGATATCTTCTTTGTTATGGATTGGGTAAACTTGGTAGAGTGGGAATACAAGTTCATCAAGGATAGGAATTTTTAGGATAATGAGTATCTGACTTTCTGTAGAGATTATTGTACTTTGAGCAGTTTCGATTAGTTCAAAAGGGTGCATGTTATCGGATAAGAGAGAGGCTTTATTATAGATTGATTTGAGTTGATTTTCTAGTTTAATAATTTCAGAGAGAGAAAAGAGTTCAATGTTCGACTGTTGCAATGCAGCTAAATTAATAGTTCGAAGTAATTTTTGAAGGAATTGATTTAAACGATCGAGATTAAGTATTTCGCTATGAAGTGAGAGATATTTGTCAAATTCGTCGCTGAGGAGATTAATATCTTGTGCAATTTTAACTGTGTTATTATTAATAGTTTCAACTAACATGTTATATCGTTTTATTGTTTGTGAGGCATAAGTTGTAGAGTTATTGAGGGTGCCAATAATTTGAGATTGCTTGTTTTCGATAGCTTGAATATGTTTTTCCAAAAATATACGATCATTCTCGTCGAGATTACCTGTGATTGATTTAATGAAAGTACCTATATAGTTCATAATTCCACGTTTCTGTCTAGGGCGAATTAGTTTATGAAAATTGTCAAGAGTTTCATGATAAAGCAGTTGATATTGATTAAACATTTTGTAATAAGACGAAGTCGTTGAAGTATTAAAAAGAACTAAATTAACGGGGTAAAGTTTAAGGGTATTATCTATAGTGCTTAAGTTGAAAGTAAGTATGTGACGGTGAAAGTGGTCAAATAATTGTGCTTGGCCTACCAATTCTTGATAGTATCCATTATTAGGGATCGGGTGCACTTGAAGGGCCAGGCAGTTGGTTATTAGGAGGGTGTTTCTGTAACAAGGGAGGTTTGCGTAAGCGTTTGATTTTTCTAGGATGAGAGTTAGTGGGTTTATTCTTAGTAGTTAAGACTTTAATTTTTGTATTGTCAGTAGAGGTAACAGTAGCGGGTATATAGGGTGCGTCGAGTTTGTTACGAGTGTTTTTGGAAAGGTACACGGTTTGTCCTTGTTCTGGAGTAGGAGTGGGATCTGGTAGATTTTTGTTGCGGTTTTCTAAAATGCGGGTTTCTTTTTCGTGAAGTTTAGTGTAAAGGGAATCAATAAAAGGGCGGAGTTCATCTTTATGTCGTTGATTATATTTTTCATAAATAGGTAAGTCGTCGTCGAATTGTATTTCTTCGATATAGGGGCCGTAGAGGATTGAGAAAGGGGAGTAGCCAGTAGCTGAGTGGATGGATTGGTTATAAATAAGGACACAGTGGGTGATTAGGTCTTGGAAATATTCTCTAGGTCGTTCATCTTGCATAACGCGTAGTTTTTCTGTAAATGTGGAATGGAATCGTTCGATAGGACTGTTAGAGTTAGGATTATTAACTGTGGTAAAATGGAGTTCTATTTTGTGGAGTTTACAAAATTCTTTAAAGAGATTATTGGAAAATTCAGTTCCTTCGTCACAGACAATTTTGCGCGGATAATTGTGATGAGAAAAGTAATGACGTAATTTGCTGAGAATGGATATATTCATTTTGTCTTGTATATTGTAAACTTGAGCGTATTTGGAAAATGAATCTATGATTGTTAGAAAACTTTGACGATTACAGCAAAAGGTGTCTATGTGGATAATATCAAAAGGTTTTTGTCCTAATAGGGGGCCTTTGAAGGGAAGTTTATAAGGGTGTCTTTCATATTTGTTTCGGAGGCATATATCGCATTTATTAATATAATCGGAAATCGTAGTGCGCATATTTGGCCAATAATAATGGAGTTTTAAGTGATTGAGAGTTTCGAGTATGCCATTATGATTTTGCTTGTGGTAATCTTGAACACATTGAAGTTGTTTATCGGGATTCTCTATGTCTTGAGTTTGTTTAGAGCAGAAAGAGATACGAACGGTTTCATTAAAAGTATTGCGGACATATTCAGATATAAATTTTTGGATATCCGTTTGTTCTGTGAGGATATGGTAGCGTTGATTAGGAGATATTATAGAATGGAGAGTGTTTTTAATGTCAGTTTTCCAATCTTTTTCAGTAAGAGTTACGTAATATTGGTGTTTACTTTTGAATTTAAGGATGTATTGAACGTCATGTTTGTTTCCAAATTTTAAGATAATTTGATTAGGAAAATAATTAATGGGTTCTTCGGAAAATGGAATAGTTGCAATAGGGTTTTCGTGTGTGGAGTGTTGTGTGGATAGTCCAGTTTGTTTTTCATAAGTTTCGTTAATAAAGTCGTCAATATTAAAGTCATCGTCATGTGAGGGAGGATTTACACAGATCGAGTCTAATTCATGCATATTGAGTTCGATACGGGAAAGAGCGTCGGCTACAAAATTTTCTTTACCTTTGCGATATACAATTTCAAAATTATATTCTTCTAATTTGAGTTTCCACCGGGCGAGACGAGAATGGGGTTCCTTAATTTTATAGAGCCAGACTAAGGGGTTGTGATCGGTTTCTATGGTGAATTTTACACCAAAAAGATAGGGCCGGAAATGTTTACAGGATTCTATGATTGCAAGGAGTTCTTTCTCGATTGTGGAGTAGTTTCGTTCTGCGGTAATAAGGGTGCGGGAGTAGTAAGCGATTGGTTTTCCTTTTTGGGATAGGACAGAGCCAATAGCAACGTTAGAGGCGTCAGTAGTTAGTGTAAAAGGTAGAGAAAAGTCAGGGTATTGGAGAATTGGGGAGTTACTTAGAGCGGATTTACATTTTTCAAAACAATCTATATATTGAGGGTGGTCAATTTCAATTTTGGTGTCTTTTCGTAAACAACGTGTCATGGGTGTTGTCATTTTTGAGAAATTAGGAATGAAGCGGCGATAATAGCCTATTAGTCCCAAGAAACTTTTAATTTCCTTAGTAGTTTTAGGAATGGGGAAGTTTTGGATTGCGGATATTTTGTTTGGATTGGGTTTAATGCCTTCGGGAGTAATCACGTGGCCAAGGAAAGCTACTTCTTTGTTTAGGAATTCAGATTTGTCGAGTTGAATTTTTAGGTTTACTTCACGGAATTTTTGAAAGATGGATTTTATATGTATAAGATGTTCTTGTAAAGATTTGGAAAATATAATGACGTCATCCATATAGACAAAACATGATTTGTAAAGGTATTCTCTTAGAATTTCATCCATCATGCGTTGGAAGGTCGCTGGGGCGTTTTTTAGACCAAACGGCATTCTTGTATATTCGAAGTGGCCATTGGGAACTGTGAAGGCGGTTTTTTCAACGGAGTTGGGGTGTACTTCAATTTGGTGAAAACCTTGGGCTAAGTCGAGGGTTGTGAAGTATGTGCATTTGCCTAAATTGTCAAGTATTTCGTCGATGCGGGGAAGGGGATATTTGTCTTCAACCGTATTATCGTTTAGTTTGCGATAGTCTATAACCATGCGAAACTTGCGTTTACCGGATGCATCCATTTTCTTTGGAACGATCCAAACGGGCGAAGAATAAGGGGAAATTGAAGGTCGGATTATATTTTGTTCTAAGAGTTTATCAATTTGGGAAGAAATTTCGCTTTGCATGACTTTAGGATGTCGGAAAGAACGGGAAAAAATAGGAGTTTCGTCTTTTGTGCGGATTTCGTGTTTGACAGAACTAGTAAATGACAGATCAGATGATTCATTGTAAAAAATATCTTTAAATTTATGACATAGATCAAGAATTTTTTGCTTTTCTTCGGAATTCAGATGTTTTGTTCGAATAGAGTTGGGATCAAATGAGTTATTGGAGAAGGGAGGTGATAATTCTTCAAAATCGGATAGTGGATAAACAGATATTGGTTCAGGGAAGTCAATATTTAAATTTTCTGGTTGTGGTATTTCTACAAACCCATCATTGGCATGGTGTATTGAAATTGGGAGTACAGTTTGGTTATCAAGGGTAATTTCTGGGAGTACAACTTCACCATTATTGATATTTACTGGGATACGGAGTCGATTATTCGAACGATATATAACTTCAAATGGAACGGAAACGCCTAATTTACGAATAGAAAATATATGAGTTTCATAATCTATATTTGCACCTAATTGGTCGAGTTCACCAGTACCTAAAAGAATATCGAAATCGTTGTGCCAGTCGGCAATTCTAACTATAAACGGTTGATCAATGCCAATTTCGTTAAAAACGGGAAAATAAAGGTTTTCGGAGTAGGTTTTAGGAGTTTTCATAGAAATAAGAGTAAAGGGTTCAAAAAATTGATATTTTGGATCGAAATTTTGTGCAGCTTCGGGAGTTATTACAGTATCGGATCCACCAGAATCTATTAATACTTTAAGATTAGAATAAGGGAGATAGAAAAATGGAAGTTTGGTGGCTTTTGAAATATTATTTAATTCGATAATTCGGGATTGGGAGGAGATTCCGAGGCTTGTTCTCGAAAATTTTCGGAAAAGTATTCTTCGGTTTCTAAATTGGAATCGCATTCTATATTATTATGGAAAGTACGTGTGGACATTGGGGTTGGTTTGTAAGTTTGCTGTGACGGCAATTTTGAAGTTATGGACATAGGAGTTGGAGTTGGACGATATTGATTTTGGAAGTAATTATTGTTGGGTCTATTAGATGGTGGGCTGAATACTTGTCTATTAGGTGGAGGGTTTTGTCTTTGAGGAATGGGCCTATTTGTGTTGCCAAAATTTCTAGGTGAGTTTGAAGGACCTTGATTAAAGTTTTGAGGGAATTGTTGATTAAAATTTGGGTTCATATTCGTATTATGATTAGGTTGTGGGTTGCGAGGTGGTTGAGGATTTTGATTAGTAGGGCGATTGGTAGTGGTAGGTTGACTGTTTCTTTGATAATCGCGGGGATAGGTGGTAGATTTAAGATAAGACATATATTGCTGTTGCTGTTTGTGGTTATCTAAAGCTATGCATTTTTGAAGTGCTTCGTCGAGAGAGTTTAATTCAAAATGAGATAAATGATCGCAATAGGGATTGTTTATGCCAGTACAAAATGTTCTAAGGGCTTGTTTTCTGAAAAACGAAGCTTTAAACTCGATTGCCTGAGCGTTATTTTCATGTAAAGAAACATGCTGTAAAAGATCATTAAGTGCTAAAGTTATTCGGTTGTAATAGTCATCATAAGATTCAGAACGCTTTTGAACTGTGGTGGTTAATTGTGTTAATAAAATTTCTTCTGTGCGACGGTCGCCATATTTTTGGAGTAAAAGGGGCTTTATTTCTGCCCAAGAAGTTTTATTGTGTAAATTTAAGAAATCACGAGCCTCATTTTTAATTTTGGAAACGATATGAGTGTTAATTATATATAGTTGAGTGGCATTAGCACCTTGTTGAGTGAAAAAAGCAATTAAATTATCAACTGAATTTATAAATGTGGAGAGGTTATCTCCCGGTTTATATTCTGGAAGAGTGTTGCACAAATTATTAATGTCGGTATTTGTTAAAGCCATTTCTTGAGTTTTTGAAGTTGAGGGCTGAGAAATTAAAATTTGAGGGTTTTTTAAATCTTCAGATAAATTTTTAGAATATGGTTTAAAACGAGGTTTTTGTTTAGGAGCTTTTGGAGTAATAGAAAAATGAGCTAAATCTTCTAATAATGAACCTTCAGGGTAATCAGAACTCATGAGAAAAAGGAAGTGAACTTACAGGACAAGAAGAATCGCTCTGGACATCCCTGCCGTATGGTTCTCCAATCTCTGCACAGGTTTCTTCTCCCAGGTCGTTGATAACTGCCAAATCGTTGAGACGAACCGATGATCCTCCTTTGGATTCCGTGCAGCTATCCTGTTCGCAGCGCCAGTTATGTTCCGGGGTCGAAAATCTTCGTTTTTTAAAAAGGTTTATTGAACGTAGGGTATAAACTATTACTAATCGATTAATTGCGGTCGCGATATTTATATAAATTGGAAATGCGGTGTACGAAAAATAAAAAGCTGATTCCGCTGATTCGGGGTTTTCGTCCAGGTCGGTGTGCTGTGGGGTCGATGAACATAACTCGCATATATATCAACTTATTTATGAATATAATACAGGGATCCTCATAATACACTGCAAAAGGTAAAGCGTTATTAGTTTTTGTTTATTTTCGTATCTTCTATGTGATGAATCTATTTCAAATATTCTTTTTTATGTGAAATAAATTATTAACTCCAACAGTGTGTAGTCAATGTGTATTACCCCTAAAAACAGTTTGAATTGGAATCTCCACACCCACATGGTTACCAGCCTTCGAATTTTATGCACATATTACATTGGGTAGTCTATTATGGGGAACCCTGTATTATATCTCATATTATGTTTTTATATGGATTATGTTGGAATTTTCCCATAATGAGGTGTTGAAAAAATGAAATAATAACAGTTTAAAGGCTTAGGCTTCGACCTAATTAAATTTTGTAATTTTTTTCCATGGTAATATGCAGGGTGATTCGGTTTTTTTCTGGGACACATCAACAGGTGATAGAAAATCAAGAAATATCCTCCTGTATAAACCATATCTTTTTAAGGCCTTATAAAAAAGTTACAGTCTGTAAAATTTGGAAAAAATATGTGGACTTTATTGAATATTTACCAAACTAGTTGAGATACTTAAGTTATATTTGGTGCACGTTATAACGGTATGGGTTAGCATAGAACCTGTTAATATGAAAGACCTTGAACAACCAGTGGCGGGGAAGTGGGTAATTATATAATACAATTGTTTTTAGAAAAATCAATGTCATATTAGATAAAAAAAAAGTTTGATGTAACCAAAGTAATACCTATGTGTACAATATTAGGTGTTGGTGTTAGGAGTCATTTTAGGTGATACTGAAATTTAGATATAAAATATTTTTATTTGGATAATTTCAGGAAAATATCAAATAGTTTCCAACGTTGTAGAATTTTAATACAACTTTACCTTGGTAAAAACGGTAAAAGATAATGTTAAAACGTTTCATAGGTACCGTTTTAACAGTAATGTCGAGTGGGTTTCAAGAAACTAAAAACAAATGAAGTGTTGCCGTTAAAAAAGGTGTATTTGGTTTCCTCCGTTTTTAAGAAATGCCCTGAATATTTTGCATATTATAGATCATAAAAACTGTTTATAATAAGTTACAACTTTTGTTTGAAAAGTTTTTTTATCTCAAGAACTTAAAGCGTCAAGGAGGTGGGATTGTTCCTTGTAATTCCCGGTACCTACATTTAAAATGACAAAACAACTCCTCAGAAAATAATCTTGGGATCGTCTACTACAGACTCTCCACAAAGTGCGACAACAAAAAACAGTTGATTTTAACATTTTTACAACGCAGATATTTTATAATAAAAAAGTTTTATGTAAGGGTGATTAGGTAAGTGTAAATGTCACACACCCTTAACTTTGAGGTCACAAAGAAACTTCTGAAATCGATTGAACTCTGTATTTAGAAAACAACACCTACGTTTATCAGACCTTTTTTGTTCTTTTGGCAGAGGTAATCGATTGTCGGTATAGAAAAATAAATTAGTAAAAAATTGTCGGGGTCCATATTCACATGAACTTTTTTTGCCAAAAATCAAATTTTATATCGTCCATTTTATAGATGCTAATTGTGGTAAATTTTACTAGTATTTATACAGTGTGTCCACGGATGGACTTAACTATACTTGTAAATTTTTTTATTTTCAATTCTTCGAAAAAGTCATTCTTCATAAAAAAGTCTGCTTGTAAAATTGGCATGGAAAAAGTTGACATTACTTATACCTACTGGGTGACCAGAAAATTAAAGAAACGTTAATTAGCATAAGAGTAAACTACCTCTATTTGTAGAGATAATGAAAAAAGTTATGAAGAAAATTTGCTCAGCGTGGTAAGCTACTCAAGTGTACAAAATTTCAAAGCGTTAGGCCTACTTTGATTTGTGATTGTATTCTCTTTTTTTGTCAAATAAATGGTTTTCTGTAAATAGTACGACAAAACTGTATTAAGAAAACTTCCCCAGAATGGAAAACAGCACATGATGACAAAATTTTACGATTCTAGGCCTACTTTGTATTTTGGAAAATATTGGAGGAAAGTGGGCCTAGGATTGTCAAAAATTTTCCATTATACACAGTTTCCTATCCTGAGTAACTTTTATTTATAAGTTTTATCTTACTACCTACACAAAATTATTTAATCGAAGAAAAACAACAAAAAAATCAAAAAATCGAAGTAGGCCTAAGGCTTTTAAATTTTGTGCACTTAAGTAACACATCACTCTGAACAAATTTTCTTTATAACTTTTTTCAATATCTCTACAAATAGAATCAGTTTACTCTTATGCGAATTAACGTTTCTTCAATTTTCTGGTCTATATAAGTAATGTCAACTTTTTCCATGCCAATTTTACTTCAAGAACAAGGAGACTTTTTTTTATGAAGAATGACTTTTTTCGAAAAATTGAAAATAAAAAATTTTACAAGTATAGTTAAGTCCATCCGTAGACACACTGTATATGAAACAATTTTGTAAAAATGATTGATATCATTTTTTGCAAATTTAAGATCCTGTCGGCGCGCAAATTAGTAAAATTTGGTACATTGGAGTTTCAATCTACGTAGCCACAATATTTTTAATTTAAAATAGGTAGGTAGTTACAGTTTTTTTTAGAAAAAGACACAAAAGCGCTAAGATGAAATCTTAGGTGAATATCCCTGTGTAAATTTTGTAAATGGGGTTATACATACTTAGATCTTAATAATGCATATTGTTATCTCCTTTCTTTTTGTTTTTCGTATTTCTAATCCTACTTCTAATAATTAGAATACCCTACGTCACTTTTATAATTTTCAGACACAATATGTTTTCGCGTTGTATTAGTTGAGTGTACTTAACTAAGTAACTATTAGCAATATTATTTTTTATCAGTAACCTTAAATAATGTAAATTAGTTCATTTCGAAAAATAAAAACATCCAGAAAAAATATAATTATTATTATACTTACTTTGGAACTTTTTATGTAAAATTAAGTTAAGTACACTGAACTAATAAAATGCATACACATATTGTGTCTGACAACTATAAAAGGACGTAGATTATTCAAGTAGGTATAAACCCAAAACTTCAAAACAATAATATGGTATGTATGTAATGTAATCATTTTTTAAATCGTAAAGAAAAGTGAGGTAGTCCAAGATAGTCATATAGTAGACAGTGAAGTGATCTGTTATTTAGGTACGTTATATTAATACGCCATATTAACATACGTCAGTTAGCCAGCGCCTCTAGCGGATGAAACCCTTACTTTCGTGTTTCTATCCTATTCTGTTGTTGAGCACTGCATAAGTGTGGAGTTTCATTGTTAAAAATATATGAATTGTTCAAAAAGATACAAAAATTTATATTTAAACAGTATCAGCTGCACTTTTCTGCATTTTTTTTATGCCAGACGTATACAGGGTGACCGTATTTCGAGTCTATGCATGGGGATCTTGGTCGGTTAAATTGGGGCAAAGTTGCGGAATTTGCTGCCGAGTAACATGGTAAAAAGAAATTTTGGCTGGCCCTTTTCGTTTTGAAAATAATGCGAAAAAACTGAAAATTGTCGTTTTCGTTTTTATTTTTTTAAACGAAAACGAATGGCTCTGGACATTTCTAAGTTAAATCTTATTAAGGCACTTTTTTTACAAGGAATCTAAATATGACGTCGCATTTTTTTTCTCGCCTCCCTGGACAAAGATATGACGATCAACTTTTATTTTTATTATGGGCGCCATATTGGATTTTTGCATTTTTGAAAAGAAGATTTTTTTCTGGTTAAAATGATATGTTACACATTATGCTTTACTTTGTTTTTCTTGCCGTAATATCAAAATGATATGTCACACATTATGCTTTACTTTGTTTTTCTTGCCGTATAATATCAAATTTTTGCATAGAGTGACTTGGAAACGTAAGCCCCATAATGTTTTACGTTTTTGCATAGAGTGCCTTGAAAACGTAAGTTAATGTTAAATTTATTGATTAAATAAATCATAAACGTACCACCAGAGTATGATCTGAGTCCTTGTTATTTATTCGTCATTTGCCATATAACACATTAACACTAAAAGAGTCAAACCGGAAACACAAGAACAACAAAAACCTAGACGAGTAGAGAGTAGACAATCCTGTTTTACAATAAATGTTCAACTTGTCCTCCTTGTTCCTCAAGGCACAATGCAGCACGTTTCCTTAAATTGTTTTATGGCTCGTCCAATATCCCTTCGACGTCATTTATATTTGAGGAATAATAAATTTGAATCATGTCACGCTTTTCTTCATGTGAAAATGACATTTTTTCAGTAAAATAAAGTATCCCTGACACTTAAAATTGTACTAAACTATCAAACGTTATATGGGGCTTATGTTTCCAAGGCATTCTATGCAGAAATGTCAAACATTATGGGGCTTATGTTTCCAAGGCACTCTATTAAAAACGCCAAACATCATGGGGCTTACGTTTCCAAGGCACTCTATGCAAAAACGATTAATTTGATATTACGGCAATAAAAACAAAGTAAAGCATAATGTGGGACATATCATTTTAACCAGAAAAAAATCCTCTTTTCAAAAATGCAAAAATCCAATATGGCGCCCATAATAAAAATAAAAGTTGATCGTGATATCTTTGTCCAGGGAGGCGAGAAAAAAAAATGCGACGTCATATTTAGATTCCTTGTAAAAAAGTGCCTTAATAAGGTTTAACTTAGAAATGTCCAGCGCCATTCGTTTTCGTTTAAAAAAATAAAAACGAAAACGACAATTTTCAGTTTTTTCGCATTATTTTCAAAACGAAAAGGGCCAGCCAAAATTTCTTTTTACCGTGTTACTCGGCATCAAATTCCGCAACTTTGCCCCAATTTAACCGACCTCGTATCTCTTAAGATAACCAAGATCCCATGCATAGACTCGAAATACGGTCACCCTGTATACCTTTTGGCTCGCAAGACACACGCAATTTTTAGAAACTACCAACCAATTACCGCCACCACTATGTAGCCAACCATACGCGAAGGCGATCTGTGTGCCGACTGTAATTTTATGAATAATTTGTTGATATACAGGTACATACGTTGTTTCTTTGCCTTTCAAATTATCATTAACAACATTTTATGATGAACTATTTAGTCCAAATTAGGTAAGTATGTATCTGGAGAACAGCCTAAAACCTTATTATTCACTGATTGAAGAAGAGCGCCTAACTTTAATGAATTGTGAATGACAAACTGAGTACTCTCGCCTAACCTTTATATTTAGTGGTAACTGGCAGACCGAGGTTATAAATAAATTTAAGTAAATTTTGATTTCTAATTAAATTTTGTAGATTTTCAAAAAGGGTCAAGGGAATCAATTCGACAGTTTGATAAATTCAAATATTTTTCTTAAACCTTCAAAATATTCATTTTATGTTTCGTTCATGTTCTCCAATAGTACAGCGCCGAATGGTAGAAGTCACTGCTTGTATGCATTTATGGAAGAACTAAACGAATCAGCTTTTTATTATATTATACGGGATAACCCCATTAAATGACAAATTAACAATAATTGTTACAAGTAGTGGTTAGATACAGTATAGACAAACCAAGTTAATGCAGATGTAATACAATAAAAGGGCAGTAGGCTAAAACAAATAATAAAAACCAACAATAAAAATTAATGAAACGGAGCAAGAATACATTCATTGGTCACTTATTATAATACCAATTCACTACTCAAAGATCCACGCACCAAGCAACCAGTGACACACCTTCAAACTCAATCTCACTTTTTTTTTTCACTTTTTACACTTTTTAAGCTTGCTTAAAGGCTCATTAAATACATCAATATTTAGTCTATTTAACATAGACAAGTATCTACTTAGGGGGCCATTAGCACCATAGGTTGTTCCATGAAAGGGAATCTCAAAGGTAGAGTGATTTCGCAAACTATGATAAAATGGTGCATTCAACCTAATCTGGCTCAAAACAGTAGGACAGTCAATCAAACCATTAATAATTTTATAAATAAATATCATTGCTTTTATAAGTAGAATGTAAAATCTAAACTAATTTATCAAATTCGGAACAAATTAAGAGTTTTATTTTTTTCTAACTGGTAGGTATAGATGTCAAAATTCTGAGAAATATGGTCAATGACCTGACCATTGCCTACTCTTCAACGCAAACGTGTCAATATTTTATCATAATATCTTTACAGAAAACTTGACACCATACCGAGTTTTAAGAAGTTACCTCGATGTTCCAACAACACCTATTTATCAAGAGCGTATTGGTACTGTGCAATAAGAATATTATCAGCATGTGGTCCAAATAAGAAAGATGGTGTTGTGGTATAGACTAAAAAATTTGAAAGTTCACGGAATCCAGAATTTGAGAGTGGCTGATAGCAGGGTACAGTATACTACATTGTACAGTGTGTGAACTTTCGCCGGAGATTGGGCATCTCAACAATCACAGTCCAAAGTCGTTGCGTTGCCTTGGTTACCACCTTTATTGTTTAGCCTTCACAAATCAGAAATAAACTTGTCAGATACTGTCACTGATCAAGAATATTCTAGACCCTCCAAAAATCGCACTAAAATCGCGTTTAATACCTTCAACATCCCTCAGGCCCAATTCCCAGGGCTTATATATATTCAAATGGAAGCCTGAAGACTACCCTAGAATATTCCTGGCCAATGACAGATGCGCGCACAAATCAAAGTTCTAGCAAATTTGTAGAAACTGATGGAAGCTCTACAAAGAAAACAATGGAAACTAAAAGAAAGTGGGGCCCTGGGGGCCTCAGGGCAACAAAGATGCGACGGAAAATGCCTCTAATTTAATCATAAAAATTATGAAACTGTAAGTGGAATAACCAAACTTAAAATTTATCTGCTAAATCTTTGAGGTTAGAAAACAGTGCAGACATGTTCGTTGAAAGCTGATATAACAACTTTAGAGGCATTTTTCGTTACAATATATTAGGAAGGCACCAAAAAGTGCAGTTGTCATCTACTTTCAAGTGTGACTGAAATCATTAAAATAGCCGCTAGTTTACAGCAAAACCTTTGGTGTATTCTATACAGTATATTTTTTGCCCATATGATTAAGGAATAACAATAATAGCAAATTTCAATCGTATTTTTCCGGATCAAATCTGAGCCCCATATACAGGGTGTCCCAGAATATGTGGGCAATCTCTCGGATTTATACAAGGGACGTTAAAATAACATGACAAGTTTTTATAAAAAAAAAACCAGAGGGACTCCCTACGGAGATACAGGGTGTTGAAATTCTTTTTTGAAATTGAATTATGGCTATATCTCTCAAAATAACCATGCTACTGAACTGAAATTTGGCAATGTTGTGCTTTTGGGGATAGAGAATAAGTTGAAGGCATCAATTTTTACGTATCTCACAGAGGGCGCCACCTGCACTATTTTTCGGTCGTGTTATTGCTCGTAAGTTTTTGAGGTTATTTTTTGGTCTTGCAGGTCCATCAATTTAGTGCATCTTTCATTTTGCAACAAAAGTGGACTCTTGTTTCATAACAGTAAAATCAACAGTTTGCGTTGAAATTGGCGAAACGTTCCCTAAAACACCTGTTAACTTCAACATTCGAAACATATAACTTTCTCCTACCGCTTTCCAACGTTACAGATCAACTGTACATTCAAAATACCAAATGGATATTGGACAAAACACCCTTGCTTTTCTTGAAATAGGATGTTCAAATTCAATCTTTTCCATTTTGAATAATTTTTGGTACATTGTTCATAAGGATTTTCTTCTCAGTTTAAATTCTACAGCCGATCTGTAACGTTTGAAAGCGGTAGGTAAAAATTTTATGTTTCTAATGTTGTAGTTAACAGGTGTTTTTAGGCACGTTTTACGAATCTCAACGCAAAAGGCTGATTTTATCGTTATGAAACAAGAGTACCCTTTTGTTGCAAAATGAAAAGGTGCACTAAAATGATGGATCTGCAAGACCAAAAACATAACCTCAAAAAAGTTACGAGTAAAAGCACGTTCAAAAAACATCACAAGTGGCGCCCTCTGTAAGATACGTAAAAATTTATACCTTCGGCTTATTCTCCATCCCCAAAAACACAACAATGCCAAATTTTAGTTCAGTGGCTTGGTTATTTTGGGAGATATAGCCATATAATTTAATTTCAAGAAAAGAGCTTCGACACCCCGTATCTCCGTAGGAGGGCCCTCTGGGAATTTTTTTATAGGAACTTGTCATGTTACTTTAACGTCCCCTGTATAAATCCGGGAGATTGCCCACATATTCTGGGATATCCTGTAGGGATGCCATATTTCTAAATATACAGGGTGAGTCGAAGTTAAACCGCCATACTCAAAATTTGAGTAGTATTTTTAAAAATAAATGGGGTTCTTCATATAACATTTTGTCCGAAAACGCTTCGTTTTCGACATACAGGGCGTCAAAGTTTTCTTTTAAAAACAGAAAAAATTAGTATTTTCGGTTCCATTTATGCTATCGAGTTGAAAATTGGTACTTTTATGTTTTCTGGGACGGCGATTATGAATTTTCTATCAACTTTCTTTTAGCCGCTAGAGGGCGTTGGCTACGTGGTTACTTTCGAACAAAAGTGTTTTAAACTTTTTTGTCGTTGAAAAATCTGCATTTTAGACAGCGGAATATTAAATTACATTCGATTTTGAACCAAAAATGTCTCTTGTAAAAATACGAAAACCTTAACCGTTTTCATGAAAAACGCAATTTTGTGTCGCGGTGCGCGTGAATTCGAAAAATTAAAATTTCGTAGTAGGCTGAGAAATGGGATTTATTCATTTGGAATTCTTTATTTACAGTAGGTATTGTCCTAAATTAACAATTTTTGTGAAATTAGTAACCCACAATTGTTTTCAAACGTTGAAGCGCTTTTTCTCTGTTTTTGCTAATAAAGTTGTCTTGGTTAAAGTTCTTTTTATTACTAATTTCACAAAAATAATTGTTCATTTAGGGCAATACCTACTGTAAATAAAGAATTTCAAATGAATAAATCCGATTTCTCAGCCTACTACGAAATTTTAATTTTTTCGAATTCACGCGCCCCGCGACACAAAATTGCGTTTTTCATGAAAACGGTTAAGGTTTTCGTATTTTTACAAGAGACATTTTTTGTTCAAAATCGAATGTTATTTAATATTCCGCTGTCTAAAGTGCAGTTTAAACTTGGGGCCGATTATTTTTGAAGGCAGTTTAACCGGAGAAAGATACAAAAATTACCTTGAGAACGAAATTGAAGTCTTACTGCAAAATCTTCCGAACCGCCAACAATTAATTTGGCAACAAGATGGGGCACCCCCACATAACATCAGGTCGGTAACAAATTATTTGAATGACAAATATGATTCATGGATAGGAAGACATGGTTCAATTAGATGGCAGGCAAACAGCCCGGACCTGCCTTCCTTGGATATATTTCTGTGGGGATATTTAAAAAATAAAATATATTATGACAGACCGGAAAATATCAATACCCTTTCAAATAAATTAGAAGTAGAGATTTTTGAGCTAAATACGGAAGACTCTCAATTCATTAGAAATGCCTTAAATAAATGGAAAAACAATATCACAAGATGTTACGAAGATAATAGTGGATAAGTCGAGATATAACCCTTTATTATTTTATTTTTCTTGTTGTTAATAAAGTTCTAATAAAGTTATTAAGATATCTATGAATAAATACAAATTTGTTTTTCCATGGGTCTCTTGATCCTTACACTATACAGTCAAATTATGCAACGTGAAATACTGAGCAGGCGGGTGGAGCAACTATGTGACATATATATATCGTTGGAATCAGAAGAACCAGTAGATTTAAAAAATCCAAAAATATACAGGGTGTTTTATTTAAAAAACAAAAGTTTATATATTTTTCTCAATTTTCTGACGTTCATTTGTTTCATCTGTTAACAGATTCAAATGGCTCGTAAAAAATCCTATAACTTTCATATAAAAAGTTTTTTTCTAGGATCAAAAATGGAGGTTCTAGGGTGGGTTGAAAAATATACGGAAAAACCCTGTACAGTAAGTGAAACTCCATCGTCCTCGTTTGTTTAAAATATACCAGGTTTCAGCCAGTAATGCGAAGTATCTGTAGTAGATATGCTCTCACGCAGGAGGTTTTAAAAGGCCTAGAAAAATAATGAAGTTTACTGCGTGACGGTCACAATGGAGATACCATTCCCTCGAGTTGATTTTTCGTTTCTGAATTTAGTAATGAACACAAAATGCGCTTGTAATCAGGAACAATGGATGCACTGTGCACGGGATGCATGTTGTAAACGTCTTAATAATTATGAGGCACAATGCGCAAAAAAATTGCCGATTCGTGCGCCTTCATTATTAACCAGTGGCGTAGACACAAGACGAATTTTAATTTAGATACGGAAATATTTTCATAGCTATCGCAGAAAAATGGACTATGCTTTCCGTCTTACCACAATAGGCGCGGTAAAATTGCTGATGAAAGCGGCTGTATGCAGCGTGTCGTGAATAACGTATCACTCGACCTAGCCGTTTTGAAGTCCCACAATTCGTCTTATAAAAATCACTTTTCTGGGTGATATTCCACAAAATACGTTATTTTTTTGAGAATATTATTCTTTGCAATGAATCACAAAATTACGATTTTCTTCGGCCTAGTACCTTGTATTCTAGGAACACACAATGCCATTGATTGTGGATAACGTTGGCCAGAAATTTTCATCATTTAAAAAAGTCCTTGTGCCCACAAACACTACTCAAACCTCCTTCGTGCAAGGTGTGCAAATATTTGGGTCTAAACAGTTTAATTTTATTATTTTTTAGGGTTTGCCAAATTAAAGTTTTTGCAAAATTTAAATGCAGAGCAGCTTCTCATTTACACTAGGTACTTCGAGGATTATTTCTAAAATATCGCATTATTTTCTCTGCATTTTCCTCGTGCTGTTTTGGCCGCCTTTTATTTTTTCGTAACGTGCCCTACAAATGAAACAAGCATTCTGGTATCTAGCTGAGTATTTTTAAGAGCACTAAAACACCTGTCTCATTGAAAAGTTTCTTAATTCAATACACATTAGTATGTGTAATGTGACAATACGCATGCCTTAGATTAAAGTTTAATGTTGCGCAAATATTTAATATTTGCGCAACGTGCCTGGAACTACGCTTATTTGCACCAGTTAATCTAATAATTTGTACATTTTCTGCTACATTTAACTTTTCATCATCAATTTCCTTTAGCGTTTAATACCAAACTTGTCACTGTCACTAGTCACTACGTAACCTTTTTCGTGCTGTTTATGATGGCTACCTTGAAATTTGAGCTTCCGGGGATCAGCCCTGCTTGGTTTGAAAGTAATTTGTGACATAATTTTAGTTTTGAAAAATCAAGCATGCCTTGAATATTTAGAAAATTGTTTTTTATGTACCAAGGCACTGAAGTTCAACTTTTTATTACTGATGCGGAATTTAGTTGCTGAGGCGTCTGGCCGAGGCAAATAAACCACATGAGTCATAAAAAGAACTTCAGTGCTGAGGTACAAATTATATTTTTTTGAAATCGGGAAAAAAATGTTTTATTAGGCAAGAAAAGAATAATAAGGGATCACCCGTCCATGAACCGACTACGCCAGGCGTTGGTTGACTTTGACGATCGCTCTACCTAGGTCAAGTATGACAAAGCACGGCCGCTTCGAACAGAAAAACCAAACTGCCGCTTGTTCTGCAGCCTCCATAATAAATCTATTGATATTCAAACCTGCTAAAATATTTATACTGATATAATGCGCTACTATAGGTAACAATTTCGCAATGTGTACGAATAGTTAAATGGGCCTTTATTGGCCCAGTTTTGAATATTTGGTCGCTTTTGACGAGCGATGGCTCCGCGTCTGACGTTTGATGTTTACATCTCGCCAAGGCCTACTTATATAAAAAATTTTACAATAATGGGTTACTTCAGTGCCGATTTCTGAGCTTTTATTGACCATTTTGGGACACTTTACTGCTCTTTTTTACTAGAAAAGTGTGGAAAAGTGGATCAAAGATAGTGCAAAATACTACTAAGAAAAATTGTTAAGAATGCAAAAATAAATAAGATAGCACAATTTAAAAACAAAAGAGCACTTTCCCCACTTTTTTTAGTAAAAAAACAAAAAATCAGAGTACGCATAGGATTTTGTATATGTACTCAGTTTTTCATTGTGAACATAACATTTTGCCGTAACTCCTATAGGAAGGGCACTTTACTAGTGCAAAAAAATCAGTTTTTTCGAAATATTCAACTCCTACTTCATTTTTCGAAACTAAAATTATGTCGCAAATTTTCAAATTTCAACTCGATTTCTTTTTGTCTTTTACAAGAGTCGTCAGCTATCGGGGGACACGCTCTATGTGAAACTTTAATTTAAATCCTTGGGGATGATATATTTATCGAAAAGGAAAAATCTCCGAAATTTATATTCTATAGAGGTAAGGGAAAGTCGCCGAATTTCGGATACTACTTTAAATTTACTAAGTATTTATTATACAGAAGTGTTTTTTATTTATTTTTTCATATAAGCATATACAACGTGTTATAATGAAACAAAATTTATTGTCAAAAGAATTTTACTACATTTGTTTTTTCCAAGAAAATGAATGTATATGAATTCGGTCCATTTTGGTGCGACTGAAATAAAGGCACTGTATCCGAAATTAAGAGACTACTTTCTACAAGTGTAAAAACTATATATTTAAACAAAAGGCGCACACATACGTTTTTTCTAGCTTCTTTATTAGCTTGTTAGATGTAATTTCCAATGTTTCGGGACCGAAACAAAATTGGAGACATTAGGATAGGTAGGTAACCCATTTGTTTTCCTCTGACCTCATTATAATAGCCAGTTTCAATGGATCTGTCACTTTTTCTGAAAATAAACAATTTACTCTCAACCAGCATATTTTATTAAGCCAGAATTTTGGGTTTCTGGTATCCGAAATTAGGAACTTCAGACTATCCGAAATTAGGCACCTTTCCACTTTTTAGGTTAGAGTAATGCAGTACTGTTATTTTTGAAATCTGTTTAATTGTGACTAGAATATCGGCTTAATTAATATATTAACTTACCTAGGACGCAAACACAAAATTCTGGAACGATTATTTCAAAGATAGACACTGCTCAAAACGCGACTGAACATAAAACTCCGCCATGCAATTTAGACGTTTGGAGCTGCCATCTAATGGAGAGAGATTGTACCACCACAATATTGCATAGTGGGCTTAATTTCACTTTTTGCATTGTATAGGGTGAGAGGTTTCAATTTAAAACAACAGATGGCTTCTTAGATAAACCACTATCCGAAATTAGGAAACCATCCGAAATTAGGCGACTTTCCTCTACCCCCTCAGAAATGATCGTAAATTAATTAAAAACTACCAATAATTTATTATTTGTGCACCAAATGTCAACGTCAGATACGAGTGACTTCATGAAAACAATCTTCAGAATTGGATGTCGCCTAAAAGTGCACGGCCACACATAAGGCGGACGGCGGACCGGAGAGCAAAGCGGAGATGGTAGCGGAGCGTTCAAAACAATAGGAAGCCTACTGTCGTGTCCACACGTAACGCGGAGAGGGGAGCGGAGAGTATAGGCACAGATAACGTAACCTTATCTGTGGTATAGGCAAAGTCTAGAGAATACTATAAGTCAGCTCACTTCTTTGTTCTCTCGGAGAAAACAACAATTTTTTGCGACTGGTCGTAAATCAGCCTCGAACCGCTCTCAGCTACATATAGACCGGGAGATAAAGCCTATTCATTTAATTTATACCCTGACGTCATCGTTTGGTGTTTTTTGCTGCCAATATAAATTCTAGTGACACTACAAAAATGCCACACAAATAATAGTTAATTTTCATCTGTCATGTTGGCATAATAGGGCTGGGTTGCAATAATAATATTCAAATTTTTCGTTAAAATTTTGACACAGTTTGTCACTTAATTTTAAAAATGCCGCGCAAGATAGGTTCTCAAAATCTTGATAAACGCGCGCAGGGTATGGTGCGTGCTTTGGGCGAATATTTTGAGAGGGAAAGGGAAAACGGGGGTCCGCTGCTTCCGCTTTGTGCTGTAAAAGATATAAGTACTTTTTATTTTATTCCACTGATATAAATTCCGATAATTTCTAAAAAAATCATATTTTTGTTTCTATTTAAGAGGGTTGCAGCAGCTCTAGGAATTAGTTTTGACACGGTCAAAACAATTATTTCAAAAGGACCAGCTACTCGAACTGCAAGGAGAGAAAGAAAAAACCTGTACCTAGTCAACATTGATGATTTCGAACAGACAGCAATCCGAAATGTGATATATGAAATGTATATAGGGACAGTATGTTAAAGAATTTTGCCAATTTGCCCCAATATGCGTCTAATTTTATAATTATTCTTTTAGAAAAGCACTTTACAGTGAACGCCCTAAAAGCGAAATTAGAAGAAAGAGATATTTTTCATGGTGGTAGAACATCTTTATGGAAAATATATATATAATATAAGATGATCCTCGACGTGGACTTTATGGAGGTGCCTATAATATTGCTATAAAACGTATTAAATTTTTAAGAAATCATATGCAAGCAAAAAAAGAAACACGAGAGTTTGTTTATTTGGAAGAAACATGGATTTTCCAAGATTTTCCAAGATTTTGAATTAAGGGAAATATTTTCTTTGTAAATTTCCACTGCTTTATTTTTACATAAAGGAGTATCAGATGGTCCAAAATTTTTTTTAAATTAATTATTCGGAAATAGTGAATTTTTTTCATTTTTTTAAAATTTTTAAGTACCTATTAACACAGAATAGCTGTGGTATTAAGCTTTTCCTCATTTTTATTCACATGGCCTATTAAGGTTTCATATTAAGAAAACACAGTGTACATTAACTAACCTGTAAATGGTTTAAAAGTCAAATATTGTGGCAGCTGAAGTCTTCGTATTTGCAATTTGTCATAAAGTTTGGCAACGCTGTTATGCTGGTATCGATGACGTCAGGGTATAAATTAAATGAATAGGCTTTTACTGACAGATTTTTGGACGTGATTTTCGGAAAACCATAGGCATACCGTTAGCGTGGGTTCAAAGGGCTATTATTGTCACGTGAACTTGTATTTTAATAATTAGTTTTTCCACGTTTCTGAACAGGCTGCCAAGGAGAAGTATGCAAGTGCTTGTTATGAAAATGCTGAAAAAAGGATGGCATACCTTTTACGCTTGTCCAAGTACTGTTTAAATTGAATGTTATTTAATAATTTAAACGATTTATTCGATGTTAAGTGTACTTGGATATGGGCAAACGGTATGCCATCTTTTCTTCAGCAGTTTCATAACAAGAACTTGCATACTTCTCATTGGCAGCCTGTTTAGAAACTTGGAAAAATTAATTATTAAAATACAAGATCACGTGGCAATAATAGTCCTTTGGACCCACCCTAACAGTATGCCTATGGTTTTCCGAGGAATTTTCTATTTGAACTTCATTATAAAACACATGGCAGCCTGTATAAAATCATATCAAAACGCATATTTTTCGAATAATTGAAAACTCAGTTTTTCACAGGAAGAACCCAGGATGACTCTCTGATTCATACCTTATTATTGTGAGAATATGTGCCACATAATGCCCTTTGCAAGGCATATTGAGTAAAATCACGTCCAAAAATCTGTCACTATCTCCCGGTCTATAAGCTTATTTTCTTATCAAATCAGATATCGATCGCCGTACTCCGATGACGGCGGGCCGAGGGAGCGGGAGACGGCAGGGGGGAAACGCTTGTTTACACAAGGCCGAGTGCGCCGACTTATAGCACAGAATAAATAGCTTTGCAACAGAAGCCTCCTTACGGACATGTGTCAAAAATAGGCGAGTCTCCATTTCAATTTACAGAAAGACAGACAGTATTTTAAGCATAATTTTGGTTCTAATACAATCTCATTGCTATGTAGATTAACGTAAAATCAAATAAAATGCACATTATGCATGCCTTCAGAAGATATTTCGCTAAAAAACGAGTCTCCTTTTGACACATGTCGCTAAGGAATTGTCTGTATTACTCGTTAGTCTGTGCTTATAGTATTCTCTAGACTTTGGTATAGGCGTCTTTGTTCGCTGGTAGCCGAGCTTTCAAGTCAGTTTGACATTTTCCGGCGTATTGGCACGTATTCAACCTCGAAAATAGAGCGCTGTATTCTTATATACATACTTAATAATAAACAATATAGATCGCGAAATGCTAATTAGTGAAGTTTTTAGTCGCAATCCCCTTTGGGACATAACTCATGCACATCACACAACCGAGGTGTTTTAGACAAACTTTGGGTCGAGATTTCCAAAATTATTTTTGTACAGATGATGGAATTGTGTTTCCCTGCTTAGGTTTATTTCATGTACCCACACTGCGCGTTTATTTTGCAAAATCCGAAATTTGAGTTGTGAATTTTCACATAAAAATGAAGTTCGACTTTCCAATGTTTCCACTTTACTTTCAACCTCTCCGCGCAATACGCCTTTCAAAGCTGTCACAATCCGCTGACTGTGTGGCCACTACCCGCACTACTCTCCGCTTTCCGCTCTGCTCTCCGCTCCGCCGTCCGCGTTATGTGTGGCCGTGCACTAACGGCTAAGGGCGCGTACTTATAAAAGCGCCATTTATTTCATCGTAGGTTCAAATCCCACACGATGCATATTCTTTTCTTTTAATTAGGTATCAACAAAAATTCAGATTTTATTGTTCGCTATGTCAAAATAAAATAGTAATAGTTATTTACATTGCCAGATGCGTAAGTGCACTTTTTTGGCCGAGGAGGTTGTTTAAAGACCGAGGCAACGCGAGCGTTGCCTCGGTCATTAAAAGTACCTCCGAGGCCAAAAAAAAGCTTACGCATCGTGCAATGTATTACATTTTTCCTGCTACCGAAAATTTCAAGTTATAGGTTCTTTGAATAAAGCTCTAAATACATAATATGGAGTAGATTGTGAGTAATAATGATCTTCAAAATAACCTTTGTTCAATTACTAAAAATGATAATCAGTGATAAATATAAGAGGCAGAATGCAGCGATAATAAAAAATAAATAAAAAATGTTGAGCTTTGAATGGGATTTGAACCATGGGTCTACGAATTACTAATCGCGTACTCTTACCCCACCGGTACCGCGGTGCTTGTCAAATTTGTTCTGTTATGCGGCTCTTATTTCACGCCAGAGAAACATCTAAATTATTAATTTTTCTTTGGTATAATTCGTGTTCTTTATGGTTAAAACCAGTTTGTAAAACGATTGTTGTGAAATCTATTAAAATTGACGCAAGATTCGCGTTGCTACATATATTTTATTAATGGTTTTAAGGTCCTTGCTGCGTAAGGGTTGCTAAGCAATACTTTTCGTAGCTAGCAACCACTTTCGCAGCTAGCAACCAAAATAACAGGGCTCCTCGAACATTTGACTTTCGCTTTCGGGCCTGTTGGCGAGTATGTAAAGTGAACTTACGGGGGAGGGAGCGGGAAAACAATATTTTTTTACCCGACGAAAATCCCTCTTCGCACAACTAGGTTATAATGAACCAGGGACCCTTTAAAATAAGGGGACCCAGCATGTCACAGTCTATCGCATAGGAAGAGTGAAGCCTTGAGGGGAAGTTTGTTTTTTATATACTCCAAGGAGACCACAAGGGGGCTTGTACTAGGTTATGTTATATGTCAGTGTCCAAATGGCATCAGGTTTTATGTGACATGCCAGTGCCATAGATTCTAAAGGGGGCAAAATATTTCCAATCATAATTCACATCCAACTTTCGAATTTTACAGAATAAAAATGACTTGGAATATTTACCTATAGCTGTCTCGTTATAAAATAATGAATTTAGTTATAAACGTGATCTAAAAACCTTAGAAAGTTAAGTACCTTACCCTTATTATAGTTCTTATAACAAGAAATGTTTTGGAAAAAATAATAGCGTATAAAAGTTCCCATTGAATTAATGTCTGTTTAATACAATTTTGAATTTGATATATACATGTATAATATTTCATTATGAGCTTCTAAAAGTATAAAAAGTAAAATTCAATTTAAAAAATATGTATATTGAACACTCATACAAACAAATAAAGCTGAGGTTGAACATATTATATGACTAATCTAATACATATTTTGTTATTTGATATTTGAATGATTTCAGTCACACTTGTAGTAGATGACAACTGCACTTTTTGGTGCCTTCCTAATATATTGTAACGAAAAATGCCTCTAAAGTTGTTATATCAGCTTTCAACGAACATGTCTGCACTGTTTTCTAACCTCAAAGATTTAGCAGATAAATTTTAAGTTTGGTTATTCCACTTACAGTTTCATAATTTTTATGATTAAATTAGAGGCATTTTCCGTCGCATCTTTGTTGCCGTGAGGCCCCCAGGGCCCCACTTTCTTTTAGTTTCCATTGTTTTCTTTGTAGAGCTTCCATCAGTTTCTACAAATTTGCTAGAACTTTGATTTGTGCACGCATCTGTCATTGGCCAGGAATATTCTAGGGTAGTCTTCAGGCTTCCATTTGAATATATATATAAGCCCTGGGAATTGGGCCTGAGGGATGTTAAAGGTATTAAACGCGATTTTAGTGCGATTTTTGGAGGGTCTAGAATATTCTTGATCAGTGACAGTATCTGACAAGTTTATTTCTGATTTGTGAAGGCTAAACAATAAAGGTGGTAACCAAGGCAACGCAACGAGTTTGGACTGTGATTGTTGAGATGCCCAATCTCCGGCGAAAGTTCACACACTATACAATGTAGTATACTGTACCCTGCTATCAGCCACTCTCAAATTCTTGATTCCGTGAACTTTCAAATTTTTTAGTCTATACCACAACACCATCTTTCTTATTTGGACCACATGCTGATAATATTCTTATTGCACAGTACCAATACGCTCTTGATAAATAGGTGTTGTTGGAACATCGAGGTAACTTCTTAAAACTCGGTATGGTGTCAAGTTTTCTGTAAAGATATTATGATAAAATATTGACACGTTTGCGTTGAAGAGTAGGCAATGGTCAGGTCATTGACCATATTTCTCAGAATTTTGACATCTATACCTACCAGTTAGAAAAAAATTAAACTCTTAATTTGTTCCGAATTTGATAAATTAAACATAATGATATCGTGATTTGTTTAGATTTTACATTCTACTTATAAAAGCAATGATATTTATTTATAAAATTATTAATCGTTTGATTGACTGTCCTACTGTTTTGAGCCAGATTAGGTTGAATGCACCATTTTATCATAGTTTGCGAAATCACTCTACCTTTGATATTCCCTTTCATGGAACAACCTATGGTTCTAATGGCCCCCTAAGTAGATACTTGTCTATGTTAAATAGACTAAATATTGATGTATTTAATGAGCCTTTAAGCAAGCTTAAAAAGTGTAAAAAGTGAAAAAAAAGGTGAGATTGAGTTTGAAGGTGTGTCACTGGTTGCTTGGTGCGTGGAACTTTGAGTAGTGAATTGGTATTATAATAAGTGACCAATGAATGTATTCTTGCTCCGTTTCATTAATTTTTATTGTTGGTTTTTATTATTTGTTTTAGCCTACTGCCCTTTTATTGTATTACATCTGCATTAACTTGGTTTGTCTATACTGTATCTAACCACTACTTGTAACAATTGTTAATTTGTCATTTAATGGGGTTATCCCGTATAATATAATAAAAAGCTGATTCGTTTAGTTCTTCCATAAATGCATACAAGCAGTGACTTCTACCATTCGGCGCTGTACTATTGGAGAACATGAACGA